>JAZKJV010011370.1:0-600000 GCA_037367405.1 Ottelia alismoides
TTACACCGACGCAGGTCTGGAGGGGCACATAGCTAACTTGGGTGGAGACCCGCTGCCGTTGATGATTTCTGGAGATCGATCCGCTCTATAGGCAGGGATTCGTCGGATGATTGCTCTAAACCATTTGCGGTGTTGCTGGCCTTTGGTTGAGACGGAGTGATGTGATTTTCAAGAATAAGAGATTTTACTGGGAAATGTTGTCTCCCACTTCAGGGTCTTATATAATTTTTGGACATCTATGTAGTGTGACCTTTATTTCCCGATATTAATACAATGTGTGGTGACTCCCGACTCGGGAGCTCATCCTTTCTTTGCTTCAAAAAAAATCTGGTCGAAGTGCGGCTGCACCAGGAGATCGCACGATGCGCGCAAGGCCTCGCTGGAGACCAACATGAGGGGGCTGGCGGCCTGACTTCGCGCGAGGAACAATGCCTGGAGTTTGCCAAGGGTATGCAGCGCTGCTTGAGGATCGGAGGTCTGGATGGTGCCTCTTGCGCGAGGGCTCACCTGGAGAGCACCCTGTGTGATAAAGATCTATGCCCTGCGCGAGATCTTTGGAGAGAAAAGTGGCGCATTGGGGCTGTGCTGAAGAGGAACATCTCCTGGGAAAGAAGATCTCACGCGTGATGATGATACCATGGCGGGCTGGGGGATCTTCGCCTGGACGATGATGATGGAGGGCTCTACCAGGGCTGCGCGGTCAGAGCAGTGCTGGAGCGATGGTTTTGCGTGAGAACGTATTTTGCAGAATTAGGGTTCCAACATGAACCCTATCTTTTCTCAACCTAACGAAGAACAGATCTTGGACAGAACTTGAATAAAAAATAATGATCTTCAAGAAACAACCAAATCTCGGAAAAAATAATGAACATAAAAATCCTCGAGAATCGACCCGCTCTGATACCATGTTAGAAAATAGGAATGTGGAAGAACACATGTGGTTTTACATGGAACCCTACTCCCTAAGGTGGTGTTTGGTTGGTGGGTTATCCAGGGGTGGATAATCCGGTTTTGTGTTTGTGTGTTTGGTTGGTGGGTTAAGGGTTGGGAGGGTTTGTGTGATGTGATTGTATTGGAATTTGAAAAAGTTGGTAGTTATTATGGTATGATTGTATTGAAATTTGAAAAAGTGGGTGGTTGTTGTAATGTGATTGTATTGAAGTTTGGAATAGTGAGTAGAAGTTGAGTATTTTATGATTTTTTAGACGATACGATGGTATAATATAAATTTTTTTGATGGGAAGGAAGTGAGCCCCACTAGTGGGTTAAAAGGGGGGGGGGGTTGGGTGTTACCCACCCAAAGTGGGGGGTAACCCCCCAACCGAACATGGCCTAAGGGCCGGATGAAACCACGGGAGAACGCCTCAGAGCCGATAGTCTATTGCTTTTTCTCATTGGATACATGAGGTCTGGGGCTCCTTAAATAGACTCCATAGAGCCTCCAAGTCCCACCACTGGTAGATGTGGGACTAAACACATGGATGGGTTGAATGTGTCCTGGAGGTATCCATTTACCCATCTACAACATAAGAGGCGCACAACCAAATACTCTAACAGATGCCAATCAGCCAAAGCTGCGAGCATATCCCACGTGTATAACCAGTTTGCCGTACCTTCAGCATGTACTCTCCTGCTAAGCACATCTACCACCACGTTTCTCTTATCGGGATGGTAAGAGATCGTGCAATTGTAATCCTTCAGTAGCTTAAGCCACCTGCACTGTCTAATGTTCAGCTCCTTTTGATCAAAGATGTACTTCAGACTCTTGTGATCTGTGAAAATCTCGAAATTTACCCTCACAGAGATAGTGGCGCCAGATCTTTGAGGCGAGGACAACAACGACCAACTCCAAGTCATGGGTAGGGTAATTCCACTCATGCGGCCTCAACTAACATGATGTGTAAGCAATCATGTGACCTCGCTGCATCAGCACCGCTCCTAAACCTTCTCCTGAGGCATCTGTATACAAGGTTTAAAAAAGCGTGAGGTGGTCCGATGCATTTTCTCTGAAATTGAGGCGAGGCGTAAGCCTCAAATTTTGGAAAAAAATTTAAAATTAAAGCAAAATATATTGAAAAAAATAATAATATTAAGCTTTGCCAAAAACACATTTAAGAATAACTTAAAACTAGTAAAACTTATAATACATAAGCGATGAAGGCATTGGAGTTAAAAAAAACTAATACTAAGCTGATATTATACGGAATATCAAGTTCTAACTCCAACTTCAATGCTTCTATATGAGTATTGAACTAAAGTCTATACTTAATACTAAAATATAATAGAAACCATAGTTTTTAGTGTTCGAAGTAAAAAAAATATGCCTTGAATCCCAACGATTTGTCTTGTTGGACGTAGTTGGAGAACCATCATATGCATCCCCTCCTGCAATATCATACCCCAACAAGACGGGGTCTCGTTGACCGGTCAACGAGCCTGTGGGGGGGGGGGTCTAGGGGGGAGCAGGTGCGCTCCCCCCTGCGGTGGTGTGGGGGCAACCAAGGCTTTAAATGTCGGTTTCGGTCACCATTTCGGTATCGACCAAAACAGAATTTCGATGGAATTTCGGTGGAATTTCGACCGAAATTTCGGTCATTTCGGTCATTTTTTGTACTAGGACTCCCATATTTCGGTAATTTCGGTCATTTCGGTTGAATTTCGGTTTCGACTGGATATCGATATTCGACATAAATTCGACCGAATTTCGCTGAAATTTGAGGCCATGGGGGCAACGGCCCCGGCGATTTTTTAAATAACGGTTTTAATTCTATTTGGCTATTCACAATAAAATGTTATAATTATTTTACTTCACGTTTTATTTTTCAATCTTGGTTCTTCATATATGTGTTCTAAGATTTACAACTCATACAACCAAATAATAACATCAAGATGAGCGTCAAAAAAAAATAACATCAAGTTGCAAACTTGAAGTAATATAAAATATTTATTACAATTCAAACTCAAATTTATGTGCAATAGAACTAGTATGTGTAGATGTATGACAAATTGAACATGATGTATACAAGATTATTGGGCTTCTTTTGTTTCAGGCGATCTTTTCTTTTTTGCATGGATATATATATATATATATACATATATACAAATATGCAACTATGCAAGGTTTAACATGAAAACATAAACATAAACATAAAAAATAATGCTTAGGTAAAAATAGGGTCGAGTGCAAAGCAAATAATTAAAAAGTAAAAAAGCCTCCAGCTCGAGGCTTACGCCTCCGCCTTGCCTCGACCGCCTCGCGCCTCGAACGCCTCAAGCCAGGTCAAGGCGTACACCTCAACCTAAGGACCTGAGGCGTGTACCTCAAGGCGTTTTTGGCGCGCCTCGCCTCGAGGCATACACCTTTGCGCCTCAAAGCGTCGCTTTTTAAAACAATGACTGTATATACTGCATAATCCTGAGTGCCTGAGGGAAGTGCAAGAACGTATGCTTTCGTCAATCTTTCCTTTAATCCCTGAAGGCCTGCTCACATGAGTTATCCCAAATGAAAGGAACTCTCTTCTGTGCCAATCGTGTCAAGGGAAGAATAACACGTGAAAACCCGCTGACAAAGCGTCTATAGTAGCCTGCTGATCCAAGGAAGTTCCGAATCTGAGTGACTGTCTTGGGTTGCTCCCAAGACATGACTGCCTCAATCTTCGCAGGGTCAACTGCGATACCTGCTCCAGAAATAACATGCCCAAGAAATAAGACCTGGGATAACCAGAACTCGCACTTGCTCAGCTTGGCATACTACTTGTGCTCTCGTAATGTGTTGAAGACAATCTTTCGCGTTATCCCATTCATTCCGAGTATAAATTAACACATCATCAATGACCACCGCCACAAACTTGTCCAAGTATGGACGGAAGATCCTGTTCATCATGTCCTTGAATGCTGCAGGGGCATTGACGGACCCAAACGGCGTCACCACAAACTCGTAGTGCCCGTATCGAGCCTTGAAAGCTGTTTTCGGAATATCCGACTCTCGAAGCCTCAGCTGATGATAACCAGATCGAAGGTTGATCTTCAAAAATATCGAAGATCCCTGTAGCTGATCAAATAAATCATCGATGCGCAGCAAAAGATAACAGTTCTTTACCGTTCTCTTGTTCAACTGCCTGTAATCAATGCATAATCTCATCGATCCATTCTTCTTCCTGACAAATAGAACTGGAGCACCCCAAGGTGAAGTGTTCGGCCTCACGAAACCTAAGTCAAGTAATTCCTGCAACTGCACCTTCATCTCTCTCAACCTGGCCGGTGCCATGCGATATGGAGCCATCGAGATCGGTTGTGCATCAGTTAATAATGTGATCTCGGACTCAATCTCTCTCTCAGGAGGTAACCCTAGTAACTCATAAGGAAATACATCTGGGTAATCTGATACAACTCTGATGTCCTGGGTCATCGGCTCATGGTCGGATGTCTCTCGAACAAATGCTAAATATGAATCATATCCCTGATTAACTAGTTTCTGGGCTCTCAACACTGAGATGTACTCCATTTTGAAGTCATATAATATACCCTCAAAGGTGAACTCGGGTAAATCCTGAATCCTGAAGACAACCGTCTTCTTAAAGCAATCAACAAGAGCATGATGACCTGATAACCAATCTATGCCCAAAATCAAGTCAAACTCATCAAGCTGTAGTAGAAGACAATCTACGATCCTCTCGTGACCGCCAATCTGCACTGGTAAGTCTCTGACCATCAATGAAATGACAAACAGTTGGCCACCTGGCCCATGGATGTGGTACGGAGGATATAGAGCCTCTGCATATCTACCTAATGAAGCTAGTAATCTCCAAGCAATAAAGGAATGCATCGCTCCAGAGTCAAACAAAACATGAAAAGGTCAACTCAGGATTGAGACCATACCTTTCACCACAGTAGATGTTGATCGTGCCTGCTCCTCGATCACTGCATGTAACTGTCTTTGTCTAGCTGGTGCAGTACTTGAACCTTCCACGCTCTGTGTATGTCTCGGCAGCCTCCGGAAGTTGGAGTTCCTATCATGGAAACTCCCAGTACGTTGTGCCTGTGCCCGTGGCTGTGGTCGAGGCTCACCAGAAGCCTGTGGGCACTGAGACCAGTAATGTCCCCACTGGTTGCACAAGTAACATCGGACCGATTGGGTAGGTGGAGCGGTCGTGTCTGTGCTCCGAGTCGGTCCTGCCGTGGGTCTCTCTACTCTCTGTGACCCAGATGGTCGAGCTGAATTGGTACCATGTCCGGCAAGTGCTCCTCCTAAGAAGTCATTGGAGATGAGCGAGCATCACATGAAAATGGCAAATCTGAAGGACAGAATCGCCTGGATGACCTCTGCTGCTGAAACTGTCATCGAATCATTCCAAAAGATCGCTGTGACGTAGGTGCCGCTCCAGACAAACTCCCATCAAACTTCTCCGTTGCATCAGTAGCCTCAGAGATGGAAGTGATACGTAATCTGACCAGATTCTCCTGCACCTCCTCCCGCATCCCTTTGATGAACTTCTCCAAATTCTCAGCTGGAAATGCAGCAACTGTTGGTGTGTGTTGCGACAGCTTGGTGTATCAGATAAAATACTCTCTAGTTGTCATCCGCCCCAGACGAAGCTCTGCGAACAATCGGCGCTGGGACTCCTTCCACTTCCCAAAAAAGAAGTGGGATCTGAATCTCGTCTCGAAATCATCCCATGTGGGCTCGTGTCCCAATTCGGAAACTGTCGCCTCCCACCATCTCTTAGCGAATGCTGTTAAAAATACTCCAGAAAAGATAACCACGAGTCTCGTGGTATGCGAATCATCCGAGTACCTTCATCGCCCTCTTCAGCCACTGTTCCACCTTATCTGATGTTCCGATTCCCTCGAACATGGGCACATTGGCTCGCTGATAGGAAGTGAAAACTGACTGATTCTTATGAATGGCGGAGTGCTCGTATGTATCCTCATCTGCAAAGAGTACAAGGTCCTAGTCCTTTCCATAATCTCCATCCTCTGCTCCATGTACTGATATTTCTCATGTGGATCATCGAACTGAGGCCGCTGTACCTCTATAGACTAGGGCTGATCTTGTCGTATTCCATTCTGAGATGGATGGTAAGTGAAATCTGACGGCTCCTCGAACCTCGTCTCTATGTCCGTCTATCTATCTGCAATCTCCTTCTGCTGTGCTAATATGTAGTCCTGCTGACCTCGCATAGCAGTCTGCTGCTACTGGAGGTCGGTGAGTGCAATTATTGTTAGAAAATCGGAAGCGGAAGCGGAATGATAAAACAGAGCTAAGAACAAGAAAGATAAACATGGGAACACCATGATTTTACGTGGAACCCTACTCCGTGAGGAGCGGGATGAAACCACGGGAGAAGCCCTCAACGGGGCATGCTATGCATTACTTTTTCTCAATGAGTACAGGAGGTCTGGGGCTCCTTATATAGCCTCTCCAGAGCCTCTAAGTCCCATCACTAGGCGGTATGGGACTAAACACTGGATGGGGGTAAATGGATCTTCTCCAGGATCCATTTACCTTGTTACAACTCAATGTGCGCACACAACCAAGTACTCGAACACTCCCCCTCAAGCTGGAGCATGCAATGCTCAGCTTGGACAAACAGAAATAAACTCAACTCAATGCTACAGGACACTACGGACAATATCAACCCAACGTGCACATTGCTGCAGTCGAGGACGTTGCTTCTCATGCCATGCAGGTGAGGAGGACGAACGGGCTGGAGTGTGAGTCTTCTGAATCTCCTTGTCGGAGAGCATGCGCTCTGAACCGCGCCTGTCAGAGTCGCTGCAACTGGAAATGAGTCTCCTCGTCGGAGTACTCTGGCCCGCCACAATAATGTGGACAACTGCTCCATCTCTGAAAAAGGACCGAACTGAAAAATGGCCGTGGCTGTGCAATCCTCGTTGGAGTCCATGGTCGCTGGAGAATGGAGTCTGAAAATAGTCTCCTCGTCGGAGAACTGGGTCTCTCCCATCTGGCTCAGTGAATGGTGCACTACTCTGGTGTACCTATGATACCACATGAAAACCCTTGCCCTCAAGGGAATGGTCCTCTGCTCTGGAGTCCCTATGACTCACATGAAAACTCTGGCCGAACAACAACAAGAATGATGGGGACCTCGAACTGATGATGGCAACTTATGCTCATCTGAAAAATGACCGCAATCATATGCGTGTCTGAAACCTGGACTCGGAAGCTCTTGAACGTCGAGTCTGAATAACTGAATCTGTAGAGTCTGGAAAATATAGCTGGTCTGGAGACTGGCATCTGAACCTGGAAGATCTGACAATCTGGATCTGGATACAACCTGTGACTCTACATATACTCCCCCTTTCTCCCATACTTGTCGGAACATGAACATCGACGAAGTTGGGAGAAGACAAGATAAATAGGGGGTAAACAACAAAACATGAAACTTGCGGCTTTGTCTTTTTTTTTATTAATAACCGCCATTATGATTTTTTTTATAGCTGTTTCAATTTTTTTTTGGCCTTTGCTTTGCACTTTTTTTTAATTGCGTACGGCTTTTTACTTTTTACGCGCCTTTTTCCTTTCAACAATATTTCTCTCTCTCTCTCTCTCTTTTCTTTTTTTTTCGTGGGCTTTCAAATAGCCCTCAAATATCTCCATTTTTTTGTTGTTGGGCCGAGAAACAAATGACCCATTTTTTTCTTTAGCATACTTCCCCCTCCCTCGTCATTTTTTTTATATGGCCCAAAGGGCCATCTTCTCAAAATTCACTCCACCTCCCGTTTTTTTAATATCAGCCCACATGGGCTCTACAGTAACAACACATTTTTTTTAAAGAGCGGCGTGGACCCCTTTTTTTCTCACGACTAGGGTTCCCGATTAGGAACCCCATACAGAGCCACCCGATCCGCCGCCACCGATTGAAGGGGAGATGGAGGGGAGCCAGGACCGCGTTGCTGAAAGAAGATCTGATGGGGGGGGGGGTCATGCGCGCCGCTGGAGGTCGATTGGAGGCTTCTGCTGGATCTGATGGAGTCCACGCACGCGCCAGTGGTTGCGCGATGCATGGCGGAGGGAGCGCCAGTTGCCTGCGAAGGCGATGCGAGAAGTGCACGGGGGCCGATGGTTCAGGGGCCTGAGCGCGAGGGCCCTGCTCATACGCGCCGCCTGCGCGAAGAAGGTGGAGAGCCGCCTGGCGCGTGGTGGTGCACCTGTGCTGGTGCGCGAGGACTGGAGGCATCGCGCGAGGACTGGGCTGCGCTGTGCAAAGGGGAGGCTGATGGACAACGTGGAGAGCGACCGCCTGCCGCTCGCGCGTCTTCGAATCGCCTGGCGAGGGCTTGCTGTTGCGGCTTCAGCGCCGCTTGGAGAGGTGCATGTGCGCCGTGCAAGAGGCGCACTGCCTGGTCGAGACCTCCGCCTGGATGATCGTCACCCTCGAGGGCGATCTGGATGTGAACCACGATCTTGTTGTGAACCACGATGGAGGTCATCGCTCTGCTAGGGCACAGATCTGGATGTTGCGTGCAGCACAGATCTAGGGTTCGAAAGAACCTTAAAAAATTTTTCGAACAGAATATGAACAATAATCTTCAACATCAACCTTGAATCTCGAAAAATAAAAATTATGAAAAACCTCGAGAATCGAACCCGCTCTGATATCATGTTAGAAAATCGGAAGCGGAAGCGGAATGATAAAACAGAGCTAAGAACAAGAAAGATAAACATGGGAACACCATGATTTTACGTGGAACCCTACTCCGTGAGGAGCGGGATGAAACCACGGGAGAAGCCCTCAACGGGGCATGCTGTGCATTACTTTTTCTCAATGAGTACAAGAGGTTTTGGGGCTCCTTATATAGCCTCTCCAGAGCCTCCAAGTCCCATCACTAGGCGGTATGGGAGTAAACACTGGATGGGGGTAAATGGATCTTCTCCAGGATCCATTTACCCTGTTACAACTCAATGGGCGCACACAACCAAGTACTCGAACAATTATGATACACTCCAATCGATCAACCATCTCCTAGTTTGCTCTGGACGTCATGGTTCGCATGAGAACCAATATTATTAACCATAATAGTTGATGTTTGCTGACATTTATAACCATGCTTTTCTCTTCTTGGGATGCTTATATGAAAATTAATTGTAAATTGGGGACATATGTGGTTTTTGAATTTGAATGTCATATTTTTCTCTCAGACTTGCGACAAGTCGGGGGACTGTTGCTATCCGAGAACTTAATGCGATCGGAATTACAATACTACAAATGTGTATATCAAGGTACCATGGCTCTGATATTAAACTGTGATGTCCTGCCCATGGATTTAGGTTACCCATTTACACACTATTGTATTCGTAATGGATCGCATTATGTTATCGAAATTTAGGGAAAATTTTTCGCGTTTCGAAATGACATTCACATTTAATGTAAATAACCACATAGCCAACAAGAAGTGTCACCAATTCACAATTCATTAATTTCCATATATATACATATTATGTAGTAAAAGAAGCTGACCATGTCTACATATATCCCAAAATACAACAAAAGAGAAAGGAAATGCAAAAACAATATCTGAACAAAAACAATATATGTACCGACGAGTATAACAACGGAGGCTCGGGATCATCAATCAGCTACTACGTTGCAGGCACTTTGCCTACCACATATGCAAGGGACAAAAGAATATCAACAATTGTTGAATACAATCTAGTATATATATAAGAAAATAATAGGTAATTCAGTGGTTTCAAAAGAAAATAAGTAGATAGATATTGAAATTAAATTTTAACAAGCTACTTGCATAAAAATAGGTTTTCACGCTATTATAGATGTATGTAACATGATCACCCATCACCCTAATTCTTTCCATATATAACATTTTCATGTTTAATTAATGACACATAAATAGGCTATTATTATTTTATCACTTAGATATAATGTTGATGGATCTGGTATTGAGGATGATGAATTTGTGATCTGATCTTTATTTCTATCTATATCAAATTCTCAAGCCTAGTGAACTGTGGTCTTGGTCTGAGTGTGATCTCACACTATGACTCTAAGGTGTGAAGAATACCTTAGATTTGGGTTCCTTGTTAGCATGCAGTGGAATATAATGCATCCTAACTAAGTTTCCAGCACATCCACTAGTTTTTCTTATCACCAAGGTTCAGGAAAACGGTATGCGTATGCGTTCGGACAGGTCACTGAATAGCGATTAAGCGGTATGCGGGGGCATATGCGGGGTATATGCGGTTCTACGCAGTTTTCTATTTTTTATTTAAAAATAAATAAATATCTACAAAAGTGACTAGGTTTATGAATAAATGTAGTCCAAAAGATCTAAGATAAATGGTTTTCATGTAGAGCTCAAAATAGTACAACTAAATATCAAAATCATCAACGATTGTATTACACAATCTGATTTAATATGTAGAATCAAAATAATACAAAGATCCGGATCTTAAGATCCGGATTTGATTACCCAACATGACCTTAAGCGGGTGCATGAAGCACATATGCGCCCGCACATCCTGCATATGCGGGCCATATACGCACAAATGGCGCATAAAGCGGGGCTTCAGGTAACCAGTGTGCTAAGGAGGCCGCTTAGGCATATGCGGCCGCATATACAGTCGCACAGACCGCTTTCATGAACAGAGCTTATCACTCATAGTAGTACTTGTAAGATCCGATTAATTGTCGATGATTGACAATGATTAATGATTCTGTACCAAGCTCAAGTGTAGCCAACTCAGCTGTAACAGATCTCAACTCTAACCAAACTCAACTACAACCCACTCCAAGCGTTGAGGTTACAGTTGCCCTTGCACGCTGCCCGCCTCGGCCCCTCGCGCCTAGCGCCGCCTCGCGCAACGCATGTGGCCCCACCTCGGCCCCTCTTGCCTATCGCCGCTTCGCGACAACGCCTCATGACCTCCCAATGCCCCCTGGCGTCTCCACGGGCCCCTAGCGCCGCCGCCAACACCTCAGGCTCTTCCCTGCAACCACTAGCGCCGCCGACAACCCCTCCCAACAGCCCCTCCCGCTCCCTAGCACCGCCTTAGGCGTCTTCCTGCGGTCCCTTGTACTGTTGCATGCCTAGAAATACCGCCTAGGCTCCCAGCAGCACCCATGTTGCAGTCCAAGGTTGCCTAGGCTATTTGTGGGTCCCTGCGACGGGCCTCTTGCCCTGATTCCACTATCCAGTCCCTCGTAACGCGCTGGAGCGCCATCTCCGTGACCTTGTATTGCTGTCCCGCGGTCCTACAATCGACTAAGCGTGCAACCTACCTTTTATTCGGTGAAGTATTGCTATGTATTGCTTATTGCTGCGTGCTTAGGCACTTGATGCTCAATTAAGAACACAATACATTCTTTAGGTCACTTCTTCTTGATCTAAGACTCCACCATGCTATCCACTGAGACCATGCCGGTGTACCCTACTTCTTCTTTGATGGTTTAGGGCACTTCTATCAAGCTGAAGGGTTTTGAAAATTATGTTCTGTGATCTCGATCCTTCAAAGTATTTGTCGGTGGCCAACGCAAAAGCTATGTTCTTACAAAGGACCCACCTGCAGAAACTGACAAAGATTACGACACATGGTTTGTTGACAATTGTTAAGTTATCACTTGGATGACAAACAATATCGATCCAAATATTGCTGCTAATCTTCTTTACAAAGACATTGCTAAGGCGATGTGGGAAAACCTTGAGCGCATACACTCTCAGAAGACGACCAAGTCTCGTCTTTCTGACATATACACAAGGATCTGGTCAGTGACTCTAGGAGATTTGAGTCTTATTGAGTACTACAATCTTCTTACGAGCCTATTTGAGGAGCTCCGTATCTTTCAGCTTGCATCTTGTGATAAACAGGAAGGCAAACACGCTGAATGGCAACTTTATCGATTTCTTTCAGGATTGAATCCGAAATACAAGCCAGTGAAAGATCAGTCTCTAATGGCAGACACTCTACCGAGCCTTGAGACCATCTTTGGACGATTACATGAGCTTAAGGCTTAAATTCAGTAATATACCATCTACATTGCTACAGAGACGATGACTCATTATACCTCCTCGAGATATAGAGGGCGTCAAGGAGGCATTGGTCGAAATTTTGGACGTGGACGTAGTCGTGAATTCGGACGCGGTCGTGAATCTGGACGGGGGCGTGACCGTGGTCGTGGTCGTAATTCCTCTGCTGCTCGGTATCCAACTTATGTGCACTGTGGACACTGGAATCATCCTTCTGACAGGTGCTGGGCAACTTTTGGCATGCGGTTTAATGCCAATAATGCCTATGATGAAGCATCTTCTGATGTAATTGAAGATGCATCTGCTTAGCAAACTCGAGGGTACATACCCCATTTACTGCTTCTGAATATACTCGTCCGTGACAACTGCTACAAGACTCTGCTTCCTCTGTCAGCAACAATCCCACCTCTGCCTCTTCTGCTACTCTAGCTACTACCTCAGGTATAGTAGCAAACTCAGTCTCTACTCTAAACATGCATGGATTATTGACTCTGGAGCCTCTGCCCATCTGACGGGAGAGGGAAGATTGCTCACGTCTTCCCAACCGTTCTCAACGGTGAAGACTGTTCGTGTTGCTAATGGGGATCATTCCCCGATTACTGTTGTTGGTACTATTGATTTCTCTCCCAAGCTGCGATTGACAGATGTTCATTGTGTTCCTGCTTTTCCTCTCAGTCTCTTATCTGTACAGAAGCTATGTCGTGAACTTAACTACCGTGTTATTTTTGACGAGTTCTGTTGTTATTTTCAGGACATCCGGACGAGGCAGATCTTTGGTGGGGGACATGAGAGGAACTGGCTCTATTACCTCAACATCCCTTCTGATTCAAATTTTGCTGGTGCAGTATCCATCTCTGACGATACTCTTCTGTGGCACCTTCGTCTAGGTCATCCTTCAGCCAAAGTCCTCTCCATGATGCTCCCTGAACTCTCGACGCTCAAACCCTTTGAGTGTTAGGCATGTCAGTTCGAGAAGCATCATAGAGCCTCCTTTCCTGCACGGATTGAGCCTCGGCGCGGTTCTCCTTTTTCTCTTGTTCATTGTGATATCTGGGCACCTTGTCCGGTCCGAACTCTGAGTGGTCATAGATATTTTGCTTCTTTGTGGATGACTACAGTCGATTATCTTAGGTCTTATTATTAAAGGAACGTTCATAAATTAATTACATTGTCAAGATTTTCTTTCATTATGTCAAAAATATTTTCTCCACACATCTTTCTATGTTGGCATGCGAACCTTAGACATGTGCAGAGAATGGCTGCAACAGAAATGGAAATGCTAAGGTGGATGTGTGGACACACACACACACACGTAAAGATCGGATTTGGAATGATGCAATCATAAAGAAAGTTGGTGTGGCTCCGATGGAGGATAAGATGCGAGAAAACCGTTTAAGATCTTTGATCATTTGCAAAGAAGATCAACGGATGCACCAGTTAGGAGATGCGAGTGTTGGGATGTTGAGCCGGCTAAGAGAGGGCGAGGACGGTCCAAGAAGTGTTGGAAAGAGACTATACGAATGGATCTTAGTTTTTTTGGATATAAGCCCGAGATTGAACCAAGATAGATCTGAATGGAGGCGAAGAATCCATGTTGCCGACCCTACTTAATTGTGGGAAAAAGGCTTTGTTGTTGTTGTATGCCAAAAATATTTTCTCCACTACTATTCAAATCTTTTGTTCTGATAATGCATTGGAATTTACAAACAAAGATCTGACGTCCTTTTTTACCTCCCAGGGTGCCATCCATCAAACAACTTGCCCATATACCTCTCAACAGAATGGAGTAGCAGAGAGAAAACTAAGATATCTCCTTGATATTGCCCGCTTTCTTCTTACCCAAATGAAGGTTCCCAAGAATTATCGGGGAGATGCTATATTGATTGCTGTCCACCTTATAAACATGGTCCCCTCGGCATCACTTAACAGCTCTACACCCTTTGGCTTACTATACCCAAATGACTCACCCTTCCTGCGGATTTTCGGATGCACACCATTTGTTCACAATTTTCGTACTCCCGATAAATTATCTCCTCGTGCGATTAAATGTGTTTTCCTGGGTTACTCTCATACTCAAAAGGGTACAAATGCTATGATCCTTCTGTCCATCGGTATTACATATCTGTCGATGTCACATTCTTTGAACAAACTTCCTTCTTTACTAAAGCTGTGTCAGATATACCATTAGACCTTCCTGTTCCACCTATTGTGTATAAACGAAAACATGTCTCTAGTCCTGTTAATATTTCTTTACCCGTTCCTTTGTTACAGGAGAATACGCCAACTTCAAGTGCTGCCACCAATTCTGTCCCGGATGCTCCTCAAGAGCTTCCCTTCGCTCTGCACAGAACCAAGAGGCAATGTACACTTCACCCAATATCTCATTTCACGTCCACTGATAGCTTATCATACTCTGACAAAAGATATGCAGATGCTCTTTTGACAATTTCAGTTCTCAGAGATCATAATAGTGCACTGAAGGATTCTGGATGGCGAAGAGCAATGGATGAAGAAATGGATGCTTGAATTCCCGAAGGACATCGGATCTTGTGCAGTGTCCCCATGGAACAAAACCTCTTGCCTGCCGATGGGTTTTCACTACAAAGCAGTCTCCAGATGGCTCCATTGACAGGTTGAAGGCAAGACTTGTGGCTGAAGGCTTTACACAAACATATGGAGTTCACTACCTCGAGACTTTTTCACCTGTTGCGCGGATGGGATCCATACGGACCATCCTCTCAGTGGCAGTAAACAAGGGCTGGGATATTTTTCAACTGGATGTCAAGAATGCATTTCTATATGGCGATCTAGAAGAGGAGATTTACATGTTGCAACCTCCAGGGTACGAAGTCGAGGGGGAGTATGTGTGCCGACTTCGCAAAGCAATCTATGGCCTGAAGTAAAACCCGAGGGCATGGTTTGACAGACTAAGTATAGAAATTGACACTCTGGGTTTCCAGAGAAGTACATCTGACTACTCTATTTTCTTCCGAAAACAATCATCTGGTATTGTTATACTTGATGAATATGTAGATGATATGGTTATTACAGGTGACGATGATGAAGGGATGCTGGAGACTAAGACTTTTCTGCAAAAGGTTTTTGTCACAAAGGATCTGGGACGACTTCGCTACTTTCCGGGCATAGAAGTCTTACGTACCAAGAAGGGACTTCATATGTCACAAAGGAAGTGCTGCTTAGATATACTAACTAAGGCAGGATTACTTGGATGCAAACACTCTACCTCTGTTGTTCCTTCATTTGAGGACATTGCACGATACAGAAACCTAGTTGGAAAACTGTTGTATCTTACTGTTACTAGGTGAGACATATCCTATGTTGTGAGCAGAGCTAGCCAATACATGGAGAAATACTGTTACAACCATTGGGAGGACGTTCTTCTGATCCTTCGATATCTGAAGGAATCACCCGGACGTGGCCTATTTTATGAGGCAAATGGATACACTGATGTTGTTGTTTATGCTGATGCTGATTATGCAAGCTCGCCTGAGGACCGTCGCTCTACTACGGGGCTATGATGGTAGGATGAAACCTTGTTAGTTGAAGGAGCAAGAAGCAAACTGTAGTCTCCAGATCCAGTGCAGATGCAGAATATATGGCAATGGCTCAGGCTACATGTGAAATTACTTGGCTACTGACTTTTCTGCAAGAACTCAGTATTGATATCACCGCTCCTATTCCTCTATACTTTTATAACAAACCTGCTACTTACATTGCTACTAATCCTGTATTCTACGAGAGAACCAAGCACATTGAGATTGACTGCCATTTCATTAGCGATGCTGTACGAGGAGGCAAGACTGCTACACCGCACATCTCGATAGATCTTCAGCTTGCAGACATATTTACAAAGGCTTTGTCAAAGAAGCGCCTTTCCTGGATTGCTTCCAAGTTGGGCATGATCGATGGATATGCTCCAACTTGAGGGGGAATGTTAGAGATTACAGTAGATTGTGTTTAATATTCCACTGTAACCCCACCGAGGGTATTTACGTACTTCTCTCTTTTGAGCTCTCTAGGGTTTAGTCCTATATAAGGACCCTAGACCTCTTGAATAATCATCTCATAGAGTTCCCTTCACAGATGTAAAACGGATACTGATCGCATACGAGTAATGTTAGAAATACTCTATAGAATCGACTTAAATATATACGAATTGGATGAGAAACACATGATACAAATTTACTATGTGTTTGTATCATAAAATTTATACAATATGGTAAACGAAGGTATAGAATTATGTTATATAGGGTTAAAAATAAATCTGACTGCATTTATATATGAAAACAGATATTTTATATATGAAAACAGATATACTGATACATATGCAGATGTTTGCGGATGTCAAAAATGATATCCTTATCCGTATCCATTTTAAAACATATACGAGTATGGATTCAAAATCTGTATAAAATGGATACGGTGACGGATCGAATACGGATATATTCGTAACCATTTGCATCCCTAGTTGCTTCCTTTTTTTTTTGAAGCTCAAAAGAGGGGGAAGCACTCGACGGTGTTCACCCCTAGTCGCTTCCTTAACTGGGTTTCCTATCTTCTGCCCAACTGAGGGTCACCACGCCCTCGTACGGTCAGGTGTAAGGGTCACCTTGGCTGGTACAATTATATGATATCACTGACTCACCATCATTTCCTCTTGCTTGACTCATTCATTCCTTTCTCAATATTTTGCGTGGCTATCTTTTACAGATCTAGGTATTTTGTTACAACTCAATACTTAAATGATCAACTGATGAAGATTTCAATGATCCCATAAAGGTTAGAGACTGATTCAATTATCTTGGGATTATTTATTTTAGAATATGTAACCTCCTCGATATTGATACCCTAATGGTTATTATTAAATGACGGTTTTATTGGAGTATTTGGCTGTGCGCTACTTGAGTTGTAGATGGGTAAATGGATCACTCCAAGATCCATTTACCCCATCATTGTGTTTAGTTCCACATCTACCAGTGGTGGGACTTGGAGGCTCCGTGGAGACTATATAAGGACTAAGGAGCCCCATACCTCCTGTATCTATTGAGAAAGTTCAATAGAATATCCACCACTTTGAGGGCTTCTCTCGTGGTTTCATCCCGCTCCTTAGGGAGTAGGGTTCCACGTAAAAATCATGGTATTCCATGTTTAAATATTTCTTTGTTCATGCTCTGCTTATCATTCTGCTTCTGCATTTCTATTTTCTAACATATTATCAGAGCGGGTCGATTCTCGAGGATTTTCTTTTTGTTATTTATTTTTTGTATTCGAGATTTGATTCTAGGGTTTTTATTGAAACCCTAATTATGTTCTTGGAAGATTAGTTTGAAGATCTATTGTCTACTAAAGTCTATGATATGTGAATCGTCAAGTTTTCGAGAGATCTTTGTTTGGGTTTTCTGGAACCCTAGGATTCATGTTCCCGATCTCGTTCGGCCGATCATGGCAGCAACATCTTCAAACTCGGAGCAGAAGCCCCAAGCCGCAACCTTAGGGCACATCTCCATGGCGCAACAAAACTTCGAGTTCCTGCGCAAGCAAACCTCTCCAGACGACACGAGAGCAATCTCTAATATGGGTTTCGATTGAAACCACAAATCCAGATCCAGGCAGAGGTTCATCTACGTAAGATCAGAAGGAAGACGCAACAACAGGCTGCTCCGATCTCTAACACCACCTGCGCGAACACCAGTCACATGTCCTTCTCGCGCACCTCGCCTCCTGTGCGCTGCAGGTCCTATGCATGCCTGCAGCACCTCCTCGCTCCTGCAAGCATGCAGGCGACACATGGCTTCCTCACGACCAGTGCAAGCTCTTCCCCTTCCTCATGATCGCGCGGGCGGCGCCGCACATCCAAGCCGCCCCACTTGGCGAGGCGATACCGCTCTAGAGCAGGCGGCGACGACTCCAGGCGGTGCGAATGGACCTGACTCTTCAAGTGGTGCTGCTTCTCCTTCCCTTCCTCCTCGCACAGCGGCAACGAAACCATCGACCCCTCCAGCGGTCCCCCAACGCAACAAGCAGTGGCGGCCTCCGCGATAACGAAGAACCCCAAAAGGGGGAGCAACAGTTTGCGTGTTCGAAGGTAGGGTTCCCAAGGGAACCCTAAATAATGGCCACGTCGACATTTTAAAAATATTTTCTTCCGCGTATTTTAGGCCCAACTGTATGGGCCAAGAAGAGTGTTAAAAATGTACTATTCCAGTGGGTTGTTTAAAAAAAGAGGCTAAAAACGGGGAGGGGGAGCAGCCTCATAAAAAAAGGGAAGCCGTAAAAAATATCAACGGCTTATTTAAAAAAAAGGTGTTGCGAAAGCCGTAAAAAAAGGAGAGATGAAACGGCTTAAAAAAATCAAGGCGGATATTTAAAAAAAATTGACGAAAAGCTGCAAGTTCATTTCTTCCCTCGATTTATTGTCTTCTCCCAACCTTGTCGATGTTCATTTTCCGACAAGTATGGGAGAAATGAGGAGTATTGTGTAGAGTCACAGGTCTGTTGCAGATTCAGATGTCCGATTTCAGACCAAGCCATATTTCCAGTCTCTACAGTTAGCAGATATTCAGACTCGACTTCAGATATTTTTGAGTCTTTAGTTTCAGACACGCACTTGTATGCGGTCTTCATTCAGATGAGCACATGTTTGCCATCATTGTCAGTGATCCCCATCTTTTCTTGTTTTGTTGGCCATAGTTTTCATGTGAGCCCTAGGGACTCCATAGTAGAGGACCACTCCCTATGCCATGTGGGCAAGGGTTTTCATATGGTATCATAGGGACTCCAGAGTAGAGTACAATTCTCTGTGCCAGATGGGAGAGACAGTTCTTCGACAAGGAGATTTTTCAGACTTCATTCTCTATCGACCGTGGACTCCGACGAGGATTGCACTTCCATGGACTTTTCCAGCTCAACCCTTTTTCAGAGATGGAGCAGTTGTCCACATTATTGTGGCGAGCCAAAATATTCTGATGAGAAGACTCATTTCAGTTGAAGTGACTCTGACAGGCGCAATACAGAGCACATGCTCTCCGATGAGGAGATTCAACAGACTCACACTCCAGCCCGTTCGTCCTTACCTGCACGGCATGAGAAGCAACATCATCGACAGCAACCGACATTTGTGCGCATTGAGTTTATATTGTCTATAGTGTCATGTAGCGTGGGTTGAGTTTCTTTCTGTTTGTCCAAGCTGAGCATTGCATGTTCCAGCTTGAGGGGGAGTGTTGGAGTATTTGGTTGTGCGCTACTTGAGTTGTAGATGGGTAAACGGATCATTCCAGGATCCATTTACCCCATCCCTGTCTTTAGTCCCACATCTACCAGTGGTGGGAGTTGGAGGCTCTGTGGAGGCTATATAAGGAGCCCCATACCTCCTCTATCCATTCAGAAAGTTCAATAGAATATCTGCCTCTTTGTGGGCTTCTCCCGTGGTTTCATCCCGTTCCTTAGGGAGTAGGGTTTCACGTAAAAATCTTGGTGTTCCATGTTTAAATATTTCTTTGTTCATGCTCTGTTTATCATTCTGCTTCCGCATTTCTATTTCCTAACCGGTTTCATTTGGTTCAACATTTGTTGATTTCTAAAGAAGGGTAACAATTTCATGATATTGTGTTTAGAATATCTCCTTTGTACTGACATTATTAGCATGCACCTACTTTAATGATACTATGAGTTTTATACTTTAAAGACGGTTCCTTCTTCCAAGTGGTCATATGAAACAAGCATTTTATAGTCCCCTCACAGTCTCGGCTTCAATTTAAGCAGCTAATCATAAGGAAAATTTATTATTAATTTCACCCTCAACTTCAGGTCATCCAACAGCTGATATCATTATTAAAATAATAGCTATAAATATAAAAAAAATCTTTTAATAATGTGTCATGAAATACTGTAATCATTTCCTAACGGCCCCTTTTTTTGTGTGATTGCATGTCCACCCTGTGATTACACTTTTTCCTAAGATTTTTAATCACACATTTAGTTTTTTAAACCTTCCTGCCCTCAATCTACTTCCTCTATTCTCTCTTTCTCATCAGCTTATGAAAGTTATTCCAGAGATATTTCTTTTCTATCCCCATAGAGGCTGGAGTCTATGGTTTTACCATCAATAATATTTCCAGAAGAATCATTTATCAGTTCTTAAGAGTTCCTTTAAGTCTCTTGAGATTACCTTCAATTATCATATGAAAAAAATTCTCAATCCAATCTCTGAAAGGCTCTCCAGGAGCTTTGTAATATTTATTACTTCTTTCAAATCTCCATTATCAAAATAGTATATCATGGTACATAAGCTTATCCAATTTAAGTTTTTTTTGAAAAGTCCACTTAACACTAGATAATACATTATGATTTGAACATATTGCAATCCAAGAGAATATCACTCATGCAGAGATGCAGTAAGTGCTTTAACATGTTGTAATCCATAAGAAATCACTTATTTAGAGATGCAATATTTCTGGATGCAAACATGTCGTAATTGATTAGCAGAAATCAGGATGAAAGGATGATGTGAACTTGATCACCCAAGTTTAATGACATTAATTGCAATATTCATAAAAGCCAATAAAGGGGAGGTTAGAGATTGTACATGCATGGCAGCGAGGAGGAGGGGAATGGATTGTACCTTTGATCTCTAGAATGGAGATCAAAATCACATGCATTGGCTGGGGAAGGGGGGGGGGGTGCAACAGAGTCTGAAATGGAGCTCCAGCAGCTTCGATTGGAAGCCAAATGGTTGTTCTTGGAGCAACACAACAACAAGGTTTTGGAAGCAGTCCCTTCAACTGCTGGCAGGAGCTTTGTTGACCTTCCAGCTGCTGTCTAGGCTGCAGCAGCAACAACAACAAATGTTGCGGATTCGTCAGTAGTAGCACAAACCACAGCTGCTGTAATGGCAACAACTCTTCAAGTTAGAAGAAAGAGCTACTTCGTTTGAGATTTGGAGAGAATTGGAGCTTTCCGTAATAGGAGCATGGGGTTTATATAACAAAGAGAAAGCTTTGTTATTTGACAAGTAGAGGAGAAAAATAAGAGCTAACTGTGGCTGCTGCAGTCTGCTACAACAGACAGTAAAAAAAATTAATTAATTATTTTTTAAACATTTTCTCTTCATTTATTTAAGATAACAAAGTCGTCCATATTCACGCCTCGAGTTTCGGATTTTGATATGTAATGGCTCATTTTGACCGTCTCCGAATGGCGATCAATATGAGCTTAATATTCATATACTTTGGATTGGGTATTATTTCCCGAAATTCTTGAGATACAGACTTGATTTGTGATTTTAAAATATCAAACGACATTCAATTTAGGAACGGTCGATTTCGTTGGTCTTATTTCGTCGAATCAGATTTTTGAGTGGTCTCGATTTGTTTTGTGGTTTCCGATCATTGCATCTTTTCCGATGGCACGCATTACAATACGATCGACTTTTGATCAATTGCGACCGAATGAAATTTGATTTGTGATCAATGGATCGATCTGGATTTATTCAATAATAATTGAATATAAAATGAACTTTCAGACTCTTAATCCGGTCAGATTCGATTAATTCGGATCCGGATGTTACAGTAGACAATGTCAATGATAAGCATGTCTGCACAGACGTACGAGAAGATGGTTGTGGGTGTAGACTTATACCACAACCTCTTCCATCCATTAGAGGCTTGTCCGGGTAAGTAGGATAGTTTAGATAATAAAAAACCACCCTAAAAACCTCAAAATCAGTCTGAACAGAGAATAAAATCACTCTTTGTAGTGATTTCGATGCCTCAATGGACAAAGATGGTGACCTCTAGGGCGGTACGGGAGTCTACAATAACTCCTAAGAGATTGAAATCCCCTTTTGTGTGGCTAGGGTTGCCACTAGAGGCCATTTCGGTCGAATTTCGATTTCGACAGGATATCGATATCCAACAGAAATTCGACCGAATTTCGCTGAAAATTGAGGCCATGGGCTGCTGCTTGTGGCAGCATGTGGCAACAACAAGGGAGGGGGGGTGTCGATTGTGGCGGCGGCAACATGGGCTGCTGCTGCTCACAACAGGCGGTGACGATGTTGTGAACGACTGCTGTCGCTTGCGGTATTTGACGACGGTTGGGTTTAGGTGCGGAAGGGGTCAGCTAGGGCACATGCTCTGATCTAGCACTATCGCTCTGATACCATGTGGAAGTGGAAAAAAATGATTGCATTCATTGTGACCCTAGGGTTCTCTTATATAGGAGAAAAGCCCTACGGAAAAATTACATAAATAGACGGATGAATAAGAAATATAAATAAAGAATAGATAAAAGGATCCATCTCAACAATAATGTTATTGATATAACATAGGTATCAGTGAACTATCGTTGATATCAGTCGAAATATGAGAAAATTATACTTCAAACTATCAACTTTGATTGATATGGCTTGATATGTTGAAATATCATCGATATTTCAGCCCACTCGGTCGAAATCCGAGAAATCGATAGAGAGGAGAGTTTTTGATATCCTAATAGTGTCAGAACTGAAATTTCATCGATTTTTGCAAAATTTAAAACCCTGGATGGAACCCTACTTCCTAAAGAGCAAGATGAAACTACATGAGAACCGCTTCAAAGGGTGATGTTTGCATTAACTTTTCTCAACTGATACAATGCGTGCAAGCATCTTATATAGCCCTACTACAGATCAGAGTCTCACTAACAGTAAATGCGAGACTAAACCTCTGGATATGGTAACTAGACTGTGGAGGGATCTATTACCTATTGTGACATCAGCGAATCCGGGATACCCGTTTACACAACATGCTCATTACATATCGCATTAGGTTACTGAAATTTAGGGAAAAATTTTCACTTTTCGAATGACATTCACATTTATTTAACAAGCTGTTGAACCAACAATGTGTCACTATTTTATATTACAATAACAAAATTTACATGTAATAAAAGAACTGCATTATGTACTTGTATCCCAAACTGCAGCAGAAGAGAAAGAAAAGCATTTATATTATCATGAACAAAAACTACATGTGTACCTGACAAGATTTTTTTTGGAAGCTCAGGTTCGACTGTCATAATACCACGATGCAGGTGTTTTGCTTGTAATCTATGCACTAGGGAGAAAAGAACGCCAACAAAAGTTGAGCATATCTGATCAATTAGAAAAATAACAGATAATTCGGTGGCTCCAAAAGAAAGCAAGTAGTTACTTACATTTTTTTTGAAAACATGAAGGGGGAGCCCTCCCAAGGCGGGAGTCACCACACCAACTCTTTCATTAATAGCAAGAGGGTACATCAGTTGGATATCCAGAAGTTGTACAAAGCATTACAATGCACGAGCACATTCTCGTAGTAAAACCGCTATCCCTTGAATATGCTATCATTCCTGGCCACCCAAATCGCCCATAGGACAACAAATGGCCTTGGGACGTCGTCCGAGGACCCAAGTCCCACCGATCGAATAGATCTCCAGAAATGCTCCAAGCTGGATGCCTGTACCCAAGTCAGCCCCAAGGATTCCCAGACCTGCGCCTAAGACCTGCAGCCGAAGAATATGTGCTCCGCATCCTCCGAACAACCCTCGCATATATCGCAGCTCAAATCTGCCACACCAAACAATCTCCCCCTCCTTACTTTGTCACACAGACGGTTTCTCCTTAGGCACCATAGGAACACCTTAACCCGAGTAGGAATCTTGGTCGCCCAAATCACTTTTATGTCAGCGCAGAGGTCTTCATCACGCCCACTCCTCCACCACGCAGCTTCCGATATGCACTTTTTACCGAGAACCTTCCATCTGTCCATTCAAAATGGTCCGGCTCGCCAGACATCTCCCCAGAAGAGGGAACCTCCGACTGCAATCGCAAGAACTCATCCAACCGCTGATCCGACAGAACCGAAAGAAAAATAGGGGCCCACGACCCCGAGTCCGCCACCTCCGCCAACCGCGCCCCCCTGTTAGCTGCTAAGGCCATCAACCTTGGGAAGCGGTGGCCCAACACCCCCTCCCCCGTCCAGTCATCCAGCCAAAACCTGAAGAGCTGACCACTCCCCAACCTCGGTCACAAGAAAGGACTGATCTCCGGAAGCACGGCACGGATCCCTATCTACAACGGAGACTCACTAGACATCCCCCCAGCCAGCAGCTCCCCAGTGACCCCGTATGTCCTCCTCAGAAGCATGGAGACCAACAAGTCAGAGGAGCCCCAAATCTGCACCACCCATTTGGCAAGCAAAGCTTTATTCATCATCTCCACATCCCGCACGCCAAGGCCCCCCCTTAGCACCATGCCTAGCAAGATCCTCCCACGCCACAAGGTGCAAGCCCCTCCTCGTCTGCCTCCCATCCGACTAAAAGAAAGACCTCATCAAAGCCTCCACCTTCCTTCTAACCCCAACAGGCATCAAACGCGTCGAGTAGAAAAAAATCGGAATGACAGAGAAAACATGCTTCAGCAGGGTAAGCTTCCCACCCTTGGACAAGGTAGTAGCCTTCCAGCCTTTCAACCGCTCCTCCATTCTCCGAAGGACACAGTCCCAGTCCGACCTCCTCAACCTACCGTCAACCAGAGGCAGACCCAGATATGAGATCGGCAATCGGCCCAGGGGGCACCCCGTCCACCCAATGAGCCTGCTGCTTTCCTCGTCACCCATCCACAGTGGAACCACCACCAACTTCTGCCTGTTAATCTGCAAACCCGAGAGGCACCCAAACATATCGACCAGAGTAGCCGCATTGTGGTTCTGCTCCTCCGTCCCCCCCCAGAAAGATCATCGTGTCGTTCGCATACTGCAACACAGGTACAGAGATGTCCCCCAACCGGAAGCCCTCACCCCACTCCTCCCCTACCGCACGCTGAAACAAAACCGCCAGACAGTCTGCCACCAAAACGAAAAGCAGAGGAGCCAAAGGGCAGCCCTGTCGAACACCCCTCTGCGGCTGAAACCACCCACCCTCCGGCCTGCCGGTGACCAAGACGGAGCACGAGCAAGTAGTGACGCATCTCTTGATCCAACGAATCCACTCTTCTGGGAACCCCCTCCTCTGCAGCGAGACCCACAAGAACTTCCAACTGACACAATCGTAGGCCTTGGTGTAGTCAATCTTCCAAACGGCCCCCTTCTTTCTGGACCTCTTCCACTCAAGAAAATTTCCGAAGCCGTCACGGTCCCATCCGCCAACAGCGCCCCGGAATGAAGGCAGATTGCGCAGGTAATACAACAGAGCTCAACACACCCTTAAGCCTGCTCGCCAGCACCCTTGCGACAATGAGATAGATGCCATTAGAAATAGAGATAGGCCTGAAATCCCCCACCCCCACGGGGGTCTCTTTCTTCGGCAGCAGAAATATCAAAGCCTTGTTAACTTTCTCAAAACCCCTGTTGCCACTCCTGAACTCATCCAAAACCTCAAAGATGTCAGCCTTCAGCAAATCCCGGAATTCTCGATAAAAGGATATAGGGAAGCCATTGGGACCAGGAGCCCCGTCCACATTCAAGCTCCAAACCACCCTGCGCACCTCCTCCTCCGAAAAAGCTGCCACCATCGAGTCAGCCTGGGGCCCGCTCAAAGATTTCACTCCCAGACCCATCCACCCCCAACCAGAATCCTCCCGCACCTTACGCGAAGCCCTTACGAAGTACTCCCGCAAGGCACCCCCAATGTTCCTCTCACCCGCCACCCTCACCCCTCCAACCTCCACTTCATGCAGAAAGTTCCTTCTCCTTCGCCCATACGCCATGGAATGAAAAAACGCATGTTCGCATCACCTTCCCTCAGTCACTTCTGCCTCGATCGCCGCCGCCAATGAACCTCTTCTTTCCTGTCCTCCAGCAATGCCGCCTCCAAATACGCTACCCTCTCTTCCACCTCCTCAGGAGACAACCCCCGCTCATCTTCCACCCCATCCAACCTGCTGATCCCTGCCTCTGCCGCGGACCTGACGTCCTTCCGCCTCGTGACGACCTCCCTCCCATACGACAACAGCACCCGCCGCAGCGAAGCCAACTTATCCGCAAATCGCGACACTGCAGAACCCACCACTTCACACCCCTTCTAATGATCAACCACCAACTCCCGAAAGCCCTCCTCCAACAACCAATTCTTCTCGAAACGAAAGGAGAACCGCCCCAGCCGCTCCTCCCCGGAGAACCAAAGAATGGGAGTGTGATCAGAAAGAGTCCTAGGGAGAGCCCAAGCCCTCGCCAGCGGGAAGGCCTCACCGACCTCCACGGACATCAGGAACCTGTCAAGCCTGGATCTCGACCTCGCATTCCTCCAAGTGAATTTGCACCCAGCCGCATCAACAACAGATAGACCCAAGGAGCCATACGCCTGCCTGAATTCTTCTGAACCAGAGTCTCTACCACCGCCCTCCAGGCCTGTCGTCAGGAAAGAACGTGACGTTCAAGTCCCCACCGATAATCCAAACACCATCCACAGCCTCCGCAGCAACAACCGCCAAGTCCGCAACCAACGAGCCATCCTCCCGCCGGCACGGGCCATAGGCATTGGTGACCCACATGTGAACTCCATCCGCCCTCCGCAGCAGCTTCACCGTCAAAGAGAACGTCGAGTAAGAGGTCCCCAACAAATCAAAGGAATCAACCCGCCAACCAGATAAGAGCCCCCCAGAAACTCCCACGGCCCCCTTATCCGCCAACGAGAAGAGCTCTCCCCTGGCCACCTCTCTCCGCAACCGTTCATCAAGGAACTGCAACTTCGTCTCCTGAATCAAGAAGATATCCGCACCAGCTTCTCTCATCTGATTCCTTACGCCAAGCCTTTTATCGGGGCGGCCCAAACTCCTCGCATTCATGGACAAAATCTTCATTTAGCAACCTGAAACACCATCTTCTTTGGGGGAATGACCCCCAAGCGCCTCACAAGATCCCTATCCAACGCAACAAACCGGTTCCGAATCTGCAACGGACTATCAACACCCTGATGCAAAGACTCGGCAGTTGTCTCCACCACCAAGGAGTCCCTCAGCGCATCCCTCTTCACCTTCCTTGACCTCTTCCGGGCGCCCCCCTCTCATAAGCCAATTCAAAACACCGCGGTCTCAGCCCCGCCCCCTCCTGGGCGAGTGCCACCGGCTCACACCCGCCAACCGCACCACCAACGTCCATCGCAACTGTGCAAGAACGCCCACTGATCACCCCCTCATAGCAAACGCCACACCCCACGGCTGAGCCCACCTTCACCACCCCAGAAGCACCCGCCCTCACCTCCCTCCGCGGCAGGGCGACCCCAACCCCCACACACACCGAGCACCCCCCCTTCCGAGCTCGTCAGACCCGAGGCGGGCGGAACCCACTCCACCTCCAAAACATGCAGCTGCCCGAAGCCCAATCTCCCTCCAGAACATTCCCCGCCAACCACCTCCACCGCAGGTGCCGCACAACACCCTCCTCACGGCCCGTCCGGAAACCCACCCGACGAAAGACTAGAACAAACCCCAACACGAACCCCTAGCTCGCGAACCGGATCCGAAGCGACATGCTCGGCCCGATCACCCGACAAGGTTTCAGCCCCCAGAGACCGGATCTGCTCTGAGCCTGCCCCGGAAGCCAACATCTCTACCTGAGGCGGAACAGAGAAGGCCCCACCAATGCCCGAAGCAACGACACCATCGTCCGCCACACGCCAAGGGAGATGAAGAGATGCCAACTTTGAAGCACCCATCACGGATACAGCGCTGAACCGAATCCCCTCCTTCGGAAAACGCGCCTTCCTCGAACACCAACCCCCTTCCGAAAGCTACGCCTGCTCCGGAACCCGAGGCAGCTCCACCCGTTGACGCTCCGCCAGGGCACTCCCACCACCCAGCTTCGCCTCCGCCACTCGGACCTCCCCTCGCCGACAACCAGCATCCCTCTCAATCGGCCTACCGCCTGCGGCCAACATCTCAACCTGTACACGCCGCCCTTCGAACTCCACCTCCCACCAGCCCAGCCGCTCTGCTCCAACCCGCCGCACCCGAAGAAGAACATCCAGCGATTGCCCGGGCTGACAGCCTGTACTTTCGACGTGCTCCACCACGACCACGCCCCGCAGCAGCTCTGACACGCAACGCATCGTCCTTGCTCGCATAGGAAGGCCCCTGATCCTGATACTCTCTACCTCTCCCAGAACCACTGCACTGTCCTCCACCTTTGGCCTACACCACTTCAACTGCAAAGACCCAACCTTTGAGCCACGCAATAGGGCCCGCACCTCAGATTCACGAAGACCCCTCGCTATAGCTTGCCACGGGGAGAGCTGAGCAAGATCGCCAACGAATCTTGCCTTGGAAACAAGCCCCCATCCGAGGACGCCATGAATAGCGCCCCCACACCACCACCCTCACTGATAAGCAGGGACTCGCTGGGATCACCCGTCGGACAGCTCCTCCGAGAGTGGCCAAACCACCTACACGAGAAGCATCGCATCAGCTCACGACATGCCCGCGCCCAGTGGTCGTAACTGCCACAACGATAACAACCACGACCGAAGGGGCTCACCAGCGACAGCCCTTTCCGAGCTCGCCCAGCACGACTTCGTCTCCGCTGACGCTCAACGAGACGCCACCCATCATTAGAACCGTTCATAACACTCAAGGGACCTACACCAGAAACTGCCTGATTCATAACCTTGCTCCTTCGTCTCTTAAGACTTGTGTCTTCCGCCTCCATAAAACAGGAGGAACTAACAGTTCTTGCTAAAGATGATAGCAAGGGCCAAAAAGCGCTGAAGTCTAGCTGATGCACAACCAAAACCCGCACGCACCATGTAAAGCCTGGCAGAGGCGGGGGGAGCAGCGGTGTAATGACAAGGATTGGGATAGGTGCCGAAGGTTTGGGAACAGTGGTACAGTGGCGTAGAGCAGCAGTGGTGAGGTTTCGGGAGCAGCAGTGGTGCAATGACGTGGAGCAGTAGTGGGAGGAGACGAAGGTTACAGGAGGCGGAAGGTGGCGAGATTTCGGGAGGAGGCGAGGTGGCGAGGAGGCGAGGATTCTGAAGGAGGTAGGAGGCAAGGAGGCGAGGATCGATCCAGGGAGGAGGCGAGGTGGCGAGGAGGCGAGGAGGCGAGCCATCTGTTCTGCCACGTACATAGAAACTGATTTTCAAGTTTGTTTTGTAATTGAATCCCCTGACTTACTCATCCTACCTCAATTACCCATATTTAACATTTTCATATATTGAATATATGATGCATATTTAAGCCATCGCCTTTTCTTAACTATAATCCATATTTGATGGATCTTTGTAATATGGATGATGAGTCTTGGATCTGATCTTTGTCTTTATATAATCTCTCAGGCTTAGTGGATAGTTTAATTTCCATTTTCCCCATCCTATTTCAGTTTTTTTGATTTATTAAATGATTATTATGATCGAAGTGATCCAGATCTCTTTCTAATGTTTACGAGTCATGTAGATAGATCTTAGTAAGTGTAGATGATGTGCCTCACTTTATGATTTTTTTCTTATTAAATTTCTCAAGCTCAGTGGGTAGCATGTGGTCTTGGTCTGGGTGAGACCTCACACTATGCCTTTAAGGAAGTAAGGAAACCTTAGGGTTGGAGCGCCTCCGTAGGCATGCGGTAGGGTAAAATGCATCTTAGTTAAGTTCCCAACACGTCTACTAGCTTCTCTGACAACCGTGTTAGTATCTCTTAAGCATGACCTCAAATTTCAGCGAAATTCGGTCGAATTTTTGTCGAATATCGATATCCTGTCAAAATTGAAATTTGACAGAAATGGCCGAAATGACCGAAATATGGGGGCTCTAGTACAAAAAATAATCGAAATAACCAAAATTTCTGTCGAAATTCGATCAAAATTCGACCGAAATTCTGTTTCGGTCAATCATCGAAATGGTGACCGAAACCGACATTTAGGGCCTTGCTCTTAAGGATGACTTCCATAATATGATATTCTGTTCGCCAGGGTCTACTGGTGGAACTGCAACTAGCTCAACTGAAACCAAGCTCAACTGTAATCAAAACTCAAATGTAACCAACTCAACTGTAATCAAGCTCAACTGTAACCAACTCTCAAGAATAGTAACCAAAACTCAAGCGGTGAGGAAGCCTCCGAAGAGACCCTTCCGTCTCGCCCACCCAGTGGAAGTACGGTTCAGGGGAGGGCTAGGCCTACTCCAAAACTACACCTCTGAGACAGGAGAGAGACTTTCCAGAACAAGTCACTCCAGAAAAACCGGTATGGGCAAACGAGCTTGAAAAATCAAAATCGAAGACCCTCCAGGCTTAGCACCATAAAGAACAAGGGTCAGCAGAGCTGGTCAAAAAGAAAACATGTGGATTCCAGAGAGGTGTAAAACTACGAGAGCTCGTGAAAAATTGAGAAAAAGAATGGGATCCGAGACCCGCGCACTAAGCGGCCGCTGCCCTACCGGGCTTCTTATCTCCCACCCAGCTGAGGGTCACCACGCCCTCGCACATTCAGGTGTGAGGGTCACTATGACCAGCACTCATAATTATCGATCATCACTGAATCACTATTGTTGACTTGATTCCTCATCCTTTCTCGATCTCTATTGTGGTTGACTGTACAGATCTAGATTTTTTATCAATAATTCAGTTAATAGTGATCTATAGTCAGTAGAATATGCCTAAAGGATTAATTCATGAAGATGACTAGTCTTTGTGGTCATAGTTTTATCATTTCTAAAATTTTGAGATCATCAGATATCCATTGGATCTTGATCTAAATTTGATTTGATGTAGATATTCCATTCTCTTTATTTAACTCATAATTTCGTGGCATGATTATTGATTTAAATCTTATAGGTCATGTTGAGAAAAGAGACTTCGATGATTATTCAGAAAACCCTAGGCTCTCTTATATAGGGAGAGACCTTAACGGTAAATTACAGAGAGGTCTATCAAAGATAACGAAATAACAAAAAGATACATAAAGAGATAATAATACTACGAACTATCTCTACACTCCCCCTCAAGGTGGAGCATAGATGTCTATCATGCTCAACTTGGATGAACATCTCTGAAAAGGTCCTCTGAGCAGTGGCTTGGTGAACACATCTGCAGTCTGATCTCCTGAGCTCACATGTGCAGTAGATATCAATTCTCTCTGGATCAGGTCCCTAGTATAATGGCAGTCAACTTTAATATGCTTGGTCCTTTCATGGAAAGCTGGATTATTGGCAATGAATAATGCTGCCTGATTGTCACACTGAAGCTTCATAGGTAGGGGCACCGCTACATGTAGATCTTCTAGTACTGAACGAACCCACATCATTTCCGTGCTGGCTTGAGCCATGGCCCTATATTCGGATTCGGCACTGGACCTTGCCACAACAGTTTGTTTCTTGCTTTTCCAAGAAACCAAAGAGCCTCCAACAAAGACTGCAAACCCTGAGGTTGATTTTCGATCCTTAGGACATCCTGCATAATCTGCATCTGCACACGCTGAGATGGATAAGTCTGTGCCCTTTCTGAATAGCAGCCCTGACCCTGGAGAAGATTTCAGATACCTCAGTATCATGTGTATAGCATCCATGTGAACCTGTCTTGGCTGCTCCATAAATTGGCTCACCCTGCTAACTGCAAATGCAATGTCTGGACGAGTAATGGTAATGTAGAGGAGCTTTCCCACCATTTCTCTATATCTCCTCTTTATACTTCATCCGTATCACCATCATACAGCTTCATGCTAGGGTCCATGGGAATACTTGATGGTTTACACCCATCCATGCAGTCTTAATCAGGAAGTCTGTAATATACTTCCGTTGTGTCATCACCAAGCCTTGTGCATTCCTTGCAAATTCCAACCCCAGAAAATATCTTTGTCTCATTTCGCACCTGCGAATAATAGCGGCAAGAATGTCCCACATTGCCTTGGCAGTGGGCTGATGGAGGACGTCGTTAGCAATCTCCATCATCAAAGTACCAGATAACCAGACCTTTGCGTATGCGTCATCAGCCTCCCATGAGGCATAGATCCCTGTCTTCTCCGCAGGCTCATCCTCGGTAAGAATGTGTTTCTTACCATTAGACTTCATGAGACTCATGAACTGCATCGCCTAGAGCTCATAGTTAGACCCGTCCATCTTCATTATTGGCGCAAGACCTTTGAATGCGCCGGTGGAGGGCATATAGGCTTTGGATTCTGACATACTGCCGCTTAGAGAAGAACAAGAATATATAGACACTTTGATGAATGTCTACACCAACTGCATCGGATTTGAGTGCGTATGTAGACGTTACGCACTCAAACCCTTATATCGATCGAAGGGAGGACTAGGACATGTCTTAGGGAAGGCTTACAACCCTTGAACCGGCTTGTTGGGTGCCGCCTGGGGTCGCCTAGATGTCTGCGCGACTGTCTGGGACCACCGGGACCTACGGCGGTGGCTGGGACCGCCTGGGAGAGGACGCAAGGCGACTGGCGGCGTCTGGCGGTGGCTGGGATAGACCGCCTGGGGCCCGCTGGCGGTTGCTGGGACCTACAGCGGCTGGGACTGCAGGCGGCGACTGGGATCGCCGGGAGGCCGCTGGCGACGGGCTGGATGCCGCTAGCGGTGACTGGCGGCGCTAGCGGTGGCCGGGGAGGCGCTAGCAGTGGGGCTGGGCCTAGGCGCGGGGGCGCTAGCGGTGACTGGGATCGCCGGCAAGGCGCGGGGGCCCTGGAGAGAGAGAGGCGGTGGCGGATGACGCGCCGAGGAGAGAAAGAGAGAGAAGGGCGGCGGGTGGGGAGAGGGAGGCGGCGGGTGGAGTGCCTTAGGGCGGCTTTGATACCATGTTGGGAAAAGAGACTTCGATGATTATTCAGAAAACCCTAGGCTCTCTTATATCGGGAGAGACCTTAAGGGTAAATTACAGAGAGGTCTATCAAAGATAACAAAATAACAAAAAGATACATAAAGAGATAATGATACTAAGAACTATCTCTACAGGTCACTTGTACGAAAATACCTGTTAAATTTCTAAATTTTCCTATTTAATCATAATATTAAGCGTTATCTATTTAAATCTGAAACTTGTCTCATCTTGTGTACTAATTCGTCTCCAAATATCTAAATTGGTGCCATTATATTAGTGGCTAATTGGTGTTCTTAAAATTTGACTTAATTGTGTATATCTAACCCTTACTTTTTCCTTAATCGTCATGAAATTAGTAGCTATTTAATGGTCTGAAGCTATACTTAATTTGTATGCTAAACCCCTAATTTCTTATCCTTTGAAATCTAAGATCAAAAGCTACAAATTGATCTTAACTTCTGACTTGAAACATGTTAAAACAATAGCTTTTAAGAGGTAATATGTTATGCAAACACCCCCAATTTCTTATCCTGAAATCTAAGATCAAAGCCAGCGTAAAACAGTCGGAGACAACTTCCCAAGCTCGGGTAAATGAGGAGGGTTGCGTTAGGTAACCAACAGTCAGCGTAAAACAGTCGGAGACAGCTTGCTAAAAATTATTATTTTTAAAATACTATTTAGGAAGTTGCCTCATGACAGTCGGATCTTTTCAAAATGGGTTTAAGCAAACATACAGATTTCGTTGGGGCATTCCCTACTTGCGACGCGTTGCGTCGCCCGAATGCAATGAAAAATCGGCAAGGGCCGCTACATCACAGCCTGGATGTAGTTCAAAATTTGCAAGGGTTCTCGTATGAGGAACGCGTGCGGGTAATTAAGCTAGTTCCGTTGCATCACCGCACGGATGCAATCCAAAATTTACAAGGTTCTCGCATATTGGACGCATGCGAGTAAAGAAGTTAGTCCAAAAGAGATTGCAAAGGAAGTTGCGGATTGGTAGTTGGAATGTGGCACTTTAACTGGAAAATTGATGGAGATAGTGAATACAATGGAAAGAAGGAAGTTTCATATATTGTGTCTTGAAGAGACTAAATAGGTTGGGGAGAAAGCAAGGGAGATCGAGAAGACATGCTTTAAACTTTGGTATTCAGGTAAATATAAGGGTAGAAACGGTGTTGGAGTAGTTGTTCATAAGGATTTGAAGGATTGTGTGGTTGAGGTGCAAAGATTTGAGGATCGGATTATTTTGCTAAAATTGGTGCTTGAAGAAGAAATTCTGAATATCATCTCAGTTTATGCACCGCAAATTGGTTTAGATGAAAGGACTAAACAAGCTTTTTGGGAGGATCTGGATAAGATTTTACAAGGAATCCCACAAAGAGAGGTGATTTGCATAGGTGGAGATCTTAATGGACATGTGGGAAAAGATGCTTCGGGGTATGCTAGTGTTCATGGAGGACATGGTTTTGGGGATAGAAATGAAGAGAGAAAAGTCATTATGGATTTTGTAACGGCATATGATCTTTTCATAGTAAATACTCTCTTCAAGAAGAGGGAGGATCATTTAATCACTTATAAGAGTGTGCCAACTAGAACACATATAGATTACTTTGTGTTGAGGAGAAGAGATCGGTTGTGTTGTAAAGACTGCAAAGCAATCCCATGAGAGAGTTTGACAACCCAACATTGTTTTTTAGTCTTGGATATGCAAATAAAAGGGCTCGTAAAGAAAAGGAGGGTTCATAATATCACTAGAACTAGATGGTGGAATCTTCTACCGAAGCAATCGAGCTTCAAGAAGAAGGTTTTGGAAGACTTATCTTGGGATTGTAGCGGAAGTGCAAACGAGATGCGGGAGACAGTAGCATCTTGTATCCGAAAGGTAGCCAAAGAGATACTAGGCGAGTCGAAGGGAGGAGCTCCAGGTCAAAAGGAGACTTGGTGGTGGAGTGAAGGGGTGCAAGAGAAACTAAAAATTAAAAGAGCATGCTTTAAAGCTATGTCTAAGGATAGAACAACGGAAACTGTCACAAACTACAAAATAGCGAAGAAGGAAGCAAAAAATGCTGTAAGTGAAGCTAAGTCAAAAGCTTATGAAGTTTTTTTATAAAAATCTCGACTATAAGGAGGGCTAGAAGGATATATTCAGGTTGGCCAAAGCAAGAGAAAGAAAGACCAAAGACCTTTCTCAAGTGATGCGCATTAAGGACGAGGAAGATCACGTGCTTGATACTCAGAAGGACATAGAGACTAGATGAGAGCAGTACTTTCATAAACTTTTCATTGGGGAAGGAAATAGAGAGATCACTTTGGGTGATCTAGCTAGTAGTGAAAGTTACTTGAATCGTGCAAGCTATTGACGAATACAAAGAAAGGAAGTAGAGGAGGCTTTGAAGGTTATGAGACTTGGGAAAGGTGTAAGACCGGATGACATCCTTGTAGAAGTATAGAGAGTTTTAGGTGAGCACGCTTTGACTTGGCTTACGAATCTATTTAATGTTATTTGGCGAAAGAAGAAAATGCCTGAAGATTGGAGGAGTATCGTGGTGCCTCTTTATAAGAATAAAGGAGACATTTAAAATTGTTCAAATTACAGAGGTATCAAGCTGATGAGTCACACTATCAAAATTTGGGAACATGTAATCGAAAGAAGGCTGAGGAAAGTTTCCAACGTAAGAGAAAATCAATTCGGATTCATGCCAGGTCGCTCAACTATTGAAGCCATACATTTGCTAAGGAGAACAATGGAGATTTAATGAGCTAAAAGGAAGAACCTCCATATGATCTTTATTGATTTGGAGAAGGCTTATGATTTTGTCCCACGAGAGATATTGTGGAGAGTTTTGGAGAAGAGACAAGTACCTGTCCTATACAATAACCTCATAAAGGACATGTATGATAGTGCTTTATTTTGTGTAAGGACCCCGTCTGGGAAGACTGACTATTTTGACATCAACATTGGTTTACATCAAGGTTCACCTTTGAGTCCATTTCTTTTTACTTTGATTATGGACGAGTTGACAAATCACATTCAGGATGAGTTACCTTGGTGTATGTTATTTGCTGATGATATTGTGTTGATTGACGAGACTAGAGATGGAGTAAATGAGAAGCTTGAGGTCTGGAGACATGCATTGGAGACTAAAAAATTTCGTATAAATAGGGCTAAGACGGAATATATGGAGTGCACCTTTGATGGAAGCAATGGTGAAGGAATTGAGGTGAAGATTGGTGACAATAACATTCGGAAGAGAGATTCTTTTAGATATATGGGATCTATTTTGCAACAGGATGGGGAAATTGATGGAGATGTTACTAATAGAATAAATGTAGGCTGGCTAAAGTGGAGTGGAGCCTTTGCTGTTCTCTATGATGAGAAAATTCCTTTAAAAATAAAAGGAAAGTTTTACAAAGCAGCCGTGAGACCTGCTATGCTCTATGGATCTGAATGTTGGCCTGTGAACCATAGACATGTGCAGTTAATGGTTGTAGCATAAATGAAAATGCTAAGGTGGATATGTGGACACACATACACACACGTAAAGATCGGATTCGGAATGATGCAATCAGAAAGAAAGTTGGTGTAGCTCCGATCGAGGATAAGATGCGAGAAAAACGCTTAAGATGGTTTGATCATTTGCAAAGAAGATCAACGGATGCACCAGCTAGGAGATGCGAGTGTTGGGATATTGAGCCGGCTAAGAGAGTGCGAGGACGGCCCAAGAAGCGTTGGAAAGAAACTATATGAAGGGATCTTAGTTTTTTGGACATAAGCCTGAGATTGACCCAATATAGATCTGAATGGAGGCGAAGAATCCATGTAGCCAACCCTATTTAATTGTGGGAAAAGGCTTTGTTGTTGTTTGTTGTTGTTGTTGAAATCTAAGATCAAAAGCCTCAAATGTATATAAATCAGATCTGAAACTTGTTAAAATATCAGCTTTTAAGAGCTAATATGTTATGCAAACACCTCCAATTTCTTATCCTTTGAAATCTAAGATCAAAAGTCTTAAATTGATTTCAAATCAGATCTGAAACATGTTAAAACAATAGCTTTTATTAGCTAATATGTTATGCAAACACCCCTAATTTCTTATCCTTTGAAATCTAAAATCAAAAGCCTCAAATTGATATCAAATTAGATATGAAACTTGTTAAAACAGTAGCTTTTAGGAACAAATATCTTATGCAAACACCCCCAAGTTCTTATGCTTTGATATCTAATATCAAAAGCCTTAAATTGATATCAAATCAGATCTGAGACATGTTAAAACAATAGCTTTTAGGAGGTAATATGTTATGCAAACACATCCAATTTTTTCTAATGTTTAGGCAATAAAAATTTATGGTCTCATTTTAGATCACAATCATGCCATTTTATCCATCAATTCTCCAAATTTTAGATCATAAAATCAGTGATATGAATTTAGATCTAACAATCATGCAATCATCATCAAAGTTATCATCTTTTATGCATGCAAACTGGAATAATCCTAGGTCTGAATGTAAGTTTAATTACATGCTAAAACACCTCCCAATTTACCTCTTTCTTAAACCTATGTTAGTGACTATTTGATTGATTCAAAACTTTGATCGATTTTATATAACACTAATCTTTTCATCTAATTTCAAAAGCAATATAATAGATTTTGAAATTGATTTTTAATATACATGGAAAGCAACAAGAAGAGGGGAAAGATTGTACCTTTGAATCTTAAATTTTGGACTTCAATTAGTAGCATTTCCATGGCATTCCAAATGCTGGTGGTAGCAGCAGCTGCTACAGCTGAATGAGGAGCTCCAGCAAGAGGATTCCAGCAGGAGGAACGGGCTCTAACTGCTTGGACAACAGCTAAGGCTGCAGCAGAGCTCCAGGCCTTTCCAAACTTTGTTGGAAATTGGATTTCCAGCATGTAGCAGTGGTTGGGAGCTTCAACAGCTTCCAATTTGGATGCAACTTGATGTAGCTTCAATAGAAAAAGGCATCATAGCAATAGCTGGTGATGGCTGCCTGCTGCAACAAGGTGGATGGGCTTGGTTCTTTCCGATGGAATTTTGGGGAGAAGATTGGGGGAAAATTAGATAGAATAGAGGGGGTTTGTGTGGTATTAGAAAGAAGAGAGGGAGGCTTTTATGTTGCCAAGTGGAACAGAAAAATAACCAAATGGAGGGGCATCGGCTGCTGTCCTGTACTCCTGTACAGTTGGATTTTTTATAAACATTTTCATTTTTATTTTTTAACTTTATTTCTCTCTTTTTATTTGGAATACCAAAATCATCCACATTCGTACCTCGAGCCTCGGATTTTGACGTACAATAGTTCGTTTTGACTGTGTATAAATTCCGACAAAATGAGTATAATATTCATACACTTCATATCGAAGATGAATTGCCGGAATTTCTGAGATATGGTCTTGGTTTGCGACTAGATTTTGTGATTTTAAATTATCAAGCTACCTCCGATCGACGAACGGTCAATTTCGTTGATCTTATTTTGTCGAATCGAATTTTATGGTGGTTTTGGTTTGTTTTGCGGTTTGAGTTTTACGTCACGATTTTTTCGATGGCATGCATCACGATGCGATCGACTTTTGGTCGATTGCAACCGAACGAACTTCGATCTGTGATTTACTGATCGATTTGAGTTTATTCAATATTAATTGAATAGTAATTGATCTTATAGACTCTTAATCGGGTAAAGTTCGGTTTATTCGGATCCGAATGTCACACCCATTTATGATGACATATACTCTAACACTCCCCATCATGCTGGAGCATGTGATGCTCAACTTGAATAAATAGAAAGAAATCTCTCACACAATACAAAGACATTACAGACAATATCAACTCAACGTATACTCTACTAGCTGCCTGCTTAGGACGTTACTTCTCATGTTGTGCCGGTAAGGAGGAATTGAAGGACCGGAGTGTGAACTGAGTCTCCTCCTCGGAGAGTGTGTGCTCTGTACTTCGCCTGCCAGAGTCACTGAAACTGAACTATGTCTCCTCATTGGAGAACATGTGCTCTGTAGTATGCAGAGTCACTGAAACTAGACGAGCCTCCTCGTAGGAGAACTCTGGTTTGTTACTGCTCCTCTCTGAAGATCCAAACATGAGAAAGTCATGGAAACATCCTCGTCCACATACATTTGAGAATGGAGTTTGAAGAGTCTCTTTCATCGGATAACTGTGTCCCCCCTATATTGACTCAGAGAATGGGATCTCTACTCTAGAGTCTATGAATCCAATGAAAACCCTAAGTCCACACTAGCTCAAAGAATGTGATCTCTACTCGGGAGTCCTTATGGATCACATGGAGACATCTCACATAATGATCGTGCATGCATGCACGCCATGAACCTTAGGACTCTTAAACAATATGAATGTAGAGTCTGAATCTGAGCTGTAGAGTATGAAATTTGACATATTGAACTCTACATGATACTCCCCATTTCTCCCTTGTCGGAGAACAATGACGTCGACAAAGTTAGGAAAAGACATGAAGATGAGGAAAACAAAACCAATCTTAATCGATATTTATTTTTATACTCATCTTCCGCTTCTCCAATGGATTTTCTTTCTTTTTTCTATGCATCTTTTTTAAATAAAAAAGGAAGTCTCCTTCCCCCTTTTTTGAAATCATGACCCAAATCGGGCTTAAAAACTTGTAGCTTCTTTTCTTTTTATACTCGCAACCCACTTAAGCCCAATCACCTTTTTTTAATTAAAAAGGAGCAGAAGTGGGCCCTGTGTCATTTAATCTAGGTTCCCCAATCGGGAACCCCATCATTCACGGGCCCCTTCTCTACTTAGAACCAGGGTTCCCACTAAGCCTCCATCTCCAACAAAGGGGAATATGCCATCTTTGTCTGGAGAGTCTTGCATCACCGCTCATGCTAGGAGTAGGTTGGAGCAACGAATGTGAAGAGATGATGCAGTTGGGATCTTTGCGCATAGAGGTGCTGGAATGGATTCCAGCGTCGCCAACTCTCGACTCTACAGTGAAGAGGAGGCTTGGAGATAGGTCTTCAGATTCCTCGCTCGGAGGAAGGCAACGCGAAGAGAATTTGCTGGTGCATCGCGCGAACAACCACACCATAAGGGCGGCACTACCTACAGTATATGCATGAAAAGAGCTGATCCATCGCCTGGAGAAGGGTTTTACATCACCGACATGGAGGTCCTATTGGGCATGAGGAGTGGCGACGAGGAGATCCACCGCCAAAAGAAGACGGGCACTTGTGTGGTGTCCTCTTCATAATCATCATTAGGGTTCCAATTAAAGAGCCCATATTTGAAGAGCACCGACGCACCGTGGAAGATGGCCTGGAGCACGTTAGCGCAGGAGGTACACGGTCATGGTTGCATGCGACCTGGAGATATGGAGTCAGCAATTTTAAAACCCTAGATTTTTTTCCTGAAACTTGGCGATAGAACCCGGCTATGGAATATGACAATGATCTTCAAAACTTGTGTGTGAATTAGGGTTTCATCAGAATCCCTAGAACTTGAATCTCGAAAGAGCATGAACATGAACATAAAGATAAATATTCAAGAATTCAAAACCTAGAATCAAAATCCATGGGAAAAATATTCTCTTCTCGAATATGAACAGATCTCGAACATGATAATAATCGAAATAATTCTTCAAGAACTAATCCACTATGATACCATGTAGAAATCGATGAATGGGGAAACATAATATCGTAGATAATAAAATAATCATGATGAACACTGATATTTTACGTTAAACCTGGCTTCCGAAGGAGTGGGATGAAACCACGAGAGAACTACCTCAAAGGGTTGATGTTTGCATTAACTTTTCTCAGCTGACACAATGTGTGCGGGGCTTCTTATAAGCCCTAGTAAATGTGGGACTAAATTTGTGGATGGGGTAATTGGACCTTGGAGGGATCCAATTACCCATCTATGATGATGCATAGTCTATCAATTATCTCATTAAATTATATTTTTAAATTATAAGTTGGCTAATCAAGCATGGGGTTTTGATTATATGCCAAGAGCAATCGGGCAACCTTGTTAATAGGATTGTTGATTGTCATTATCGACATCATGGGTAACCATAAAAAGTGGATGAGTTGCTTTTGATTTTGGACACCAATACATGCTAATATCTCTTAGAGTACCTTGCATAGGGTTGGTTTGTATAATTATCGTCGCTTGTTGATGGGATGCAATTTAAGTATTGATGTGAATCAGTTAGTGTTTCAAGAGGGTGATGCTATGAATGGGGTTGTGGGGAGCGTGGGGGGCGTGGACCTTTGAGGGTGTGAAGTATGCGGACTTCCTTCAAATTAGGGTATTAAGAGCTTGGTGGAAACATCTTGCTCTCCACCACCTTTAGGGATTGTTTGTGGTGTTCATTTTGTGGGATAAAGGCATGCAAGGGGGTCGGGGGATTGATTAATGAATGATTGTTAGTCCATTAGATTTGCAAGTTTGTAGAGAAGCCATTATGTGATGCTATAAGGTCTTAAATTCAACATCCTCGTATCCTATCTTCTCAAATTTATGAATTCACTCAAGAATTGATTCTCAAAAATGTGGAAGCTACCTTATATCTTGTCCTTGTGATATGCGGTTCAGAGTCACGGTCACAAATGGAAGTTGGGATTGTCTTGCTGTTTATGTGAGTTTTTAGACTTTCCACATAATGACTGCATGATAAAATTTCATGTTTTATGCAGGAGAAGCCATCCTGTTTCTTGACCTATCCATGGACCCTGAGCTTTTTGAAGGTCCCAAAGGAGATAAACAGGTAAATATCAAAATCAAGAGGCTATCTTCATCATGTGTTCTACTCAGCTGATCTTTTTGCACTTTATCACTTCACAGTCAGAAACATACAGGAAGATGAAAGAAGTGACAGAGGACTGCTGGGAAGGAAGGTAATATTCTTGCTCTCTTACTGTTTCATATTTTAATGATCGGAATATTTTGTCATTGAAAAGTATTAAAGGAATGTCAGAATTGTTGTTAAATGCGTTATGATTTCTAATAGCTATATATAAATGTAACAACAAATATGAGGTAGAGTTGGCTGTGCATGTGAGTGGAAGTCTTATGAGAGGTCATGCTTATACATAGGAACTGCTTATGACTAATCTCTGTAAAATCAAGACAACATATAGTCTTTTTCAGCGCCATCTGTGGCTGGCCATGGATTTTTCTTTGCACTCCTTATGATGCATCTTTACTTATATCCAATACTACGTAAGCTACATCTGGTTAAACAATCACCCACACAATTTCTCATCTTCTCCAATTGCACAAGTGCCCATCACCTTCATTCATGAATGCCTAAAATCAGGTAAACTGTAAAGCCCATGTTGGGAACTTTTGGATTTTTATTCCCTACTCCCTAAGGAGGGGGATAGAATCACGGGACAATACCTCTAGGGTTGTGTTTTCTATTCACTTTTCTCATTGACACTTTTCTCAATGAGTACAAGGGCAAGGGGTGTCCAGCTATACCATTGCGACCATGTTCCTCCACTCCATGACGTGGAACTAAACAACTCTTACTTTATGTCCCAATTACAAGACTCGAACACTCTAGCTTGAGCATGGAATGCTCAGATTGGACAATACAAACTCCTTACACACAAGCTGAGTACAAAACACAAGATCCCCATCTCATGCTTTTGTGGTCTGAGGAGTCAACAACTGTTGCATCTATTGGGCTTTTTTGAATGTTATAGATCATATGAAGATATGAGTAATAGGCTTCTTTCATGAAGCCACGGCAATAGGTCTCTCAAGTCTCAATGAGAGTCTTGAACTTGGCATTTCCCCATACGCATGCTAAAAGAATGATATATCTTCTTAGGGATCTATATATGTCTCTCCTACCAAACCTTTCATTGGTCTTCGTCATATGTGGTCCCACATTTAGACCCAAAGCTCATGAGCATGGTGACCTCTTCACTAAAAGATCACACGTGGTGTCATCAAAACTTCCCGGATAGTTGAGGAGTTTATCAACACTACCTATCTACCATATCTATGTGGGAGATAAACTTTATCAAATTCTTCTCCCTTTTCTTCTTCTCATTTTTTATCAACTGCCTCTTTTTTCATCTTTTCTTTTTTTGGTAATGTATTTTTCCTTCTCATTTTCCACAGCTTTCTCCTTTTATTTGATGTGTCAATTTTCCTTCTCTTTATAGGATGTGTTGAAGAATGTCTGAAATGGTTCATGTTTAGTCCCACATCATGGAGTGTTGGGACTTCGGTGTCTTGGTGGAGTGTTGGGACTTTAGTGTCTTGGTGGGGTTATATATAAGCCCCACACCCATTGTAACCATTAAGAAAATTGAATAGAATATCAACATTTTTGAGGCGGTTCTCCTATGGTTTCACCCGCTCTTTAGGGAGTAGGGTTCCATGTAAAATCAACGTCTTTTTATTTTTTTCTTGCTTTCGTTCGATTCTGCATTCCATATCTCTCCATGGTATCATTTGGTTCAATTTTGGGATTTATCTTCGAGGTCAAGGGTTCTCGCATGAGGAACGTATGCGAGTAAGTAAGCTAAAGTTCCGCTGCCTCGCCGTCCGGATGCAGTCCAAGATTTGCAAGGGTTTTCGCATGATGGATGCACACGGGTAAAGAAGTTAGTCTAAAAGAGGTTGCAAAGGAAGTTGCAGATAGGCAGTTGGTTTATTGACACTTCGACTGGTAAATCGACGGAGATAGTCGATACGATGGAAAGAAGGAAGATTTAGATATTATGTCTACTTGAGACATGTAGAGGTTTACGTTATGTCCTGATGTAATGTTACGTATTTCTTTATTTATCTCATGTACGTCTATGTAATTTACCCAAGGGTTTTCTCTTTATATAAGAGACCCAAGGGCTCTATGGAATAATACAACAGAGTATCATTGGCTCTAACATGGTATCAGAGCCAAAACCCTAGTCTAGGGTTTTCTCCACCCCCCCCCCCCCCCCCCCCGTTCGGCCGCCACCGCCGCCCCTCTCCAGCCCTCCCCTCTCCCGCCGTCCTGAGGGCACCTCCAGCCGCCCCTCTCCAGCCCCCTCTTCCGCTGAGGTCCTCTCTCGCCGCCGAGCCCCCCCCCCCCCCCCCCCCCCCCCCCCGCCGAGGCCCCCTCCCGCCGCCGAGGGCATCTCCCACCGCTCTTCTTCAGACCCAACCCCGCCGTCGCCGATGGGTTTAAGTGCATAAGTCTACATATGCACTTGAATCCAAACGTGTCTTTGTAGACACCGGTTCTTTTGTCTATCATCCTTAGGTCTTTCTTCTCCGGCGATATGTCAGAACAAAAGGTTGATATGCCCGCCATATGTGCCTTCAAAGGTTCGGCACCAATAGTCAAAATGGACAGGACGAACTACGAACTCTGGGCTATGCAGTTCCTGAGTCTTATGAAGTCATGTGGTAAGAAACATATTCTTACAGAAGATGAGCCGGCAGAGAAGACGGGGATATATGCCTCTTGGGAGGCTGATGATGCGTATGCAAAGGTTTGGCTGTCAGGAACGCTCACGATGGAGATCGCCAACAACGTCCTCCATCAACCCCACCGCCAAGGCGATATGGGATATTCTGGCTACTACATATTCTCACGCGCGGAACGAAACAAAGATGTTGCAGTTGCAGCATGATATTTTTATCACAAAGCAAAATGGGCGGCCTCTTTATTCTCTGTACACGTCCCTCCGTGGCATGTTCGAGAAATTATATAGCACCATCCCGCTCACAGCCACTCCCGAGCAGCAGAAGACGTTCCGCAACGCCACTATGGTAGGCGTATTACTTGCTGCCCTTGATCCAGAGTACGAGGCAACCTGCTCTCAGATCCTCGCAGACGTCACTATTCCTCCGATGGAAGAAGTCTACAGGAGGCTCAGTCGTATCTCAGTTCCCTCCAGTGCAGCGACTCCACCTCCTTCGGCACTGGCGGTCTCCAGAGGACGAGGTAGTTCGTCTTCATTTCGTGGCAGAGGAAGTGGTGGACGTGGCCGAGGAGATCGTGTGCGTTCAACGTGCTCATTCTGTCGTCGTACTGGTCATTCTGAGGATACATGCTATTCCAAGCATGGATTTCCTCCTTCTGCACGTATCGCTGATCATGTTCAGGCTCCGCCAGCATCTACTTCAGATCACAGGTTTGAGAAGCTAGTGGCACGGCTTCGTGATATTATGCCACAGTCATCATCAGAGGGTGCTGATACATCCGACGTTGCGGCGTCTGCGTCAGCTAGTACATATGCTACTGCCAGTACCTCAGGTAGTACTTCTGCCTCCTATCATAATCATGATCTCTCAGGTTGGATTGTTGACTCTGGAGCCACCCATCATCTCTGCCGTGATAGAGATAACCTGCAGTCCTACAGAGCTATCCAGTCTGGTCGCTCTGTACTCATAGCGGATGGCACTCATTCCCCTATTGTCGGTCAGGGGGAGACTGTTTTATTGCCCTCCATGCACTTACAGAACGTTCTACATGCACCAGAGTTCTCCATGAATTTATTATCAATTAGTCAGATTACAAAGATTTGCACTGTTGTGCTATATTTGACCCATCTTCTGTCATTTTTTCAGGACATACTTACAGGCAGGGTGATTGGTTGTGGCTCTGAGCACAATGGCCTCTATCGTCTAGTACGGAACTCCTACGCTGGCGTATCACTACATTCTCAGGGATCCGTTTCTCCATATACATGGCATCTTCGCTTTGGTCACCTGCAGCTCCAGAAAATGCGTCACCTCCTGCCTCAGATCTCTCTGAATTCGTCATTTCGTTGTGAAGCGTGTCAGTTAGGGAAGCACCATCGGTCTAGCTTCCCTAGTCGTCAGGGTCGGAGCAGTCGCTCCCTATTTGAGTTATTTCATATAGATATTTGGGGTCCGAGTCGTATCCCAGATCATCAGGGGCACAGGTTTTTATCTTGTTGTGGTTGATGATTTCTCTCAAGTGTCTTGGACTTTTCTTCTTAAAAATAAATCTGAAGCAGGAAGTGTTATCCAAAATCTTATCAATGAAGTGCAAAATGTTTTTTCGTCTACTGTTAAATATGTGCATACTGATAATGCATTAGAGTTCTGCACTCATTCTCTTGCTCGATTTCTTTCCTCTAAGGGCATTATCCACCAAACCACATGTGCGTACACATCTCAACAAAATAGGGTTGCGGAACGGATACATCGACACTTTCTTGATATTGCTCGCACATTACTTATTCAGAGTTGTGCACCCTTAGCCTTTTGGGGGGATGCTATACTTACAGCATGCTATCTGGTCAATCGCATGCCCTCCACTGTTCTTGGGGAAAAGGCCCCTATCTCTGTTCTCTTTCCTGACTTGTTTTCACTCACCCCTCGTGTCTTTGGGACTGTCGCTTTTGTTCACCGCTTGTCTCCATGACTTGACAAGCTCTCTCCTAGAGCTGTTAAGTGTGTTTTTGTGGGCTACTCGAGGACACAGAAAGGATATCGTTGCTATGACCCCATTCATTACAAGTACTATGTGAGTGCTGATGTTACATTTTTTGAACCAGTTATGTACTTCTCCCCTGCAGGTGACAGATTGGTTTCCTCTACATCCACGGATACTAATGTCTATGTGCCCCTACCTCCGAGTCTGGGTCAATCTGAGTCCAATACACCACCACCACCACCACCACCTCCCATTATACCATTCCCTAAGTTCTACACAAGGCGGTCAGGGCCTGCTCAAGCTACACGTCAACCATCCAGCACACTTCAGGTATGTTCTGATGTTATTACTAATGATGGGTTAGATAATGCACCGGTGCAGGAACCTTTACTACAGGAAGAGGATCCACCAGTCAGCACAGTGATAGATGACCTTGATCGTCCTATTGCTCATAGGAAGCAGAAAAGACAATGTGCATCATATCCTCTTGCGTCTCAAGTGTCATTTCATCATCTCACTGGTGATTTCCAGAGATTTGCAGCAGTTGTCTCGTCGGTTGAGATCCCACGGACTTATCAAGAAGCCATGAAAATTGATTGCTGGCGTCTAGCTATGGAGGAGGAGATGCGTGCCTTACAGTCTCGAGGGACTTGGTCTCTAGTTCCCATTCCTCCAGGTGCCTCTGTGGTGAGTAGCAAGTGGGTGTTTACGGTTAAATATCACGCAGATGGGCTTCTCGACAGATACAAGGCCAGACTTGTCGCACGTGGATTTACCCAAACCTATGGGGTAGATTATTTGGATATATTTTCACCAGTAGCTCGACACTCCACTCTTCGCATTCTCCTATCTGTTGATGTGGTACGTGACTGGACTATTTTTCAACTTGATGTCAAGAATGCATTCTTGTATGGTGATCTACAGGAGGAAGTCTACATGCAGCAGCCACCGGGGTTTGCTGCTGAGGGGGAGACTCAGATGGTGTGCAGACTTCATAAGGCTATCTATGGCCTTAAACAAAGTCCACGTGCATGGTTCCAGAAGCTTTCCCAGCTGATTGAACGACAGGGGTTCAAGAGATCAAATTCGGACCATTCATTGTTTATCCAGATGACTCCTAGAGGTACGGTTGTCGTCATGGTATATGTTGATGATCAACTGGTTACAGGAGATGATGCTCAGGGAATTGAGATGACCAAATTTCTTTTGGGAAAGTTTATTACGAAGGATCTAGGCACGATACAATATTTTCTGGGGATAGAGTTTGCAAGAAATGCACAAGGAATGGTAATGACTCAAAGAAAATATGTCACAGACTTGCTAGTTGAAACAGGAATGGTTGGATGCAGACCGCCGAGCACGCCTATGGACCCAAGCATGAAGTTGTACGACAATGATACCGACATAGAGATGGTGGGTAAGCTTCTATACATCACCATAACTCGACCGGATATTGCCTTTGCGGTAAACCGGGTGAGTCAATTTCTGGGCTCTGCTTTGGGCAGCCTTCCGCTGGAGTACCTGGGCCTTCCATTGGTGGTTGGGAGGCCTAGACTGAAGGATTGGAGTGTGGTGGTGGAGAAGGTGGAGGCGAGATTGGCTGGTTGGCGCGCGACGCTTCTTTCGAAAGGAGGTAGATTGATTCTTCTTCGCTCGGTACTTGCCGCAATTCCGGTTCATTTTTTGTCTTCGCGTCGGTTGCCTGCTGGGATTTGCAATCGGCTTGAGTCTTGCTTCAAGAGGTTCTTATGGGGGAAATCGGGTATCGGTGGGCGGGGGATTCACCTGGTCGCTTGGGAGGAGGTGGTGAGGGAGAAGTTGGCTGGGGGTTTGGGGATTAGGCGTCTCAGACTGATCAATGATGCCTTCTTCCTTAAGTGGGCAAGCAGGGTGTGGGGAAGAGATGGTAGTTTTTTTATTGGCATCTTGAGGGAGCTCCACGGGCGAGCGTGGGCTGGCGAGGGCGTTTCGGGAGCTGTGTGCGGGAGCTCTCCGTTTTGGCGTGGTCTTCAGGAGATATTTTTGAAATACAGAGCGTCCTTTAAACCTGTTTTGGGAGACGACCGTGATTTCTCTTTCTGGAATGATTGCTAGTTGGGGGGAGCCACTTTCAATTCGATTCCCTCGTCTCTTCGCTTTGACGGAAAATATGGAGGCCTCCGTCGCTTCCTGCTGGCTGGACGCTTCTTGGTCTCCTCGATTTCTGGGAACCTTCTCGGATCAGAGGTTCCTTGATTTTCTTGCTCTGATGAACGTTCTTGCGAATGCGGATTCTCCCTCTGGCGGTTTGGATCACTGGGTTTGGAGGGATGGTGACTTCTCGACTCGGAAGGCCTACGCATCCTTGCTCGATTCTTCGCCTACTCGTTCAGACTCTATGGTGCGAGACTGTGGTTACTTCTGGAGCTTGGGCTTGCCCTTACGTATTGTCTTCTTCCTGTGGCTCGTCCGCAGAAAGAGGCTTTTGACGCGCGATCGCTGTTCCTTGTTGCTCCCTTCGGTTTCCAATATTTGTGGACTGTGCAATTCTAATGTCGAAACCCTGGACCATTTACTTTTTCTTTGCCCCTTGGTCTGGGAGTTGTGGGATGACCCCATCGTGGATTGGATGCTGGCTCGTGATGTGGAGATCTTCTGCGACTCCCTCTTCTTGAATAGGCGGTTGGACAAAAGGCGCCTCTTCGCACCGGTGGCTTGTTTATGGTCGATATGGCTTGCTCGCAATGAGGTCCTATTCTCTGGGCAGCGGTTTTATCTGGAGAACGTGATCTGTCGTGCGAGGGCTTTGGTGACTGACTGGTGTCTTGTTTAGCGTGCTTGTCTTCCTGTTTTCTTTTGTTGCTGGGCCCCCAGTTCTGGAGGCTCCTTGCCTCCTACGCTGGGGGGCTACTTTTATTTTCTTGTTTGTATCCCTTCCTTTTTTCTCTTAATATATTGGGGTGAACACCATCAAGTGTATCTCCCTTTTCTTGGCTTCAAAAAAAAATTTATGGAGCAGCCTAGGCAAGTTCATATGGAAGCCTTGTATATTATATTGAGATATCTGAAGTCTTCCCCAGGCACATGTTTGTTATTTAGGAAAGATACAGATCTGTCTATTTCAGCTTGTGCAGATGCAAACTATGCAGGATGTCCAAAGGATCGTAAATCTACTTCAGGATTTGCTATCTTCATAGGAAGCTCTTTGGTTTCTTGGAAAAGCAAGAAACAAACTGTTGTGGCGAGATCCAGTGCTGAATCCGAATACAGAGCCATGGTACAAGCAAGCGCAGAAATGATGTGGGTCCGAGCGGTCTTAGAAGATTTGAATGTACATGTCTCCTTGCCCATGAATCTTCAATGTGACAACCTGGCAGCATTGTTCATTGCCAAGATTTCCACTTCACACGTCAGTTCAGAGGACCAGACTGCTGATATATTTACCAAACCATTGCTCAGAGGACCTTTCCAGAGATGTTCTTCCAAGCTGAGCATGATTGATATCTATGCTCCATCTTGAGGGGGAGTGTAGAGGTTTACATTATGTCCTGATGTACTGTTACGTATTTCTTACGTCTATGTAATTACCCAAGGGTTTTCTCTCTATATAAGAGACCCAAGGGCTCTATGGAATAATACAACAGAGTATCATTGGCTCTAACAAGACAAAATGGTTTGGAGAGAAAGCAAGGGAGATCGAGAGGGCATGCTTTAAGCTTTGGTATTCAGGTAAAGATAAGGGTAGAAATGGTGTTGGGACGATTATTCATGAGGATTTAAATGACTGCGTGGTTGAGGTGCAAATATTCAGGGAATGGATTATTTTGCTAAAAGTGATGCTTGAAGAAGAAATTCTGAATATCATCTCATTTATACACCGCAAATTGGTTTAGATGAAAGGATTAAACAAGCTTTTTGGGAGGATTTGGATAAGATTACGCAAGGAATCCCACAAAGAGAGATGATTTGCCTAGGTGGAGATCTTGTTGGAGTATAAGTTGTACGCGTCATATATGAGGGAGATGGGTAAATGGATCCCTCCAGGATCCATTTACCCCCATCCAAGAGTTTAGTCCCACATCTACTAGTGGTGGGACTTGGAGGCTCTGTGGAGGCTATATAAGGAGCCCCAGACCTCCTGTATCAGATGAGAAAAAGCAATGAAGCATATGCCCCTTTGAGGGCTTCTCCCGTGGTTTCATCCCACTCCTTACGGAATAGGGTTCCACGTAAAAATCTTTCTTCTTATTGTTCTATCTTTATTTCTCTGATTCCGCTTTCGCTTCCTATTTTCTAACATGGTATCAGAGCGGGTTCGATTCTCGAGGATTTGTTCTTGAGATCTATTTTTTATTATTTGAGATTTCGATTAAGTTATTCTTGAAGATCTTCCGCATTTTTTTGGAGTATGTTGAGTTCCAATTTTTTTTGGAACCCTAACTTTTTTTGGCGGTGCAAATCTCTTCCCGATCACAGCAAGCGGCACAGGCCGCATCTCCTCAGTGCGGTTCTCCAGAACCCTACCTCTTGCTGCAGGCGCACCTCCAAGCTTCCCCAGGCGATGAATAAAACACACCTCCGCCTTTTTCTTCGAAGCAAATCCAAGGCGGCACCTTCCTCCTCACGTTGCCTGGATGACATCTCCAAGGCGGCCTAGCCGCATCGACAACTCTGGACGGCAGAGCCCCCAACGCTCAAGGCGGCGCGTGTGCAACCCCCCCCCCCCTCTCATTCAACTCGGCGATCTCTCGCGCCCTCACCCGACTTTGCATCGGCCTCCAGGGCTCCCCCAGCCCCCACGCGTGCAGCACCCCGAGTGGCGCAACCTCCATGCGGCAACCCGCACACCGCGCGGCTTCTCTCCCCAGCCCAGGCGGCGGCGGGCCATGCGAGATCTCCCTCGGCGTGGGCTCTTCACCCAGTTCCAGACGGCGCACCCCTTCTCCATCGAGCGCCCAGGCAACGACGTTCAAATCGCGTACCCAGGTTCTGTAGTGCAGCGCAACCCAGATTCCCTCCCACATGCGCGCATGATGCGAAACCCCAAAAGGGAGGCGGCGACTTTGAATAGCGAAGGGAGTTTCCATGGGGACCTTAAGGGGCTCAACGACCCATTTAAAAAAATGCATATTCCCGGGGGTGCCCAAATGAGCCTGTCGAGTTTTTTTGTCAAAAAAAATGTGTGATGGCTATTAAAAAAAGGAAAATAGCCGGAAAAAATGCAAGAAAAGCCGAAAAAAATGGTTGAAACGGCTTAAAAAATGAAATGAAAAAATATGACGACTTATAAAAAACAAAAAAAGCCGCATGAATTTTTTGAATGTTCTTGTTTGTCCCCATCATTGTTGTCTTCTCCCAACTTGGTCGACGTCCATATTTTCCGACTAGTATGGGAGAAAGGGGGAGTATTGTGTAGAGTCACAGGTCTGTTCCATGATCCAGATTCAGATGTCGGATTCCAGGCCAACCAGTTGTTCAGATTCTACAGTTTTCAGATGAAGATTTTTCCATGCGCAATATTCAGACTCAACGCTCAGATTCCGAGTCCATAGGTGTGATGCGCAGTTGTTCAGACTCGACAGATTGGTCAGAGTCCAAGATCGAGGCACTCCTTGTTTGAGTGACCCATTTTCGAGTTCTCCAAAGAGAGACTCATTTTCAGACACGTATATGTTTGCGGTCATTTTCAGATGAGCACATGTTTGCCATCTTTTGTTATGGTCCCCATCATTTTCTTGTTGTTTCGGCCAGAGTTTTCATGTGACCCATAGGGACTCTAGAGTAGAGGACCATTCCCTATGCCATGTTGGCAAGGGTTTTCATGTGGTATCATAGGGACACCAGAGTAGTGCACCATTCTTTGAGCCAGATGGGAAAGACCCAGTTCTCCGACGAGGAGACTTCTTTCAGACTCCATTCTCCAGCGATCGTGGACTCCGACGAGGATTGCACAGCCACGACCCTTATTCAGTTTATCCCTTTTCAGAGATGGAGCAGTTGTCCACATGTTGTGGCGGGCCAGAGTACTCCGACGAGGAGACTCATTTTCAGTTACAGTGACTCTGACAGGCACAGTTCAGAGCACATGCTCTCCGACGAGGAGATTCAACAGACTCACACTCCAGCCCGTTCATCCTCCTCACCTGCATAACATGAGAAGTAACGTCCTCGACAACAGTAGTTGTGCGCGTTGGGTTGATATTGTCCGTAGTGTCCTGTAGCATGAGTTGAGTTTCTTTCTGTTTGTCCAAGCTGAGCATTGCATGCTCCAGCTTGAGGGGGAGTGTTGGAGTATAAGTTGTATGCGTCATATATGAGGGAGATGGGTAAATGGATCCCTCCAGGATCCATTTACCCCATCCAAGAGTTTAGTCCCACATCTACCAGTGGTGTGACTTGGAGGCTCTGTGGATGCTATATAAGGAGCTCCAGACCTCCTGTATCAGATGAGAAAAAGCAATGAAGCATATGCCCCTTTGAGGGCTTCTCCAGTGGTTTCATCCCGCTCCTTACGGAGTAGGGTTCCACGTAAAAATCTTTCCTCTTATTGTTCTATCTTTATTTCTCTGATTCAGTTTCCGCTTCCTATTTTCTATCAGATCTTAATGGACATGCGGGAAAGGATGCTTCAGGGTATGCTAGTGTTCATAAAGGACATGGCTTCGGGGGTAGGAATGAAGAGTGAAAAGTCATTTTGGATTTTGTAACGTCTTATGATCTTTTCATTGTAAATACTATCTTCAAGAAGAGGGGGAGCATTTAATACTTATAAGAGTGGCTCGACTAGAACATAGATAGATTACTTTACGTTGAGGAGAAGAGATCGGTTATGTTGCAAAGACTTCAAAGTAATCCCAAGACAGAGTGTGACCACCCAACATCGCTTGTTAGTCATGGATGTACAAATAAAAGGGCTGGTAAAGAAAAGGAGGATTTCCAAGATCACTAGAACTAGATGGTGGAATATTCAATTAAAGCAATCAAGCTTCAAGGAGAATATTTTAGAAGACTTATCTTGAGATTGTAACGGAAGTGCAAATGATATGTGGGAAGCTATAGCATCTTGTATCCGAAGGGTAGCTAAAGAGATGCTAACATCATCTGAATCAAAGGAAGTCAACCCGTCGCCTGAAGGGGAAAATGCATTATCGACTCAAAGAATGTAACGTCCGCGCTAACATAATATTTTCTATTAATTGAATCACATCATTTATACCCCTTTTGCGTTCGAGAATACCCAATGAAGACACACTTGACAACTCGAAGAGAGAGCTTGTCAAGCCCTGGAGAGAACTGGTGTACAAACACAACAGAAACAAAGACATTTGGAGTAAGAGAGAATAATTCCTTATCTGGAAATGGCATGGAGAAAGGAATTTTTTCACCAAGAACAAACAAAGGCATGAGATTCACAAGATAGCTTGCCGTAAGAACATCATCAGCTCAAAAGGAATGCGGGGCGTGGTTGGGAACAAGAACCGTATGAGTAATGTCAAGTAGATGACGATGTTTCCTCTCAGCCACGGCATTCTGTTGAGAAGTATATGTTAGAAAATAGGAAGCGGAAGCGAAACATGGAAAAAGAATAAAACTTAGAAGAACAACGGGATTTTACGTGGAACCCTACTCCGTGAAGAGCAGGATGAAACCACGAGAGAAGCCCTCAAAGGAACGAATATTTTATTCCTTTTCTCTCAATGGATACAAGAGGTCTGGGGCTCCTTATATAGCATCCACGGAGCCTCCAAGTTCCACCACTGATAGATGTGGGACTAAACATATGGATGGGGTAAATGGATCATGGAGATATCCATTTACCCTCCTACAACTCATATGGCGTACAACCAAATACTTTAACATTGCTCCTCAAGCTGAAGCATGCAATGCTCAACTTGGACAAACAGAAAGAAACTCAACTCACAATACATGACACTACAGACAATATCAACTCAACACACACAACTGTCGGCTGTTGTTGAGGACGTTGCTTCTCATGCCGTGCATGTGAGGAGGACGAACGGGCTGGAGTGTGAGTCAACTGAATCTCCTCGTCGGAGGTCATGTGCTCTGAAATGCGCATGTCAGAGTCACTACAACTGGAAATGAGTCTCCTCGTCGGAGTACTCTAGCCCGTCACAACATGTGGACAACTGCTCCATCTCTGAAAAAAAGGCCGAACTGAAAAGGCCGTGGAAGTGCAATCCTCGTCGGAGTCCACGGTCGCTGGAGAATGGAGTCTGAAAAAGTCTCCTCATCAGAGAATTGGGTCTCTCCCATGATCCCATTTGACACATAGAATGGTACTCTACTCTGGAGTCCCTACGACTCACATGAAAACTCTGGCCGAACAACAAGAAGAATGATGGGGACCATGACAAAAGGTAGCATACATGTGCTCATCTAAAAAGGCTACATAAATGTGCATGTTTGAAACTGAAGACTCGGAATCTGACATCGAATTTGAATAATTTGAACTGTAGAGTCTGAATTCTGACTTGGTCTGTAAATCTGACATCTGAATCTGGAATTTGGATCCGACTTGTGACTCTACACAACACTCCCCCTTTCTTCCAGACTGATTGAATATAGTGATGTCGACCATGTCTGGAGAAGACAAGATAGATGGGGAGAAAAAACCAAAAGATCAATGAGCCGTTCACACATTTGTCGGTTTTCCAAATCATTCATCAACTCCTCTTTTTTTTGATTTTTTTTGAATTTTTTTAAGTCGTCGACATTTTTTTTCGGCTTTTCAAGTCATTCATTTTTTTGAAACAATTTTTTATGCGTACGATTTTTCTTATGTACGCGTCTCTTTCCTTCTTTTTTTAATGAGAACTGCACTGTCCTCCCTCCTTTTTTTAACAAGTCACGACCCACTTGGGCCCTCAAACAAATAACCACCTTTTTTAAAAAAATCGGCTCCCTCCGTTTAGGGTTCCCCATCTGGGAACCTCTTCCTCAAACAAACAAACGCCGCACCGCCAAGGGGTTACGGTTGGAGGGCTTCGTGGTCGATCGCCTGTGCAGCCTGGATGCGCACGGAAATGAGGAAGATGGGGCGTCACAGAGCGCCAGGGCTTGACAGGAAGGGCATCACGCGAAGGGTGCGCGCCAGGCGCTGCCGCCTTGACAGGAGGTTTACGTAGCCCCTCCTCCTTCTGTACCACCACCTTTTTCTATGGTCCTGCCTATGCCACCACCATCTTCATCTGGACATGGTATTAGTACTGCCATGGAGTTCCTTGGACAACAGTTTGTCACAAAGGACCTTAGTGAGTTACGATACTTCCTAAGACTTGACAAGGAGGGTCTTGTGATGAGTCAGAAGAAGTATATTACCGATCTCCTCCCAAAGACAACTATGACAGATTGCAGGCCTACCACTATTCTTATGGACCCCAGCATAAAGTTGTACGATGACGATACTTGGAGTTCGTTGTAAATGCTCGCTTATCTGACCATACATTTCTTTTGATGTGAGCAAAGTTAGCCAGTTTATGGAGCAACCGAGGAAGGCGCATATGGACGTTGTTCACATGATTCTGAAGTATCCGAGTTCCTCCTTACATATTGGATTACTTTTTAGCAATGAGACATCCATTGTCATCACGGCATGTACATATGCAAACTATGTAGGATGCCCAAGGACAGGAAACTTACCTCGGACTTTGCAGTAGTCATAGGGAGATCTTTGGTGTCATGGAAGGGTAAGAGGCAGATTGTGGTTATCAGATCTAGTGCGGAGTCAAAGTATAGAGCCATGGCACATGAGAAACTTAGATGATGTGGGTCAGTTTCATTCTGACTGACCTGGCTATTGAGTGTGCCTCTTCCCATGCATTTACAATGTCACAACCATGCAACTCTTTTCATTACCAACAACCCTACCTTCTATGAGAAGACCAAGCACATTTAGAAGGTATTTATGATTCAGAAGGGATTTATCTCTACTTCCCACATTTAGGTAGATTGTCACTACACATGTGACATGATTCAGAAGCGGTTTATCTCTGCTTTTCACATCAGATTAGGGAAACATACAACATATGTATGCATCTAGCTAGAGGGCCATTTCAGAGATATTGTTCTAAGTTGAGTATGATTGTCATCTATGCTCCATCTTGAGGGGGAATGTTGAGAGAGATTTTATCTTGTCATGTTTTATGTATTTTCTATTCTTTCTGACTCTATTATGTAATTTATCCAACATGGTTTCTCCTCTCTACATAAGAGAACCCTATAGCCTCTGAGTAATGCAATTTATTATTTTCTCTCCACTATTTGCTAATGTCATCCATGAAATCACATAAATCCTGTCTACTTGGGAAACCATTCAATTTTTTAAAAAAATCACAATAATGGCAATTGCATGGCCAAGAACTCACTGTCATTCCTGGCCGCCAAAGCCGCCTCAAACATATTTAAATTAATAAAGAGTTTGACAGTAAATAAATACTTAATTCCAGTCATTAAATATTCCAAATATCTGGAAAGATCTTCAGATCACCAAAAATAGTACTGAAAGTAACAAGGGGTCTCGTCGATGATTTAGGGAAAGATCCACATCCACATTGTGTTATACAATAACTACAAATACTATCGTTCAGTTTCAGTTTCAGTTTCTTTTCGTTGATTCACGACATACTTAGTTACATTCACTGAATTTTTGTTTCATTTTACAAATGTGCTTACGTAAAGATTATATGGTAAAAAAATTTCAGCTTCCCGAAGACGAATGTCCTGTGGTTGCAGTATTTAGTAGACATTCTGTTGCTTAAGAAATCCTTTGTAAGTTGGTTCCCTTGTACTATATCTTACAATCGCCACATTTGGATGTAAATAGGAAGCACTAATTTTGATTTCGTATATATTTTCTTTGTCTCTTACTTTTGCTTAGAAACGAACAAAGAACGATGAAAGAGATCTGCGATCATTCCGGAAGCATCTTAATATGTACGGTTCAGCGAAAGACTCGTTAGCAGATGGCTTCTTCGCTGACCTCTATGAAGTAACGAGTGAAGTTGTCAGGGGAGAAACCAGCCCAGACCGATGAGGTAGAAAATCTGGAGGGGCAAACTGTTTTATCAATCGTCAGCATCTGCAGTCCCTGACGAGCAGAACAGCCTGAAGTATATTTATGCAGCATCTCCATAGACATAGAAGTGTCTTTGTATGCAAAGTGGTTCCTGTAATTATGTTAATGACTGGCTTCATCTGGAAAAAAATGTATTATGTGGAAGCAATTATGATCCAGTAATGGCATGATCAAATGCTATGTATCTGATATTGTGGAGGTCAATGCGCCTCATATAAATCTTTTTAGTATATGTAGTAAAATATTGTGCCTAATCTGCATGCAGGTTCTTAATTTCTCACTTTATATCTGTGTGATTTCCTAGAAATGCTATACCACTTCTATTGGGCTTGTGTCGATACACTATCATACTTGTATTTGAGTCTTCTCTCTTGCAATATATGAATGCTCCATTTTTCAACGGATGTAACCTTTCAACCTTTGTTATCCGGGAAGGTATTTGCAATGAGCTATGGTATATAGATATGAAAACATGCCCAAGAACATATCTAAATCTGATGTGGCCTCTAACCGGTATCCTTGTGTTATTGGCACCATTAGAGAAGATCTAGCGTAAATTTTGATCAAAAAAATTGAAAACCTTTATTTAATGAAGAGTAATCTCAGAGTCGGATTGAGTTTTTTTCTCGTATCTTGACTCAACTGTGAGCTTGTACACGGTTGTACCGGAGAATAAATTATTTTAAGGAAGTATTGAAATTGATGTAACCGTTGAAGAGTGGATTCAAGGTCTCCGAATATTCTATGCTACACAGCAGTTCGAAAGAAGTCATTGGTATATGTATGAACCCATAGATCCTACGTAGGAAGCCATTCACAACTACCACAGAATATCTGATGCTTGTCATGAGCCTACTGAGTCTTTTACGGCCTTTTTCGCCATCTGAGTTGTTGGAGTCCTGGGACGTTTACCCAGATAGGGAAGGGGGGAAATTTTACCTAAAATAGGGACGGCACAAAAATATTGTTTAGAATGAGCAAATATTGACAAATGGTTTGCCATCGTGCCACAAGGACGGATGGGAGGAGTCGGGAACCCAGATTTTCACATATTGTACATATTTTTACTGTCCATGTGGTACGGCAAATGATTTGCCACACGCAGCAAATTATATATCGCTTGCGACACACCAACCGGCAAATAATTTGCCGATAAAAATATTTTCAAACGGTACCTATTTTGGATAATATTTTGCTAAGAGGTATATCACATGGGGGAATAACTCTTGTGGGAGACATGTCATGAACCTCCTCACGTGGGTCTGACTTCTTGTCATAAGCATGCACCTGTGCTACTAGCATAGGGAGCTCTTTTTACTTTTTGACTCATGACCATTCATTCTACCATATTAATATTAACAGTTCCAAGACTTTTCTCTCTTGCTTTCCAGCGCTGCCTCACTGCCTCCCTCGTCTGCTCTGGCTGACCTTGGAATTTCTCTCTGGCTAAATGTGAGAGGATGGTGAAAGGCGGTCGGATGTATTATGAGAAAATATATTTTAAATATTGCTAACCTTCAACTACTAAAGAATATCAACGTGAAATTTCCTATGTCTCCACACGTAAAATATCACAATCCATTAAGATCGGATTACCTACGATAGTTAACTATCAACGTTGATGCCAATAAAATGAGAAATGGCATGTTATATTTTTTAGCTAATCAAGTAGTGTTAAATAAAACATCACTTGAAATTTTGGTAAATTGGCATCTATCACCTTCCCAAAATGTATTTCTTTAATTGTCCATCCTTGTTGCAATCTAACACATTTTTTTTAAGAATACGTTGGTTTTTTTAAGGGAAAATTACAAAAAGGGACTAATCTTTATATGGATTCTCAAATTAAGGACTAATATTTAATTTATAACAAATAAGAAACTAAAGTTTAACTTAACGTTCTAGTCTCCAATGCCGTCAATGGCGGCTCAACTCATGGTTGTAGTTGATGAAATTGCCCCCATAGGAACAATACAGATCTCAATGTGTTGGTGAGGGAGTCCTACAACATGAAATCGGAGGAGGAACAACCTCCGACGAAGGAGGTCCTCGGACTCCACATCCTCGACATGTTTCGTAAGAACTGCCTCTCCTCCCCTGTGTGCTTCCCGTGTCCTTCCTCCTCTGGATCTTGTTAGAGGGGCACGCCACGTGCCACCCACGCCTCCTCCCATCCCCTTCCCTCTATATCCATAAGTTTCGATCACAACCACAATCCGTTCGCCAACTCTAATACATTATTGCACCAAAATCGGAACTTTTAGGAGGGTTTGACAGGGGAAGATGTAATCCACTAGAGATGCAATCCATCAAAGCTAGAATCTTGGGAGGATGATTGGCGGATTTACCAAGATGAGGAGATCATGTTGTGGGCTCAAGCTCTCCAGAGCCGTGGCCACACTCCAGGTTGTCCTTGGTGGCTTCGTCGTGCTGGTCAACCTCGCTAGTCTCTACAAGTTCTACTCAATCGGGTTGCTTGTCCACACTGAGGATTCTTGCCAGTGGTTCCACATCGAGCGCGCCACAGGGGTTGGATACACCTCATCTGACACTATCTCGAAGACATGCTTCTCCATGTCGGCCATGGGGTTGTCTCCGATCACCACAGCCCCCATACCATCGCAGAGCATCACCTATCTGATGAGGTTGTCCATATGTTTCTCATTGGGCCCTCGGAACCAACCCATGATCATTTTGGCACAAACGGTGAGCACACGACGCCCCGTAGTTCTCGACGATATCCTTGGCGATGCGGAGGGACATGGCTCCCGCGAAGAAGCCCTGCATGTACATCATGGTAAGCTTGACCGTGTAGGGGAGGTCGAGGAGCTTGATTAACTGGAGGTCGGTGCCGAGCAGGTCGAAGCCGCATGTGGTGTAGAAGACGAGGTGAGTGATGCTGGACTTGGGTTGACCCCATTCCTTGATGCCCTGCTCCGCAGCCCTCATGGTGAGGCGGGGGACCTGCTCTACTACGAGCTCGCAACACATGTTGAGAAATGGCTCCATCCACATGCTGAGGTTGGGGTGCTCCTTCAGTATCCGTCCTTTTGCAACTAGTGTTGTACACACGCTTCGCTATGGTGAGATGATGCAAGTACATTGAAATTTATAGACGTTATTGATATTATTATTTTAAGAAATTTATTTAAATGAACTTAATGATATAAATCCTCATCAAACATATATTTATTGAGAGAAAGAAATGTATGTTTATGCACATGATTGAAAAGATCTCTAAACTAATAAAATATTTAATCCCTAACAGCATCTAGGTCCTTCAATTACGGTGACAATGCAAGTTATTTAGTAAAATTGTTGTAACGGGGCTTTAATTTTGTTGGTTCTTAGTACATAAACGTACTTTGCACGGATAAATATATCCTTTTTAATATAAAATTGTATTTTTTTTAAGTTTCTCTCCAAAAATTGTAATAGAAGTTTAAGTAGATAGATGAGAGATGTATGAGATTGGATCTATTATAATTCCTGTTTTCTTTGTAAATTTATCTTATTGATCATACTTGTAATACCCACGATCGATCGTACATCTACTTTATGAAATGAACATACAAAATCACGTAATCATTTAAGGAACTTTACTTAACAATAGATACACTGGAAAGGGGAAGATGGATAATTGTAGAAGGCAAAAGTTAACAATCATGCAAAAAAATTATAACGACATTATAACTTTTAAGGTAGAATATGTAAACTAAAGCCCCAAGCCATGTTGACTTCAAAAGGTTTCTGCAGAAAATAAATTTAACAAACAATACATGTCACTGCAAAAAAGATTTGAAAATACTATAAGCCGAACCTATACCATCTCTATATGCATGGAGTGATAACCACCACTATTGTGCACAAAATTGGAGATCTCACGAGTAGTATTGGAGATTAGAGATAGTACGTGAAGAGTTCCTTTTTTTAGAAAAGAGGGAAGATTTCCATGAAGAGATCTTTTTTTTAGAAAAGAGGGAAGATTTCTGTTCATTGAGGAAGTATGTCGCAGATTCATGAGGTAATGTTTACTTTGAATAATTCATTCGCCTCCCATAAAATCAGGGCTTCAAACTTTGTCCAAATACAAATATTTGGTATGAATATTAGATCAAGGCATGCCCTCAAAATTCAGCGAAATTCAATGGAATTTCTGTCGAATATCGATATCCTGTCGAAATCGAAATTCGACTTAAATGGCCGAAATATGGGGCCCTAGTAAAAAAATGACCGAAATGACCGAAATTTCGATCGAATTTCGACCGAAATTCCATCGAAATTATGTTTCGGTCATCACTGAAATAGTAATCGAAACCGATATTTAGAGCCTTAGATCAAGATAACTTTACCTTTTCCATCCAATCCTCTTTAGGACAACTGTGAACTATAAATCACCATCATAGTTTGCTCTACAAAGAAAATTTTAAGCAGAAACTCGTCTATCTGTCAAAAATACAAAGGTAGCGCCAAGCAATTCAAGGAAAGACCATTTATGGACAAAGTAATAAGGATTTCCCTTTAATGAATCGTGCCCAACATCTGAATATATTGCTCTATCCCTTGCCAATAATAGTATTGTTAACGAAAGTAGTCACTGTCATAAGAGATTTGCTAAACAGATATGTTTTCTTCAGATGGTCAAGCTGTGAATACACCACTGTAAATCCACAATAAATGGGTTTGAGCAAACCATGAGCTTAATGAATAATCAATAATAAAATGCATCATGAAGCAACTTCAAAACCAAATCCAAGCCATACTTTCAAGAGTAATTATCAATTTTTCAAGTAAAAATGTTGAATATGAGTTGTGCATATGTAATTTTAACATCATTTGACATATTTTTAGTTAATCTCTATGATATGGCATAAACATCAACTGCAATTAGGTCACAAGATTATCCAGATGTATTATGTTAATTACTGACAATGGAATCACCATCTATTGGATGAGGTTTTTCTGCCTCAACTTTGGAAGGGTGTTGCAGTGAATCACCATATATCACATGATGCTTTTCCTAGTTATTTATTTAATTATAGATTAATAAATAATTATTGTAATAGTTTAAATGCTTTGAGGATGGCTTGATCATACAGATAAACCACCCCTAATCGGATACAAATTATCAATTAGATTTTTCTTAGAAAGAAGACATTTTTAAAAGGCAACTCCCATTCTCATGTTTCTTAAAAAATCTCATTTCTCAAGATGTCAACTAAAATAATAAAAAATGTAAATACGGTGTTCAAAAATAGGTGCCTTTTTGACAATGGAATTTTTATTTGCATCTTTTGCATCCCTATTTCAGCATTTCTCCTCTCTATACAATGAACCCTTGAGAGAGTTTTTTTGTTGAATATATAAAAATTAAAAGATATAGGTGGCCAAGCCAACAACACATATTCGCAATTAGTGTAATAGTAGAAGGCTATTCTAAATGCATCGAGTGAACTCAAAGTAATCATTCAAAAAATGCATAGGCATTTTGAGGCTTCCAGAATTTTTATTAGTGGATTGCATCTAGAACCATGCTACCCTTTTCCATGGTAGCAGACTGCTATAAAAATAAAATTATAAGAGAGAAAGCATCAATAAAAAAATATAGGGAAATAGGTCAAAGAAAATATCATGCAAGATGCTTTCCAGATGCATGTGATCAAGAAAAAATTGTGTTGCCTGTCAAAATATTACATGCACATCAAGCACTCCTGGACAATTAAAGAGAAAATAGATCATAACATTTCACCTTGTGTAAAAAAAGAATTTTGAAAAAACAATTAGGATACCTTGAACCTGTCAAGCTATGGTGATTTCTTACAGGAAAGAGATGAATCCACCTTGATTCTATTGAAATTTAGAATCCACCTTGATTGGCGGGAGATTTAGGGAATTACCTTCATTGTTAACATGCTTGAAACAACTCCACATAAATTTGCATATTAAATGGAAAACATATACTTGCAATTCTGAACACAGAAAAATGCCCTGGATCTAAAAAAGAGAGAAACACACTACCCAAACCCACTATGGATTCGAAAAAGAGTGGAGCCCACTACCCAAACCCACTCGTTCTTCCATCACGGACGAAGAAGACTTGAAATGCACGGTTACACCTAAGACAACGAGGGAGGGGTTGGACTCCATGTGGCATGTTTAGGGCTACAGAAGAGTTCCAGAAATGGTGCCCACGAAAGAGAAGCTGCACATCCGTTCACTCCATTCTCCTGTGGCATAAGCATCTGGCCTATATATCAAAGGAATTGAGGTAGGAGAACGGATGGAGAGAGATGGTAGATGGGTACACAGTAAACCTGGGGAAAGGAAAACGTGATATCTGGAAGAAGAGGGCTCACCGTCACAGCAAGAATCAGAAACCCATTGCATGTCAAGAATAAAGTGGATGTTGGTTGCCTCAGACGTGCAAGGATCCATCCATCTGTCAATCGAAATCGAAAAATTGACAGCTGGTGTTTTAATAAAGTTGATTGCCTCCAGAGGGTATAACGTGCAAGTATTCACCCAAGCACATGTCAAGAAATGGAAAGTCTGCATGTCTCTCAGAAGAAACAGACGGCATTTGCAAGGGTTTTTTTATTATAAAAAGCAAGTCTCAAAACTAAAGAATGGAATGCATACGAAGAACCACGTGTCAGAAGAACCAAGAAAAATCCAGTTTTAACTAAGGTATATAGATTCTACAGAAGTAATCAATGAGAGAAGAATCATCGCCCTCCTTCAAACTCAGATCACGAGATTGTTGCAAAACATACCAAATGCTATGGTCGGTGAAGGAAATAATTGCATAATCCCCTGTTTCTAGCACACATAAATTTGTCCTTTTGAGACTTCTCTCGAAATTATTCTTCTCTACTCTATTTTTTTCACAATAGATATAAACCTTTTCATAAAGTAAGGATAGAAGTTGAGATTAATGTAGCATCTCGTACTTAAGTGTATTAACAAATGCAACAACCCTAAATCTCCCGTATGTGAAAAGTCCAAATATAACTGCATTTGGACAATTGATTTTAGTAGTCAACTTTAAACGCTAAAGTTCGTTGGTCGACTTCTTGCGTGGACAACCTCTACGACAACACGTCAAGGTGTTGCTAATTATATTTCTATATCATGGTATGAAATTTTGATGATAATCTCAAAACCAATTTTGTAAGCATATTCTTCTGTCAAAGTTTTCAAACGCTATACTGACACTAAATTCTATGTGAGCTTCAAACGGGAGAAATTATGATAAATTAATGACAAATGTAGCATGATTCTCAAAGAATAAATTTACATAGAATTGAATAGCGTCTAATAACAATAAATGAAAAATATAGCATGATTTCTAAAGTTCACGGGACTATACACCAGAATAGTATCTCGTATATGAAATAACACGGCCAATAATAGCATATTATGAATGAAATAACATGTAGAAGAGGAAGCAAGCAATAACATGGACATAAAGAAAATAATATTGTGTTATTAAATATAATTGGCGTTGAATAAAATAGCGCTGCTATTAGAAAAAAGAGAAAAAACTTCTAATAAAATAGAATTGTTGCGCAAACAATAGTAGGATGGCGTTTGAACTAGCGTAGCATCGATTAAAATAGCTTGGTAAAGAAGGGAGAGTATTTACTTCCTCTTAGACATCAAAGGGTGATTGATGAGATCAAGCCACAATGTTGATAGTTTGTCGAAGCTTCAATTAGTGTAGTTGATAATACTCTCTCCCTCTCTGATAGGAGGCATATAGGCCCAGAAGCTGCAATTTTATCAATCGAGTTAAACTGGGGAAACTCGCTTACCCCCAAATACAGATATGTCGGGTGAAATGTATACGTGCAATCACCCGAAGCTCTCAAGAGTACGTAAACGCCCCCCCCCCCCCCCCCCCCCACCACCACCAAAAAAACTATATATATTTATCTTTCATCCCCAGCATGTGTTTCTAACATAATGTGCTAACATATAATCAACAATCTCTTTCCATGATTAACCTTTATATTCAAGAACCATGACCAATCCCCTTCATATATCTTTGAAAATCTCACATAATGGATCAGAGAAAGCCATCAATCCTAAACATGTTACATGCTAACATAGCAAACACAAGCACCGATATAAAGTCTAAGTACCAATCTATCAGTTACATATCAGTATAAATCCATATATATTATCAACAACATCATACTCTTTTTAGCATATTGTGTCAATGTACTATCGCACTGGCCCTTGGGAACAATCCTCTCCAGACTTAGTAATGTTTAGATTCTGTAGCGATAAAAATATCAACCTTCTATCCTTGTTATACTACAAATATCAAATCTCAACGGCTGATTTTGATTGTTTACTAACACGAGCGTACATGTGCAATAACTTTTGTAATGATACACCATCGTCAATATATGACACAATTTCTGCACTTATTGTGAGGCCTCTCCTTTTTACCCATTCCACTCCCACTGAAATATGATGTTAACATATTCTAACCATAATACAATGTGAATACACATCCACATGACTATAAGAGATATAAAAAATCATTTCAAGAGAAGAAATAACAAGGCTACCAATAGCAAGAGGCGATCTCGAGGGTACTAACAATCCGTCATTGATCCCCAAAACGACAATCTCCGAAACACTAGGCATGCAAATATGAGAGGAAAAAAGTCCTCCAGAGTTATTACCTATGCATGGAAAATGCTCACATGTTCCTTTGATCCTTATGTTGTAATGATCTCTAAAATGACAAGAGCCCCCCCCATGGCAACACTCTTCTATGGCCCGTGAATGGAGTGGTTCCTTCTTTAACTCTCTTGGAGAAGAAGAAAACAAGTGAGGAGTGGATGGAGAGAATTGAAATTGAGGTTATGGATGAAAGGGGTGTAATGGGTGTTAAATGACATTTAGGGGTTTATAGAGGCAAGTGAACACCATTTCCAATACCAAAAACTGTCCACAATATCTGCCACTTGTGTTGGAGATATTCCATTCCCTAAACTCCAATTTCAATTAATGCCCCTGACCCGCTTCACTAAAAGGTCTATATCATAACTCTTTCATCTAGACTCCGATCTGGATACTCTTGATATCGCTGAAAATCTTGCGACAAGTCACTTCTATGGATATGATATTGAATAGAGACTTCTGAAAAAAAAATCTAAAATTTTGAGGCAATCCTGAAGGCCCATTGCATACATTGAAAACCACTGTCAAGAGCGTTAAGGGTATTAATACTAATGGTCTCTCCTCCTACATATAAGCTTACGGTCTAGTAATCTCTAGCTCGTACCTTCACCAACTAAGATGGTAAGATCTCACTTTCACTTTAGTATGCTTTTCATGATTGCTGAAAGCAGAACGCCACGTCAGATTGGTAATTTCTTATCATTTTACAAGATTTCAGCACTGGTGAGATGAAACTTTTTCATCTTGGAAATCTATTGCTTGGGGAAAGTAGCCTTCCAATGTTTGCTACTCGTGAGATGAAAATTTCCTTTTCTGATCACAACTCCCAAGAGAAAAAATCTTTGCAAGATTTTTTCATTGGACAGTACAATTTTTGCATTTTTGATCACTATGACACACTTTCCTCATTCATATTTGGCATACTTGAATATAACCTAGTTTCTCCACTTCTGAGATGAAGTTCTTGATGATGCAACAAAGAGGAAAATACTAAAATAGGAGCTTTTTTTAGTTATAGCTATTGGATCCTCTCATAAAGACAACTAAGTCATGGAATATAGTGAAAAGTCCAGATTTTATACAAACACACATGATGGTTGTGGAGGAGGGGGTGGGTGACCAAGGAAGATGTGTTAGTTCTCCACACCCTGTCATTATTTTGAATTCATTAATGATTTTATAAATGATTTACTACATAAAAATATTGTGCAAATGTTATTATCATGCAGGAATGAACTCTAAATGAAAGAATGATACCAAAATATGTCTATGCATTGTTGACTCACTACAAGATGCCATGACCAAATTTGACATCCACCATAGGAAGATGGTATTATATAAGCTCTAACGAATAAGATAAAACTCAAATAACATCTCACAATTATATTGTATTTTTTTACATTAGGATCCATGTAAAAAGGAGCCATAATTGAAAAACATACAATTCACATAATCATGGTACAACAAACTAAGACATTAAACCAATTGACTAGCCCTTTAGTCAACCAACTCGAGAATTTTACCAATCATACCGTTGGAGTGAATTCCCTTTTTCATTTGACAAACACTTGATTCGGTTGACTAACCTCGAAACTCCAATCGACGCTTTATGGGAAGTTATGACCAAATGAACTTTGAACATTCAAGATGGCTACTCACTTACGTCCAATTGACTATTTTTTTAATCAGTTGACTTATTATGTGTTTTGTACTTTTTATGAAAAGTGTACAATGCAATATGAATGTTGAAGGTGCCCTTTGGATAAAAGGAACATCAAGCTTGTTTAACATCATCATTTGATGAATGAAGGATCCCTCCAATACTTCAACAATCTCTTAAGTGCATTCAAGATCTCAAACTCTTTTATTCTAATTTATTGAATTGAATCACACTCTACCGGCTCTATCCTCAAGATCAGGAAAAAAAACTTAGAGCCTCGATCAGATATCCGACATCTAAAAGAGATCAATAGAAATTGCTTAACATATGCAAAATTCACTCTGCCATTCAGGAAGTAAATTTTGTTAAGTCACATGAGTCAAAATCTAATTATAACCTAATCATGATCGATTAATTTGTTGGGGTTCCCAATAAACTATATTCTCATATACCAAAAGTATGGGTTCCTTCCTACAAGAGAAAAATACCTTTCACGAGTGTGTCAAGAAAGGGATACCGCTTGTATTTTGGGGAGAGCTACCATATTTTTTAAATAGCAAGGTATATAGATAAGCAATGACTCCATTGGAGAATGGGGGAGAAATCTTAAAATAAGTTTCTAAGTTGTGATTTTTACCCAATGAGATTTCCATTTAAAGCATCAACCATGTATTTATAACTTAGTTTTGTTTGTATAGACTTTTAGGCACATAATTCAACTCCCTTTCTTGTAACATATGATCCACTTTCATACATGAACTGGGCAAATAAGATGGGAATTTTCATACTATTCATTTGCTACAAGTTGTGGAGTGCACGTTAAAGCCCTTCACCAAGGTAGTTCTAGCCGAAGGAAAAGAAAATTTTAATGAAGCTCATGTGAAGGAGAAAGAGAAGAATGCAAAGATAATGAATATATTATATTTTTCTCTATTTGCTGGAGGGTATAATAGGGTATCTCATTGTATTTAAAAACCTATAAGATTTGACAAGTTCTTTAGTCACCTATGAAGGAACTACCAAAGTCAAAAATTTAAAGATATCCATACTAATTCTATATCAAATATTTGAGAGTCTATATGGAGAAAGCATTGAAAATATATATGTGAAGTTCATGAAGATTGCGGACAATCCCAAGGCACTCAAAAAGATTTTCGCTAAGGGATAACTTGAAAACCAAGCTGATTAATTCTATAGAAGTAATTGGGAGTAAAAAGTAATAACCATAGAAGAAGTAAACGATATCGATCAAATCGAAATGGATGAAAAGAAGCCATTCCAAGCAACTTGAGATGACACTCCCAATTCATAAGATGACTCTAGTTTAGAATCAAAAATGGAGGAAGAAACATGCCTTAGCTTGATGGCCATCGAAGATGAGGTAATTATTCAAACTATTCTGAGTTACTATATGCTTTTATTGAACTCTTCAAATATTTCAGAATTGAAGTTGTGAACAATGGAAGCAAACAAGCACAAACACATACCAACAGACCACATACACACGGATTTACAGGGTTCACCCTTATTTGGGCTACGTCCTTGTGCTACGACAATCGCTTGGACTCTATGCGGAGAAGGGGAAAGTACATAGGGTACTGAGAACCCTAACACTAAGGAGTTTATATAGTACTTCTAGTACAATCAGATCCCTGAGACAAACAGATTTAATAGCCCAAACAAAAAATCCTTTTGGGAGTTTATATAGTTCGTGTTGGTACATGACAATAGTGGGCTTCGTTCACCCTTCTGATGGAGGGTACATAAAATGGTATTTATCATTATATATGATTAGGATTCAAGGCATATCAATAATGGTTAAAAGGGATAATAAGAAATAAAAAAGAGATAATAATAAACTATAGCTGTGAAAGAAGAGTTAGAAGTAGATGGTAAGAGTCTTAGGATAGATATTAATAAGCTAGAAATAGAGTAAATTAGTCTCAAGGTAAATAACGAAAGATTAGTAAAAAACCTTACAATATTCATGAAGGGAACATAAAATCTTGATCAATAATTAGGAATATGATGAATCTCGTATTCATAATGTAAAATCCACATTTTAATCCTCTAGCTTAAATAATTCAATAAAAATCACCAATTTGTGTATAATTAACCTATAATCAATGTATTTAATTAATATTTACTTTGTAATTATTTCCTCATCAAAAATCTATAAAAATTAGGTTAATAATATCTATAATTTCTCTAACCCTTAAAAGAACTAAAAGATACAAAAAAATGTCAAAATCCCAAATCGGTGTTTTTTAACCCCTTAAAAATACAGCCAAAATCACTATTGTACAAATGACCTCTTTTGTTTTTTATCCATCATGAAACTTATAGATCTCATCGAGATCTACAACTTTCATGTTTTGACTTTTCTCTAATTTTGCCTCTAACTAATTCTTTCACATTTTCCTCTAATTTTGCATTTTTGAATTTTCTAGTGCAGCCACATGGTGCCCTCTGGGCCGCCCACGTGGCTGCCTCATCTTCCACCACTCGGTGCCCTTCCAGGCCATTGGATCTCCTCCAATCGCCTCCATCTCCACCCTCCACCTCTGTTGCACCCACAACCATTGGATCCCACCATATGATGAGATCTGAACCGTCCCCTTCTGCCTTACTCATAACCGTACGATTATCTTCACATCCTACGAGTCTACATGCTCGGCGTCGCCCCTTCTCTCACCACCCTTAGATCAAGCACATTGCTCCATCATGACCGTTCTTTAGCGTCTCTACCTCCATCGCTGGATCAGATCTTATGATCTTATCCTAGCCCTTCACCCGAACCCCTTCGAGGATCGTTGGATCTTAAGATCTAACGGACACAGTGTCACCTCCTACCTCAGGGAAACCCCCTCCCAGGTGTTTCACCTCGCGTATGCTCCGCCCCCTTCCTATTTTGGAAGGTATCTCCGGTCACCCTTCCTCGTCCTAACGCCAGCCCCGTATAGCCCAAACGTTAGCCACCCTCGCATAACCCCCACATCCCTCCTCCATTACTCTTCCACCATCAAGACCCCATTTCAAAACGCTCTGCCACCACCATAACGACCGCCTCCTCCACCTATAAAACCATCCCCCTCCGCCTCCATCAGCTTTGCCCACCATTCCAAGGTCTAGGACCTAGATCCTTGCCTCCTCCGACAGATGGAGGAGGACGAGAGGCCATCATGGCCCTCAGATCAGGTGTTGACCCATGGTTAGCACGACCATGTTAGCGACTCATTCACCGCTGCTGAGCTCTTCGAACATGGCTGGCCTCACCGGGTGACGACCGGAGGCTCCCAAGGAGCCTCAGCCCAAGCCGCTGCCTCCACCAAGCACCTTGCTCCGGCCAGGTAATTTTCCTTATTTTTCTTGATTTTCTTTTAATTATTCCATCACCTACACCCACCTTCATCCCCATCTGACCACCTCCATGTCACCGCCAACCAATGAACACCCTCTCCATCACTGCTGACCACCTCTTCTCCTTCTCCACGACCCCATCCACCACCGCCAACTTCTCCTCCCCTTAGCCGGTGGAGAAGAACTCTTGGCCATTGCCTCCCGTCTCCCACGACGCTCCATTTCACCTCACAATAGTCACGCACACCACACGCTTTGGCTATCCTAACATCTGCACGTCCATATTTGTCAATGGTCGGAGATAACACGCACACGCCGATTTCGAGCTCCGCCACCTGTGGAACTTCACTGACCTGCTGATCCCGTCACTCTTAGAGACTCCTCGCATCTCCAGCTTCTTTGTGGGGACCATAGCCACCTTCTCCGACCTTCATAGGACCTCACGGAGCACTGAGGCGCCACAAGGAGCTCGCTGGAGCGCAGCCTCCTCTGATGACATACGGTAGACGAAGAGGATACAGATACCGTCTGATCATCTAGATCAGACGGTCGTGATTATGATGTGTGGCATTTCCAAGCCTCACAATGAACCATGAGGATCGGGTTCCTCGAGCCTCTCACTGACGCACCAACAACAACCACGTGTCCCTGAGCCTAAGACGTGCCCCGAGCCTAGCCCCCTCATGTGCATCGTGCGTGGGGGCTGGGTAATTTGCACTGATGACCCTGGAGTATTTTGATATTACATTTTGGTCCTCCAGACACATGCCCCACGTACGCACATGGGGTATTTACATGAAGGCCCTCGCATGTTTCAAGAATTACATATACGCCCTTACGCGTAGTGGAGAAATTACAATGGGCCTCTGTCGGTTTTTGCAAATTGCAAATAAGTTCCTCCAGGGACCTGATAACAAGGGTTTTGCGAGGGCCAAAATACGTCCCACACAAGGCGGAGACGAAGTCGCTGTGGTGACCGCTCACGAAACCCCTATTAATCAGAAATTAACCCACAACAAAGAATAAAGCAATTAAGTCCAAAAATGTGAATTAAAATTATTAATTCTACCATAATGATGCATAGTTCGTAAGCAAGTAGAGGTCGAACCACAGAAAGTAAAAACAGGTAGCCTAGCATTATTCATGTATAAGTTAGTCATGTATGCATGCAAGTCTTTTTGTGGGTTTTTAATTTTCTTTTTTTTATTTTATTTTTGATTTTATGTTTTTGTATTTTCTTTTTCTTTTAGTAAAGACATAATATATATAATGAATATATATACACTAGATATAAGAGAGATAAAAATAGGGAAAATGCTCAAAATATAGGAAATAAAGTATCTTTGTGATTTTTCATAATTTTCTATTGTTTTTGTGATTTTTCTAGTTTTTTTCTGAATTTTTTGGTAATTTTAAAGGCAAAAATACTAGAAAAAAGTGAACAAATTGCTGGATGAAACTAAATTGAGGATGAAAAATACTAACAAGAGTTCAAAAATCCCCAACCTAATTTTAAAAGAAAGATAATAAAATACAGAAATTCAGAAACAGACATTGTATTTTTATGGTTTTTCTGGGAATTTTAATATTTTTTGAAGGTTTTTGGGGTTTTTTAATTTTTAGGAGTTTTGTTTTATATAATTAGTGACTTTTGGATAAAAAATCAAGCACATTAAAAGGCACAACATATATTTTTTTGGGAATTTTTCAAGAAGTTTTTTATTTTTTTGGGGATTTTATGATGCAAACATTAGCAAAAATGCATGTTTTTGAATTTTTATAAATATGAAAATGTAATAACAATACAAAATATAAATATGGCGTAATAATACAATGCAACAGGAACCTATGGTAATTTTTTGGTGATTTTTGTTGTTTTAGAGATGCATGTAATAAATAGGAAAAGTAAAAAGAAATTACAACACTAGTAGGGGTATTTTTGCAAATAAAATAAATCTCAGGGGTTTTTGTACAATTTTACCAATAATTTTGAACGTTAACAAGAAGTTTCAAGACTAAAATCATATTTCAAAACCCGTCAGGGGGCCCTTGCAATTTTCCCAATCACGTAGGACTACACGTGACTCATACGCACATGGACCAAAACACAATTTCATAAAGAACAGGGGTCTGCATGCAAATTTCACAAAAAATATAACACTGAATATTTTATTTAATGGACCTTTACGAAATACAACTAAATACAAGGGCATCCATGAAAATTTCCAAGGGCACGTGGGACAACATGTGATCTGACGTGGATTGGACCTCAATGTAAATACAAGAAATCTAGGGGTCTTTCTACAAAATATCCACTTTATTTTAAATGCTACACAATATTTAATGGACTAAATAATAAATACAAAAAGTTAGGGGCCAAAGGTAAAAATTACCCCTTATTAGGCGCAGATGGACGGCGGATCTTCATTCACTTATACACGTGTCGCCCATCTGACGGTCGATGACACTTCGTGGTTGGACGCACGAGATTAGATCTCCTGGCGAGATCTGACGGTCACAAGGCTTGGCATCCAACGGCTACTGTTATATCTGGGGCCTTCATCTTGATCGAACGACGATGGAGCAAGGTGGACAAACATGGACGAAGCTCGCGCGCGGCGAGCTTCGATCGGGAATAGCCGGTGCCTCCGGCCTTCTTCGTCGCCTCCGATGGTCTCTGTACGTGCCTGGAAGGTCCCCGTATCTCCTGATGGTCTCCGCTTGTCCCTTGGAGGTTCCAGTCGTTCATGCGAGCTCGAGGAAGGGGAGGACCTTCAGGAACCTCTTCCTAGAATCAATCAAGCCCAAGAGGGCTCCTCTTATGTCAAGACCTGCACAGGAAGAACCAGCGGCTCGAGGTGAAGCTCCTCGACCTGGGGTTTGAAGTTTTAGAGCAAAAACAAAGATGGGTGGCGAGGTTCCGGTGAGCGGCAGAGGCGAACCTCGATTCGCGGAACCACGAGGGATCCGGTTGATCAGGGATGTGCGGATGATAGAGAAAGTGATAGGGCACGAGATGGGAGCGATACGAGCGTCGGAGGTTAACTGGAGGGCTCGGGAGTCATCGTCGGAGTGAAGCTCCGACGAACTACGACTCGACCGATTCAAGGCGATTCATTTAACTACAAGCTAAACTAAGTGCGGGAAATAAATGCTGGAACGAAAACCTATCTAATAAAGCAATAAAAGGTGCTCTGATACTTGGTGGGAACCAGGGAGCGTGGCGTCGCCGGAGCTCCGCCGTGGGTGCAGCTCCCACCTCCTCCGACCGATTCAAGGCACCAAAGACCTCCTCCTGTCATGAGGAAACCTCCAGGACCGAATAAGAGGAAGGGAGAAGACTAAAACTGGCCAAATTTGCAAAGGAGGAGGAGTTGGTTTATTTATAAACATTGGTGTGCACCCTTATTGACCAGGCGATGGTGAAGAATCTACGCTAGATACAATGTGTACAAGGTATGCGCGTGTATGTACAATGCATCAGGAACATTTCTTGTGAAGGAAGCAAGTGCGATTGATGTACTATGCGCTCGACGAAATCGGGAGAAGATGGGGTCTTTGACAGATTTGACGGGCTGGAGGCTGAATTATTTATGAACATAATGGGGAGCCCTTATTGACTGGCCAAAAATAAGAAATCAAAGCTATATACAAGGGATACAATACATGGGCATGTATGAGTGACTATTGGGGAGCATTTCTTGTGAAGGACGCGAGTGTGAATGATGGATGGAACGCTCGGGAAAATGGGAGTAGACGGGGTCTTTAACATATTTGACGGACTGGAGGCTGAATTATTTATGAACATAATGGGGAGCCCTTATTGACCTGCAAAAAATAAGAAATCGGAGCTATATACAAGGGATACAAGATATGGGTGTGTATGATGGCTGGTTTGGGAGTATTTACCGTGAAGAGACCGATGTTATTTGAGCGATGGATTGGTCGAGAAAATTTGTAGAAAACGCATGCTTGGACAGATTTGACGGGTTGCAGAGGCTGGAGGGTGAGTTGACCAGAGGTCAATGGAGGGTGTAGGCTCACTACAGGACAAAACAGTAGGGTTATTAAAGAATAATTATTTAAAAATAATAAATGATTTTATTGATTTTTGGGTACAAAATAAAAAATATTTATTATTTTATGTAGTATTTTATTTCAATTTTTATTTATTTGTTTGATGTATTTTATTACAAGTTTATTATTAATGGTGTATGTATAGGTATATTTACATGTATATTGTATAATTTATTTTATTTTATATATTTTATTTTCTTATTTTATATATTTATAACGTATTTTTAGGTACATAAATATATTTTAATTTTATTTTTATGATAGTATTTGTATACTTAAATAAATAGGTATATATATTGTATGGGTATAGTTATAGGTATTTTGCCTATGTTGTATAAACTTCTTTTTATTTTAATGTATTTTGTTGGTTTTTATTTTGGTTTTAAATTTTTTAATATAATATATGTAATACTTAAATTTTATAAAAATATGAAAGAATAAAAGAATTAAAGAATGTATTTCCCTTTTATTTATATGCATAGGTATTCCATCTATGTTTTGGCATAGTTTTATTTTATTCTCCTTTTTCTTTTAGGTTTAATTCTAATTTTAATGTACACCTATGTTGTAAATAATGTTTACAAAATTATAAAAAATATGAATTTGTAAAAATAATAAGTAATGAATAAATTGAATGTTTTAATCAGTATTATGTACAATAGGGGCCCAAAACCTATCTTTTGCACAGTAACTCCAAAAAATATAAAACCACCACCATTAAATAGCTCACGAAAAGCTATATACAATTAGAGTGATTTTGCTATGTTTTGAGTTTTTATTTGGAAGATATGGGTCTGTGAAGTTTGGTTTCTAGCTTTTTATTCTGGGTATAAAATGTACACTGTATATTATTTTGTACAAACTCATTTTTGTATTTTTATTTACATTATTATCTACAAATTTTATATACAAAATTTCTTTATTTGATGAATAAATAATTAGATACAAAATAGGTGTCAAAAATGCATAAATCAAAAATGAATAAATGAAATATTTGTTGTATTCTTGTCCCTTATCTCCCCCTACTTTATTCTTTGTCGACCAAGCCAATTCTTGACTTGGTCTCGGGGTTTGGGTCATAAAATATTTTCAATATTTTATTCCTTTTTCTTTTCTTCTCTTTATTCTATAATTTTGGCATTAAAAATCTTATTTTGTATACAATAAATACAATAAATAATGAATGCTATTATAGATAATTTGATGCTATTTACATGCGATTGTTGGGGTTATTAAGGACAAAATGATAGAATAAAGGTGATGAAATGGAGATTCATCACCCCCCTATACTTACCTTTGCTAGTCCCTAGCAAATACTTATGCAATAAGTGCAAAAAGAATAAAGAATGAGAAGAAAAGAAAAGGCAAGAATAAAGAATTTAAAGAATAAATTGAATTGATCATGTTTTTTAAACTTATCTGTACAAAATCAAAGTTTTGAGCTCAGGTTAGACCTTAATGTGAAAATGTATGTGGAACCTGGTTGGGAACCGAATTTAAAACTCAACAGCCTCTGAGAGTCACAGAACTCGGTTCAAATCTCCTCAATAGCCAGGTCAAAATTTGCCTACATCATACGTAAACCCTTATGACTATGAAGCTAACTTGTATAGTGTAAGTGATAGTGGCTCTCCCCAACTGAAATGACCAAGAGGCTGACTTCTCCAGAATGACAATCTAATGATTCTCTAATCCAGCACTGTGCCCTCGAGGAGCGGGGTATTCCCTTCTAAGTTCAAGTGGCATCCAACTCAAGAAGAGGAGGTAGAGAAAAGAATGGACGGTATCCAGTGTAGCTACCTATCCTGGGATGCAAGACCAGTGTAGTCAAGTCATCCAGCTGCAGGTTCACATGGTATAACTTTGATGCTCAAGCTTGCTTATTTTCTATACAACGTACATACATACTCCAGCAGGCACTTTATTTTTTTTTATTTATTTACAAGGTTGTCCACTTTTTTGGAGTTTTTTTTCTTTTTTCAACGTACTATTTACAACAGCATTTACATAAGGACTTTTTCCTCTTGAGCCAGAAGACTATCCCTCTTTTGAAGCGTTATTGCAACCCACACTCTCCTGTCATGACTTCATTGAAACTGGACTAGGTTGGGGTGCACTTCCCTCCCTAGACGAGAATGAATGTTTCCACCCGTGTACGTCTCAGACTGGCAAATCCAACCCCCTCACCACTTCAATTGAGTTGAGCCAAGTGAAAGGTGAAAGTGTCCAAGTTAGGTTACGGTCGACAAGAATCATGCGTGTGTCTCGAAAAGTTCTATTTAGTCAGTTGAGGTGACTTGAACCCAGCCCTAATTTCTCAAAGAATTAAGTCTGAATAGACTTGAAGTACATTAAACCTAGTTCCCATAAGGTTCCAGTGCAGTTAGGTGCGGTAAGGTCCAACCAAGCTCCAATCTTCGACTTTATTGGACTAGTTCAATCATCAAGCTCAATCAAAAAAATATGAATGCTATGCAAATGCTATACACCATGAATGATGCAATTTTTCACAAAGGATTTAAAAATCAAATAATCTTTTTACACAAAGAATTTTGCAAATAAAAATCTTGGCACACAAAAAGTATGTACAACTATTTACACGGGCGTGCCGCTTTATTTTACAAGATTTTATAATTTTAAAGATTTTACATGTTTTAATAAAGTGAATTATTTAGGGTATATCTATACAATTGATAAAAAATTTATATACACATTTTATTCATATTTCAATGATACATTCATTCCTCAAATTTATTTGACAACAAATTTTGAAAACTATAGTACAAAATAATTTTGCAAACTTTTACAATCATTTGAAAGTCATTTTGCAAAGATTTTTCGCATGGTATATATACATTTTCAAAATATTTTTACAAACATTTTCAAAATCATTTGCAAATCGGTTTCCAAACTTTTATTTCACACAAAGAAAGAATTTCTGCAATCAAATGGTTTTTACAAAGATTGAAAACATTTCACAAAAAGTTGTCCAAACGGTTCACATCATTTTTCAAATCATTTTGCAAAAATATTTTTAATCTGGTTTATTAATCAGTAAATACAAAAATAATTTGAGGAATGACTGTTGTATATTAATGGATTATGTGTTTATATATACAGTATATTTAGCCATATTTATTTTGAAAGTATGAGTTATGGCTAAAGTATATACAGAGTATATACGACCCCCCTATACTTAGCATGAGCTATGTCCTCATAGGTCGAGAAGAGAAAGAGAAGACATAACTCATACTGAGTATAGAAAAACCTATACTACAACGACTGACGAAAGAATGAAAGAATGAAGATATAAATGAATAAGAAGGTGACCTTCCCTCCTATACTTAGGATCAAATAATCCTAAGTATATCAGACTGTACACAACGCAGGGAGGGTCACTGGCGTTAATAAACAGACGAAAGAATGAACGAATCTGGGGTGCAACCCCCCATACTTAGTACAAAGTAAGTTCTTAGTACAAGAAACTGACACAAAGGGGCAAAACCTTTTATGTAGATAAAGAAAAAGTGAAAAGGAAAAGAAGAAAAGACGAAAAGATAGATATATACAGATAGATGAAAAGATCTTGGAGAATGTACATCACTCCCCTTATACTTAGGGTGAAAGATCCCCAAGTATAGGTAACAACAGGAGTAACAAAATAGGACATAGAACAACGTGGTGTGTACCCCCCTATACCTTGGACAAGGTACATCCTAGGTATATTTACAAAGATATGGCGATAGATCTGGGGCACACATTACATTCGGGAGAAAGAAGGAATAGAAGACAAAACACCTATATACAACTAGCACATAGTGTGAGGTACAGGACGGTATCTGGTAAGCGACTACCGTGCTCTCATCATCGTCTCCCTGTGAGAACGAGGATGCAGTCAAAAGGTGAAAATACACCCGAATCTACAATCAAGTGGGTGTCAGCTACTGGGGACAAAAAGATCGGAAAGTAAAGCAGGGACCAGTAGCGTAAATCTGATGATCGGCTCATAAGGAGTGAATGAGTGAGCAGAGCCAATACTGTAAGACACGGAAGAAGAAAGAGCAGTACAGACTCCTCCAAGTCAATCAAGGTCTCAGAAAGATATGAAAATTGAAGGACATGAGACTGTGTGATGTCCGGTGGTCATAGAGTCAGAAAGTCAAAGGACTGCACCGAACACAAGATATGGCTCAACCCCGCGAGGGTCCTCAAAGTGGAGCAGGATCAGAGAATATCCAGAAGGCTCGGCTCCGTGCTCCACAGAAAGGAGGCACACCCAGGGAGGAGACCTGAGTACCAAAATCAGATGACTCGACTTCATTCTCCAACAGAGAGGAAGTACCGGAAGTGAAGCTGAGTACCTAGAATATGATGTACTCTCCTGCAGATAACCCTCGGGGAATAGTACATGCTAGTTAATGAATAATCAGAACAGAAGCTCACCCTTGCGAGGGTCGTCAAGGTGAGTGGACTCAAAGGAGCTTGATCTCTCAGACGGATCATAGAAACAGTCTCGGTAGGCGATAGATCGGCTACCAACAGAGGAGACCGACAAATCAAGAAAGTATGGCAGCGTCCCGCAGATAACCCTTGGGGAACGTACTGCCAACCAAGCATCGAATAATCAGAGAAGGATGGCTCATCCTTGCAAGGACCGTCAAGGAGAGCAGACTCAAAGGAGTCAAGTCAGGCGGGTCCCAAGATCCAGCAGATCAGGTAAATATCAAAGCAATTGGGACCGAAAGCATACCAAATGACTCGGCTCCGTGCTCTCAGTAGTAGGAGACACAGTCTGAGAGGGAAACTGAGCATAAAGAAAGTGTTGCATTTTTCCGCAGATAGTCCTCGGGGAGCAATGCAAGCTAATAAAGGAATAATCAGATCAGATCTCATCCTTGCGAGGGTCGTCAAGGAGAGAGAGGACTCAAAGGAGTCAATCAGAAAGGCCTTCGTAGACGACATACCGTCTACCAGCAGAAGAGACCGCAAGATCTAGCAAGGTGCCATAGTCCCCGCAGATGACCCTCGGGGAACGTATGAACTAGGCATGGAATAATCAGAAAAGTGAAGCTCGTCCTTGCGAGGATTGTCAAGGAGAGCGGACTCAGATGAGTCTTTGAATGGCCTCGTGTACCAACAGACCGGTAACACAATCAGACAGAGAGGCCAAATAGTCATATCAGACGATATGGTTTCATACCCCAACAGAGTGGCAGTACAAGCAGTGAGTGAACCCGATCGTAAAGAGTGTGTCACATGCTCCCGCAGATAGTCCTCGGGGAGTCATGCAAGCCAAGTCAATGAAATCTTGGGATTGCTGGCAAGTCATCTCAGGTCCTCAAAAGCATTCAATCATTCAATCATCCGGAGGGCATAAGATCATGTGAGGGAGCAAATAATCAGGTCATTCACAAAACATCCCTCAGGTCAATCTAATATGGTTGAGATGGCATGAAAGATAATAAGGAATCCTCAAAGTGCCATAGGTGGATAATAGAATCAGGAGATCGGGAATGGATCAATCATGAAGATGAGAGATCATGTGGGTTCCAATCATCGTCACGATGCAACATATATCAAGATAGTCTATCCAGCCCAGAAATCAAAGACGGACGAAACCTCGAAATAGATAGATCAGTAGAAACATCATGATATCATCCTCAAATCACCGAAGCACATCACATCCTCAATCCGGTGTGCGAGATCTAAATCCTCAATACATAATTACACCTAATGGTCATGCATCATCAAAAATCCTCAATAAGCTCCTATGCATGTATCCAAAGTAAAATCCACCAAGAGTAGTATATCAATCTCAGCATCCTCAACATCATGCCCGACTTACTCCAATAATCAATGTAAGTCAAAATCCTTGATGCGGGCAATCTCTGAAAGCACAACGATCCCGGGTGATAGAAGAGATGATAACGAGGAACACGAGGAGGATGGGCAAGAAGAGGAACACAAAGGTCTGAAGAAGTTGATTGAGCTCATGTGCCAATATCACGACTCAATGCAAAATGAAGAGATATATGTATAAGAGGGGTAGAGAGACTCAAATATGAAAAATGCATGACTCACACGGACGGGATCGATAACGCAAAGGTAATGTGCAAATGGAATCCAAGTCACAATCAATACACAAAGCAAACCCCCAATTCACCTACTCAACACAGTGAAGACGGAGATGTGGTCTTTTATCTTGTCGATTTTAGAGTTAGGTGATCATAGAAAGTTGTACACCGGAATTAGGCTTTGGGATTGGGGTACTAATCCTTAGCGTGTACGTAGAAATAAAACGCTCAAACAATGAGGGGGTTTCTCTCCCCAAGACAAGAGATCCATTACATTTTATTTTTAGGTTCAAGTGGAGTTAGCAGTCCCGGTTTTATTTTTGTTATCACTTTTTTTGGATATTTTTAATGCACGTGCCTATCGAGGTTTCAATTTCCATTAAGTACCCTAGGTTGGCAAAAACAGAGGGAGAAGGTCGGAAAAGTCATGCAAGTTGGGAAACAATTATGCATGCCAAGTAAGAAGACTTACAATGCTTCCCAGCTCTGTCCATGCGGGATGCAGAACAGAATTGAAACTATGCTATATGAGATGCAATCCGAGGAAATCGCCCTAGATACATGATGCTATTAGCGTGAAGAACATATTTCAAAATTGACTAAGTCCCAAAATCATATCTATAGGTACATGCATATATATATTAATGTTTGGGTCTTAGTCTACGTCAAACAGTCCTAAGCTAGGGCTCATTCACACAAAATAATAAAAATAAAATAAAAGCAAAAGCGTCAAAATCATCAAGGCCCCCAAGGGAACAATCCCTCGGGCAATGGACCTCGGGAAGTCGGAGCGGGAGAGTCTTGTATTATTACATGTAAGGTGTCTCTCTCACATAAATATACATATTAAATAATGCAAAAATTAAACTATCTTCCAAAATTCTCCTCCATCTGCCTTCGATGCTCTCTCCTGCTGGCTGGTGTAGAAGAGCCAGCTAGGAAGTCCTCCTTCGCTTGGCGGTCCCTCGCATCAAAGACAAATAAAGAAGAGGGTCAGAACAGTCACAATAATATCAATAATGCAAATAATCAAATAAATATGGACAAAAATGAAGAATCAAATAAATAATAAGTATCCCAAACGACGTTGCTCCCCGGCAACGGCACCATCTAATAACAAGGGTTTTGCGAGGGCCAAAATACGTCCCACACAAGGCGGAGACGAAGTCGTTGTGGCGACCGCTCACAAAACACCAATTAATCAGAAATTAACCCACAACAAAGAATAAAGCAATTAAGTCCAAAAATGTGAATTAAAATTATTAACTCTACCATAATGATGCATAGTGCATAAGCAAGTAGAGGTCGAACCACAGAAAGCAAAACCAGGTAGCCTACCATTATTCATGTATAAGTTAGTCATGTATGCATGCAAGTCTTTTTGTGGGTTTTTAATTTAATTTTATTTAATTTTATTTTATTTTTTATTTTATATTTTTGTATTTTCTTTTTCTTTTAATAAAGACATAATATATATAAGGAATATATATACTAGATATAAGAGAGATAGAAATAGTGAAAATGCTCAAAATATAGAAAATAAAGTATTTTTGTGATTTTCATAATTTTCTATTATTTTTGTGTTTTTTCTAGATTTTTTTGATTTTTTGGTATTTTTAAAGGAAAAAATACTAGAAAATAGTGAACAAATTGCTTGCTGAAACTAAATTGAGGATGAAAAATACTAACCAGAGTTCAAAAATCCTCAACCTAATTTTATAACAAAGATAATAAAATACAGAAAATTCAGAAACAGACATTGCATTTTTATGATTCTTTTGGGATTTTTAATATTTTTTGAAGGTTTTAGAGATACATGCAATAAATAGGGAAAGCAAAAAAGAAATTCCAACACTAGCAGGGGTATTTTTGCAAATAAAATAAATCTCAGGGGGTTCTGTGCAATTTTACCAATAATTTTGAACGTTAACATGAAGTTTCAGGACCAAAATCATATTTCAAAACCCGCCAAGGGGCCCTTGCAATTTTCCCAATCACGTGGGACTACACGTGACTCACACGCACATGGACCAAAACGCAACATCATAAAGAAAATGGGTCTGCATGCAAATTTCACAAAAAATATAACATTGTATATTTTATTTAACGGATCTTTACGAAATACAACTAAATACAAGGGCATCCATGAAAATTTTCCAAGGGCACGTGGGACAACACGTGATCTGACGTGGATTTGACCTTAATGTAAATACAAGAAATCTAGGGGTCTTTCTACAAAATATCCACTTTATTTTAAACGCTACACAATATTTAGTGGACTAAATAATAAATATTATTTAGTGGACTAAATAATAAATACAAAGAGTTAGGGGCCAAAAGTGTAAATTACCCCTTTAGGCGTGGATAGACGGCGGATCTTCATTCACTTATACACATGTCGCCCATTTGACGGTCGATGACGCTTCGTGGTTGGACGCACGAGATTAGATCTCCTGGTGAGATCTGATGGTCACAAGGCTTGGCATCCAACGACTGCTGCTACACCTGGGGCCTTCATCTTGATCAAACGGCGATGGAGCAAGGTGGACAAACAGGGATGAAGCTCGCGTGCGGTGAGCTTCGATCGGGAATAGCCAGTGCCTCCGGCCTTCTTCGTCGCCTCCGATGGTCTCTGTACGTGCCTGGAAGGCCCCCGCGTCTCCTGATGGTCTCCGCTTGGCCCCTCGAAGTCCCAGTCGTTTAGGCGAGCTTGAGGAAGGGGAGGACCTCCAGGAACTTCTTCCTAGAATCAATCAAGCCCAAGAGGGCTCCTTTTACGTCAAGACCTGCACAGGAAGAACCAGCGGCTCGAGGCGAAGCTCCTCGACCTGGGGCTTGAAGTTTTAGATCAAAAACGAAGGTGGGCGGTGAGGTTTCAGCGAGCGACGGAGGCGAACCTCGATTCGCGGAACCACGAGGGATCCGGTTGATTAGGGGCGTGCGGATGATAGAGAAAGTGATAGGGAACGAGATGGGAGCGATACAAGCGTCGGAGGTTAACTGGAGGGCTCGGGAGTCGTCGCCGGAGCGAAGCTCCAGCGAACTACGACTCGACCAATTCAAGGCGATTCACATAACTACAAGCTAAACTAAGTGTGGGAAATAAATGCTGGAACGAAAACCTATCTAAAAAAGCAATAAAAGGTGCTCTGATACCTGGTCGGAACCAGGGAGTGTGGCGTTGCCGGAGCTCCGCCGTGGGTGCAGCTCCCACCTCCTCCGGCTGATTCAAGGCACCAAAGACCTCCTGTCACGAAGAAACCTCCAGGACCGAATACGAGGAAGGGAGAAGACTAAAACTGACCAAATTTGAAAAGGAGGAGGAGCTGGTTTATTTATAAATATTGGTGTGCATCCTTATTGACTAGGTGATGGTGAAGAATCTACGCTAGATACAATGTGTACAAGGTATGCGCGTGTATGTACAATGCATCAGGAACATTTCTTGTGAAGGAAGCAAGTGCGATTGATGTACTATGCGCTCGACAAAATTGGGAGAAGATGGGGTCTTTGACAGATTTGACGGGCTGGAGGCTGAATTATTTATGAACATAATGGGAGTCCTAATTGACCGGCCAAAAATAAGAAATCAAAGTTATATACAAGGGATACAATACATGGGCGTGTATGAGTGACTATTGGGGAGCATTTCTTGTGAAGGACGCGAGTGTGAACAATGGATGGAACGCCCGGGAAAAATGGGAGTAGACAGGTTCATTGACAGATTTGACGGGCTGGAGGTTGAATTATTTATGAACATAATGGGGAGCCCTTATTGACCCGCAAAAAATAAGAAATCGGAGCTATATACAAGGGATACAAAATATGGGCGTGTATGAGGGTTGGTTCGGGAGTATTTACCATGAAGAGACCGATGTTATTTGAGCGATGGATTGGTCGAGAAAATTAGGAGAAAACGCATGCTTGGACTGATTTGACGGGTTGCAGAGGCTGGAGGGTGAGTTGACCAGAGGTCAACGGAGGGAGCCCTGCCATTGGTTCATGTAGGCTCACTACAGGACAAAACAACAGGGTTATTAAAGAATAATTATTTAAAAATAATAAATGATTTTATTGATTTTCGGGTACAAAATAAAAAATGTTTATTATTTTATGTAGTATTTTATTACAATTTTTATTTATTTTTTGATGTATTTTATTACAAGTTTATGATTAATGGTGTATGTATAGGTATATTTACATGTATATTGTATAATTTATTTTTATTATATATATTTTATTATTTTATTTTATTTTCTTATTTTATATATTTATAACATATTTTTAGGTACATAAATATATTTTAATTTTATTTTTATGATAGTATTTGTATACTTAAATAAATATGTATATATATTGTATGGATATAGTTATAGGTATTTTGCCTATGTTGTATAAACTTCTTTTTATTTTAATGTATTTTGTTGGTATTTAAAATATTATAAAAATATGAAAGAATAACAGAATTAAAGAATGTATTTCCCTTTTATTTATATACATAGGTATTTCATCTATGTTTTGGCATAGTTTTATTTTATTTTCCTTTTTCTTTTAGGTTTAATTCTAATTTTAATGTACATCTATGTTGTAAATAATGTTTACAAAATTATAAAAAATATGAATTTGTAAAAATAATATGTAATGAATAAATTGAATATTTTAATTGGTATTATGTACAATAGGAGCCCAAAACCTATCTTTTGCACAGTTACTCCAAAAAATATAAAACCACCACCACTAAATAGCTCATGAAAAGTTATATACAATTAGAAGTGATTTTGCTATGTTTTGAATTTTTATTTGGAAGATATGGGTCTGTGAAGTTTGGTTTCTGGCTTTTTATTCTGGGTATAAAATGTACACTGTATATTATTTTTGTACAAACTCAATTTTGTTTTTTTATTTACATTATTATCTACAAATTTTATAAACAAAATTCTTTATTTGATGAATAAATAATTAGATACAAAATAGGTGTCAAAATGCATAAATCAAGAATGAATAAATGAAATATTTATTGTATTCTTGGCCCTTATCTCCCCCTACTTTATTCTTTGTCGACCAAGCCAATTCCTGACTTGGTCTCGGGGTTTGGGTCATAAACTATTTTCAATATTTTATTCCTTTTTCTTTTATTCTCTTTATTCTATAATTTTGGCATTCAAAACCTTATTTTGTATACAATAAATACAATGAATAATGAATGCTATTATAGACAAATTGATGCTTTTTACATGCGTTTGCTGGGGTTTTTAAGGCCAAAATGATAGAATAAAGGTGATGAAATGGAGATTCATCAGGACCTATCTATGATATTTATCCTTTATTTCTTTGCATTTTTATTGCATTTATGCCCTTGCACTATTTCCTTCATAATATGAGCATCGTAGGTCCAATCGACTTGATTTTAATGTCGTTTTGTTCCTTATTTCACCATCTATCTCATGGCATGCTAATTTTCTCATTAGACACTACTTGAAATATGATGAAGTTTTAATGTTATATAGTGTCTTTGCTCTTTAGTTTCTGTCATTTAATATATGTATGTTTGTAACTTTTATGCTCAAATTGACTCTGATTTCAAGCCTTAATCTGTGCTCATGACTTGTAGGGCATTTTTGTAAATAATACCGAGAATGCATATTCTTTGCATTTATTCTTACATCAGGCATTACATATGTTAAAATTGCATCGAAAAAATCCATAAAAATACATGCATCATTATTTGCATTGTTTTTGCATCTGCACGAAGACCTGAAAATGAGGATTTATTCATACGTACATCTTAATTGAATAAAATTCGATGAATATATTAAAGTAGCTCGTGTCCCCGTGTTCGACCTTGGTAGACCTGCCAAGTATAAATTTTCTACAACATTCAAAGACCGTGGTTTTTGTTGAACCGAATTCGCCTCCTATATTACGGCAATTATCAACTATTAAAGAGGTGAATTTTGACATTCATCAAATGGTGTCGTTGTCGGGGACACAGCTCACCTTTATTATTTGTCGAATTTAATATATTTTGTGTTGAAGATTTCAAAATTTGCAGGTCTTCTTTTCATGCTTTATTTTTACATCATTTATGCTGATAATTTTCCTTATTATTTTTCTAATATTTCTCTTTTGTACAGGGCCTATGAAGATCGAGGACGCTTGATCTCCATGGAGGCGTGGAGTTGGGAGCTCCGCTAAGAAGGCCGCAAAAGAGTTGATGATGAATTATAGGAAATTCAATCAACTCTGCTTGCACTCACATGTTGTAAAAAATATGCATGTGTATTTTTTAGTGGTCCTCATTAGAGGGCTCATGTGTTGTAAAAAAAGAAAGAAAAAGAAGTAGATCACTAGATGATCTACCTCCCCCCCCCTCACACACACACTTGCACATATACACTCACCCCCATCTCCCTCCTCTTTGTATACTTCACACAATCACTCTCTCTCTCCCTCTCACCTCCAAATCTGTACACGAAAGTCCCCCACCACTCATCTTCTGTAAAAATTCACCCCCCTTGTGTCTTAGTGCAAATGCTCCTTCCAACATAACCAACCCCCTAAATCAGACCCTTTACTTAGGCTATTGTTAGCCTAAGTATAGGGGGGACCCGACTCATTCAACCATCCCTCACTCTATCTTCTTATACTTAGGTCAATTTTTGACCTAAGTATAGGAGGATCCTCCTCCTCAATTCCATTATATCACCCTATAATTAACCGAGCCATGGCTTCATATCACTTGTGCTATGAGGACATAACAAATGCTAAGTATAGGGAGGTATATCGTATATTACTGTATATTTACTCTAACCATAGCTCGTATATTTTTAAACTTTTTGAAAAAACTTTTTCGGCTTGACTTAAAGTAAACCTATGAACTAAGTTTTGTAAAATGCGTGTAAAAATCTTTTTAATTGTTTGTAAAAATTTAATTTTTGTAAAATTAACCTTTTTAAAAAACCCCATAAAAATTTTAAAAAATTAAAATCTTTTCTTTGATTGAGATGTTAACTACTAGGTTTAAAAATGAGTAGCTACCCTTCAGTGGGGGGAACTTTGGTCTCCCTTAACAGAGTAGGTGGTTTAGAGGACTATGTATATGGCTCCGTCCTCAAGTAACACGGGTCTGTCTAACGGTCCGTACTTACCCCCATACTAGCTGGGAGTAGATGAAACTATTCATACGAGTCTGGGTCAGTCATCGTCTCTCAAAAAAATATAAATTAAAAACTAAAATCCATAAAAAATTGCAAAAATAAAAATAAAAAATTCACTAACCAAGGAGTTGGTGTATTCCTGACACATTCACATTCACTCAATGTTTGAGGATTCTGAGGACACTGGATTTTTGTGATCTTGAGAGTCCGAGTTAACATGCCTTAGTCATTAGGGTTTTAAAACTTAATTATCTACACTTCCCTAGTTTGAAAGATTTGAGCGCTATATTTCACTCTTCATCTCTACCCTCTAAAGAATATGATCAACGCATCACTTCCACAACTACATGATTGATGATATGAGTTGAGTTATCACTTGAGGAACTAGGATTGGAGATTCAAGTTTAGACCCGATCTAAAGATGCTCGAGGATGGGATAAAGTATATGAAGGCATCAAGAAACCTGAGTGTCAGCAAAATCCTAGCCAGTATGTGAACAAGTTCATATGATATCTCTTTGATATTTACCTATGTGCCAGGGTGTAATGAAACTTAATTTAATTGTTGATCAGTATGCGTCAACTTTTGGTAAAAGCAGTGTAGATAGCCAACAAATGAAAAGAAAAGAAAGAAATGTTCAAAGAAGAGCTCTATCTTCCAAAGTCAAATTACAAATGAGCTTCCACCAATGGCGAGAGCTTCCAACCATTTTCAAAGTATCCACTTGGACCAAGCGCTAATTAGGATCAAGGAGTCGGGATGACACCATAAAAGGGCGCTGCATTGTATAGTGATACAAACCTGGGTGTCGAAGGTATCTTAGATACTCAAAAAAGACACACCCCGATGTACTCCCAGAAAAACAAGTGCAGACGACTCTGAACTCTCTTGACGGACACATTGATCAACAAAATAAAAATACATGTGTTGAGTAATAAGGCACTCGAGAGGCCCCTTGTTCCAATGTGAGGGTGAGAAAAATAGACACAATCCTATGCCCCTCTATCATCTGACCGTCCATCTACATTTCAAGTTTGACAAACTAATGAGACGGTTGACTGAAGAAAAAATAGACTTATTTCCTAGTGTTGAGGATGAGGTCTAAAGGAGAGTCTCTTGGACTGGAACTTCGAGTGATGCCTCGACTCGACTCTCATGAATGCAGTACACTAAATGTCATATCCTTATATTATATGTACAAAAATAGAGTTTGATAATTAGATAAGTTGGATTCCTTCTGACTAGGAGCATGGTTGAGCCCAGAATTTTAGGGTCGCTTAAATTGAGGGTCTTCGAAAGATTGAGCCTTGAAGTCTTCACTTGCACTGTCAAGAATTAACTCGACTCCTTCATTCTATAGATGCCGAGGACGAGCATGGTTTAAGTATAGGGGTATGATGAATCTCGTATTCATCATGCTAAAATCTACTTTTTAATCCCCTAGCTTAAAAAATTCAATAAAAATCACCAATAATTCCTCATTATTATATTGTACTATATTGTGTATAATTAACCTATAATTAATTTATTTAATTAATATTATTTACTTTGTAATTATTTCCTCATAAAAAAACCCATAAAAATTAGGTTAATAATTGTCTATAATTTTCTTAACCCTTAAAAGAACTAAAAGACATAAAAAATGTCAAAAATCCCAAATCGGTGTTTTTAACCCCTTAAAAATACCCCCTAAAAATCACTTTTGTACAAATGACCTCTTTTGGCCTTTTTGTCCAACATGAAACTTGTAGATCTCATTGAGATCTACATCTACAACTTTCATGTTTTGAGTTTTTTCATAAGTTTTCCTCTAACTAATTCTTTCACATTTTCCTTTAATTTTGTATTTTTAGATTTTCTGGTGCAGCCACGTGGCGCCCTCTTGGCTACCCACATGGCTGCCTCATCTTCCGCCACCCGGCACCCTTCCAGGCCGTTGGATCTCCTCCAATCACCTCCATCTCCACCCTCCACCTCCGCTGCACCCACAACCATTGGATCCCACCATTTGATGAGATCTGAACCGTCCCCTTCCCCCTCACTCATAACCGTACGATTATCTTCTCATCCTACGACTCTCCACGCTCCACATCACCCCTTCTCTCACCACCCTTAGATCAATCCCATCGCTCCATTATGACCGTTCTTTAGCACCTCTACCTCCATTGCTGGATCAGATCTTATGACCTGTTCCTAGCCCTTCACCCGAACCCCTTCGAGGACTGTTGGATCTTAAGATCCAACGGACATAGTGTCATCTCCTACCTCAGGAAAATCGCCTCTCAGGCGTTTCACCTCATGTTCGCTCCACCCCCTTCATGTTTTGGAAGGTATCTCCGGTCACCCTTCCTCGTCCTAACGCCAGCCCGTGTAGCCCTAACGTCAGCCACCCTCGTGCAACCCCCGCATCCCTCTTCCATTATTCTTCCACCATCAAGACTCCAGTTCAAAACGCTCCGCCACCACCATAATGGCCGCCTCCTCCACATATAAAACCAACCCCCTCCGCCTCTGTCACCTTTGTCCACCATTCCAAGGTCTAGGACCTAGCTCCTTGCCTCCTCCCTGTGACAGACGGAGGAGGACGAGAGGCCATCATGTCCCTAAGATCAGGTGTTGACCCATGGTCAGTACGACCATGTTAGCGGTGCATTCGCCGTCGCTAAGCTCCGAGGACACGACTGGCCTCGCCGAGCGATGATCGGAGGCTCCCAAGGAACCTCAACCTAAGTCGCTTCCTCCACCAAGCACCTTGCTCTGGACAGGTAATTTTCCTTATTTTTTCTTGATTTGCTCCTAATTATTCCATCACCTACACCCACCTTCGTCCCCATCTGACCACCTCCATGTCACTGCCAACCAACGAACACCCTTGCCATCACTGCTGACCACCTCTTCTCCTTCTCCACGACCCCATACACCACCACCAACTTCTCCTCCCCTTAGCTGGTGGAGAAGAACTCTTGGCCATTGCCTCCCGTCGCCCACGACCCTCCATTTCACCTCACAACACTCACACACACTGCACGCTTCGGCTATCCTAACATCTGCAGGTCGATATTCATCAATGGCTGGAGATAGCACGCCCTCGCCGATCTCGAGCTCCGTCACCGGTGGCACTTCACCGACCTGTCGATCCTGTCACTCCTGGATACTCCCCGCATCTCCAGCTTCTTCGCGGGGACCATAGCCACTTCTCTGACCTTCATAAGACCTCACGGAGTACAGAGGCGCCACAAGGAGGTCATCGGAGCGCAACCTCCTTCGACGACCTATGGCGGACGAAGACGATATAGTTACCGTATGATCATCTAGATCGGACGGTCGTGATGCATTTCCGAGACTTACAACGAACCATCAGGATCGGTTCCCCGAGCCTCTCACCGACGCACCGACGACAACCACATGTCCCCGAGCCTAAGACGCACCCCGAGCCTGGCCCCTCACGTGCACTGTGTGTGGGGGATAGGTAATTTGCATTGATGACCCTAGAGTATTTTGATATTATATTTTGATCCTTCAAGAGCGTGCCTCACGTGCGTGCCTAGGGTATTTACATGGAGGCCTTCACATGTTTCAAGAATTACATATACGCCCCTACGCATAGTGGAGAAATTACAATGGAGCTCTGTCGATTTTTACAAATTGCAAATAGGTCCCTCCAGGAACCTATCTGTGATATTTATCCTTTATTTCTTTGTATTTTTATTGCATTTATGCCCTTGCACTATTTCCTTCATAACTTGAGCATCGTAGGTCCAATCGACGTGATTTTAGTGTCATTTTGTTCCTTATTTCACTCTCTATCTCATGGCATGTTTACTTTTCTCATATGACACTACTTGAAATATGATGAAGTTTTAATGTTATATAGTGTCTTTGCTATTTATGTCTCTGTCATTTAATAGATGTATGTACGTAACTTTTATGCTCAAATTGACTCTGATTTCAAGCCTTAATATATGCTCATGAGTTGTAGGGTGTTTTTGTAAATAATACTGAGCATGCATATTCTTTGCATTTATTTTTACATTAGGCATTGCATATGTTAAAATTGCATCTAAAAATCCATAAAAATATATGTATCATTATTTGCATTGTTTCTACATCTGCAGGAAGACCTGAAAACGAGGATTTATTCACACATACATCTTAATTGACCAAAATTCAACGAATATATTAAAGTAGCTTTGTGTCCCTGTGTTCGACCTTGGTAGACTTGCCGAGTATAATTTTTCCGCAACATTCAACGACTATGGTTTTTGTTGAACCGAATTTGCCTTCTATATTACGACAATTATCAACTATTAAAGATGCGAATTTTGACGTTCATCAGAATCAAGAATGATCTTAAGAAAGTGGACCCATGAGTTGAGTACCATAGAAAATTTTGAAATAATCAAGAATAATACCTTTAAAGGAAAGAATTTAGTTTCTACTACACAACGTCTATAATTAATTTAGTTAGACATATTTGGACCTACAAATTACATTGGAGTATAAGTGCTTGTAAGTTCTTTCTAGACATTATAGATGACTATTATAGATAAACTTTGGTGTTCTTTCCCAAGAACAAAGACCAAACATTTGATTCTTTTAATCTTTAAGCAAGTAGATAAGGAGACAATATTTAAAAACTACTAGAATTCATTCATACAATGGAGGCGAATGTGAAAATCAACGTTTCTTTGATTTATGCGAGAAACATGATTGAAGCATGAATTCTCATTTCATATAAAATCAAAATAGAGTGGTGGTGTTTCTAAAAGGAAAATCATACTGCTAAAAGTAAAAATCATGCTACTAAAAGTGCTCTATGACAATGGTTTTCGAGTTTGGCTCGCACAAAATATTTGAGCTGAAGCAACAATCATTTCTTGTTACACACTACACAAAGCCTTAATAATGCATATTCTCAATGAAACAACTTATGAACTTTACTTTAAAGAAAACTTAAAATATGTTATCTACAAGTTTTTGAAAGTAAGTGCTCTGTCTAAACATTAAAGGTAATCTATATAAGTTAAAGATAAAGATTAAGAATATATCTTTATTAGATATGCAAACAAAAGTAAGGCTTATTCGATTTCTAAAACCTTGGTAAAAATATGCGAATTGTGACATACGATGATGACATATTTCTCAAGTTTCAAAGATCCACATTCATAATTGGGAAAAATGTGGTTACCCCCTTTGGAGGAGCTAACTTGGCTTATCTCGCTCCAATTTCTTCATTTTTTTTATTTTTTCTGAAAAATTCTTCCATGGATTTTCATCATTATATCTATATATTATGTCATTCAAATTTCGTGCGAAACAAAGATTCTTACATCATCCATGGTCGATTTCAACAATTCCACAACTTTTAAAAAATGACTGTCTATATGGAGGTCGTAGACGTCTCCTATTATCACGAAACTAGAATGACATAATATATGGATATAATGATGAATTTCAAAGATTTATTTTAAAAAAAACAAAAAGATGAGAAAACTGAGGTAAGAGGAAACAAGTTAGCTCCCAGCCCCATTTTTTCCTTCATATAGGTCGAACTAAATCTTTAAAAAGGTGATTTGATATTTGCCAACAGAGGCGAGTAGAGAAAAATAATCTAGTCAAACCATGGATGCACAGAGAGGGATCTTCTCCATCGACCCTCTCCTCGCCGCCATCCCCACTTGGCATCACCAAGATGTCATAGTCATGATCTTCCCATCCCATTTCCCTCCTCAGCAAATCCAACCAGGTGTGCATTAGAGAAGCCTTTCTTGCACAGTTATCACCATGGAAGACGCTAATGGCCCTCCCCTTCATCCTGCCATCTCCCCTCTGGCGTTCCTCCTCGGCAAATGGAGGGGCGCGGGAGAGGGAGGCTTCCCCACCATCACCTCCTTCAACTACGGCGAGGAGATCACCTTCTCCCATTCTGGAAAGGTATCCCTTTGCTCACTTCACTTCTTAAGTCGATATTGTTTGTTTGAGACTCTTCGTGTTCTGTGTATTGTGCATCAGCCCGTGATAGCGTACTCGCAGAAGACGTGGAAGTTGGAGTCCGGGGAGCCCATGCACTCGGAGAGCGGCTACTGGAGACCCAAACCTGATGGCTCCATCGAGGTCGTGCTCGCACAGAGCACTGGCCTTGTCGAGGTCCAGGTGATACTGAAGCTCCTCTGCGATTTCCTCTTGCTGTCCTTTTTCTTTCACGGTGCTAAAAAAAAAATCCGATTTTGCCATGTGGGTCCTTTTCTTTCTGCTCGTTTGTCGATTTCTGAGAAATGTTCTTTGTGAGGTAGATAGAAGAATAAGAAAGCATGGATCGTGGGTTCTGGAGATCTTGAAATTGAATTAGTTCTTTTCTCTTGAGGGGCTCTGTAGTTTGTAACGGTTAAAAAGTGGCCATTGTTTTTTACTTTCTGGAACCTGCAATACGATTCTTAGGTGCTCCAACACCTAAAAAGAAATTTGGTACATCAAAGACTGCTCGTACAAAATGAAAGGTAAGATTTCCTAAAAAATCGTATTAGTGTTATGCGTGGAAACTAAGCACGCAGCTTGAGGACGCCATTTAAGGTTATGAGGAAACTTGAAAAAAGACACGGGGGTGTTTTCTCGATATGTGTAAAGAGAGAGGTGGTGATGTTGCTTGGGAGGACTATTGTCATCTGTTTTAGGGTGGCGGTTTGGTGTACCATGAATGATGTAGGGCCATCGATCTTGGTTGATGATCTTTACAAATGTCTTTGATATAGCCTACTCGGTTGCACTTTTCATGGAAGGCTGACTGGTTGGAGCACATTTGCCCAGGCATCTCTGTTATTGTTGTTGTTAGGGGGTGGGTGGGGGAGGAGGGAGGTGTGATGTTTGGAGTGGTTTATATTGATAATGAACCTGGTCCTCTATATATAGGATGCGGCTAAGATCAGAGAGAGTAGGTAGGAAGAGAGAAAAATACAAAAATACCTTTGAGGGGTTACAACACTTATATGTTCTAATATATTTCCGTTTTTTATCGGCTTTTCAGAGAGATGAAGTTGTCTTCCGCTAATGAGACACGTTGACCATAGATCTCTAGGTGATGAACTCACTGCAATGTTGGTGACTTTGATCATCCTGAGCAAGCGAACTAGTTTTCTATTTGGATTTTCAATGGATCATCATTCTAGATTATAACCCTACAGTTCCTCTTTATCAACATGACTAGAAAGGTATCATTGTTGTCACCAATAACCAAAGGATTATGCTTTGAGTCTAGATAATCTGGTCATGATGTGCTCGGTGTGTGCGAGTTTTCAATATGTCCAAGATGAGCATTGCATGCTCCAACTTGAGGGGATCTATCGAGATCAATCAATGGTTGAGTGGATTGGGTAAATGGGTCTTTCAATCTTTTCCAAGACACATCTACATCACTCTTGTGTTTTAGTCCCATATCACATAGCGCTGGAACTTGGGTGTGTTGATCGAGCTATACAATGAGCCATACACCTCCTGCAATACTCGAGAAGTCGGATGGAAATATCTGACTCACAGACGTCTTCTGTGGAGTTAATTGATCCCTCAGAACCGATACAAACTGTTAGAAAATAGGAAGCGGAATCGGAATGATAAATCAGAGCAAAGAACATAAAGATAAAATATTGTTGACACAGGATTTAACGTGGAACTCTACTCCGTGAGGAGCGGGATGAAACCACGAGAGAAGCCCTCAAAGGGGCATGCTATGCATTGCTTTTTCTCATTTGATACAGGAGGTCTGGGGCTCCTTATATAGCCTCTCCAGAGCCTCCAAGTCCCACCATTGGACAATGTAGGACTAAACACTGGATGGGGTAAATGGATCCTGGAGGTATCCATTTACCCATCTACAACTCAAAGGCGCACTACCAAATACTTCAACACTCCCCCTCAAGCTGGAGCATGCAATGCTCAGCTTGGACAAACAAAAAGAGACTCAACTCAACGCTACAGGACACTACGAACAATATCAACCCAAAACGCACATTGCTGCAGTCGAGGACGTTGCTTCTCATGCCGTGCAAGTGAGGAGGACGAACGGGCTGGAGTGTGAGTCAACTGAAGACTCGGAATCTGACCATCGAGTCTGAAACTGCGCCTGAAGTCTCCTCGTCGGAGAACTGGGTGCTCTCCCATCTGGCTCAGAGAATAATACTCTACTCTGGAGTACCTATGATACCACATTAAACCCTTGCCCTCAATGGCATAGGGAATGGTCCTCTGCTCTGGAGTCCCTATGGCTCACATGAAAACTCTGGCCGGACAACAACAAGAATGATGATGGGGACCACGACAATGATGGCAAACACGTGCTCACCTGAAATAAGACCGCATCCCTGTGCGTGTCTGAAACTGGAGACTCGAAAATATTTGACGTCGAGTCTGAAACTAGATCTGAACTGTAGAGTCTGGAATCTGAATGGCATATAATCTGAAGTATGGAGAATCTGGAAAATCTGACAAATCGGCCTGTGACTCAACAAGAATAAATGGGGAGAAAACAAAACATACTCAAAGAATTTCTTGCCGCTTTTCAATTTTTTTAAGCCGTCATAATCTTCTTTTTTTTCTTATTTTTTTATATAAGCCGTTTCAACCATTTTTTTCGGCTTTCGCCAATCATATTTTTTTTACTTGGGTACGACTCTTCATTTTGTACGCGTCCCCTTTTTTTCAAGATAATATAGGCCGTTGCTTTGATAATATAGGCCGTTTTTGGATACACAACCCAATCGGCCAAACTGCAACACACACCCCCCAAAAATATTTTTTTAAATAAGGTATCCACGTAAGGCCTTTTATTTAGGGTTCCATTGGAACCCTTTTCTCGAATGTCATGCCGCCGCCGCGGGGAAGAATCAAGCCTGGACACGCTGGAGCGCCGCCAGCGAGAGGAGGGGGCGATGCGGCCTGCCTGGTGCGCGCGAAGCTCCTGGAGATGTTGGAAATGGCGTCGCTTGGGGAAGGGCTGCGCCACATCACACGATGGGGAACTGCCATGATCTGCGAGATCTGCCAGGCCTTCGCCTCTTTCATGCCGCCAACGCGAGCCGTAAATGCTTGGGATCGTGCGAGATGGAGCACGGGGGTTGCGGCATCGCCGCCTGAGGGCTGTGCGTCTGGGGGTTGCACGCCATGGTGAGAGAGAGGCGCGTCCTGGAGTGTATGGATGCTCGCGCCGCCTGTGCGAGATAGAATCAGCACGGCTGGGAGAGATCGCCGCCGTGCTTGGAGTACGTCGCCTGGACGCCTTCACATGGAGGCGATAGAGACGGTGGGGCTGCGCGAGGGGCTACGCGTGAGTGCTTTGCTGGATGCGCGCTGGTGGAGTGCCGCCTTGGCTGGAGGGCACCGTGCGGATGGTGCGCGTGAGCAAAGGATATGCGACGAGCTTGGGAAGATACCGCTTCTTCTCCGTGACTGGAAGATCGATCTCGGCGCAAGGGGATACGAAATCAGATCTAGGGTTTCATCTAAACCCGAGAACCATGAATGATCAACAAAGAACAATCCGAAATCTGGAACTTGAATACTCGGAATAATAATCTTCCAACATTAATCGAACCATCGAAAAATGAAACGAATCTCGAAAATGAATAAGAACATGAAAAATTTTTCCGAAAATCGAACCCGCTCTGATACCATGTTAGAAAATAGTAAGCGGAAGCAGAATGATAAATCAGAGCAAAGAACATAAAGATAAAACATTGTTGACACGGGATTTTACGTGGAACCCTACTCTGTGAGGAGCGGGATGAAACCACGGGAGAAGCCCTCATAGGTGCATGTTATGCATTGCTTTTTCTCATTTGATACAGGAGGTCTGGGGCTCCTTATATAGCCTCTCCAAAGCCTCCAAGTCCCACCATTGGACAATGTGGGACTAAACACTGGATGGGGTAAATGGATCCTGGAGGTATCCATTTACCCATCTACAACTCAATAGGCGCACTACCAAATACTCAAACACATACCATATATTATGTTTTCTTAGTTTCTTGTAAAATTATTTACTTTTTATAATATTGTATTATGAACCTTGGTGTTTGATCCAAGATGTGTAAAATCTTTGGTGTTGATCGAAGCACTGCTATAAGTGGTTGAGTATCTACATGCAAATAATTCGTATAATGTACAAGTTGGTTGACACAGTTAACCAAGAATCTTTATTATGGAACCTAGCTTGTGATTTTCACCTAGAGGATCTTTCTAATAAAATAACTGGGTATCTTGTGGTTATTGTTTCTTGATAGATTTTGTGTGATTGAAGGTATCCATTTACCCATCTACAACTCAATAGGCGCACTACCAAATACTCAAACACAAACCATATATTATGTTTTCTTAGTTTCTTGTAAAATTATTTACTTTTTATAATATTGTATTATGAACCTTGGTGTTTGATCCAAGATGTGTAAAATCTTTGGTGTTGATCGAAGCACTGCTATAAGTGGTTGAGTATCTACATGCAAATAATTCGTATAATGTACAAGTTGGTTGACACAGTTAACCAAGAATCTTTATTATGGAACCTAGCTTGTGATTTTCACCTAGAGGATCTTTCTAATAAAATAACTGGGTATCTTGTGGTTATTGTTTCTTGATAGATTTTGTGTGATTGAAGGTATATTAGATATCTTTATTTCACCATATTTTGTGATAACTACTTCATACCACCTCTAGTAGTAATTGATCGTACACATGTTGTCATTTGATATGAGAGTGTGGTTCACGCCATTGACATCACTGAATTTCGTGTACATGGCCATATTGAAGAATAACTCTTTTGGACAGTCCTCTATAAGACCTCATTTTGATGGCTCTGACCATGGTTATTGTAAGTTAAAATGTAGATATTCCTTGAATTAATGGACACCAAGTATTATAACATGATAGAATCAAAATACACCCTTCCACAAAAGATGGCATATACAATACTCACAAATGTCAATAAAATAATGCAACATACTACTCAAAGGCAACGTCTATCCTTTTCTGTGCAGTCAATTAAAGAATAATTCAATTGCGTGGCAACATATATAAGTTAACATACGATATCTGGAATCAGTTCAGGTTACCGACAAATGTATATATGGTAAAGGAAAAGTGTATCAGTCTTTTACAACAACATTAAGATTGTTTAGGGTACACAAAGGAGAATCTGTTCAAGAGATGTAGACAATGTTATAAACATCGTAAATGGGCCCCAAAATCTCGATGCAGATGTCAAGGAACTCATGCAAGGACAAGACATGAAGCTTTTGAGGTCGCTAACGCTAGACTGGAGTCACTGCAACAATCATCAGATAAGTAAATGAACTAGAGATATTGGCAATGGAGGATCAAATCAGCAAGGTTCTTGCCTATGAAGTCAAGAATCAACAATAGAAGGAAGCATATGACGAAGTAAGGAAGAAAGGCAATAACAAAAGCCTCTCTGTTTAAGCAGAATCGATTTTTTACGAGGAAAACACATATTGAGATGATATTTGCCATCATAAGTTGTAGATTGAAGAAATTCATGAAGGATTACAAGAGTTAAAGACGAAAGGAAAGCGGAATAGTTTGTGATATTTGCAAAAAGCTGGGTTATATATAGTAAGAATGTCCCTTGAACAAGAGTAACACTGGAAAGAGAAATGATTTCTTAAAAAAAGAAAGAGGAAGACTCTTTAAAAAGGAGTTGTTGATATCACACAAGAAGTTTTCCTAACAAAAGGAAATGTGAGCAATGTGGGATGATTAGATGCAAGCAAAGTTGAAGATGATGAATTAGAAAACAAACAAACTTTTCTTGGTTATATGACAATTGGCGATGCGCCATGCATTTGATGGAAGCAATGATGAAGGAATCAATGTGAAGATTGGTGATGATAACATTGGGAAGAGAGATTCTTTTAGATACATGGGATCTATTTTGCAACATGATGGGGAAATTGATGGAGATGTTACTAATAGAATAAATGCAAGATGGCTAAAGTTGAGAGGAGCCTCTGCTGTTCTCTGTGACAAGAAAATTCCTTTAAAAATCAAAGGAAGGTTCTACAAAGCAGCCATAAGTCCTGCTATGCTCTATGGATATGAATGTTGGCCTGTGAACCATAGACATGTGCAAAGAATAACAGTAGTAGAAATGAAAATGCTAAAGTGGATGTGTGGACATACATACAAAGATCGGATTCGGAATGATACAATCAGAAGGAAAGTTGGTGTAGCTCCGATCGAGGATAAGATGCGAGAAAACAGCTTAAGGTGGTTTGGCCATTTGCAAAGGAGGTCAGATGATGCACCTGTTAGGAGATGTGAGTTTTGGGGATGTTGAGCCGACTAAGAGAGGGCGAGGACGACCCAAGAAGTGTTGGAATGAGACTATAAGAAGGGATCTTAGTTTTTTGGATATAAGCTCGAGATTGACCCAAGATAGATCTGAATGGAGGCAAAGAATCCATGTGACCGACCCTACTTAATTGTGGGAAAAGGCTTTGTTGTTATTGTTGTGAAAGCCGAAACTTAGCATAGGCATGAATGTGAAATTAGGAGCCTTAAGGGTAACATTAGTTGTCTAGAAAATAACATATGAGAACTAAAATTGAAGATCAAAATCCTTACAAATTATTTAGCAATTTTACTAAGGGTTTATATATGCCCTAATAAGATACAATATATCATATTATTATAAGTGCAAGGTGCACGTTTAGGGATTTGACCCCTTTATGTACTAGGTTCAATTTGCATTTTATTTACACGTATATACATTTAGATATACCTGTAAGTGATACCTACACATTTAGGGATTAGTTCCTTTTATGTACTAGGTTCAATTTGCATTTTATTTACACGTGTATACATTTAGGTATATCTGTAAGTGATACCAACAGATTTAAACATACTGTGCGTTTTCAAGTTTTCTTCTCTTATTTTTTTTTGTATTTTAACCTTTTTTGAGTATTAAGTGTTTGGTGTTGATCATTTCTAGGCATTTCGAATTCTATAATATTTATGGCATATTTGTATTTAAGCCTAATTCTTCTCTCTTATTATAAGTTACAATATTTATATATAAAAACATGTTAATAAAAAAATAACGAAGCCTTCTCCCACTTTAAATAGGGCCAGCTACATTGATTCTTACTCAAATCCATGTTCTACATTGATTCTTACTCAAATCCATGTTGAAAGATCTGATTATTTTTTATACTAGCTGCCGGCTACCTAATGCAACCCCCACAAGGAGGAATATAAAAACATGGCAAGCCTTCTCCCACTTTTAAGTAGGGTCGGCTACATGGATTTTTGCTCAAATTCATGTTGAAAGATCTTTATGTAGATGGCATCCTTATCATTGGGAATGATACTGGGATGATGACCAGTGTTTATGTCTGGTTGTCCAATACCTTAGAGATGAAAGATGTCAGAGATGCCTCTTATCTTAGGACTGAAATTATTTAGAAACAGACATAAGAAGATATTGGGAATGTTACAACAAGGATACATCAAGAAATCTTAGAAAGATTCATTATGGATAATTCCAAGAAACTCTTCCTTCCCTTAAGACATGGTATTCACCTATCTAAGGGGATGGATCCTCAAACTGTTGAGGAATTTACATTGGCTGTCGGCTACCTAACACAACCCCCACTATGAGGGATTTGAACCTTGGTCTTTTGGGTGGTAGGCACACTCTAGTCTACTATCGCCAGACCATTGAAGTGGGTACATGGATAAAAAACATGCTAATACGAAAATATTCTTTGCAGTGCTATACAATGCATAAGAAGTTGACAAGTCCTTAATAATGCAAAGCCGCTTCCTTGCAAAGACTAGTAATCCCGTAGCCTTGGGGACCATCATGTTAAGCCTGGCGAGGAATGTTTCCCACATGTCCTTGTTGCTCCTCCCATTTCGTAGAGGAGGCTCATACCGGGTAAAAGATCGTCACCCCTCAACCCTCCCTGGGGATAGAGAAATCCTTATCCCCAAACCCCGTAGAGACTCTATGATTAGCACACTGCACACCAATCCAACACCCCCCCCTCGCAACCAATCATTCTCACACACGCTTTAGTCACAGTCGGTTGTATAACCTGACCTAGGATCACAACTTCTCAAGGTTCATCATCTCGGGTCTACACCTGAACTGTTTCTTCATTCCTAATAGATCCCAACAAAGCACTTGCAAACCGTGAATCCAATCGGGCCTGAGAAGAATCTGCCATATGTGGGTGGGGTTGGGGTGAGGGACCAAAAAGGGGAACCCTTCATGTTTTGCATTCTACTAATGCCTTAAATTTCACAAATGTCCCTTCGTTACTCAAGATTTCTGGCACTGGCTACACTGCCTGAGGAGAGTATACATCGTAGTGCTTCTGCTACCCTTTCAAATGAATCTCCAGCACCGGGCATGCCACCAACCTCCATCACATATCTACTGTAACACCCTGTCGGGGCAGTCTGGAACCTGTTTGAATGTTCCCGATGGTGTTAATTATTTTAACACAGTGAAGTTTCCAACGAGTCATATAAAATACCTACTCATGTAAATTAATCCAGAACTACATTCTTATTAGACGTATGCAGAATAATGCTTATTTAAAAATGAAAGAATATGTTGTTATATCATAAAAAATGTAGATGATTGTGTTGAATAAAAAAGAAAACAGGGAAGCTTAACTAAACTGCCTAAAAGTTAGCCAATGACAACAATTTTCCTTGAACTGGCCCTTGTGACCTGAAGTGTGTCGCATAAAAAGTGAGCTACAATAAGCCCAGAAAAGAAAATGGCACGCAGAATCAAGTCGATGTATCCAAGTAGAGAAATTCAATGAATTTATTAAGCATATTTACACTAAGCATGGTATGGTATGTGAGCATATATCACCATTCTTGAACCCTCGCCTAAAGGATCAGTGTTCAAATCTTGGGGCGTGCACTTGTGTGTTTCCCCTCTTGTTAAAAAAAATAAAAAATATCATTTTTAGGCTAAGCATGTATGATGAGACAATTATGCAATAGTAGTTTTTAACCAAACATCTTAAACAATAAAGTGTTCATTATCATTAATGTATAAGGTGTAGATGCGTAACTTGTTATACCATAATATTTTAAACACATTTCTTAGTCTTAGTTATCTTTTAATTAAACATTGGACACCCATTTAATAAGGAATATGCAACTGGGAGAGCCTAACCGCCTACTCAGTTCCACTTACTATACACGAATGAGTGGCGGCTACTTATAATGTTCGAGTTGCTCTGGCTAAGCATTGATCTAGGTCCATCCTAATCCATTATGTATGATCTCAAACTAAAACATCGATAATCTATGTTTAATGTTTTCCTAGCGAAGCACCTACATGTGATATGCGTTTACTGTATTTCATGGATTTTGTTTTTATTAGAGAAATTAGCATTTATATACTTAGTATTCTTTCTTCTGTAATCTCCCCTTTAGTTATTTACTATATAGGGTTTCTCCTCTCTATATAAAGGAGTCTTATGATCACAAAATAAACAACTCATTCATTTATCTCCACATGGTATCAAAATGGCGGTTCTAGGCCATAGTCTGAGATCCTCGAAACTATGCCCCCCCATCCAACCTCGTCGTGCGCTGCCCCTTCATGCCGCCCTCCCCTTCGCGCTCCACCCATCACCGCACCATCCTCTTCTCACACACCGCCCCTTCCTCCGTACGCTACCCCTTGCTTGCGTGCATCCGTATCCAATGGCGAATGAGTAGCTGGACCGCGCAAAATGTCTTTCAGTGGCGCTCTAGGAGATACTATGCATGTACCATAATCTTCCTCAGGAATCACACGACCGACCGGAATCCTCGAGTGCCCATCCGACGACACTCCTAACGTCACTCGTGTGGCCACGCTAAGGTTTCAAAAAACTAAAAACGGAACAATGCGGTTTCGCTGAATCGAGGCGTGGCGTAGTCTCAAGGTGGTCGAGGCGCAAGCCTTAGTTTACAAGGATAAATACCTATAAAAAATATAATAAAATATATACTAATGAAATTATATATATTTTGACTACCATGATATATATCACTATAATATATGATGAAATTATAAAGATAGGAACACCAAAAGAAAAGATATATAACTGTATATGCTTTTTTACTAATTTTCCATCCAATCAGAGAATGAATCTGTTGAAATTCCCTGAATTCTAACCATCTAACCCAAGTTGAAGAACCGATGTATGCACCCCTCCTGCCATACCATACCCCAACAGGACGAGCCCCCTTGAATTCTATCTTGTTTGTCCTTCTCGGTATTACACAGCTCATTCTGCGACCACTCCTTAAAAATAAGTTTACAGGTAATGTTTTCTATGATATTTGAGGATTCATATGTTTAAGGGTATAATTTAAAAGTATTTTAATATAATTAGACATGTTTAATGGTAAATATGAACATGAAAGTAGCCAAATTTAAGCACTAATCTTGTGTAATTATATCCTAAACAACTAGACCTTTATAAACATCTGAAATTGACAAATTGCTAATAGGACAAATGGTTTATATAAAAAATAATTTGAAAATAAAAAGTAAAAACATCTCGAGAACCGCCTCGCCTATGCCTCGCCTGCCTCGAGCAGATGAGGCGGTCACTTCTCAGGGACCTGTTGAGGCGGTGATGCAGCGTGGACTCGACATGTAGGGCCGTCAATTTATTTAAATTGTGGTCGTTAATTTTATTTACGTTTTTTAAGTTGTCGCACTTTTAAATAAAGAGATCGCGTGTGATCTCAATTAGTCTTAATTTGAATTTCAAATTTGGTAGTTAGTCGGTTAATTAGTTAGAGTCAGTTTAGGATAATTGGTTGTCGGTTTAAATTATTTTCTATTCTTGTAATGTCATCCCTCCTATATAAAGGGATGAGGGTCCAATGTTTTAGTCAGTTCAAGATGTGATAAAATAGAGATTTATCTCTCTCTCTCTCTCCTCTCCCCTCTCTCTCCTTCTCCTCGCGCGTGATCTACACGTGTTCTTCTTCTCCCAAACCCCTCGTATTCCCGACGAGTCTCTTCTCTCTTCCCCTCGCGGTCTACGCGTTTCTTCTTCTCTAACCCCGCGCATCCGGCGTGTCTTCTCTTCTCAAACCTTCCAGTTTCTTCTTATCAACCCCTCTATTTTCTTCTACCATCGAAAATCCACCGTCAAATCTATGTCCCGCGCCGCGCCGAATTCCATTTTGCATCAATTGGTATCAGAGCATGGCAATCGAATCGTCCCTACGATTCAACGATCCCGTCGCGCATTGGAAGATGCAATATGATTTGAGTTGCATATCTCATGATTCGCATTCACGCGCACGTCGACACAAGTTCATGAAGCGCCTTATGTCAAGCCTCAAGGTTCAAGCAATTCATCGGGAGACGATTTTTTAAAAGCGGAGGAGAGTTGATGCAGCGTGAACTCGACATGTAGGGCCGTCTAATTATTTAAATTGTGGCCGTTAATTTTATTTACTTTTTTTAAGTTGTCGCAATTTTAAATAAAGAGATCGCGTGTGATCTCAATTAGTCTTAATTTGAATTTCAAATTTGGTAGTTAGTCGGTTAATTAGTTAGAGTCAGTTTAGGATAATTGGTTGTCGGTTTAAATTATTTTCTATTCTTGTAATGTCATCCCTCCTATATAAAGGGATGATGGTCCAATGTTTTAGTCAGTTCAAGATGTGATAAAATAGAGATTTATCTCTCTCTCCTCTCCCCTCTCTCTCCTTCTCCCCGCGTGATCTACACGTGTTCTTCTTCTCCCAAACCCCTCGTATTCCCGACGAGTCTCTTCTCTCTCTCCACGCGATCTCCGCGGTTCTCCTCCTTCAACCTCGCGCTACAGGCGTGTTCTTCTTCTCAACCCTTCCAATTTCTTCTTCTCAACCCTTCTATTTCTTCTACCAAAAATCCACCAAAAAATTGTTATTTTCGACGTCGCGCGATTTCAATCCGCATCAATTAGTCTGCATCAAGATTCAGCTTCGAAACCATTCCTTTTTACTTTGATTATAGACGAGTTGACAAGTTACATTCAGGATGAGATACCTTGATGTATGTTACTTGCAGATGATATTGTGTTGATTGATGAGACTAGAGATGGAGTAAATGAGAAGCTTGAGGTATGGAGACATGCATCGGAGACTAAAGGATTTCGTGTAAGTGGGGCTAAGACTGAATATATGGAGTGTACTTTTGATGGAAGCAATGGGGAAGGAATCGAGGACGTCACTGGGATGTAAAATGATTTGATTTTGTCTACACGATCATGTAGGAAAGAGGTTGGGTTTGAAGACTCAGAGCGCAACCTCTTCCATCACCTCCAAAGGCGTTTTAGGTAAGGTGGGGTGAACTTAGATGTCTGAAATCCCCTCTAAATGCCCCAAAATCAAAATGCATGGACTACCGGAAGTTATACGAGAGCATGGTTTGAAAAAATACGCCTCAAGGCGCACGAGGCATACACCTCGAGGAGAGGGGCGATCTGGAAACGCCCTAGAATGGCCGCCTGATGCAAAATGGAATTCGGCGCGGCGCGGGACATAGATTTGACGGTGGATTTTCGATGGTAGAAGAAAATAGAGGGGTTGATAAGAAGAAACTGGAAGGTTTGAGAAGAGAAGACACGCCGGATGCGCGGGGTTAGAGAAGAAGAAACGCGTAGACCGCGAGGGGAAGAGAGAAGAGACTCGTCGGGAATACGAGGGGTTTGGGAGAAGAAGAACACGTGTAGATCACGCGCGAGGAGAAGGAGAGAGAGGGGAGAGGAGAGAGAGAGATAAATCTCTATTTTATCACATCTTGAACTGACTAAAACATTGGACCCTCATCCCTTTATATAGGAGGGATGACACTACAAGAATAGAAAATAATTTAAACCGACAACCAATTATCCTAAACTGACTCTAACTAATTAACCGACTAACTACCAAATTTGAAATTCAAATTAAGACTAATTGAGATCACACGCGATCTCTTTATTTAAAAGTGCGACAACTTAAAAAACGTAAATAAAATTAACGACCACAATTTAAATAAATTGACGGCCCTACATGTCGAGTCCACGCTGCATCAACTCTCCTCCGCTTTTAAAAAATTCGTCTCCTGACGAATTGCTTGAACCTTGAGGCTTGACATAAGGCGCTTCATGAGCTTGTGTCGACGTGCGTGTGAACGTGAATCATGAGATATGCAACTCAAATCATATTGCATCTTCCAATGCGCGACGGGATCGTCGAATCGTAGGGACGATTCGGTTGCCATGCTCTGATACCAATTGATGCGGATTGAAATCGCGCGACGTCGAAAATAACAATTTTTTGGTGGATTTTTGGTAGAAGAAATAGAAGGGTTGAGAAGAAGAAATTGGAAGGGTTGAGAAGAAGAACACGCCTGTAGCGCGAGGTTGAAGGAGGAGAACCGCGGAGATCGCGTGGAGAGAGAGAAGAGACTCGTCGGGAATACGAGGGGTTTGGGAGAAGAAGAACACGTGTAGATCACGCGGGGAGAAGGAGAGAGAGGGGAGAGGAGAGAGAGATAAATCTCTATTTTATCACATCTTGAACTGACTAAAACATTGGACCATCATCCCTTTATATAGGAGGGATGACATTACAAGAATAGAAAATAATTTAAACCGACAACCAATTATCCTAAACTGACTCTAACTAATTAACCGACTAACTACCAAATTTGAAATTCAAATTAAGACTAATTGAGATCACACGCGATCTCTTTATTTAAAATTGCGACAACTTAAAAAACGTAAATAAAATTAACGGCCACAATTTAAATAATTAGACGGCCCTACATGTCGAGTTCACGCTGCATCACTAATGTTGATGTCAAAATAATCTGTCTTCCCAGACTGGATCCTTATACAAGATGAAACCCTATCATACATATCCTTTATGAGGTCAATGTATATGACATGTACTTGTTTCTTCTTCAAAACTCTCTACAATATCTTTTGTGGGACATAATCGCAAGCCTTATCCAAATCAGTAAAATTCATAGGGAGGTTCTTCCTTTTAGCTCTATAAATCTCCTTCGTTCTCCTCAACAAGTGGATGGCTTCACTACTTGAGTGACATGTCATGAATCTGAATTGATTTTCTTTTAATTTGGAAACTTGCCTCGACCTTCTTTCGATCACACGTTCCCAAATTTTCATAGTGTGACTCATCAACTTGATACCTATGTAATTTGAACAATTTTGAATGTCTCATTTGTTCTTATAAAGAGGCACCCCGATGCTTCTCGTCCAATCTTCAGGCATTTTCTTGCTTCGACGAATAACATTGAATAAATTTGTAAGCCAAGTCAAACCACACTCACCTAAAACTCTCCGTACTTTTATACATGGAAGGCGGTATCGATATCGATATCGTTTCGATATCGTATCGATACGATTTTCGACGATATATCGATGGTATATCGTCGAAATATCGCCATATCGACGAGCCTTTGTGAAGAAAATGCCTGGAAATCGGGATATATTGCCATATCGGTGCCCATATCGGTCCCGTGTCGATATTGATATATCGACGATATATTGTCGATATGTCGCGATATTTCCTTCCATGCTTTTATAGGAATGTCATCAGGTCCTATACCTTTTCCAACCTCCCATGTCTCATAACATTCAAAAAAGCCTCCTCTACTTCCTTCCTTTGTATTCATCTATAACATGCACGATTCAAGTAACTTTCACTATTAGTTAGGTCTCCCAAAGTGACCTCTCTATTTCCTTTCCTATTGAAAAGCTTAAGTGACCTCGCTATTTCCTTTCCTATTGAAAAGCTTATGGAAATACTGCTTCCATTTAGTCTCTATATCCTTCCGAGTAACAAGCACGTGGCCGTCCTCATCCTTAATGCATCTAACTTGAGAAAGGTCTTTGGTCATTCTTTCTCTTTTTTTTGGCAAATCTGAATATATCCTTCTGGCCCTCCTTAGAATCGATATTTTTGTATAAAACTTCATAAGCTTTTGACTTAGCTTCGCTTACAACCTTCTTTGCTTCCTTCTTTGCTATTTGTAGTTTGTGACAGTTTCCTTTGTTCTATCTTTAGACATACCTTTAAAGCATTCTTTTTTTAATTTTGAGCTTCTCTTGCACCCCTCCACTCCACCACCAAGCCTTCTTTTGGCTTGGAACTCCTCCCTTTGACCTGCCTACCTTCTCTATGGCTACCCTTCAGATACAAGATGCCATCGCCTCCCATTGCACTTTCGTTACAATCCCAAGATAAGCCTTCTAAAACCTTCTCCCTGAAGCTTGATTGCTTCAATTGAAGATTCCACCATCTAATTCTAGTGATTTTTGCGTGTTAGGTTGCCGACAGTCAGCGCAAGAAAGACAAATTCCTAAATAGTGTTCTTTTTAAGAACACTACTTAGGAATTTGTGTCAAAATAGTTTGGATGTTTTCAACATGGATTTGAGCAAAATTTCCTTTTTTTGCAAATGTAAAAATTTGTATTTATGACAACTTATTTATCTATCAACTGTAATTTGATTTATATTACTTTGATGCTTAGTTAAAAATGGCGAAACCTTCTCCCACTATAAGTAGGGTTGTCTATATGGATTCTTGTTCAAATTCACATTGAAAGATTCGACTATTTTTTGCGCTGGTTGTCGACCACCTAACACAACCCCCACAAGGGGAGATTTGAACCCTATTTTTTTAGGTGTTAGGCACACCGCACTACCACCAACCCATTTAAGTGAGTGTACTTTGATGCTTAGTTGATTTATTAAAATTCTACAAGTGATACTCATTGATATTTTACCTATTTGGACTTAGAGAATAATAAAAAATCATTTCGTTCTTCAAAAATTGTGTAACAATTCCTTATCATAGATGTCATTGTGGTTGATATTATACCTAAATATTATCCAAATTGCATGCTCCTTGTTCTCTAAATAAATTGTATAGTGATTTTTGTATTTAATTTTTAATTTGATCCACACATTAATGTTTTTTTTCCAAACTTTCAATTTCTCTCATTGTGGGGCTTGTATAGTATGCCTACCACCCAAAAGACTAGGGTTCAAATCCCTCCTTGTGGGGGGTTGCGTTAGGTAGCTGATAATTAGCGTAAAAATAGTTGGATCTTTAACATGGATTTGAGCAAGAATCCATTAGCTGACCCTACTTAAAGTGCGAGAAGGCTTCACCTTTTTTTCAACCTCTCGAGATTCCTTATTAAAACATCAACCTCGGATGATTTTGGTTTGCATTGAATTGAAATTATGGACTTATTTGAAATTAATTACCAACTATCACTCAGATTCAATAAAGAATTCATAAAAAATCAAATATTGTCTAAAAATACCGAAAAATGTAGAGTAATTACATTTTATCATGTTTTCAATCTTGACCAAATTCCATTAATTTTGCAATTTGCTCGAAAAATTGCACAAAACTCTTACAACCATCTATTTTTCATTGTTGCATTTTAACCCCTAAAATTCCAGTTGTTATTGGCTGATTTCTCCGAGGAGGTGTTATTGGCTGATTTCTCCGGGCAGGCAGAGTTGTTATTGGCTGATTTCTCCGAGGGGGAGGTGAGGCGGGCAGTTTGGGGGTTGAATGCAGAAGGGGCTCCGGGCCCTAATGGTTTTCCCGTCCTGTTCTACGTGAGTTTTGGGATCTTCTGAAGGTGGACGTCTTGGAGGTGAATTCAGGGATGGCAATAGAGGATTTGAGAAAGTCAACCGGGCTTTGATCTTTCTTCTTCCAAAGAAGGAAAATCCGTTGAGGGTGGGGGACTTCATGCCGATTTCTATTTCCAACGCTCTATATCTCATTGTGGCAAATGTGCTAGCGAACAGACTCAAGAGGGTTATGGACTCGGTGGTGCTTCAGGGGAAGTCCACTTTCATTCCGGGTCGTCAAATGGCGGATGGTCTTGTTGTGGCGTCGAAAATATGCCTCGAGTGGAAGCAGTCGAAGAAGAAGGGGGCGCTCTAGACGATTGATTATGCCAAAGCCTACAACTGTGTCAACTAGAAGTTTTTGTGGACCTCCCTGCGACGGAGGGGTTTCCCTGAGGTTTGGGTTCAGTGGATGAATAGATGTGTCACTACCTCCTCCTGTTCGATTATGGTGAAGAGTAAGGCAGAGGGAGGTTTCTTTCAACCCCAACGGGGAGTCCGTCAGGGATGCCCTCTGGCTCCTATGTTCTTTGTCCTAGTAGCGGACTGTTTGGTAGTTTTGTTCAGGTGTGCGGTGGAGGCAGAGTGGGGTTCCTGTATGGGGGATATTTCTATTCCGTTGCTTCAGTATGCGGATGACACATTGATTTTTCTTAGGGGTTCGGAAGAGCAGAACCGCAACGCAACGCTTCTGGTGGATATCTTTGGCAGCCTATCTGGGCTACAGATCAACAAGAAGAAGTCGGTGGTGATTACATTCGGGATGGACGGTTCGGAGCGTGACATGGTCACTGGGTGGGCGGGGTGCCCCTTGGGGGGCCTCTCGATCTCCTACTTGGGGTTGCCACTGGTGGATGGCAGACTTAAGAAGTCAGATTGGGACTGCGTCGTGCGCAGAATGGAGGAGAGGTTGGCTGGTTGGAAGGCTGTCACTCTGTCTAGGGGGGAGAAGTTGGCCCTCCTTAAGCATGTGCTCGCCGCCATTCCGGTCTTCTTCTATTCTACTCGGTTGATGCTGGTAGGGGTTAGAAGGAATGTTGAGTCTATGATGAGGTCCTTCTTTGGTCGGATGGAAGACAACAGAGGTTTGGGCTGCATGTGGTATGCTGGGAGGATGTTACGAATGGGATTTCTGATGGCGGACTTGGGGTCCGTGATGTAGAGCTCATGAACAAAGCTTTGTTGGCCAAGTGGGTGATTTAGATTTGGTGTTCTTCGACATCGCTGGCGGCAATAGTATTGAGGAGCATTTATGGCATCAAAGGGGCATTGGTGGCAGATAGAAGGAGATTTGAATCGCCGCTTTGGGTTGGGATCCGTGCAGTCCTGCCGAATCTTGTTCCTCCCTTGCGTCCGAGGATGGGGAACGACCGTGTGTTTAGATTTTGGCTCGACGATTGGACGGGGTAGGTGCCCTTGGGCGGTGTTTCCTAGGCTGCTGGCTCCGGCGGTTGACAAGACTGCGCTTCTGGCTGAGGTGGCGGACTCCGGCTCGTGGGCTCCGCGATTTGTCTCAGACCAGTCGAATCAACGCATGGAGGACTTCTTGAGGTTGCTGGCTGAGACCCCTTTGCCGGTGGAGTGGTCGAATGAACCTGATCATTTGGGAGGGAGAGAGATTCTCAGTTAAGAAAGCTTAAGATTCGATGAGAAGGTTGACAGTGGGGCACGACGAGGAGCTGTGCGCAGACATGAAGATTGTTTGGACCGCGAGGATCCTGTGTAGAGTGAAGATTTTCCTCTGGTGTTTGAGAAGAAATCACTTGTGTGATAAAACGAGGAGGGGGAGACTGTTCGGTTTGGCTAACACGTGTTGGGACAGGTGTGAGGACGCTGTGGAAGACGTGGACCACCTTTTCTTCGATTGCGAGACTTCGGCACATGTCTGGAGGTCGGTGGGGATCTCTTGGGTACATGCCAACGGATTAGAGGAGTTTTGGAGGTCGGTTCGCGTAGTGGGCCTTGGTTCTTCGGATGACTGTTCAAAACAATTTGTAGTGCTTTGGGCCCTTTGGACTTGTCGGAATGATCTGATATTAAAAAAACAGAGGTTTTATTCGGAGAGTATTATGTCGTATTGTAATGCTCTGTACAATTTCTGGGCTTCCCGTTGATGTACTCAATTTTTTTTAATGAAGCGTGGATGTGGTGATTCCTGCTTCGGGAGATCTCCCTATTTTACATAAAAACCCTAAAATTCCATAAAATATATTTTGCATTCCTCAATGCTTACGATTTTTAGGAAATATATGACTTGTCTAATTTGAACTAAATTTTACATTAAACTTAAATTGACCAAAGGGGATTGTTATTTTGTCGACCCTATTAATTGTGGGAAAACACTTTGTTGTTGTGGTGGGCTTGTTTTTTAATAACGTGCTTCATATTTGCATAAAAATACTTTAAAAAATATTTTCTCTTGAAAATCGAGCATTAATTGAACTGAATTGAACTTAAGCCACATTGCATCCTTCACTTGACCATGGTGCTTGCCCATGTTAAATATATAGAACAACATTATATTTCACTTGCTTGATTTATCTATTGTGTGGTTCACTTTTGATTGGTTGTTTACTTGCTTGATTTATCTATTGTGTGGTTCATTTTTGATTAGTTATTGATTATCTGACGACAACATTAACATATTAACGTCCCTTGCCATCCAGGGTTTAAATATGGACATCGGCTTCCATATCAACACCATGTCAATATGATATTTTGGCAAAGTATGCTGAAGTTTCACCCATATTGACCAACATCTGTGAAGGAATTACCTGGAAAAGCCCCCGTATCGCCATATCGCCCGATATGTAGGTTCCATGTCAAAACCAAAATATTAGCGAAATTTCACAGACATTTCACGAAATCTGAAACCATGCTTGCCAGCAGTGCACATACTGCAATGATGTCAGTCACTCAGAGGATGCTTGTTATCAAAATTATGGTCTCCCTGCACCTGTCTGTGTTGCTGAGCAATTTGAGCTAACAACTACTTCTGTTGATTAGAAGTATGATGATCTTGTCTCTCGTCTAAGTGAAATTATGACTCCCTCCACCGGTTCTGCTAGTGCTCCTCCGATACCGTCTAACGTTGCAGCCTCAACCAGTACCTCAGGTATAGCTTATGTATTTATCACTTGTCATAGGGCAGACATTTCAGAGCGGATCATGGACTCCGAAGCATCTCACCATCTCTGAGGGAACATAGCATAGTTAACATCCTATAGTTCAGTTCATCCTGGGAATTCTGTAGTCATTGCTGATGGGAGACATTCTCCTATTGAAGGACATGGAGATTCAATTGACACCTTCCATGCATCTTCTGAGTTTGCTACATGCACCTGACTTTTGTAGGAATTTATTGTCAATTAGTCATATTACCAAAGATCTAAGTTGTCGGTCCATTTTGACCTATCTTCTCCTGTACTTTAAGATGTATCCACGGGCAATGTGATTGGATGTAGCCGTAAGCAAGAGTCTTTACAGATTGTCCAGTGTCCTTATGCTGGCATATCTTTTATTTCCACTAGATCAATCTCTCCATACATGTGGCACCTTCGGTCTGGTCATCTTCCTCTGCACAAGCTGTGTAGGGTCCTCTCGTATATTCCTTGTCAGTCCACTTTTCAGTGTGAGGGCTTGCCAGCTTAGGAAGCATCATCGTACCAGTTTCCCTAGTCATCATAGTCATGGAATTAATTCTTTATTTGAGTTCTTGCATTTTGATATTTGGGGTCCCAGTCGCGTTACTGATCATCAAGGACACATGTTCTATCTTGTTGCAGTTGATGATTTTTATAGACTCGTGTTCCTGGTGATCGGGAACACATGTTCTATCTTTGTTGTGGTTTTTTTTGTTGAAAAATAAGTATGGGGCTGTTCTACTATGCAAACTTTCATTATTGAAACAAAAAACATTTTTTTGCTATTGTTAAGTATGTTCGCTCTAATAATACCTTAAAGTTTTGTACTATTCAGCTCTCTCAGTTCTTCAAGTCCCTTGGCATCCTCCATTAGATCGCGTGTACCTACACGTCTCAGCAGTACGGTATTGCATAGCATAAACACAATCATCGTCTTGATGTTACCAGGATTCTCCTTATACAAAGTCATGCTCCCCACTTTACTGGGGAGATGTTGTCCTCACTGCATGTTGCCTTGTCAACCGTATGCCGTGTCCTCCGTGTGAGGAGAAAACGTTCCTTATTTGATTGCTTTTCCCTATAAGGAACTCTTCTCTCTAACACATCATATCTTTTATTTTTCATCACCCGACTCCTGGCCATAACCAAGCTCTCCCCTATAGTTATCAAGTGCATATTTGTTAACTACTCCCGTATCCAGAAGGGATACTGATGCTTTAATCTTGTCAGAAGGAAGAACTATTTCAGTGTTGGTTTCACATTCTGAGTCTATTATGTATTTTTCTCCCATCGGTGACAATATGACTTTGTCTTGGTCTAGTAAGGAGGTTTACATTTCGCCTCCACCTCCTTCAACACCTCATGCAACTAGAACTTTGCCTCGTGTGTACATTAACATACTACTAGACCCTCTGCTCCTTTGCCTTTCCCATCATCCAGCATACCCCATGTAAATTCTGAATATTTGGTTTCCACTGGTGGCATAATTGGTATTTTTGTATAGCAGGAGACTTTATACGATAAGGCTACAACTCTTCAGGAGATTGTAGTACATGAGACATATTATTCAGATGATCTTGACCGGCTATGCACTTTGGAAGATGATGCATACATGTACTACGTATCCTCATCAGGTCATGCTTCACCAGATGTCTATTGAAGGATTTTAAGTTTGAAGTGGACTGTCAGCTGTTATGATCTCATGTACATACTAGGATGCTATGCGAGGTTGTCAGTTGCTCTTGCTATGGTGGAAGAGATGGCCGCACTCTAGTCACACGATACATGGAGCTTGGTACTGCCCCGACATCATGGCCCAAAATGCCGATTTTTGTGACATTTCAGCGAAGCTACGAAACGAAATTTCGGCAACATGTCAGCGACAAGCTGCCAACATTTTACCGATATCAATTATAAATTAACAAAGGAAGCACCAATTCCTGAAGAGATATGGGGTGAATTTCGCCGTGTCGATGACATTTTGCCAAGTCGGTGGAACGAACATTTCGACGTAATATCACTGAATTTCGATAAAATTTCGACACATTCCTAGCAGGGGCTTATGTGGTTGGTTGCAAGTGGGTCTTCAGTAAAATAGAGAGCAAATGGTAGTGTTGATCGCTACATGGCTATATTCATGGCATGAGGTGGATTATCATGACACTTTCTCTCCCATAGCACATTATTCTACTAAGAATCCTCCTCTCTATTGCTGCAGTTCGAGATTGATCGCTCTCCCAACTTGATGTCAATAATGCTTTCTTTTATGGAACTATTCATGAGGAAATCTATATGCAACAACCACCTAGGTTAGTTGACGAGGGTGGTGTTAGAAGATATTATTACTTTATAAGGCTATTTACGACATTAAGAAGAGTCTTAGAGAATGGTTTTAAGAAACCCTCGAACTTGATAGAGCATAGTTTTTCCAAGCAGGGCATCAAGAGCAAGTTACTTGATAGTAATTTGTCACCAAGGACCTTGGTGAAGTACGATACTTCCTATGTCTTGAATTTACCAGAAATCAGAGAGGTCTTGTCGTGACTCAGAGGAAGCACATTATAGATATCCTTTTAGAGATGGTGCGGCCAAATTGCAGACTTGCCACCACTCCTATGGATCCCAACATGAAGCTATGGTGATGGCATATGAGGTGGATACGAGGATATACGAGGAGCTCGTTGGGAAGGTTCTCTATTTTTTTTGAGGCCCAAAAAAAGGGGGAAACACTCAGCGGTGTACGCCCCAAAATTTATTTATAAGAAGAAAACGGAAAAAAGAGAGAGGATACAATAGTTAAAGCAAACAATTAAGGAACCCAATCATCTACCAATCTCGCGGAATGTATGCCAACATTTTCCTTATAAAACCTTTGGCCTGAGAAGAGAAACACATTTCTGCCAAGCCATACGTCCCATATATTAGCAACAGGCTTGAATAGCTCCCGCCGAGTTCTGTTCTTGTTTCCCACCAAAGACCCGCAGAAGGAGGCCAAGTCAGACGTGCTAACCCAAGCCAGATCTGCCTCTACCCAAATGGGACACGTTTTCGGGCAATTGAAGAAGAGGTGCTCAAGGGATTCGATCGCCTCATCACATAGGAGGCATCTATCAGAAATGGAGCCTAGAAGCCTCGCACATCGGTCTCTCGTCATCAGCCTTTGCCTTCTGAATAACCACAAGAAGAAACCAACACGTTCAAGAAGGCCCAAACCCCAAAAGAAAGCGCAATCCCGAAGCAACGCATCCGAACGCGAAGGGGGTGGTCTGCAGATCGCAGCAAAGGCAAACTTGACCGAAAAGGTGCCCTTATGCCAAACCCAATGGTCCCTTCCCGTAGACGGTCTACCCGCTATTCTCAAAGTATCCAGCAGGGCAAGAAATTCCTCGAGGCGTTGGTCCGAAAAGTTTGTGGAAGAAGTGGGGAACCAATTGCCATCCGACCAGCAGGATGCAACAGTCGCATTCTTATCAGCTGCCAACGCAAAAAGGCGAGGGAAGCGCGTGCACAGGCCCCTCGTCCAATCATCAGTCCAGAAAGCGAAGGAGTCCCTGTTGCCGAGCACCGGCCCGAACAACGAGAGGTGACGGGTAAAGACTTCCATCACCCCCTTCCATAAAGGCGAGAGAGACCCGACCGAGACTCGGGTACCACCGACGAGCCCTTGACATCATACACTTTACACAAAAGGCTGCAGCAGAGATCCTCCTCCAGGCCCCAAACTTCGCTTGCCCATTTTAAAAGTAAGGCCTCGTTCATTTCATCCAACCTCCATACCCCCAGGCCCCCCGCCCTCTTAGGAAGAGTGATCTCATCCCACTCGACGGGATGCATCCCCCCCGAGCCACCACCTTTCTTGCCCCAAAGGAACCTGCGCATCGGCTTCTCCAGTCGACTACGGTTGCCCTTCGGCAGACGTCGAACAGAAAGGAAGAAGACGGGGATCGAAGAGAGCACCGCCTTTAAGAGAACCAGCCGTCCCCCCTTGGAAAGAATAGCCGACTTCCAGCCCGCTAGCCTCGTTTCGAGCTTCTCCACCACCCGCAGCCAATCACTCACCTTCGTTCTTCCCACCGTCAAAGGCAACCCGAGGTAATCAATAGGCAGGGAGCTGCACTCCGAATCTAAAGCCTGGGCACAAGCAGCAATGTCTTCTTCCCGTAACCCAAAGGGGACAACCTTTGATTTGCCGACATTCTTGAAGAGGCCAGAGAGCTCGCTGAAGAGATTAAGCGCCACGGACATTCTGGAGACCTCTTCAACTCCCCCCTCAATGAAGAAGATAGTATCATCTGCGTATTGCAGCAACGGGATCCTCGTCTCACCCCGCGAGTACCCCGCTGAGAAACCCCCATCAATCACACGAGCCACTACTCTCGGCAGTGTTGGACATGCGAGCCCACGGCGAGCCATTATGCAATAAATGTTATTGCAATTCACTCCTTAATCTGAAATAAAGAGTACATAGCTTGCATAATAGGTCCCTTAGTGCAATTAGGGTTATGTACCATGGCCATCTTAATGATCATAAAGCTGTTGATTCAATTATTGAATCATAGAGGCTGGTGCTTAGATGAATATCTAATGAGTTAGATTGAGGACTCATCAAGCACCGTCAAATGATTATTAAGAGATGATCTCCAGCCTGAGTAGGAGATGGCAATCCTTTCTCAGTTAGGCTGATATCTGACCGACTTCTTGATGCAGGTCCTCTGCATAGGAATAGAGATTCGGAGGTGTCAGATTAGTTAAGTCAAAGAGTTGACTTAACGAGATCGAGATAACCAAAGTCCTATATTGTATGCTGTCACGATACAGGCACGCATCCTCTGACCGGAGACAGATGTGTTACTATATGTTTGAGTATGTACATTTGGCAGACCAATAGGTTGATGACCTAATCAAGGTCTATACACCGGCGCGCTGGTGTGCATATAAGGGCATATGAGTAATACGATCTCTCAAAGGGATCATACAGGTTCAGTTACTGAACCGGAAGACATGAGCTCACTCATGAGATATTGGGAAGAATCAAATTCCATGCGCATGGTCGTCTTGCTTTGGAAGCTTGACTGAATTTGTAGGTTTGATATATACTTTTGGAAAGTATATGATCAAGACCTAGGTATGATATATGCTTTTGGAAAGTATATGATCGATACCGACTCCCAATGATCGAATGAGAAACTTATTGATAAAACCCTGAAGTAGACAGTGTAAAGTTGATCTAATACTTCGGGTTTACTCAGAGTCTTCCAGTATGCAGGATGTACAGGTATTAGGAATACCTGAGGGTGATGTGATCATAAACGATTGTATAACCATGACGCTTCCATTCCTAGGGAGTGATGAAACGGGTCTGGATTTTAGTGACTCCTCTCAGTAGAGAAGTAATCTCATCTTAGTCCAAATGTTGGACATTGATCTGAATGTGATTCAGATTCAATGAGAAGATTAGATTTACGGTCTTGATTTAATCAAGCATCTATGGGAGGCCCGAGATCTGGATTTGAGATGTGATCTCAATATCCATGTCACTATACGTGGAACAGTACAATCGCCCTGTCCTTATCTCCAAGTATTCGCAGAGAAAGCGCATTATCCTTGAAAGAGTTCATGGATAATTCTATTGTTGATATATGTATCCGAGCATTGAGAAAATGGATAATTAAATGTGATTTAGTTATCATGAATAATATGAATTTGATTCATATTATAAGGAGAGTTATCTTAGATAATTAAATGTGATTTGATTATCAAAGATGTAAATAATGTGAATGTTATTCATATTATTTGAGCACAAGAGAATAAGTTATCCAATATAATTAAATGTGATTTAATTATTATGGATAAGAATAATGTGGATAGCAATATCCAATTATTCATAATATATTATAAATGTGATTTATAATGTATTAGAGAGAGTTAAATATAATTTATATTAGTAGATTAATTATTGATGTGTATTGGATACACATTGTCTAATTAATTGAAAATGTAAATTACATTTTGTTTTGGGTTGTGAATATGATTCACAATATTCCAATGTCAAGATTGCAATATTCCCAAAATTAATTGAGATTTATTTTGGTGAATAAAAATCCCAACAAATAGTTGTTGGAAAATAAGGAGAGAGAAAATCAAGGAGATGTGCCATCTCATGGGAATCCATGAGATTGCCCTCCCTCCAAAGGGGAAGGTTGATCTCCTTTATTCTCTCTCTCCTTATTTGATTGATTTAATTTGGTGTTAATATATATCTGATATATTTCATCAAATTTAAATCACAAGTTGTTGGCTTTTACCAACAACAATCTTGACCATTGGATTGACATAAATCAATCTCATCCATTGATTTTATATGTCACATGGATTGAGATTCATGGATCCCAAAACCCTATAAATAGAGAGGCATACCATGCTCTCTATTTTACACACAACATGTGCTGTAGTAGCACATCTCTCTCTCTCTCTCTTTCTCTCTAGAGGTCAGCCCTCTCTCTTCCTCTCATGGCCGTCCACCATGGATGCCATGGAGAAGTTCTCCATCGCCGTAGCATCGTCGTTATGCTGCCCGTTCATCTGCTCGTGGATCTCCGTCTCCTTCGGTGCGCCTCGCTCGTGAAGAAGACGTCGGATCTCGTGTGTCGAGATCAGGAGATCCGCCGCTTGGATCATCAACATGGATTGCGAGAAGCACGCGGTTCATCCCCGCGCTCGCAAGCGTCTCCTCCGTCGGATCGGACTTGAGACAGGAGGTCTCTTCGTTTAGAGACTCGATCGCAACCACGCTTCAAGAGGTAATCCTATTACTTGTTTGTGCTTTAGACGAAACGATTCGAGAAGTGTTCTTGGATCATGTGGTTTCGTCGTATAATTTTTTTTAAATTCCGTTGCATCGAGCAACTAGTCCGACTAGTCGCTCTTCGTCGTATTTGATACGACGCTCACGCTTCCGTGATGCGCTTGAGGATCAAACCATATCCTTCAGGCAGAACATCCGCAACAATCACAAACAGTAGGGGTACCAGCGGGCAGCCCTGATGCACACCCCTACGCGGTTGGAAAGAACCACCTTCAAGGTGGCCATTCATCAAGACTGAAAAGGAAGAAGTCGTAATACAGCGTTTCATCCAAGAAATCCAGAGATCCAGGAAGCCTCTTCTACGTAAAACCGACCAAAGAAACTTCCAGTCCAAACTATCATAGGCTTTAGCAAAATCCACTTTCCAAAGAATACCTGGCTTAGCCCCCCTCTTCCAATCGGCAATAATTTCCGATGCAAGAATAAGGCCGTCGGAGATGTGTCTGCCCTTGACAAAGCCCGATTGAAATGAAGAGATGATAGATTCCAGAACACGGCTGAGCCTCACAACAAGTATCTTTGCCACAATCAAGTAGAGGGCGTTTGAAAGCGCAACGGGCCGAAAGTCTTCAATACGATCCACTGTCGTGCCCTTAGGAAGGGGAACATGAGCGATTTATTAATTCTCTCGAAGCCCGCATTCCCCACACAGAACTCGGAGACGACCTCCAAGATCTCCCCGCAAAGGAGGTCCCAAAAATCCTTGTAAAACGCCACAGGGAATCCATCTGGGCCCGGAGCCCCATCCGCATTTAAACTCCAGTCCGCACATTTCAATTCCTCCAAGGAAATAGCCTGCGTCAAATCGGCCGACATGGAGGGCGGCAACGAAGGAGCCCCAATTCCAGACCATCTCCAGAGCCGCGGAAGCCTCGTCTTCGAGAAATCCCTAAAATGATCGACAATCGCCTTTCCCATTTGTCCGTCACCAACCATGCGCGTGCCATTCACCATAATCGATCTTAAAGTATTTGCCCGACGTCTACCGCTAGCAACGCAATGAAAAAAAACCCATGTTCGCGTCCCCCTCCCTGAACTATGTATTTCTTGACCTTTGCCTCCATTCAGTGATGCGTTTTTAACCGCAATCACTTTGTGGGCCATCGAGCGAGCAGCCAATTCCTCCCCCGAGAGCTCCTTAAGATCCTCCTGTGCATCAAGCCTACTAACCACCGCCTCGGCCTCCTCCCTGGCAGCGCATCTGGTCGCTCGGGACTCCTTCTTGAAGACGCACAGCCGTGTGCACAAGGACACTAACTTCTGCACAAACCGGGCCGCTGCCGACCCCGAAACTTCCACGTTGGACCAGTGCAAACCACCGTTTCTTTAAAGTTTTCCTCCAACAACCAACTTTTCTCATATCTAAAGAACCCCCTCTGCGAAATGGACTCCCCGGAGTCCCAAAGTATCGGTGAATGATCGGACAAAGTTCTCGGGCACGTCACCACAGAGGACAACGCAAATAAATCAAGGAGCTCTGCCGAAGCCAAAAATCTATCAATTCGAGAGCGAGAGTTGGAGCTCCTCCAGGTGTATTTCGATCCCCCCGCGTCCATAACCTCCAAGGCCATTGAATCAATAGCATCAGCAAATCATCCGAACCCGGGTCCTGGCCACCCCTGAAGCGTGGTTTGTCCGTTGTTCGAAGAGTGACATTGAAATCCCCCCAATTAGCCAGGGGATACCCTCGAAGGCACCACACGCTTCCTGCAAGTCCTCCCAAAGCTCCCTCCTAATATAATCACAGGGGCCGTAAACACATGAGACCGCTAAGGGTGCAGAGGACCCGAGACATGCCAAGAGAACAGAAAGAACATGTCTCCCTCTCAGTACAGAATTGAAGACCAGTGCCGAAGATCTCCACGCAACAATAAGACCACCCGAGGCACCGATAGCATCCAGCGCCCGTAATTCATCAATACCGCCACCGTCGAAGGATCACCACTCAACGTCAGAGACGGAATGGAGTTTCGTCTCTTGTAGCATAACCACATCATAGCCCCACTCCACAAACTGATAACCAAGAATTCTCCTCTTGTCATGCTCCCCGAGCCCCCGAACGTTCCAGGATAAGACCTTCATTTAGAGCACGAGAACGGACCCTGAATGCGGATCACACCCGAGGCCTCCGCAATGGTCGCCTTTAAGGCTGAGCACAGTTGGGGCTCCAAGAGTCGAGGCCGAGACCTCTGTCGACGCGTGTACCTCTTACCAGATCTTTTGTTACCAGCCCCCTCATCAGACCGAAAACCCCCCTCCGCCGAGGAGCCCACGAGAGAGGCATCGGAACGGAGAGCGCCTCTAAACTGATCCAGTAAGATGTCAGCCACCCCCGTACAAGCCCCAACAGAAGATGCAGTGGGATGACGAGGGAAGCCCCCAGGAGAATCGATAGGGGAAATGACGCAGCTCGGCGGATCCGGAATGAAGTCGACCGCCATGTCCCAAGATCCAATAGGAGCCAGTGCCAAACCGCCGAGGCCGATCGGGGCAGGCTCGACAATGCATCAGAGAAGCTCACCCGGTTGGAGAGAAACACACTAGACAAGGGCTCTGAGAAGTCCATGCGGCCCAACAAGAGAGAGCTAGCCGGGTTCAGATCGCCCCGTGAAAAAAACACGGGCGGATCTGCGTGCCCAAGCAGCAGCCTAATACCCGAAGACAAAGTAGCAGGCGTTGAAGGTAGTGGGGACATCAGACATGCCACCTCAGCAGGCAAAGGGGCGCTTTGGGTGGCAGGGCACACGACCCCAGGGGAGGCCTCCGAAGGGCGCACCGAATCGTCCTCGAGCCTCGAATCATGCAACGTGAGCCTCGGAAAGCCCTCCGCCGGCGCGGAAGGTGAAGCGGCATCTGAAAACATCGAACTCTCCGGTACCGGTGGTGACTCGACAATCTTCATCTCCACCCTGAAACTGAAGCGCCCGACCTCCAAAGTCGCGAAGAAGACTGGATCCCCGGGAGTAGCAAAGACCTCCTTGCTGCACTCCATCAGCACAAGCGTGATACCCGGGTCCGAGCCTGGTGACAACCCATTCTCCAGCACCGCAATCACAGAGCGCCAACGCCGGAGGGCCCGCTCCAAACAACAAACCGACCGGGATAAAAACGGAACACCTCGCACCTTCACCACACAATCCTCCAAATCTGAGACCGCTCCATCCGCAAAATGGATAGGTCGCCAAATAACATCATCCACTCCCCCACTTTGCAGCAGACGCTCTCTCTGAGCCAAAGAGAAGCCACGAACACAGCAACGACGACCACCTAATAAAACCACATCACTCGAGAACTTTGAACCAAAGATCCCAGAGATGTGGACCTTCAAAGCTTCCACAGAGATGCAACCGCTGAGAGTGTACCCGACCACTGCAAGAGTGCCAACAACATGTACATCATCCGCGACCACCGCCGCATAACTACGTTGCCCCCTTCGTCCACTGACCACAGCATTCACCTGATGAACGGGCTGCATGATGGAACCACGCTCTGCAACACGACCATACTCGCGTTCAGGACCAACCCTGCATGAAGCACGGCGATGACCCACACCCCCACAAGAGAAACACCTCGGCGATACAGGGCAGAAGGATGCAACGTGACCCCGAACCCCACAGCGGAAGCACTTCTTCCCCAGCTTCTTGTGCGAGACATGCACCTACCCAACGTGTCCCCCTGCACCCTGCACGACTTCACCCGCGCCAGCTCGCAAACCCCCTTCCTCCCCACTTACGGAGCCACCTCCACCCTCCTCCGCCCCCTCGCTCCACAACCGCACGACGTCCCCCTACAACTGAAGACCCAACTCTTCCATGCACCGGAAGGCCCGACGTAGAAGCAGCCCGCCGCGGCGAAGGTCCCCGCTGTTATGAGTTTCCCACCGCGACGACCTCCCCATCTCCCCCTCACTTCGAACTCTCCACCACCGCTCCATAGGAAAGCCGTCTCTAGACATTTGTAAGGGACAATAATGTTCAGAATATATGAAAATAGAGATTATCTCTCTCTGTTTCTCTAAGTTTCTCTCACAACGTGATCTCCGCGATCTGTCTCCGAAATCTCGTGCAACCGGCACACTCTTTTCTTCCCCCACGCTCTAATTTTTTCTCCACCAAATATTTCCACTGTCAAAGTTATTTTTCGCCATTGGATTTTTTCGACTGGCCAAATATCTGTGTGACTATCACCTAGGTTTAGGGTGACTATCACCTGGCCATATATCTTCTTTGCATTGATAAAAGTCAACCACTTTATGGAGCAACCGCGTCAGGCTCACATGGATGTAATATCCACGATCCTAAGGAATCTGAAGCCTTCTCCTGGTAGGTGGTTACTATTCAACTGAGGGATAACTCTTGCTATCACGACCTGTGCAGATGCTGACTATGCAAGATGCCAAAGTGGAAGCCCGCCTCTTGTTTCGCATTGTTCATAGGGAGCTCATTGGTCTCATGGAAAAGCAAGAAGCGGACTGTGGTTGCTAGGTAAAGTGCTGTGTCCTAATACACAACCATGGCATATAGAGGCACTGAGATGATGTGGGTCAGGTGTTCTGACTGATCTAGCTAACTATGCACCGCTTCATGCTGTCCTATGTGATAATTTTTTTTGAGGCTCAAAAAGGGGGACACACTCGTTGGTGCTCGCCCCAGCAATGTATTAATTAAAAAGGAAAGGAAGAGAAGTACTTACAGGGGGAGGAGGGAAAGAGAGACGCAGAAGGGAATGAGAAATACAAGAAGAGCACCCGGCCAAACAATGCCATCGTATAATTAAATACACCAATCACTAACAAGTCTACTGGCCAAAATGATAACGTTCTCCCGATAAAATCGCAAGCCCGAGAAAATAGCGTCATTCCTTGCACGCCAAATGGACCACATCCGCGCGATAGGACCCAGAATCTCAGCTCTGGGCCTCGACCTGTTCGACCAAAGGATCTCACACAAATCTTCAATATTGTCTGCACGAGCCCAGGAAACGTCGTCCCAAACCCCCGCAATCAAGGAACAATGAAAGAAGAGATGATCAGCAGTCTCGTCGTGAAGACGGCAAAGATGGCAAGCAGCGTTAGACTGGGGGAATATCTTGGCGCAACGATCCCGGGTCATTAAACGCCGTTGACGGAGAACCCATAAGAAAAAAGCAATGCGCTGAGGCAGGCGCAGATCCCAAAAGAAGGCACAATCGCGCACAAGAGGCGATGACAAAAGAGGCGAGGGAGCGAGGAGGGCCCTGTATGCCTTGCGAGTGGAGAAAGTCCCGTCAAACCAACGCCAATGATCCCGCTGCAAGGACGGCGAATCCACAGAATTGAGAGCATCCATCATCGATGCGAACTCCAACACCCTCTGATCAGACAAGTTCCTCGAGAACCGAGGGCACCAACAACCGTCAGACCAGCACTCCGCGGCCGATGCGAGCTGATTCGAAGCGAGTGCAAACAAACGCGGGAAGCGCAGCTGAAGAGGACCTCCCCCCATCCAGTCATCCATCCAAAACTTGAAGGATTCCCCCGTACCAAGAACCGGGGTGAATAACGCAAGGTTGCGCCGCAAGGTAGACGAGACGCTGCGCCAGAAAATGGAGGAAATAGATTGCAAGGCCCCCCGCATCAGACCGAACCAGTCCCTGCCAAGAAGCACACAAAGGACGTTGCTGAAAAATGAGTCATCCTTGCCCCATATTCTACTCACCCATTTGAGAAGAAGGGCGTCGTTAACCAAGTCCAGTCTCCGAACACCTAGCCCACCGCAACGCTTAGGCATGGTCACCACATCCCAAGCGACAAGGTGCATCCCCCGACCTCTCCCGTCCTTACAACCCCATAAGAAGCGCCGCATACATCTCTCCAGCCGCAGCCGGATCCCCACAGGATCCTACGCATCGAGAGGAAGTAAACCGGAATAGAAGAAAGCACGGACTTGAGAAGGATAAGGCGTCCACCACGAGACAGCAAAGCGGCCCTCCAGCCCGCAAGGCGCGCCTCCATCCGCTCTGTAATCACCCGCCAATCCGCAGAACGGGAACGCCCCACCGAAAGTGGAATTCCAAGATAGTCAAAGGGAAGCGCCCCAGGAGCAGAATCGAGCAGCCGACCACATTCCTCCGCCTCCGAAGGCGACATGCCAAAAGGCACAACGTTAGATTTGGAGGTATTAATCGACATCCCAGAAAGCTCACAGAAGATCGCCACAGTATTGGCCATAGCCGCCACTTCCTCCGGACCGCCCTCAATGAAGCAGATTATATCTTTAGCGAACTGGATCAAGGGCACGCAGACATCCCCCTTGGGGATGCATTATTCATTGTCAATGTTAGAAAATATAATGCGGAAACGGAATCAGAGATAAAAGAATAAGACATTATGGACACCGGGATTTAACGTGGAAGCCTACTCCCTATGGAGCGGGATGAAAACACGGGAGGACGCCTCAAAGGGCTGATGTGTCTATTAACTTTCTCATTTGATACAGGAGGTCTGTGGCTTCTTATATAGCCTCCACAGAGCCACCGAGTCCCACCATTAGTAGATGTGGGATTGAACTTCTGGATGTGGTAAATGGATCTTGGAAGGATCCATTTATCCATCTTATATGATAAATGACACATACTCTAACACTCCCCCTTAAGCTGGAGCATGCAATGCTCAACTTGGACAAACAGAAAGAAATCTCAACTCACAATACACGATACTACAGATAATGTCAACTCAACACGCACAACTGTCGGCTGCTGTCGAGGACGTTGCTTCTCATGCCATGTGGTGAGGAGGACGAACGAGCTGGAGTGTGAGTCAAACTGAATCTTCTCGTCGAAGAGCATGTGCTCTGTACTGCGTTTGCCAGAGTCACTGCAATCCGAAATGAGTCTTATCGTCGGAGTACTCTGGCTCGCCACAATATGTGGATAATTGCTTCATCTCTGAAAGGGTCGAACTGAAAAAGCTGCAGGGACAATCCTCGTCGAAGTCCACGGTCGCTGAAGAATGGAGTCTGAAGAAGTGTCATCGTCGGAGAACTGGGCTTCTCCCATACTGGCTCAGAGAATGGGATCTCTACTCTGGAGTCCCTATGAAACCACATGAAAACCCTATCCCACATGGCATAGGGAACGCGATCTCTACTCTGAAGTCCCTATGGAACATATGAAAACTCTGACCATAAACAAAGATGGGGACCACAAACAATGATGGCAAACATGTGCATATCTGACTGAGGACTCATAATTTGAATGCCGAGTCTGAAATCTGAAGAACTGTAGAGTCTGAAAATCTGGTCGGTCTGGAGAATCTGAATCTGACCTGTGACTCTACACAATACTCCCCCTTTCTCCTCCCATATTTGTTGAAATACAATGACATCGACAAAGTTGGGAGAAGACAATAAAATGGGGAAATTAAAACATCACATATGCCGATCTCTCTTTTTTTTCTTTTGTCGGCTCCCATTTTTTTTTCAAAATCATTTTTTCTGGCTTTTTCCTCTCTTTTTTTCTCCGGCTATTTCCCCTTTTTCTAATAGCTATCTCATCAATTTTTTTAAAAGCCGTTCAACACATTTTTAATGGCTTTTCTTCTCGTAATTTTTTAAGCCGTTTCATCAGTTTTCCTTTATGGCTCCCCCCTTTTTTTGCAAAATATTTGTTTTTCTGCGTACGGTTTTTTTTTGTATGTACCTTTTTTTTGAACAAATTCACTCGGCCCAAATAGGACCTACAACCTGCAGTAGCCCGACGCGACTTTACAAATAGGGGGAGATGCATGTGACCTGAGACTGGCCGTGCCTGAGCCGTTGCTAAGGAGGATGGCGGCGCAACGACTGGAAGATCATTAGGATGGAGCAGAAAAAAACCTAGAACAAAATTAGGGTTTTAAAAGAAACCCTAGAAACCGCTTTGATCTTGAACGAACATGATCTTTATAAAAAAAGTTCTTCAAGAACGAACAATAACTGAATGGAATCTCGAATAAACAAAAAAATAAACTCCTCGAGAATCGAACCCGCTCTAATACCATGTTAGAAAATATAACGAGGAAGCGGAATCAGAGATAAAAACATTATGGACACCAGGATTTAACGCGGAACCCTACTCCCTAAGAAGCAGGATGAAAACACGGGAGAACGTCTTAAAGGGCTGATGTGTCTATTTACTTTCTCATCTGAAACATGAGGTATGGGGCTTCTTATATAGCCTCCACAGAGCCTCCGAGTCCCATCATTGGTAGATGTAGGACTAAACTCCTGGATGTGGTAAATGGATCTAGGAAGGATCCATTTACCCATCTTACATGATAAATGACGCATACTCTAACAGTCAACAATCCGGCTTTCCATGAGAGGACCAAACACTTTGAGGTGGATTGCCCATACAATCACTGTTGTAAAAGTCGACCGACTGCCGACTAGTCGACCTGACTGGTCGAGTCAGGATGGTAACTGACTGGATAGGCCTAGTTGGCCATTAATCGGTGAACCCGACTAATCACTTGACTTTTACATAGAGCTTAATGTTATATTTAAAGTCAATTACTTGTTTTGTTTTATTACAATAGTATATAAAATTGTTAGAAAATATAATGCGGAAGCCAATATCAAAGAAAAGAAAAATAAACATTGAGAAACACCGGGATTTTAACGTGGAATCCTACACCCTAAGGAGCGGGCAAGGTTGCAAAAGTCAGTAGTCGGTACTTGGTCCGTCGGGTCACTAAGGATTAATCGGCAGTCGGACGATTGATCAGATTTAGTCGGGCTTTAATCGGCTTTGATTTTTAAATATATAAATCATTTTTATACATATATTATTATATATTTACATAGATTTATATATTTTTTACTATCATAAAGTATTAAAATAGGTTAATTATAACTAAAGGGGCGCAATCTGCAAAATTCCCAGAGGGGCACGTACGCAGCACGTGCCCTCTGGTCCTTGGACTGGATGGCGAATAAGGGAACTCCGGGGGTGCTGATGCAATTTACCCCGCGTTCACGTGCAGAGCACGTGACCCGAGGGCTGATGGAGGCTGACGTAGTTCCCCCGCCACGTGCCACACACGTGAGGCGGGGGCCTCGGGTCAGAGCCCCGGCGCTGGCATTGGGAGGCAGAGCAGTGGAGGGGCGCCGGTGGAGCGCCGAAGGGGAGCCCGACCAAGGCGATAGCTTCGAGGGCCGACGAGGCGGGGTTGAGCTCCGGTGGCGTGCGAAGGAGGCGCCTGGTGCTTTGGGTGCGGAGGAGAATGTGAACCCCTCAGGATCCGGGTACCCGTTTACGACACAATTCGCGAAATTCCATTTATGACATCGCATTAAAAGCTTAGTTTTTATGGGATTTTTTTTTTTTTGCAATGAATATAATTGCAAGTGATATTCGACATTCATATTCACAACCACAAGATAATAAAGATAAATGTCACCAAGAATTTATTTCATTAACTTTCATTTCATTTTCAACCTGTACAATGTCTGAAAGTACATACAGTATATCCCAAAATCTGACTGAAGAGAAAAGAAGCATATAACATTAATAACCGAACAAAAACTGAGACAAAAAGAATAACATACCGTCTGGTATAGACCTTGTCTCTTGGAACCCTGTATAGCTACTGAACAACAGACTCCTTTCCTGCCATGCGTGCAAGGAAGAAAAGGAGTCACAATTGTGAATACAAACCCGTAGTTTAAAATAATTAACAAGTAATTTAATGTGCAAAAGAGAGCAAGTAGAAAGGTGGAATAAGCACTATTTACATCTACTTGCGTGAGTAAAAAGGTAGCCAGGCTTGTAAGCATTTCTCATAAACTCTCATTATCCAAACACTTTTCATATTTAACATATTTATTTTGTAATCAAATGTTGATAAATTATAAATATAGGAGTATGCATATAAGTATATATCTCTACTATTATATTGACCAGATATCAAATCTATGGATTTGTCGATGTGAAAGATGGAATATGAAATATTTATAGATTACTTGATTCCCAAGTTCAATAGGTAGGCATCCAATTCTTAATTTCAATTGTTTCAGATATGACTCCAGATGATGTAGATAAAGATCATGATTCTGGGTCTTGGAGATCATGTCGTGGGTTTCGATAATGGAATGATATGATGATGATGAATTTGATCCTTAATTCTATTCACTCCTTCTAAGTTAGTGGATAGTCTGTGGTCTTGGTCTGTGTGTAACCTCACACTATGACTCTAAGGTATTTAAAAGTACCTTAGGGTTGGGGTGCCTCCGTAGGCATGCGGTGTTGTATAATGCATCCTAACTAAGTTCCCAACACGTCCACTAACTTATAGGGTTTTTAAACCAGATTAAAGTCACTTCTAATCAACTAAATTTTAATTGTGATTTCCTCTAAACCTTCACTGTAACTCTCTCAGATGTACTCTCAATGATGTAGATATAGATGTAGATACGAATGATCTGGATGTAGAATCGCCGTCTGTTGGCGAAAGAAAACTCAAGCGGTGAAGAAGCCTACAAATGGCTCTTCCGTCTCGCCCTCTAGTTGGAAGGCCGGTCCAACAGAGGGATAGGTCTACTCCCCAACTACGCCACTGAGACGGGTGAGAGGGACTTCCCGGGAAGTCGCTCTAGAAAAACAGCCCGACCGGTAACGGGCAACCGAGCTCGTACGTAAAACTGAAAACCAAGGATCCCCCGCCTGGGTATCCTAAAACAGGGTCAGCGGAATGGTCTAAAGTCGGGATCCCAACGAGGCGAAAAAAACACTGCGAGCTCGCGTAAAAACCGAAATGGGACTGGGATCCTAGACCCGCGCACTTGGCGGCCGCTGCCCTAACTGGGCTTCCTTTCTTCCGCCCAGGTGAGGGTCACCGCCCCCTCGCACGGTCCGGTGTAAAAGGCCACCATGACCGGCAATAAAATTTATAAGTCATTACCGACTCACAATCAATTTCTTTTGCTTGTCTACTTTCCTTCTCAATTCCCTTTTTGAGATTAGTAATACAGATCTAGCTCTCTTCATCTTCAATCTTGGAAATCATTTACCAACTTCATAAAAGAAGAGTATTAATATTTGATACTGATTCACGATCATTATTACTGCTTGTCAATTCCTCTCTTTCCCACTTATTTTTGTGGTTAATCAAACAGATCTAGATCTCTTGGTTATTTATCTTTATGATAGTGATTCATAGATAGAAGAGTATACTTAAAAGATAATTCTCTAAAGATGATCTACCTTTATGGTTAGAGGGGATCATTGATGACGCAATCATATAGTTAAACTTAACTCAGTCTTAAAGGATAGTCATTCCGAAAGTAATGTCGCATCCAGCTATCTGAAATCAATAGTATAAATTATAATTCAAAGGCGATTATTTCAGTTATATGTATTAATCAAAGGTACATATAAAATTCTCTTCTCAAAGTCTTTCTAATCCCAAAAGTCCTATGTGAAACACCTTTATATGATATCTTTTAACTATTAGAACTTTCTTCTGTCCCATGCAATAGGGTTCTCATGGATCCAATGTCGAGGAGTGTAGAGGGAATCTCACTGATAAGGAATAATCAATCACATCTTGCTATCTTTAGATGATAGTGAAAGTGGAAAAGTGGGTGTGTAAGTCATATATTAGTATGTATAGAGACCAATTATACTGAACCATTAATTTTTTTTTTTGAATATTTATATTGAAACCCCCTTCTCACTGATTCCTACTCATTCTCACCACCTCATATGAAACAAGGTGTATATAAAAAAATTGTGTTTCCTCGACCCCACATAGTTTACCTCGTTCTTTGTCAACCTGTATCGTATCCCTTCTTATATGATTCTTCAGTATTAATTTAAATAACAAAAATAGTTATCATTTATGAATAAAATACTTTAGTCTCTATTTATTTCAATAGCAAGTCATTATTTTATCCCACTTGGCAACCTCACAGTCCCCAAGGTTGTCAACATTTTATTACCTTTGATCCCTTCCACGAAAATGAACAACTATGAGAATTAGCTCTTTCTTGTTACTAAAAATGTAATATGGTTTGTTAGACATGACAACTTAGATTATTGTGATAAACACGGTCTGATAACTTTTACAGGAAGGTTCAAGGTGCTCTTCAGGATTGATTCTCAATTTCAATACTACTAGTTCGCCCTTTTGGATTCAATAATAAAACCTCTGCTAAATTTATTTGTGAGTGTTGTTTTATCAAATAACCAACATATCACAGAAGATAATTTGAACCATAGAAGAGGCAATTGACCAACTCTCTGAATCGAAATTATCAAAAAGAAAATTTATTTATACCTTGCAAAAATCAAGAATTTATCTAAACCTTGATCTTATACCTATTCCCAGGATAAAGGTGATTATGGATGATTTCTTGAGATGAGCACATCATGCTCAAATGTGATTCATCTTATAATAGAGAATCATGCAACATGCATGCAATTGATGAATATATATATATATATAGTCTTAGATTCCTGTAACAAATTTGGTATATATATGTTTATAACAGAACAAACATATCCAGCTTAACAGATAACTTATAAAATGCTTTGCCAAATTTAGTTGGTAATAAAGATACATGAACAGTATAAAGATACATGCACGTGACGCTGCAAAATGCAGAGAAATACAAAAGTTGGTTTGCAAGAATGCTGCACTTGTTTAGATCATGAAAATTGCATGGAGATAGAAATTTAAGGTTTCAAAAATGCAGGCATGGCAGCAAAGAAAATGGCTAGGGATTGTACCTAATTTGACTTTAAAACTTGCATGCAAGTGCTTGTACAGTGGCTGGACAGCAACAGGAGGAGGAAGAAAAAAGTTTCTAGTCCTTGGACTGTTCTTGGAGTAGCAAGATCTTGCAAAATGAAGGCAGCAACAGCTCTCAAAGCTGCTGGACAGTAGATAAAATATGGAAAATATGCCCCCCTTGTTTGGAGAATGAAAAGAAATTTTGAGAAAACAAGAGATGGATTGTACCTTGAATTTTTCTCCAATCTTTTGAGCAAATCACATGCAGCAAAGAGGTCCAATTTATCAAGGAATTGCTGAAGAAATTCCAACTGCCAGTAGCATTCACCTATGGGATTATGAAATTGGAGATAAACAATGCAAATGTAGAATTTGTATGTTCATCGAGGGAGAGACTTTCTTGGAGAAGAAGTGGCGATGGAGAAAGGGATACCACGATTGGAATTTGGGGGAAATGGAAAGAAAAGGGAAAATGGGAAAAAAAGAAGGGTTCCCACGTTGGCTTTATAGAGAAAAGAGGAGGGGAGGAAGTTTCCTAGAAACTTCCCATTTCCACTTTATATATATATAAAAAAAAAATTCTCTCTTTTATATTTCTATTTGACGTTTACAACAGAATAAAGTCTGCTACAGTTACTGTAGCAGCAGAATTTTAAATTTTTATTTATATTTTAACCAACATTATATTTATTTGTTATATAAAAAAATCGACCGTATTCATGACTCGGGCGTCGGATTTTGACGTGCAATATCTCTATTCGATCGTCTCAAAATGACGGTCAAAATGAGTATAATGTTGATATACTTCCGGTCGAATTTCGAATACCCGAAATTTTCGGATACAGCTTTTGTTTAAGATTAAATTTTGTAATTTAAAATATCATATGACCTCTGATTGACGAACGGTCGATTCCGTTGGTCTTGTATCGTCGAATCGGATCTAATGACGGTCTCGATTCGTTTTGCGGTTTCCGAATTTGCGTCGCGGCTTTTCACGGCGCGCATTACGGAGTGACCGATTTTTGGTCGATTTCACCCGAACAACTTTTGATTCACTACTAATTGGTCGTTTTAGGTTGTTTAGTATTGACCGATAACATTTTTGGGTTCATTAGACCCAAAATCGGACGACTTCGGGTTTGATTGGAAACCGGATGCTACAAATATAAAAACCTCAAAGGGAGTCTCGTCCTCGAGACTCGAGTCAAGGTCATTAGGTATCTTGTTTGGATTTTATTATGGTAATAAAAACCTCAAAGGGTTTTGAACCCATAAAAACCTCAAAGAGAAAACAAGCCGTATATTTGAACAAATATTTTATTACTAAAGCTTGTTTTGGTTATTACCTCAGAAAAGTTGCGGGTATCGTGCCCGCATGTCGGCTTCGGTCTCCCACGTCGCCTCCTTGACGCCGTGTCGGTGCCACAAAACCTTGACCAATGAAATCTCCTTGTTGCGAAGCTTCTTCACAGTACGGTCAAGTATCTGGATGGGCCTCTCCTCGTATGTCAAATCAAGCTCTATGTCTAAATTCTCGTAACGGATGACGTGCCGAGGGTCGTGCACATACTTCCTCAGGTTGGATATGTGGAAGACATCATGAATAGCCGATAGATGTGGAAGAAGGGCTACTCAGTATGCAACCTTCCCCACACGAGCAAGAATCTCGAACGGTCCAACATATCGCGGCGCCAACTTGCCACGAACACCAAATCTTTGCACTCCCTTCATGGAAGATACACGGAGAAATACCCAATCTCCAACCTATAATTGATAGGAATGTTATTAATATGAGGTTAAGTTATTTTTGTAACAAAGGAAGAGAAGAAGATTGGATACCTGGAATTCCAACTCTCTTCTCCGACGGTCTGCATAACTCTTCTGGCGACTCTGTGCCGTCAGAAGCCTCCGTCTCACAAGATCAACAGCTCTTGCGGTCTCCTCCAAAAGATCTACGGAGTATAAAGCATGATCACCTACCTCACGCCAACTGAGAGGTGTGAGGCATCTTCGCCCGTATAGGGCTTCGGATGGTGCCATGCCAATATTGGAGTGATAGTTGTTGTTGTACGTGAATTCCACCAAAGGTAAATGGTCCTTCCAGGACCCTTTCCACTCCAAAGTACAAGCGCGAAGCAAATCCTCGAGCGTCTGAATGGTGCGCTCACTCTGCCCATCTGTCTGCGGATGATAAGCAGAACTCATCTTCAGCTCTGTCTGTAGTGCTGACATGAACTGATGCCAATAGTGAGATGTAAATCTCGAATCCCTGTCAGACACCACTCCTCGTGGTATACCATGCAGTCTGATGCTGTTCTGCACATACAGCTTGGCCAATCTGGATGGAGTGTAAGTCGTGTTGACAGGTATGAAATGGGCTGACTTGGTCATCCTATCAACAACGACCCAAATGGAATCATGGCCACCCGGTGTCTTCGGCAATCCCGTGACAAAATCCATAGAAATGCTCTCCCACTTCCACTCAGGAATGGGGAGAGACTGCAGTAATCCTGGTGGTCTCCTGTGCTCAGCCTTGACCATCTGACAGGTCATGCATCTGCTAACATGTAGCGCCACATCGCGCTTCATTCCATCCCACCAGAAATGTCGACGCAGATCACGGTACATCTTCGTACTGCCTGGATGGATAGATAACCGTAAACTGTGTTCCTCATCGAGAATGTCTCTGCGAAGCTGCTCGTCATTGGGTACAACGACCCGTCCTGCCTTCCATAAAATAGACTCTGCCACGATAAAATCATCAACTTCATCTTTGATGGCGCGCATGTATCTATCATGAATCCAAGGATCTGTCTTCCGGCCTTCGACGATACGATCCCAAAGACTGTTGTATCGTGGAGGCACAACGGTAGAAATGGATGCGCTCTCCTGCTAAGTGCATCAGCTACCACGTTTCCCTTACCGGGATGGTAAGAAATCGTGCAATCATAATCCTTCAGTAGCTCGAGCCATCTGCGTTGCCTCATATTCAGCTCTTTCTGATCAAATATGTACTTCAGGCTCACATGAATCGTCCCAAATAAATGGAACTCCCTTCTGCGTTAGTTGTGTCAGAGGACGAACAATGCGTGAAAATCCGCTGACAAAGCATCTGTAATAGCCCGCTAATCCGAGGAAGCTCCGAATCTGTGTAACTGTCTTGGGCTATTTCCAAGACATAACTGCATCTATCTTCGCAGGATTAACTGCAATGCCTGTTCCAGAAATGATATGCCCGAGAAATGAGACCTGGGATAACCAGAACTCACATTTGCTCAACTTGGCATATAGCTTGTGCTGTCGCAATGTGTCCAAAACAATCCGTAGATCATTCGCATGATCCCATTCATTCCGCGAATAGATGAGCACATCATCGATGAACACTACTACAAACTTGTCCAAGTATGGACAGAAGATACGGTTCATCATATCCATGAAAGCCGCAGGTGCATTGGTGAGCCCAAACGGCATCACCACATACTCGTAGTGTCCATAGCGAGTCCTGAAGGCTGTCTTTGGAATGTCCGACTCGCGAATCCTCAGCTGATGGTAGCCTGAGCGAAGATCGATCTTCGAGAAAACCGAAGATCCCTGGAGCTGGTCGAACAAATCATCGATGCGCGGTCAAAGGATAACGGTTTTTCACCGTTCTTTTGTTCAGCTGCCTGTAATCGATGCACAGTCTCATGGATCCATCCTTCTTCTTGACAAATAGAACCGGAGCACCCCAAGGTGAAGTGCTCGGCCTCACGAATCCCAAGTCAAGTAACTCCTGCAACTGTACCTTCAGCTCCCTCAACTCGGCTGGTGCCAGACGATATGGTGCCATAGAGATCGGTTGTGTATCTAGCAACAATGTGATCTCGAACTTGATCTCTCTCTCAGGAGGTAGTCCTGGTAGCTCATCAGGAAATATGTCAGGGTATTCTGAGACTACTCGGATATCCTGTATCATCGGCTCCTGATCAGACACCTCCCGAACAAAAGCAAGATATGAATCGCAACCCTGGTCAACAAGTAGCTGGGCTCGCAATACCGAAATGTACTCCATGGTGGATTCATGTGTAGTACCCTCAAAAGTGAACTCGGGTAGATCTGGAATCCTGAAGCCAACGGTCTTCCTAAAGCAATCAACAAGTGCATGATGAGCGGATAGCCAATCCATACCTAAAATCAAGTCGAACTCATCAAGCTACAGAAGTGGACAATATGTGATCATCTCGTGTCTACCAATCAGTACGGGCAATTGCCTGACTATCAGGGAAATGATAGACAACTGGCCACCTGGCTCTTGTATGTGATATGGGGAAGAGAGAGTCTCCGAGACTCTACCTAACGAAGCAAGTAACCTCGAAGCAAGACACTGATCGGTAATGTCCCCATTCGTGACATCGGTAACATCTGATTGGTCAAGTAGATGGAGTGATCGTGTCTGCTCGCTGCGACCCAGATGGTCGAGCGGAATCTGTGCCACGTCCGACAAGTGCTTCTCCTAATGTAGTTGATGGAGAAGAGCGGGTACTGCCCGAAAATGCTTTTTCTCTTCTTGGGATATACTATGAAAATTAATGAAATTGGTGACATTTGTGGTTATTTAATTCGAATGTCATATTTCCCTTCTCGGACTCACGACAAGTCGGGAGACTGTCTCTATCCAAGAACTTAATGCGATCGGAATTGATATACTACGAATGTGCGTATCGGGGTACCACTGCTCTGATACCAAACTGTGAACCCCTCAGGATCCGGGTACCCGTTTACGACACAATTCGCGAAATTCCATTTATGACATCGCATTAAAAGCTTAGTTTTTATGGGATTTTTTTTTTTTTGCAATGAATATAATTGCAAGTGATATTCGACATTCATATTCACAACCACAAGATAATAAAGATAAATGTCACCAAGAATTTATTTCATTAACTTTCATTTCATTTTCAACCTGTACAATGTCTGAAAGTACATACAGTATATCCCAAAATCTGACTGAAGAGAAAAGAAGCATATAACATTAATAACCGAACAAAAACTGAGACAAAAAGAATAACATACCGTCTGGTATAGACCTTGTCTCTTGGAACCCTGTATAGCTACTGAACAACAGACTCCTTTCCTGCCATGCGTGCAAGGAAGAAAAGGAGTCACAATTGTGAATACAAACCCGTAGTTTAAAATAATTAACAAGTAATTTAATGTGCAAAAGAGAGCAAGTAGAAAGGTGGAATAAGCACTATTTACATCTACTTGCGTGAGTAAAAAGGTAGCCAGGCTTGTAAGCATTTCTCATAAACTCTCATTATCCAAACACTTTTCATATTTAACATATTTATTTTGTAATCAAATGTTGATAAATTATAAATATAGGAGTATGCATATAAGTATATATCTCTACTATTATATTGACCAGATATCAAATCTATGGATTTGTCGATGTGAAAGATGGAATATGAAATATTTATAGATTACTTGATTCCCAAGTTCAATAGGTAGGCATCCAATTCTTAATTTCAATTGTTTCAGATATGACTCCAGATGATGTAGATAAAGATCATGATTCTGGGTCTTGGAGATCATGTCGTGGGTTTCGATAATGGAATGATATGATGATGATGAATTTGATCCTTAATTCTATTCACTCCTTCTAAGTTAGTGGATAGTCTGTGGTCTTGGTCTGTGTGTAACCTCACACTATGACTCTAAGGTATTTAAAAGTACCTTAGGGTTGGGGTGCCTCCGTAGGCATGCGGTGTTGTATAATGCATCCTAACTAAGTTCCCAACACGTCCACTAACTTATAGGGTTTTTAAACCAGATTAAAGTCACTTCTAATCAACTAAATTTTAATTGTGATTTCCTCTAAACCTTCACTGTAACTCTCTCAGATGTACTCTCAATGATGTAGATATAGATGTAGATACGAATGATCTGGATGTAGAATCGCCGTCTGTTGGCGAAAGAAAACTCAAGCGGTGAAGAAGCCTACAAATGGCTCTTCCGTCTCGCCCTCTAGTTGGAAGGCCGGTCCAACAGAGGGATAGGTCTACTCCCCAACTACGCCACTGAGACGGGTGAGAGGGACTTCCCGGGAAGTCGCTCTAGAAAAACAGCCCGACCGGTAACGGGCAACCGAGCTCGTACGTAAAACTGAAAACCAAGGATCCCCCGCCTGGGTATCCTAAAACAGGGTCAGCGGAATGGTCTAAAGTCGGGATCCCAACGAGGCGAAAAAAACACTGCGAGCTCGCGTAAAAACCGAAATGGGACTGGGATCCTAGACCCGCGCACTTGGCGGCCGCTGCCCTAACTGGGCTTCCTTTCTTCCGCCCAGGTGAGGGTCACCGCCCCCTCGCACGGTCCGGTGTAAAAGGCCACCATGACCGGCAATAAAATTTATAAGTCATTACCGACTCACAATCAATTTCTTTTGCTTGTCTACTTTCCTTCTCAATTCCCTTTTTGAGATTAGTAATACAGATCTAGCTCTCTTCATCTTCAATCTTGGAAATCATTTACCAACTTCATAAAAGAAGAGTATTAATATTTGATACTGATTCACGATCATTATTACTGCTTGTCAATTCCTCTCTTTCCCACTTATTTTTGTGGTTAATCAAACAGATCTAGATCTCTTGGTTATTTATCTTTATGATAGTGATTCATAGATAGAAGAGTATACTTAAAAGATAATTCTCTAAAGATGATCTACCTTTATGGTTAGAGGGGATCATTGATGACGCAATCATATAGTTAAACTTAACTCAGTCTTAAAGGATAGTCATTCCGAAAGTAATGTCGCATCCAGCTATCTGAAATCAACAGTATAAATTATAATTCAAAGGCGATTATTTCAGTTATATGTATTAATCAAAGGTACATATAAAATTCTCTTCTCAAAGTCTTTCTAATCCCAAAAGTCCTATGTGAAACACCTTTATATGATATCTTTTAACTATTAGAACTTTCTTCTGTCCCATGCAATAGGGTTCTCATGGATCCAATGTCGAGGAGTGTAGAGGGAATCTCACTGATAAGGAATAATCAATCACATCTTGCTATCTTTAGATGATAGTGAAAGTGGAAAAGTGGGTGTGTAAGTCATATATTAGTATGTATAGAGACCAATTATACTGAACCATTAATTTTTTTTTTTGAATATTTATATTGAAACCCCCTTCTCACTGATTCCTACTCATTCTCACCACCTCATATGAAACAAGGTGTATATAAAAAAATTGTGTTTCCTCGACCCCACATAGTTTACCTCGTTCTTTGTCAACCTGTATCGTATCCCTTCTTATATGATTCTTCAGTATTAATTTAAATAACAAAAATAGTTATCATTTATGAATAAAATACTTTAGTCTCTATTTATTTCAATAGCAAGTCATTATTTTATCCCACTTGGCAACCTCACAGTCCCCAAGGTTGTCAACATTTTATTACCTTTGATCCCTTCCACGAAAATGAACAACTATGAGAATTAGCTCTTTCTTGTTACTAAAAATGTAATATGGTTTGTTAGACATGACAACTTAGATTATTGTGATAAACACGGTCTGATAACTTTTACAGGAAGGTTCAAGGTGCTCTTCAGGATTGATTCTCAATTTCAATACTACTAGTTCGCCCTTTTGGATTCAATAATAAAACCTCTGCTAAATTTATTTGTGAGTGTTGTTTTATCAAATAACCAACATATCACAGAAGATAATTTGAACCATAGAAGAGGCAATTGACCAACTCTCTGAATCGAAGTTATCAAAAAGAAAATTTATTTATACCTTGCAAAAATCAAGAATTTATCTAAACCTTGATCTTATACCTATTCCCAGGATAAAGGTGATTATGGATGATTTCTTGAGATGAGCACATCATGCTCAAATGTGATTCATCTTATAATAGAGAATCATGCAACATGCATGCAATTGATGAATATATATATATATATATAGTCTTAGATTCCTGTAACAAATTTGGTATATATATGTTTATAACAGAACAAACATATCCAGCTTAACAGATAACTTATAAAATGCTTTGCCAAATTTAGTTGGTAATAAAGATACATGAACAGTATAAAGATACATGCACGTGACGCTGCAAAATGCAGAGAAATACAAAAGTTGGTTTGCAAGAATGCTGCACTTGTTTAGATCATGAAAATTGCATGGAGATAGAAATTTAAGGTTTCAAAAATGCAGGCATGGCAGCAAAGAAAATGGCTAGGGATTGTACCTAATTTGACTTTAAAACTTGCATGCAAGTGCTTGTACAGTGGCTGGACAGCAACAGGAGGAGGAAGAAAAAAGTTTCTAGTCCTTGGACTGTTCTTGGAGTAGCAAGATCTTGCAAAATGAAGGCAGCAACAGCTCTCAAAGCTGCTGGACAGTAGATAAAATATGGAAAATATGCCCCCCTTGTTTGGAGAATGAAAAGAAATTTTGAGAAAACAAGAGATGGATTGTACCTTGAATTTTTCTCCAATCTTTTGAGCAAATCACATGCAGCAAAGAGGTCCAATTTATCAAGGAATTGCTGAAGAAATTCCAACTGCCAGTAGCATTCACCTATGGGATTATGAAATTGGAGATAAACAATGCAAATGTAGAATTTGTATGTTCATCGAGGGAGAGACTTTCTTGGAGAAGAAGTGGCGATGGAGAAAGGGATACCACGATTGGAATTTGGGGGAAATGGAAAGAAAAGGGAAAATGGGAAAAAAAGAAGGGTTCCCACGTTGGCTTTATAGAGAAAAGAGGAGGGGAGGAAGTTTCCTAGAAACTTCCCATTTCCACTTTATATATATATAAAAAAAATTCTCTCTTTTATATTTCTATTTGACGTTTACAACAGAATAAAGTCTGCTACAGTTACTGTAGCAGCAGAATTTTAAATTTTTATTTATATTTTAACCAACATTATATTTATTTGTTATATAAAAAAATCGACCGTATTCATGACTCGGGCGTCGGATTTTGACGTGCAATATCTCTATTCGATCGTCTCAAAATGACGGTCAAAATGAGTATAATGTTGATATACTTCCGGTCGAATTTCGAATACCCGAAATTTTCGGATACAGCTTTTGTTTAAGATTAAATTTTGTAATTTAAAATATCATATGACCTCTGATTGACGAACGGTCGATTCCGTTGGTCTTGTATCGTCGAATCGGATCTAATGACGGTCTCGATTCGTTTTGCGGTTTCCGAATTTGCGTCGCGGCTTTTCACGGCGCGCATTACGGAGTGACCGATTTTTGGTCGATTTCACCCGAACAACTTTTGATTCACTACTAATTGGTCGTTTTAGGTTGTTTAGTATTGACCGATAACATTTTTGGGTTCATTAGACCCAAAATCGGACGACTTCGGGTTTGATTGGAAACCGGATGCTACAGAGAAGCACCATGTGACCGGAGCTTCTGGTGGACGGCCCAGGCGGAGGAGGCGGGCGGGGCTCTGGGTTGTGCTTGCTTGCATAAAGTCGGCGGTGGAGGAACCCGACCAAAGCGGTGGTGGAGCTGGGGTTTGGCGATCGGCGGTGGGAGACGTTGCTGTGGCTCGATGGTGGCCGGAGCGTTGTCGGAGAAGGCGCGGTGAAGACAACGGTGTAGCGCGACTGTAGTGGTTCCGGTGGTTGTCGAAGAAGAAGGTTGCCGGAGGAGAGTCGTTGGGCTCGACGGAGGTAGCCGGAGCAGAAGCAGAGGAAGTGCGGCGGCGGAGCCGCTTCTGCAACGAGGGTCGGGGAGCCCTCGGATCTCGCCGTGATGTTGGCGTGGCCGGGCTGTCACCACCGGCTCGGCCTGGAAAGATTGGATATCGGCGGATGAGACTTGATGGATGCGGTGGCGAAGCTTTTATAGCGGAGGTTGTCGTAGGCCGGAAGAGGAAAGTAGTAGGTCGGCGACGATTTGGAGGGATTTGGGGGATATCGAGGATCGACGAGAAATCGAAGATCTGAGCGAATTTGCGGGAGTGATTGGGAGGTTGACGAGATGCGGCGGTTTTCGACGAGGATTCGATGAGATCGGAGGGGTCCGGTGATGGGCGAAATTCTCCGGGGCGGCGGAGATAATCGCGGGCGGCGACCGATAGGATTGGGAAAGGTGACCAGGGAGGACGACGACCCCTGGCCGTCTGATCGGCCGAGATCGGACGACCGGATGGGTGCCACGTGTCGGTTGAAGGGATGCAGGAGCGGGCAGCACGTGCATGGCACGTGCGTTGATTTTTTTTTTTTTTTTTATAAAAACTAATAAATATAAATGCCAAAAAAAGCTGACACGTGGCGGCCCTAGGGGCGGCCACGTGTCAGCACCAGAAAATTCGAAAAATAAAGATTTTGTAAAATGCAAAATAAATCGCAAACGACCTCGAATCGAAAAAGTTTCTTCACAAAAATTGCTCGTCTCGATGAGATCTACAACTTTCATGAAGACATCAAAACCAAAATCGATCAAATGCACAAAGTGATATTTTTGGGGTATCCCATGTACATAAAATACCTTGATTTTTGGGCTTTATATATTTATGTCATTTTTAAACCAGATAAAAATCCAGAAAAAATATGGTAAAATAAAAGATACCTTAATCATTTTTTTTGGATTTTTATTAATTAATAAAAAGAAGAAATAAATTAAAACAAGACAAATACCAATTTTGTACAGTTGGTTGGTGAAGACTCGGACTTAATTTGTTTCTTTGATTTCAAGCTCAATTTGGATTTGGATTTTTGCGTATTTTAATAAAACTTTTATCAAAGAAGACAAATAAAAAAGAAATAAACTAAAATAGGTTAATTATGTACATAAAATACTAGGTCAAAAACCGCTAAAATACGAAATGTACAAAAGAGGCCCAAAACCCAACTTTCACATATGAGCTCCGATTCACTTGAACTTAATCTTGTTTTGAAGGTAATTGAATGTACATTAGTTCAAAAGTGAGTAGGATTAAAATGGACACTGGATGGGGAAGATATGAGGTTTTTAGTCCGGAAATCCTGAAACTAGGGTTTGGGTTTGTGGTCCACTTATTTGGGTTAGTTATTTTTTTGTATTTTTCATTTATTCTTGTTAGTGATATCTACACAGTGGAGGTGGTTTTGTGTCATTCGGATTTAGCAGAATGAGTTAAAAATCCGAGAAGTTAGGCTATTTACAGGTCATTTTTGGCTTGGATTTTTGGCTTCTTATTTTGTGCATAAATAATGGATAAAATACAATTTTATGAAAACATGCATGAATGCTAATTATGCAGAATAGATGCATAAATGCTGTTTATTTTGAGGGATTTGAGCTTAATAAATGAGATTTAGAGCGATGAATCCGAAATTCATCATCCCCCTATACTTAAAGCATGCTCGTCCCTGAGCATAAAAAAGAAATGCCATGAGGTGAAATGAGATAGGGTTCCATACCAAGACCATGAGCTGAAGGTGAAAGTGAAACTAGACTCGAGCTTTGGATTATTAGTGTGGCGGAACTTCTGTTAGACTTAGAATTTTAAAATCAACACCCTTCAAGTTCTACACATCATTGTCACAGTTTTGGCTCAGAAGTCATCTTAGATCAATCCTCTTCCCAAAGTATACCCTATGAACATTGAATAATCGACTCATGTGTGTGAAAGGTTTTAGCTTGTCCCATCCAGAATGCCGGACTACCATGCTCCTCTCCTCTCCAGTAACTCGTCCTCGGGGAGTCAGGTATTTCCTTATAAGGCCTGTCGCGCTGTGTTCACAATCGAATTGGGGGGAGAAGATAGAAGAAGGGGAAAAGAACTGGAGGGTGGCCAGTGTAGTCACCTCTCCTTGTGAAGCTGGCCAGTGTAGCCGAATCTCCACTAAGATCTGCAGGTTTCTTGAAGCTTGGACCTTTTTGGTCAGATTTTATTTGGTAGTTGCTTCTTTGTATTTGGAATTTTGGTGGTTCTGCTTGGATCTTGTTGTGCCCCTACAGATATAGAATCTTTTTATTTCTGTACATTTTTGGGGTCTTAGAAAAAATTGTGCCCAACCGTCCATCCCTTTTTCGAAGCTTTATTTCAACCCGTACTCCGGTCTTTAGATTTCCACGCTACCAGAAAAGAAACTCACACAGTCTTTCAACATCCCGTCTGAGTTGAGTTAAGTGCATAGTGCGAGAGTACAAATTAATTCCCTATTCTAGAGTTGTACCCAGAATGAAGAGACCAGGTTAGACACTAAGAGTCAAACGCTGCACATTGTCATGTGGAACTCAAAGAATTAAGTCACAGACCTGAAGTTTCTAAAATCCTATTTTTCGGTGAAGTTCCTCTGAAAATTAGATGGATTAAGGTCAAGTCCAGACCACTCTCGGTTTCGGCTCATAACTCGGTTCAGAACCCAAAGACTTTTCACAGATGCAAATAAAATGTTGGATGAAGTGCAGGTGTGTGAAATGCATACACTTTTTTTTGTGATTTTTTTGATTTTTTTATGCAAGGGGTTTTTGGTTTTTTCATGCAAAAATGAATAAAAAGCCATTTTTTTTTCAAAAAATTTGGGTTGGTCACAGTTAGTGGCAAAACTCTTTTTCTTTTTCTTTTGTTTTGTAGTTTTTTTTTCAAATTAGTTACCCATCCCGTAAATATATAGAGACTTACGTGAAAGTACGAGATATGGCTAAAATATATACACACTATATATACAAACCCCCTATACTTAGCGGGTGCTGCGTCCTCACAGCACACAAAGCACAAAGAAGACATAGCTCGTGCTAAGCGTAAGAGAGTGAAAAAGGAAAAGAAAAATAATAAGATTTACAGATCCGCCCCCTATACTTAGACTGTGAACAATCTGAGTATGGAAGAAGGGCGGAAAAAAGAAGAATAAAATGAAGCGGTCGGGGTCTGTGAATGAGGAGAGTATAAACAGATGGGCATCGGTTCCCCTTATACTTAGGCTCTGGTCAGCCTAAGTATAAGAGAAGGGTGAAAATGGAGCGATCGGAAGATAGGAGAAGGATGGTATATACAGATGGCATCGGTCTCCCCCTATACTTAGGCCTTGGCCTAAGTAGAGGAAGAAGCTGTACAAGGAGCCGATGTGGTCGGGAGGGATTTGGATTTTTACGCATTTTAATAAAACTTTTATCAAAGAAGACAAATAAAAAAGAAATAAACTAAAATAGGTTAATTATGTACATAAAATACTGCAAAATAGGGATTTGGATTTATATGATGACATTCAGAAGAGAGATTCTTTTAGATATCTGGGTTCTATTTTGCAACATGATGGGGAAATTGATGGAGATGTTACTAACAGAATAAATACAGGCTGGCTAAAATGGAGAGGAGCCTTTGCTGTTCTCTGTGATAAGAAAATTCCTTTAAAAATTAAAAGAAAATTTTACAAAGCAGCCGTGAGACTTGCTATGCTCTATGTATCTGAATGTTGGCCTGTGAACCATAGACATGTGCAAAGAATGGCTGTAGCGGAAATGAAAATGCTAAGGTGGATGTGTTGACACACACGTAAAGATCGGATTCGGAATGATGCAATCAGAAAGAAAGTTGGTGTTGCTCCGATCGAGTATAAGATGCGAGAAAACTGCTTAAGATGGTTTGGTCATTTGCAAAGAAGATCAACTGATGCACCAGTTAGGAGATGCGAGCGTTGGGATGTTGAGTCGGGCCAGTCGGCTAAGAGAGGGCGGGGACGGCCCAAGAAGTGTTAGAAAGAGTCTAAGAGACCATACGAAGGGATTTTTGTTTTGTGGATATAAGCCCGGGATTGACCCAAGATAGATCTGAATGGAGGCGAAGAATCCATGTAGCCGACCCTACTTAATTGTGGGAAAAGGCTTTGTTGTTGTTGATAAAGAATTAAAAGAAGTAATTGAATTTAAATAAAGCATTAAGCGCACTAGAATAAGTTTGCTTTTAAAAAGATAAAAAAATACGGTATCTCCTAGCAAAAAATGGTTGACTAGTGGACCTAATCGGAATTAGTCGGTACTCGGTCGGCCACCCCACTGACTAGACTAGTCGGACCTATTAGTCGAGCTAGTCGATGACTTTTACAACATTGGGAGCGTGATGAAACCACGGAAGAACGCCTCAAAGGGCTGATGGTTCTATTGAACTTTCTCACTAGATACAGAGGGTGATGGGCTTCTTATATAGCCCTCACTGAGTCTCCACATCTCACAACTAGTAGATGTGGGACTAAACAACTGGATGTGATAAATGGATCCTGGATTGATCCATTTAACCAACTACACCACACATGCCGCCTAACACATATACTCCAACACTCCCCCTCGAGCTGGAGCATGCAATGCTCAGCTTGGACAAACAGAAAGAAATCTCAATTCACAATACAAGACACTACAGGCAATATCAACTCAACACGCACAATTGTCAGCTGTTGAGGATGTTGCTCTCATGCTGTGCATGTGAGGAGGATAAACAGGGCTGGAGTTTGAGTCAAACTGAATCTCCTCGTTGGAGAGCATGCGCTCTGTACTGTGCATATCAGAATCACTGCAACTGGAAATGAGTATCCTCGTCGGAGTACTCTGGCCTGGCATAATATGTGGACAACTGCTCCATTTCTGAAAGAGGCTGAACATAAAAAGCTTTGGGAACATCCTCGTCGGAGTCCACGGTCGCTGGAGAATGGAGCATGAAAAGTCTCCCTGTCGGAGAATTGGGTCTCTCCCATACTGGCTCAGAGAATGGGATCTCTACTCTGGAGTCCTTATGAAACCACATAAAAACCCTAGCCCACATGGCATGGGGAATGAGATCTCTACTCTGAAGTCCTTATGGATCACATGAAAACTCTGACAAAAAAACAGAAGATGGGACCGCACAGATGGCAAACATGTGCACATCAAACTGAAGACCGCATACATGTGCATGTCTGAAACTGAAGACTCGGAACCACTCTGACGTGGAGTTTGAACATCTGCAGAGTTTGGAAATCTGGCTGCCATCTGAACTGGAGAATATGGAATTTGACGATCTGGCCTGTTGAACTCTACACCATACCCCCTTTCTCCCATACTTGTGGAATATAGTGACATCGACAAAGTTGGGAGAAAATAGAAAAATGGGGAAAGCATGAATCACATAAGCCGATCATATTTTTTATTTTTCTTGGCTTTCTCATTTTCAAAAAAAATTTCATCATTTTTTTCTCAGCTATTTCTCCCTTTTTTAATAGCTGTCACTTCTCTCTTTTTTTTTAAATAAGCCGTTCAATATTTTTTTCTCGACTTTTTTTTGCATTTTTTTCCATGTACGTTTTTTTGCACGTCCCTTTTTTTCGAAGCATAACCTCTTGGCCTTGTTGGAAGAAAATAATAGAGATGTTTATTCCAGGAACCCTAGGCTCTCTTATATAGAGGAGAGATCTATCGGTAAATTACATAAGATAGACATAAGGAAATAAAATAGCTGAAAAGGTACATAGGAACATAGAAATATATCTACACTCCCCCTCTAGATGGAGCATAGATGTCAATCATGCTTAGCTTGGACGAACACTTTTGAAATGGTCCCCTGAGTAATGCCCTTGGTAAAAATATCTGTTGTTTGCTCTCCTGAACTAACATGAGAAGTAGAAATCAAGCCCTTCTGGATCATATCTCTCGTATAATGGCAGTCTACCTTAATATGTTTCGTTCTCTCATGGAATGCAGGGTTGTTCGCAATGAATAAGGCAACTTGATTATCGCATTGCAACTGCATGGGTAGAGGAACATCTACATGCAAATATGCTAACACTGCTCGAACCTACATAATTTCTGTACTTGCTTGCGCCATAGCCCTATACTTAGATTCGACACTTGATCTAGCCACAACTGTTTGTTTCTTGCTTTTCCAAGAAACAAGAGAACTGCCAACAAATACTGCAAAGTTCGAAGTGGATTTCCTATCCTTAGGACACCCTGCATAGTCAGCGTCAGCACACACATATACAGAGAGAGTTGCTCCTTTCTTGAAAAATAATCTTGCACCTGGAGAAGATTTTAAATATGTCAATATCATGTATATAGCGTCCATATGTACTTGCCAAGGTTGCTCCATGAACTGACTCACTCGACTCACTGCAAAAGAGATATCCGGTCTGATAATAGTAACATACAGGAGCTTTCCCACCATCTCTCTATATCTCCTCTTATCCACTTCATCTGTATCATCATCGTATAATTTCATGCTAGGATCCTTAGGAGTAGTAGAGGGTCGACACCCAATCATGCCCATCTCAACAAGCATGTCTGTAACATATTTTCTTTGGGTCATTACAAGACCCTGCGCATTCCAAGTAAATTCCAACCCTAAGAAATATCTTAGAGTGCCCAGATCCTTAGTAAGAAACTGACGGCCTAGGAACTCTTTTGCCATCTTTATCCCATGCATATCATCTCCTGCAACAAGAATATCATCAACATAGACCATTATGACAACAATACCTCTAGGTGTCCTCTGCACAAAAAGCGAATGGTCTGCATTAGACCTCTTGAACCCCTGTTTCTCAATCAAATCCGAGAGCTTCTGCAACCCCACCCTTGGACTTTGCTTAAGGCCATGTGGAGTCTACAGATTTACTGACACCATTGTTTTTAAAAACGCGCCTCGAGGCGCTGAGGCGTACGCCTCGAGGCGTTTTTCTAGGAAAAATGCCTCGAGGCTATAGCGTCATGCAGCCTCAGTGAGGCTTAAGCCTCAAGGCTTATGAGGCGCGCCTCGAGGCGTTGCCTCGAGGCGTAGCCTCATTTGTGTGCTGATTTTTTGAATTTTTTCTGCAATATTTTTTTCTTTTCTTTTTGATTGTGGGCTTTTCATCTTTCATAGACAAGTATGTTCAAGTCCTTAAGCTCACAATTCACTAAAATGCATTTTTTTAGTTTATTAAAGTATTGAGCTTATTTTTACTTTGTTGTGCATGTTCTTTATATATAAACATGAACAAAAATTTGGATCTTGAGATATTAAATCTAATGCCTCTACTCTTAGTATGCATCTTGTGTTACATCTAGCCCCTTTAGTAAATTTTATTCAAGACTTTAAATTTTGCAGAGTTACCTATTATTGTGCTTGCATATTCATATTTACTTGACTCTTTACTGATTTATAGTCCAAAAAAGAGTGTTATATAACAACTTCGATGTTTAAACCATGATATTAGCCTTGAAATATCATGGAGTTATGTATTTACTCATAACTATTATATTTCTAGAACTTGAAAATTGTAATTATGGTTAATTATGATGTTTAATGAAAAAATTTCTTCCACGAATGAGGCTTACGCCTCAATACGCCTCGAGGCTTACGCCTCGAGGCAATACTGGGAAAACGCCTCGATACGCCTCACGCTTTTTAAAACCTTGACTGACACTCCCCCCCAGTAGCAAACCCCGGAGGCTGCTGCATGTAAACTTCTTCATGTAGATCTCCATACAGAAATGCATTTTTAACATCCAACTGAAATAAAGGCCAATCACATACCACTGCTACTGAAAGTAGGATACGTAGTGTAGAGTGACGAGCCACTGGAGAAAAAATGTCCAAGTAATCCACCCCGTAGGTCTGAGTAAAGCCACGCGCCACTAACCTTGCCTTGTAACAATCAAGACTGCCATCCGCATAATGTTTAACCGTAAACACTCATTTGCAACTGACTACAGACGCCCAAGGAAGAGCAAACACCAAACTCCTTGTACCACGGGACTGCAATGCAATCATCTTTTCCTCCATAGCTAAGCACCAACAACTATCCTTCAATGCCTCCTGATAATTCCGTGGAATTTCCACGAAAGATAAAGCTACTGCGAATCTCTGAAAGTCCCATGTTATACGATGAAAGGAAACCTGAGAAGCAAGGGGGTAAGAAGCACAAGACCGCTTCTGCTTGCGAACTGCAAGAGGAATATCCAGGTCATTGGTAACCTCCTCCATCTGTTGGTCATTATCCTGCAAAGATTCCTGTACAGATATATCTCCAGACCCATCATTAGAAATCATGTTATCAAAACAAATTTGGGGCATGTTGGATAATAGGAGATGACCATGAGCAGAAGCAGTCCGATGGGTATAGAATTTAGGTAATGGTGGAACAGTTGGCACATTCGACTGGGTAGTAGGAGGGGGGTGGATGAGGAGGTGGTGGTACTGGTACCACTGACACAGGAGGAGGTGGTGAATAGCCTGTAGGAGGGGGTTGCATGTAAACCTCATCATCAGAGTTTGATGAAGCCAACTTGTCACCTATAGGATAGAAATACATTAAAGACTCAAAAAAAGGTGACATCAGCACGCAAATGATCATAACAATGGTATCCCTTCTGGGTCCTGGAGTACCCAACAAACATACATTTGACAGCTCTAGGAGAGAGATTGTCAAGACTTGGAATCAACTGGTGAACAAACGCAACAGAGCCGAACACACGAGGAGTGAGTGAGAATAACTCCTTCTCAGGGAAGCTATAGAGAAAGGAATTTTCTCACCCAAGACAGACGATGGCATACAACACCAAATAACATGCTGTAAGAACCACATCACCCCAAAACGAATGTGGGACACGACTCTGAATGAGAAGAGTCCGAGTAACATCAAGAAGATGACGATGCTGTCTCTCAGCAACACCATTTTGCTAAGAAGTATAAGCACAAGATGTTTGATGAATAATCCCACGAGATGAAAAAATGGGAGAGAATACGAGTACAAAATTCCAAAGCATTGTCAGTTCGCACAAATTTCACAGAGGCAGAAAAAACATTATGCACTTCATTAATAAAAGTTTTGATAATATCTCCTGCTTCAGAATTATTTTTCAAAAGAAACTCCCACGACAACCGAGAAAAATCATCCACAACCACAAGATAAAACCTATGTCTTTGGTGATCAGGAACACGACTCAGACCCCAAATGTCTACATGAAATAACTTAAAAATGGAGCTACTGTTCTGACTCTGACGACTAGGAAGAGCAGATCGATGATGCTTTCCCAACTGACATGCCTCGCAGTGGAAGGAAGAACTGGGTGAAATTTGTGACAACATGTGACACATCTTCTGAAGAGGTAGATGATCAAACCAATTGTGCCAAGTGAAAGGAGAGACTGATCCAGACGAATGAGAAGATACGCCAGCATAGGGAGTCCGAACCAGGCGATAAAAGCCACCCTGCTCATGGCCACGCCCAATCACTCTATATGTAAGAATGTCCCGAAAAACAAGAGACTGTGGGTCAAAAATAGCTCGGCAGTGCAAATCCTTTATAATCTAAGTAATAGAAAGCAAGTTCATAGAGAAATCAAGAGCATGCAGCACATTCTGTAAACGCATAGAGGATGCAAGCTGTTGTATGTGATTGGAGAATGAGTCCCATCAGCTATTACAACTGTTCTCCCTGGAAGAACCCGTCTATATGATGCAAGCTGTTGTCTGTCTTCACATAAATGATGCGTCGCACTGGAGTTCATAATCCACTCTGTAATCTCAGATCCATGACAAGATGTAAAGACATAAGTACCTGAGATGCTAGCTGTAGCTTAGGTACTAGAAGAAGCAGAAGATGCAACATTTGAATGGCCTCCAGGAGATGGTAAGGCCGGAGGCATGATGTCCCTCAATTTGGCCACAATATCATCAAACCGCTGATCTGAAGTAGGCATTGCAGGAGATTCAACCTGTTCCGCTACTTGGGCCGATGGAGGAAACCCATGCTTGGAATAAAATATATCCTCTGAATGACCAAGACGATGACAAAATGTGCATGGCTGACGGATTCGACCCCCTCTGCTATGGGGACCACGTCCACGGAAAGTAGATGAGCCTCCTCTACCTCGAAAGGCTTCCATCGTCGAGGAAGTCTGACCACTAGTAGTAGATGGAACAGTAATCCTGCTAAACCCGCGGAAGGCTTCCTCCATGGGAGGAATTGTAGCATCTGCGAGGATCTGGGAGCGGGCAGCATCATATTCAGGATCAAGTGCATCTAGGAATACACCAACCATGGTAGCATTCCTATATTTCTTCTGCTGCTCAGGGGTGGTAGTAAGAGCATGAAACTGTGTAGCTTCTCAAACATCCCTCTCAAGGATGTATACAATGAATGCAGGGGCCGTCGATTCTTCTTGATAGTGAATATATCATGATGGAGTTGGAGAATCTTCGTCTCATTCCTCGCATGAGAATATGTTGCTGTGAGGATGTCCCACAATGCCTTAGCAGTAGGCTGATGTAACACGTCGTTGGCGATTTCAATCGTCAACGTACCAGAGAGCCATACTTTGGCATAAACATCATCTGCCTCCCATGAGGCATTTACACCAGTCTTCTCCACCGGCTCCTCCTCGGTAAGAATATGTTTCTTACCATTTGACTTCATAAGGCTCATGAACTGCATAGCCCAGAGCTCATAGTTTGTCCCGTCCATCTTGACAATAGGCGCTGGACCTCTGAAAGCGCTTGTGGCGGGTACATCTACTCTATTCTCAGACATGATGTCGGAGGTAGAAGACTAGGGTTTGTGAAGACCAAAAGTTGAATGTCTACACAGACATATGTGGATTTGATTGCATATGTAACCCATGAAGTAGATGAGAGGACCAACGCCGACGGTAAGGAACTACGCACGTGCGGTTAACGCACACGAGACTGCATGCTCGGGCTGCACACGGATGCTACGTACGCGTGCAGGTGGCACAAGGCGTTGCGCGAGTGCGTGTTGGAGGCTACGCACGCGCAGGTAGCACAAGAGCACGCAGGGGCGACACACGCAGGGGCGCAGGGAGGTGGCACGCGGGGCTGGAAGGTGAGGTCTAGGGTTTTGATACCCGAGCTCCGATCTAGGACCGCCGCTCTGATACCACGCTGGAAGAAAATAATGGAGATGTTTATTCCAGAAACCCTAGACTCTCTTATATGGAGGAGAGATCTATGGGTAAATTACATAAGATAGTGCAGAGATCTATGGGTAAATTACATAAGATAGTGCAACAATCTCTCTCTCTCTTTTAAAATACATACGACCCACTTGGGCCTCTCTTCTCCTTTTCTCTCTCTTTTTAAATTTTCTTTTGGCCCATCAAGGCCTTTACAATAACAACAGAAAGAAGGAAAAATTATTATTTTTTAAATCCGTCGATCCACTTAGGCCTTATTTAGGGTTCCTACTTGGTAACCCTTCTCTCATGAGGCTGCCACTCTCGATGGGAGCCCCTGCACCTCAAAAGATGTCGCCTGTGCTGCCATCCCCGATAGGGTTTGAAGCAGCGAGGGAGTTAGGAGGATGCGGCTCACCGTCGCCTGGAGCATGTTTTCTACTGCCTTGCTCGACCACGCGAGCGCAAGATGAGGTTCCTGGAGCCTCGAGCTCTGCCCGGATAGATGCGACATGGAGGGGAGAGGAGGTTGTTGCCGCCAACACGAGATTGGGAATCGTGCCACCTTACGCGATTGGAGAGGAAAGGAGTTGTGGCTCCTGGAGCGTGCTGCTTGGATGCACGCGAGGCCGCCTAAAGGAGGTGCAATCGCCTGAGGGTTGCCATCTGGAACTGGGAAGAGGGTGGCGAGCCCCTTTTCTTTCATCAATTTTTTTTTGGATCTGGAACTGGAACTAGACTCTAGAACTGCGATGGAGAGAATGAAACCTTTAAGGTGAATGGGGGCGATGGTGCGTCGCTTGGGTGGCACATGACAGGAGGTCGGCGACGCCGCTTGGAGCCTCTACTTCTTGAGATGTGCTTCGCGCCATGATGTGATGCCGCCGGAGATGCGACAGAGGGCTGGCGGTGCCTCTCTTGCTTTGTGTGATGCTGCAGAGCCCTAAGAGTAGGGCAGCGCCAAGGCGAATGTTGGTGGCTGGAGATCAAGCACTGTCGATCTGGACAGAAGCAACCTTGAATCCATGGAGAAATAGAGTTTCAGAATGTAACCCTAGAATTGAACTGAAACTTGAACATTCTCCAAGAAAAAATCCACGAATAATAAATATTGAAGAATGAAGAATAATTGAATCGAAACTCGACTAAATAAAAAATATAACACGATTCTTTGAGAGTCGAGCCGCTCTGATACCATGTTAGAAAATAATCATGACTCTGATACCATGTTAGAAAATATAATGCGGAAGCGACTATCAGAGAAAAGAAAAATAAACATTGAGGAACATCGGGATTTTAATGTGGAACCCTACTCCCTAAGGGGCCCTCACCGAGTCTCCACATCTTACAATTGGTAGATGTGAGACTAAACAACTGGAAGTGGTAAACGGATCCTGGAGTGATCCATTTACCCATCTACACCACAAGTGGCACATAACACATATACTCCAACAAAAATGTATAAATTTATATAAATATATAAGAATATATGTATAAAAATGATTTATATATTTAAAATAATTTAAAAAATTCAAAACCAGTTAACGATCGACTAAATTCGATTAGACACCTGACTGCTATTAATCCTTAGTCAATGATCCCGCCGAATATCTACCTGCTACCGATTTCTACAATCTTGCTTACAATTAAGATATGATACAGAAAGGGCTTCATCTCAACAACCCATGTCAGCTCGGAGGAACAAATGACAAATATTTTCTTTAAGAACCTACCTAGGGGCCCGTTCCAGAAGTGTTCTTCCAAGATGAACATGATAGATATCTATGTTCCATCTTGAGGGGGGAGTGTTAGAGAAATTAGCATTTATGTAGTTTCTTATTCATTTTTTTGAGATTTTCACTTTGGTTATTTGCCTTCTAAATTCCTCCTCTCTATATAAAAGATCCCTATCGCCACAAGATTAACAAGTCATTCATTTATCTCCACAGGTTTAAGCTCCCAAGTATTGGCCATCAGATAGGTATTCTTGAATTAATCTAGGCTCTGTTACTTATATCCCTACCTACAATTTCATCTATTACTTTTAGGACCTTTTATAACAATCTTTCCGATCAAATTCTTGGTGGAAGCCACCCCATTTCTCAAAGAACATAAGTTATAAATGATGCCACTCTGAATCTCCCAAGTGATGGTTCCGTTCATGCTCCATTAAAAAAGCATTAAAATATACAAATGAGCACTTATAATAGCAGTGACAGTCTTGTTTGGAGTATTCCTACTGTTTAGTATGACAAAGTATGAACAATATTTAAAATAGCAGTGAGAGTCATCTGTGGAACATCTGTGATATATACCAATGCCATCATATCCCACGATGTCTTATGGCAGTTATATAACTTATATTACCAACATGACTATTGAAGTGTTAAAGATCATCCATAGTGCTTTAAATGCCGTTCTAGATGGAAGGTATCTAGAACATAATCAAGACATTTTACTTCCAGAATTTAACTATCTAAGAGGGGATGAGCGTTGCAGAGCCTATGCGCAAGCCCTTTTCTCGGATTTCAGAAATTTGAATTCAAGTTATCGTATTTCTGTTCCTTCTTTATTTTGATATATATATTTTGTTATGTTATTGCATGTGTTACTCCATTCTTGTTGAAGAGGTGAATACTGTAGTTTTTGCTTCCCATTCTGATTTCTATTCGAACTCTGAGCACGCTGGTACTACATATTAACATGAATGGTGATTATGATGATAATACTATTTCAAAACTTATATTTACACCTATGCTTTACAATCATGTCTTTCAATCTTATTTTATTGATTTAAGAACATTGAAAACCTTATTTTTTGAAAAAATGAGTTTAAATTCATTTCCACGATTTTCGATGATTTTAATGAAATTCTCCAAGATTTCTCTTTCTGATATTTGTGAAATGAAACCAAATTCGAAGTTTAAGGCCTTGCTTTTAATTCCTTATTTAAAAAGTTGAAGCTCCTCTATTCTCGTATAATATATTATCAAGGATCTTAGGGAAATGTTATACATTATACTTTTAAGTTGTTATAGGAAAGGCGGGAATTGCAAGTCCATTCAACATAAATATAGTATGTTCATATTGACGAGACACTGTAGATTGAATGTGGAACAATAGACCAATAATATTCTCTAACAGAAAACTAAAACATATATTATTAAGTATATATTATATATCATTTTTTATATTGTACATCATATTGACTAGCGGGCCAGGCCATGCTTGGGCCAATCTCGGCCCCAGCCTGATCCAAAGAATTATATGGGCCTAAACTTTGGCACAAACCCAAACTGTTTCAATTTTGGGCATGGACCAGGGTGGGTTTAGATGGCAGGGTTTCGGGATGGGCTCGATAGCCCCATGCTTATCTGAGTTGTGTTACAAGTTCTTATTTAAATGTGTCACGGTAATCATTAATGGCATTGAGGTTTGTAAGTAGGTTGCACATTCAATCTATGATCTACAATTTGCAAGTAAAACGTATTTATTTAGACTCCATGGATACTTTTGAGCGATCAGTTCAGTGTCATTTCTTTTAAAACGGCTGGACTTACAAGTTGTAACAAAAACATAGCAAAGGAACATTTAATAGTTCACCTCCCGAGGGTGTTCTTGCCCTGGGGACACATGTTATGAGGTTGTTTCCTTTGGCACAACATTACAAGCATGTCTGTACGCAACAATGCGTTTCTAATTAATTGGCGAACTAGCATTTGTTTATGGCATGGAAGCATTTCCTTTCATTTATGCCTGTCTTCAACTTTGGTTTATGCTTCTATCTGTAGAAAGGAACGTATGATGCTGAGAATAAAGTCATAAAGCTTCAAAGTGAACTTGTAGGCAATGCATCCAAGGTATGCTTCTGGAGATCTCTTGGGTCTTAATGCAAGGATCCTATACATTCTTAATTGGGGTCTTACTGCCAGAATTGTATTGAAGTCTGGGAGTAATCCGGCAACCAAACATGCCCATATGGTATGACAAGTGAATATGTTTTTGTTGGCATGGCCAGATGTCACACAACTTTCACATTAAAATGCTTATAATCTATTGTCTGTTGTGGGTATGCCATGTGTAATTTTTTTAAAAGGAATATTCATTTGACCTAAATTTCTTGAAACCTCAAGTTTGGTTTAAGTCGAAAATGGAGACCGACTTTGATAAGAGTTCCTAATAAAGATCTCTACATAATCATTATATTTTAAAGAAAGTCTGTTAATTTTTTTTGCGCTGATCTAGAATATCTCAAAATCTAAGACCTGAGCAGTTAGAAATGAGGCCCAGCACAAGTTGCTTTTTCATCTAGATTATGCAATCAGTCTTGCAGCTGCCACCAACACTGAATAAAATCACCGAAGTACTTGTCTTCCAGTAGTTTGTGATGTAGTACCAAAGAAATTTCCACCTAAATTTTAGTTGGTACATGGGCGGCGCTGAGAATATCAGAACAATAACTTAATGGGCATCGGTTACATCTGGATTTTGATCATATTCCCAAGTGCATTTCCTACTGATATCTTAAGTCCTGAGAAATATATGCAACCTTGTTAATCCCATGAAGGTTGCCCATCCAAAGTGGATCCTGCAAGCCTCGTCCTGACTATCGTTACATGGTTTTGTCTGCAGGTGAAGGAAATAACCCGCACTTTCAAGATTGTCAATGGCGAACTATCTTATGTAGTTCAGATGGCCACCAACCTGGTGAGTCTGCAGCCACATCTTAAGGCCGTCCTTAGGAAATTGTGATGCAATTAGCACGGAAAGAGAGTTTTAAGCGCAATCTTCTCGTTGCAGATAAAAATAAAGCCTGTTACCTGCCAAATTTTTATCCTTCCCGGTCTGTTTAGATATTTATACTGTTGTGAATGATGAGCTTTCCAACTCTGTAGACAAATTTACAAAATGGTTTTGCTATGCAACCAGCGCCTTCTATCATTAAGATTGCAAGGTCATTTTTGGTGCCAAAACCTCTATTTATGGTTTTTTAACAAGTAAATATTCTCATTCTCAGGAATCGACAAGCTTACCTAAGATTGTTCTGGGACTGTGGAAGGGAGCGTATTTTTAAAATGAATCCTCTCTTTTGACAAGTGGATTTATTAAAGCAATTTTTTGGGCACAGTTGCTCCATAAGCCGTAGTAAAAATATATGGTAAATTGTCTTCGTTATTTATAAAATCTGAACTACTCATTACATAATAATTGAGAAGCATAAAAGATAATTTTCGACAAAATATTGTAATAGTCAAAAAATAGAAGCATAACAGATAATCTTGAAGGAATGAAATCTGTTATATATATTTCATAATACTTATACAGTGTGCATTTCTAAAACATCTCCCTTTGGTGCATGAACAGCTTTTGAAACTGTAGAGATTTATGTTATGTTATGTTATTATGTACCGTTTCATATTTTCTATTTTTCTTCTGGACTCTTATGTAATTTACCCATGGGTTCTCTCTATATAAGGGAGCCTAGGGTTCTATGGAATAAACAATTCACTCATTTCCATCAACATGGTATCCGAGCCAAAACCCTAACCCTCATCCCTCCCCCTCTCTCTCTCTCGGCGACGCCACCTATTCATCCCGGCGCTCCTTCCACCCGCAGGCCCTTTCCAGCCCCCGACGCTCCTTCCAGCCGGCCTCTTCCAGCCCGTAGGCCCCTTCCGCCGCTCCTTCCTTCCACCGCCCCCCTTCCAGCCCGTCCCCCTCCCCCTGCCGGTGCCTTCCAGCCCCGCCCTTTCCCCGTAGTCGGCAACTATCTCGTCATGGATTTGAGTGCATAAAATTCTACATATGCACTCAAATCCTATCAAGTTTTTGTAGACATCGGTTTCTTATCTACAATCTCTACTTTTCGTCTCCGTCAAGATGTCCGGAAGGAAAGTCGATATGCCCTCCATAAGCGCATTCAAAAGTCTAGTGCCAATAGTCAAGATGGATGGGACAAACTATGAGCTCTAGGCAATGTAGTTCATGAGTCTCATGAAGTCGAATGGTAAGAAGCATATACTTACCGAGGATGAGACGACAGAGAAGACTGGGATCTATGCCTCCTGGGAGGCTGATGATTCTTATGCCAAAGTTTGTCTATCAGGAACACTATTGATGGAGATTGCCAATGATGTCCTCCATCAGCCCATCGCCAAGGCGATGTGGGATATTCTGGCTACCACAGGTGTGGAACGAGACCAAGATGTTACAGCTCCAGCATGATATTTTTACAATGAAGCAGAATGGGCGGCCGCTTCACTTTGTACACGTCCCTGAGGGGGATGTTTGAGAAACTATATAGCATTATACCATTCACGGCGACTCCAGAGCAGCAGAAGACATTTCGGAATGCTGCCATGGTGGGCGTACTACTAGCAGCACTTGATCCTGAGTATGAGACAACCCACTCTCAGATACTTGCCGATGCTACTATTCCTCCTATGGAGGAAGTTTACCGGAGGCTCAGTCACATCTCTGTTTCTTCCAGCACATCTACTCCACCCCCGTCAGTGATGGTGGTATCGCGAGGGAGAGGTGGTCAGTCTTCCTTCCATGGACGTGGACCTCGTGGCCGAGGAGGTCGTTTTCACCAGCCGTGTTCTTTCTGTCATCACACATGTCACTTAGAGGATACATGATACTCTAAGCATGGGTTTCCAGCATCAGTGCGTGTAGCCGAGCATGTTACATCTCAGTCGGCATCCACTACAGATCACCGGTTCTAAGAGCTTGTGGCGCGTTTGCGTGATATTATGTCTCAATCATCTACTGATTCTCCAGGTGGATCTGCATATGTTGCCGCTATAACATCTGCCAGTACTTATGCCGCTGCCAGTACCTCAGGTAGTGCTACTGCCTTTACATCTTGTCATGATCTCTCAGATTGGATTATGGATTCTGGCGCCACCCATCACCTCTGCCTTGACGGAGATAGACTTGAGTCATACAGGGACATCCCACCTGGACGCTCAGTGTTCATAGCTGATGGGACTCATTCCCCCATCGTTGGACAGAGGGAGATCATCTTGTCACTTCCTATGCATTTACAAGATGTTCTACATGCTCCTGAGTTTTCCATGAATTTATTATCCATTATTCAGATTACGAAGGATTTGCACTGTCGTGCTATATTTGGCCCATCGTCTCTCATTTTTCAGGACATACTAACGGGCAGGGTGATTGGCTGTGGCTCTGAGCAGAATGGTCTCTATCGTCTGGTCCAGAATTCATATACTGGTGTCTCTTTCCATTCAGCTAGATCAGTCTCTCCGTACACATGGCATCTTCACTTTGGTCACCCCCCGCTCCAGAAAATGCTTGCCTCAGATCTCTCCGAGTTCGTCATTTCGTTGTGAAGCTTGTCAGTTGGGAAAGCATCATCGTTCTAGCTTCCCTAGTCGTCAGAGTTGGAGCAGTAGCTCCCCATTTGAGTTGTTTCATATTGATATTTGGGGTCCGAGTTGTGTACTTGATCATCAGGGATACATGTTCTATCTAGTTGTAGTTGATGACTTTTCTCGTGTATCTTGGGTGCTTCTTTTGAAGAATAAATCTGAAGCAGGGGATGTTATTTAAAAATCTTATCAGTGAAGTGCATAATATTTTTTCTTCTACTGTCAACTATGTTCGTGCCAAGGGTTTAAATATCGATTTCGGATATCATATCGATACCCTGTCGATACGATATTTTGTCGAAATTTCGACGAAATTTCATCGACATTTCGCCCATATCGACCACTATTTGTGAAGAAAGGACCAAAAACTGCCCTCATATCGCCATTTCGCTCGAGATTTCGGTTCCTTGTCGAAACCAAAATTTCGCTGAAATTTCATTGAAATTTCGCGAAATCTGAAACCATGGTTCGTACGGATAATGCATTGGAATTCTGCACTCGTTCTCTCTCAGTTTCTTTCGTCCAAAGGTATTATTCACCAAACCACATGTGCTTACACATCTCAACAGAATGGAGTGGTAGAGAAAAATCGTCACCTTCTGGATATCCCTCGAACCCTGCTAATCCAGAGTTGTGCGCCTATCACCTTTTGGGGGGATGCTGTCCTTACAACCTTCTACCTGGTCAATCGCATGCCGTCCTCTGTTCTTGGTGAGAAAATTCCTCTTTCCGTTATTTTCCCTGATAAGGAATTATTTTCACTTACTCCTCGTGTCTTTGGTACTGTTGCCTTTGTTCACCACTTGTCTCCTGGACTTGACAAACTCTCTCCTAAAGCCGTCAAGTGTGTCTTTGTAGGTTACTCTCGGACTCAGAAGGGTTATCGTTGTTATGACCTCATAAACAAGAAATATTTTGTCAATACTGATGTTACATTTTTTGAGTCCGTTATGTGCTTCTCCCCTGCAGGTGACATGCTGGTCTCTTCCACATCTAATGATGATGTCTATGTTCCTCCTCCTCCTAGTTTGAGTCCACCCGTGTCCAATCCAGTTCCAGTTGTCATGCCACCACCACCATCACCACCACCACCACCACCTTCTCCACAACCACCTATCCCACCATTACCTAAATTCTATACACGTCGGTCAGGTCCTGCTCAGACTACACGTCATGCATCCATCACGCCTCAGGTATGTTCAGATGCTATTACTAATGATGGGTCAGATAATGTGCATGTGCAGAATTCTTCGTTGCAGGAGGAGGACACACCATCGAGTACAGCGGACGGTGACCTTGATGTCCCTATTGCTATTCAGAAGCAAAAACGGACTTACGCGTCTTATCCATTTGCTTCCCAAGTTTCCTTTCATCGTCTCACAGGTGACTTTCAGAGGTTTGCTGCGGCTTTGTCTTCCGTGGAGATACCACTGACTTATCAAGAGGCTATGAAAATTGTCTGCTGGAGATTGGCTATGGAAGAAGAAATGCATGCTTTACAATCCCGTGGTACATGAAGCCTGGTTACCGCTCCATTTGGCACATCTATTGTTAGCTGCAAATGGGTGTTCACAGTTAAATACCATGCAGATGTCAGTCTTGATCGGTACAAGGCAAGACTTGTTGCGAGAGGTTTCACACAAACCTATGGTGTGGACTATTTGGATACATTCTCTCTAGTGGCTTGGCACTCTACTCTTCGCATTCTTCTTATGGTTTCTGTGGTACGTGACTGGTCCATATTTCAACTTGATGTCAAGAATGCATTCTTGTATGGAGATCTGCAGGAGGAAGTCTACATGTAGCAGCCGCCGGGGTTCACTGCTGAGGGGGAGAATCATATGGTGTGTAGACTTCACAAGGCGATATATGGCCTTAAACAGAGTCCAAGGGCATGGTTCCAGAAGCTTTCCCACCTAATTGAATGCCATGATTCAAAAGATCAAATGCGGATCACTCGTTGTTCATTCAGAAGACTTCCAGAGTTACGGTTGTCATCGTGGTATATGTTGATGATATTCTGGTTACAGGAGATGACGTTCATGGAGTAGAGATGGCAAAAGCATTCTTGGGCCGTCAGTTTGTCACGAAGGATCTTGGTACCCTAAGATATTTTCTGGAGTTGGAATTTGCCAGGAATGCATAGGGTCTGGGGATGACCCCAAGGAAATATATTACAGATCTTCTGGTTGAAACATGCATGGTTGGATGTAGACCATCGAGCACTCCTATGGATGTAAGTATGAAACTGTATGACAATGATACTGAAGAAGTGGACAAGAGAAGATATAGAGAGATGGTGGGTAAGCTTCTTTATATCACTATAACTCGACCCGATATTGCTTTTGCAGTAAGTCGGGTGAGTCAATTTATGGAGAAGCCAAGATAAGTTCATATGGATGCCATATATATGATACTGAGGTATCTAAAGTCTTCTCCAGGCTCAGGGTTACTGTTTAGAAAGAACACAGATTTATCTATTTCAGCTTGTGCAGACGCAGATTATGCATGGTGCCCTAAGGATCGTAAGTCTACTTCAGGCTTTGCCGTTTTTGTGGGGAGCTCTCTGGTTTCTTGGAAAAGCAAGAAACAAACTGTTGTGGCGAGGTCTAGCGCTGAATCTGAATATAGGACCATGGCGCAAGTGAGCACGGAGATGATGTGGGTTCGAGCCGTATTAGAAGACTTACATATAGATGTACTTTTACCCATGCAGCTTCAGTGTGACAATCAAGCAGCTTTGTTTATTGCCAACAATCCAGCATTTCACGAAAGAACAAAGCATATCGAAGTAGACTGCCACTACACTAGAGATATGATCCAGAAGGGCTTGATTTCTACTTCACACGTTAGTTCATAGGATCGGACTGCCGACATATTTACCAAGCCATTGCTCAGAGGACCCTTTCAGAGATGTTCTTCCAAGCTGAGCATGATTGACATCTATACTCCATCTTGAGAGGGAGTGTAGAGATTTATGTTATGTTATGTTATTATGTACCGTTTCATATTTTCTATTTTTCTTCTAGACTCTTATGTAATTTACCCATGGGTTCTCTCTATATAAGGGAGCCTAGGGTTTTATAGAATAAAGAGTTCACTCATTTCCACCAACAATTGTAAACCGTGAAAAGCTGCTTGAATATTTTTTGGGATATTTACACCCATAACCCTGAGTAGTTTCATAATTACCCCAGGAACCCTCGATAATCACGAATTACATCCAGGACCTTGAATAAGTGCTCCGTTTTACATCTATAACCCTCCGTTAGTTTTGATCATTAACTCAACCCGAGCAATGAGTTAATCTAACCAATCCTAGATCTAACATCTGAAGTTAATCAAAAGTAAAAAAACAAAAAAACCCACCCCTACAGTCTTCATCCTCCAACGCCTCCCCCTCTTCCTTCTTCTTCCTCCCACCTGCCCCACCCCCGCTGACCACCTCCCCTTCTCCTTCTTCCTCCATTCCCCTCACACTCACCGACGCTGCCGTGGGACGGGGGTGAGCGAGTGCACGATGCTGCCGGGAATCGGGGTCTTGATTTGGTTCGAGTTTTTGTTCTATTTTCGGTTTTTCAGATCTCTGATCAAGTCGATCGGAGATCTTTCTGTTATTTCCGCCCACTTTCTCATATCAGATCCTAATTAGTTCACATCCAGTTTCTTCACGTATGATCCACATCCGATCATCTTCAATTGGAGGTCATCCTTCGATCTTTGTCTGTTTGATTCGTTTTCAAATTTTGTTAGTTTTCAATGATTTATCTCTAATCTCAGGCCGACGTTTACAAAATCTCGAGCATCGATTACTTGAGCACTTGCAGATCCAACTTCATCGAAGATCATGAGTTCGACATGCTTCGGACAGCATCGCTATCGCAAGGAACACCTCTGAGTTGAAGTTTCCTAGAGCTCGAACATACTGAATCGATTCATCCTCCATCTGCGAACATCAGGAGCCACACCAAGTATAAACAATCGTCATCTTCTAGATATACTCCGTTCTGATCACCGTCGAGGAATATAAAGCACCACAACGCTGGAGGTCTAAGAGAGCCCGACGGAGATTGAATCTTTATCGCCTCGTTCAATTCTGGTTATAGACCCTTTGAGCAGTAGCATCGATTCTCATCACCCAGCGTCTGATTTGGGGAAGAACATGTCGCTGCTCTAGTTCGCACATCAACCATTCGAAGCCCCCCCTCCCCGACAAGAACCTCCCAGCACCCCCGCACCCGACCGCCTGCAAGACCCTCCTGCCGTTTAAAGCTCGAAGCCCTCCCCCCCTTGGAAGCCCCCTCCCTCGACTACCTGCAAGAGGCCCCGCCCCGGCACCCCCGCCCCCGCAAGAGGACTCGCCCCGGCACCCCCGCCCCCGCAAGAGCCCCCTGCACCCTGACCTACAAGACCCTCCTGCCGTTTGAAGCTCGAAGCCCTCCCCCTCCCCTTGGAAGCCTCCTCCCCTGACTACCTGCAAGAGGCCCCGCCCGACACCCTCACCCCTGAAAGAGCCCCCTGCACCTGCAAGCTGCACCTGACCTGCAAGAGCTCCCCACACCTCTGCCTCCGACCACCTGTAAAAACCCCCCAGCACCCCCCACACGACCGCCTGCAAGACCCGCCTGTCGTTTGAAGCTCGAAGCCCTCCCCCTCTTGGAAGCCCGTCCACCATTGAGTCACTCTCAAAGCACCTCCGACCTTGCAGAATGGAAGGATGGTCGAGGAGGAGGAGGGGAGGTCGAAGCAAGAGGGAAGGGAAGGAGGAGTGGTATCCTTTATAAATAATGTGAACTTAAAGGTAGATTGCATGACGGATTTCATCATAACTAACGGAGAAATGGATGGAATGTACTTCTTAGGGTTATGTATGTAATTAAGAAACTACTGAGGGTTATGTTATGCAAGAGTTAAGGATGACTCGAGGTCCTGGATGTAATTCGTGATTATCGAGGGTTCCTGGGGTAATTACGGAACTACTCAGGATTATGGGTGTAAATATCCCTATTTTTTACCTTATCAAAAATGTTTTACAGCTTTTATGCTAAAGGCTGATATTTTTATTTTTGTTTTGAAAGTTACCTGCTGCTTACAAGTCATAAACAAGCAAATTGGGTACTTATTTTGGAAGAGAAGCGGTTTTTTATATTAGGCTACAAAGTTTTCTAACTCGTATTAAGTTAACTAGTTACATCGAAATAAGAGACAATCGGGCAACAATCTGTGATGTTAGTTTTTTTTTAATTGAAAAACCAATCCTTCTAAACACTAGATCCATAAACCTAGGAACATAACATTATTGCTCATGATCTTTTGGACCCTCTTCAAAAGCTCAACAACTTCTGGTACTAAGAAATCAAAAGTATCAAAATCAAAATGGATGAATGGATGTTGATTCTCAATGCATACTTTCTCATGCTTCACCACTTTTATTGAGACAGTTTTAATTGCAGCATGCCCCGTTATGAAGGTCCTGCTCTTCAACCCCACCATCGGAGAAACTCCTATCAAACCTTTACAAGCATGTTTCCATCTGACCTATCCAAAAATCAAAATATCAGCCAAGGTTCAGGAAAGCTGTATGCGTATGCGTTCGGACTGGTCACTGAATACTGATTAAGCGGTATGCGGGAGCATATGCGGGGTATATACAGTTTTAAGCAGTTTTCTATTTTTTAATTTAAAAATAATAAAATATCTATGAATAACATTACCACTGAAGTTATGTATCTAAGTGGAGTTAAAGAAAGTCTAAGAAAAACGGTTCATGTTAGATGGGTGTGTATATATACTTTTAATTGCCTCATATTTAATCAAAAAAAACATTTACCATAAAAACTTTACATTATATGTTTCGTAATAACAAAACTTCAATACATATACATGCACTACATGAGTAAAACCTCAATCGGCATATATAAAAATATTCGACGATACATTGTATATACTCGTGAAAATAATACATGAGAAAAACATAAAACATTGCATATACATAATGGTATAATGCATTGCAATTGTATATAAATGCATGTCATATTCTAACAATTGAATGAAGAGGCAGAGTTACGGAATTAAGGACCTGAATGAGAAGATTGAAAAGTTGGAGCTGCTGGAGCAGTATGCGGGGCATATGCGGGATATGCGGGGCATATGCGGGCCGCATATGCGGGGAGGGTGCATAATGCACTGATTCAAGTAATCGGTGCGGTCTATATGTCACGACCCGTCCCGCTAACCAGAACGTGCCGCGACAGAGATTCTTTCTTCTTCTTTTTCCTCAAGTAAACATGTGGCAATCTCAAAAACATAACATCTTTGTATTTCAAGTTCACAACACCAAAAAGTGTATTATACAAGTTCTATCTATTACAACTTCTTACAAAATAACACAGACAGTACAAAAACAACGAAAAGCAAAAGCCACCTCCTCCTAGTGTATAGGCGGTCCTTTCCCCTGCTAGTCGTGATTCTGTTGATCTGTACATAATTATAATATAAAGGGATGAGTCTAAACCCAATTATGAGCTTAGACCCAGTGAAAGGATCTCAAGCTTTTTACATATAACTAAAATATGAAATATGAGCATCATGACAAGAATTTATGCCGAATACTGTGAAATAGCTTGAAAGAGACTTTATGACAGAAATTACATATAAAACATGCTAGTTTTGCTATTGAATGCTGAAATCACTTCAAAAGCAGATAAATTGAAACATAATCATCACTATCAAGCTGTTTGTACTAATCACCACTGTGGCTAATTTATTGACTCATGAACGCTGAAACAAAGCTAAGTCATACGCGTAGACGGTCCCAAAGACCAAAAACACCCTGCATACGGCCCAAAGCCTATATGTATACAGAATGCGGACCCAAAGTCCTCTTGATACCATATCTAATGGTTTGCCATATCCAATGGCGGTTTCAGGGTCATATCTAATGACATCACCATATCTAATGGCTAGTTCACGAATTGTATAAAAGAGCTACTGTGGTGCTTATCTTCTGATTCTGATCCTTTTCTTGTCACTAATAATCTGTAAACTTGCTAATTCATGTTCATAACAGCTCTAATTCATGATCATAAAACAATCTGGCACAACATGCATATTCTTGTAACTGGAAACTATTAAGGACTTGAAAACCGATACATATTACATAATAACTGCACAAAACATATTTCTTATATAAAAAGCTCGAATCTAAGTAGTGAAACTAATGTTTCGTATTCCACAAAGAACGAAATGCTTAAAAACGTGCTATCATGATAAAACACCTGAAACGACGTCTGAAATACGTTCTAAGGCCCTGATTTCATATCAAATGTATGGTACTTGTAATTCATGCGTAAGAGCTTTAGAAAACACGATTTCATACTTGCTATTCAAAACCATGCATAAAAGCTAAAGACTAGTGCTTTAAAATAGCGCTTGAGAATCCCTCACCTGATCGATATCTAACTCGAGTCAAGTATCGCCTTCTTTTGTGAAATCTCCCTCTATAGCCGTCCTAGATTTGAGTACTACGGCTCGATGCGGACAGAACTTCGTTACGGCTTCAAAAACGCTCTCGATCACCGACAGGGCTTTGCCATGGCTCCTCTCGTGCTCCTCCCGCAACCTCGGCGGCCTTGCGGCTCTAAGGTGGAGAGATAGGAGTGGGATGAAGTGAGGAGGAGTATGGGAGGTCATGGGTATTTATAGGCCTCCACCCCCTTTACATGTTTGACATGTGTCAACATGTAAGGGAGCCTCTAAGCCACATGTTGCCTCTTCCATGTATGACGACACATGGCCTGCCACATGTCTTATTCATGAGAAAACTTGTTGCCCAAGTAAGAGCCTAGGCTTATCCACGAGATAACTTGTTGCCCAAGCCAGGTTTGGCTTCATTATGACACGTGCTAGTCTTAGGATGATGACACATGGCACTAATGAGTTTTTGACACTTGTCCTGACTATATAACGACACTTGTCCCATGATTTCCTCTCCATGTGTCCTACTTTTGCTAATGACGCTTAATTATCACTAATGGCAGGTAATTAGCACTAATCATGCTTAATTAGTCTTAATGATGTGATTATGGCTAATGAGTATAAATCTATGCTAATGATGCTTAATTATCACTAATGATGGTTAATTAGCACTAATCATGCTTAATTAGTCTTAATGATGTGTTTATGGCTAATGAGTATAAATCTATAACATTATGGGCACTATGCAAGTAGTGGCTTCTACTACTTATAAGGTACAACCAAAATTCTAGATTATTAGATGTGGTACTATGTTTTGAGGTGCTACACAATTCAGAGAACCTTTTGAAGTCCATTTTTATACAAGATGGTTTCTGATATAAACACAACAAGTTTCAATGAAATCATTGCATCAAGGCGAATCTATTGACTATGGTATCTATAAAGTGTGAACACTATCAATCCAATATCTCCTTGGAATAACACTTGATAATATTCAAAGGCATAGTGTACAAAACGTGTATTATACTACATGCCGCACAGGCATATGCGGCCGCATATGCGGCCGATTTAGTGAACACTGATATCAACAGATCTAAGTGTGGATCTTCTCTCCTGCGAAATAGTTAAAAAGTTTACAGACACCTCTTTCTTAGCAGCAACACCTGCACGTCTGAGTACATCAAATAGAATGTCTCTAACAAGACCGTCTCTGTACTTAAACCTGTAAGCTCCTTGCAATGAATTGCATGATCCCCAAAAGTGTTTAAGCATGTCTTACGGTAAACTGTGCATATCTCATTGGCTAGAAATAAAGGAATCATGAGACGATATCTGAAGATATTGCGATACTCCATCGATGACATGCACAAACCAAGCCCGTCAATCGGAATAGTAAGGAGAAAATCTTGAGCATGGTCAACTTGAAGACACCGAAATTTGCCTTCTGTTTAACGATCATCAAATTTCATCTCCATGTTCTTAATTATTTTTCTCGAACAAGACACTCGCCAAAATATTTTGAATCCTTGGAGGGATGATGTCCTTTTTAGAGAAACAACTAAGGTCGAATGAGGGAATCATACCATGAAGTCAATGAAGAGCATGATCAAAAACTAAGGCCATATTTTAAATCTCACTGTCTTGCAAGATATGACCATGGTGCTCCCAGGACTGCACCACGGAAGCCACAACAACATACGAAGAAGCCTCTAATGCTGAAAGTAGCCCCAAACCGTCAAGCTGAATTGGCAATGAAGCCATCCTCCATTAGAAGTCTCCAAAAAAGTGACCTCCACAAACAACAATGTCTTCAATAGACCCTCGTAAGCCTCTGTCGAATAATATTACTGCCTCCTCCATGTACATAGGTTGACAAGTCCTCAAGCCAAATACAAGTTTTGCTATACATGTACACGAATGAAGTAAAAGAAGCTCACTCTGTGGATCACCCAACTGAGGAAGAATATGCATCAACTTCACAGCTTTAACAACCCTCTCCAAGATCAAACCTTCAATAAAATTTTTATTCCTACTAACCACCATTCCAAACAACTTCATGCCTAAGGAAGGTCTTCCAATACCTACTGGGAACAACCCTTTGCGAAGCTTCCTACCATCACATGTAGGACAAAAGCGTTCAACTTTATGAATATTTAAAACTAGACCCAATTCTGACCCACACTGCTGGATGATCCCAGAACCTTGACCACCTCAACTGTGTCCCCAATAATTGTACCATCATCAAGATACCAAGCATGAATAAGTAACTTGCAATTATCCCTGATATAATGGATAAGCAGGTTTAGTATAAGGGAAAAAAAAGGAGCGGCCTTAGAGGATCATCTTGTTGCACTCCAACGGATGACTGGATATGTCTATATAAGAACTCCACCCACAAAGAGATAGATGGACATCTCGCTATCACCTGACATAAGAAGGCATGCCTATCAACCATATTGAAGGCACTAGAAAAATTCACTGTGAGCATGGAAAGAGAACCATCGATATGACGAGCGTCCAACACTCTGTTGACACTGTGTAGAACAACCTCAACTCCACCAGAAATCTCTACTCCAAACTGGAAGTCATTCAGATAATTGACTATATTTTTACTTACTGTAATGCAACAACTGTTTATAAAGGATGCGTTTATCGAATTTGTAGAAATATACATTTTCTTTTTCACAGGATTTCTTTCGATTTCACTAATATATCAGATAGTTAAAGAGAATAACAAACAGCTTTACCTCGAAATCCAAATAAAGCAATAACACAGACATAATATGTTTATTTTTACAGTTAAAAGAGAAATTTCTGGATAGATTGTATGTCTTCATGTTGCCTCTTCTTCTGATCCAGAAGCAGCTGTTGCTGGATCCTCCGTTGGTCTATGAACTCCAACTCTTCTTCGATAAAAGAGCAACATTCTTCAGCTTCTTCAATCTGCTTCTGTATATCTGAACACACCGCCATTAAGAAATCACGCCCCTTTCGTGCATCCGTCAGATGCTCTTGAATGATCTCCAACTCTGATGCGTCTTCATTGATACGGCATGAAAGCATTTGCATATCAATATCGAGGGAAGATAAGGCCTTGCCTGCCGTAACTTCTGTTTCGGCATGGTCGAAGAAATCGGGCATCTTTTTTAGTGTTCTCAAGACAGCTTGCGCATGCTCATCCCATCCTCGCAGAGGAACGCCAATCGACACCAGGAATGCTGTGTACTTTCTGATGGAATCGAACACCTCGTCGAAACAGAGCGGCTTGTCTCCGCGCGTAAGCATTCTCCGGAGGCTCCTTTCCATGCCATCCATGATTGGCTGATGGTGATTCTTCATAAGACCAGCTTCGTAGTCAGGTGGGATTCCGATATCGAAGGTTTGAGCTGATTGTGCGAGCGAATTATGTTGGCCTACAATCAGCATTGTCGATGGACTAGCACCTGTCGTGGGGATGTCCTTGTTCATGGTAGCTGGAAGCTCAAAGCAAACGGTTTGAGTGTTACTGATATTTGAAAGAGAATACAGAAGCACGCTCTGCTTGGGTGCAGGGAAGCTGTTAAGTGGCCTTCGAAACATGTCGCCGGTGAAGCTAGGCATGGGGGCTTCAAAGGTGAGGACTTGGTGAATCACATCGATAGACGGACGCAAGTCGGGGTTATTGCAAGTGCACCAAAGGCCTACTAGTAGCAACCGCTCCATCTCATCGCTGTTGAATGCATTGTCTAACCTTGGATCAGCTGCTTTGAGAATCGACCCTTTTGTGTGAAGGTCTCTCACCCACTCAACCAATGCAAAGTGCTCGGTGTCGCCTTCATTCACAAACTCGATCGCTTCTCTTCCGCATGCAATCTCCAAGGCAACAACACCAAGTGAGTAGATATCCGATTCCTTTCCGATCTTCCCTTCTGTCACGTATTCTGGGGCCATGTATCCGGAGGTTCCAACTACTACTGTGGTATCGAAATCCTCTCCATTTTGGTCACACTCGACCATTCTAGCTAGCTCAAAGTCCGCAAGATTAGGATTGAACTCATGATCCAGAAGAACATTTCTCGACTTGATGTTCATATGAAGTATGCATCTCTCGCACCCTGTATGGAGATATAGCAATGCAGACACCAATCCCATCGCGATCTTCGAATATCTCACCTCCCACGGTAGCGGTTTCCATGGATGTGTCGATGGAGGGCGTAGGTGGGAGTGGAGGCTGTTGTTTGGCATGAATTCATAGACGATCAGGAGATGGCGGGCCTCGTGGCACCATCCCAAGAGTTTGAGTATGTTGCGGTGGTGTAGGGAGCTAAGGATCTCAATCTCCGTGGTGTAACTCCTCCCCCTACTCGTGCGTCTAGTCTTGTAATCCTTGATAGCTACCTCTGTTGGTTGGCCGTCTAGTTCATCGTCTCTCTCCAGTTTCAAGAGGCCTCTGTAGACAGTGCCTGCTGCGCCTCTGCCAAGCACCCTCGCAACGTCGAACGTCGCGGTGGCCCTGAGAAGTTCATCATAGCTGTATCTTCGTAAGCGGGATGCGGATTCTTCTCTGAGTGGAATATCCCTCTCGGAATCGCCTTTGCTCTTATCCAGCCCCAAGAAAAGGCGACTACTGAGAAGGCTGGACGACCTGCTCTTGAGCTTCTCAACGTAGGTGGAATGAAGCTTCTTGCTGCCAAGTTTCTTTTCATGTGGATGGGAAAGGTCTGGTGGGAAATCTCTGCGTGGAATCATAACTAGGAGTTATAGGATAGAGCAGATCATCTGGTGTCATTCATTTTATTTTATTTTTTTGCGATTTTGATTCGAAAATCATTTCTTATAAGTTGAATTTTAAATTAATACTCTACATATCCTCCAAATTTCACTTAAATCAGAGGTTATTTGCTATTGAATCTCAATTTTTAAGATTGTTTGTTTAATTGGAATTTAAGTTGCCTAAATATTGTCCGGATCTTTAAAATAGCAAATAACCTCCAATTTGAACGAAATTTGGAGGATATATAGAGCATTAATATAAGATTCAATCTATAAGGTTGGATTTTGGGAATAAAATCACACAAAAACTAGAAAATAAAATGAATTACAGCAGGTCTCGTTATAGGAACTATTATACGTAGGACACACCATGCAAGGATGGAGCTAGAATCTTTTAGTAGAGGGCTAAGAGAATAATTTTTTTTGTCGATTGTAATATCATTAACTAACATCTTGAGTAATTATAATTTTGGCAAAAAAATGACATAATTTGATGTAACTTCCACATTAATAGTGTTTTGCAAGTGCGACACGTGTCACTGCAACAAATTGACCAACAACAACGTAATTTGGGTGTTCGTTACTTTACAAAAGAGGAGTCAGATCTATATGTCAAAATCTCAGTTGTCGTCCTCTTTCTTCAAAAGTAACAAAAAGGGATTCAATCTTAATTTTGTTTGTCTCAAATGCAAGATTCTGTAAGATTATATAACCTTTTTAGGAAGATACTAACAGTGCCGTCCCTGACATTTCGTAGGCCCTGGGCAAAAGAAAAAAAATGGGCCCTTATAAATTTCGATAAATAACGCGCCCTTATATAATTCAATGACTTTAGCATTGAGTTGTTCACTGAAATTTTGATTCTATAAGGGCTCATTTTTTTACGAGTAGTTTCACCAAAAAATCGATTCCATAAGAGCTCATTTTTTAACAAATTGTCTCATCGAAAAATTCGATTGCTCAATTTTCGGTGAGTTGTTTTACTAAAAAATGATTTACAAAGCCTCATTAGGACATACAATATTTTTTTCTAAATTAAAGGCTGAATACATGTAAAAATCGACCACTCAAGTTGATGGAGCCCTGGACCATTGCACTCGTAAACTACCCTCATGGACGACCTTAATATTATCATGAGATTCACGCTATTACTACCGGATAAATACCTTACTAGACAAAATCATTCTTATGCGAATGGTTTACTATCCAAACAAATTCCTCCCTTCAATTAATCTTTAATGTACAATTGCAACACTCACAACAGTCCCTGCTATTGTTTTCATTATCTCTTTGGAAGAAGGAAAATAATGGCCTAAAGTCATTATGCTACAAGGAAATAGAACAACTACGTGGGTATTTGAACTCGCTCTTATTTTATGAATACAGAGAAGATATATATAGTTCAATATAGCATATGCCTCGTTATCTTGTATCTATAAGTATTTCACGATGAAAGCAAGAACCAAATCTATTTGTTTCCCAATGCAGTATTTACTGTATATTAGCTAAACTTATTACAATCTATCTCAACTTTAGCAGCATTCAGAAAAATATAAGAGACAGATTAAAAAGAAAATCACACATCTTCCATCCATTGTTGATAATAACACAATTATACTAATTCGCATGCAATTAGTCACATTGAATCTCAATTAACAATCCGTACGATGCTATGAAATTTATCCCTCGATGTACAATGCATGCGTGTCCTGCTATTGGTTAACAATAAATCCCTAAATAAAGCTATAGTCCCAGAAACTTAAAAGAATTCCGAACTGTGAAACAAGTAAAGAATAGAAGATTTAAAAAATACGATAACATAATAACAACAAAAGAATTACCAGTGTTGTTCCCATTCGAATTTTTTGGGAGAGAAAGATCGAGAGAACATAACAATAAAGATATTGAGAAAGAGAGAGGTCGTGATGAATTAAATTAAGAATTGCTTAAAAAGGTAAAATGTAGCCGTTGAGTAGAGGATTTCATGTAAAGAGCAAACATCTTTTCCATAATTGGGAATTTGACAATAGAAATATTAAGGTAGATGAAGATTTAAAGGGCCTATTTATTAGGGTTTTCAATATGCAAGAAAATAGGCCCCCCAAAGCTCATGGGCCCTGGGCGGTTGCACTTCCAAACAACCCCCAGGGCCGGCCCTGGATACTAAAACCCAAAGTTAAAAATTCTATAATATTATTGTTACGTTTAAAATAATGAGTAGCATTAATGACGATTATTCATTGACTTTTTCATTGTAAATAAGTATTGTCATTACTAATATAGTAATAATTCAATATAAAAACGAATTTAACAAGACTTGCAAGTTTAAAGAATCAAGCAACAATTAATTTTTCCTCTTGCACATATAACTAAATAAGATATGACAAAAAATTTTAAATTATTTATTATCGTAATTCAATTATGTTGTAAGTCGTGGATGATTTGACCTTCCTTTTCTTTTGAGATATCTATCCATATATTTATTATTAGCTAGATGTGCATATAAAATAAGTTACCCGTATACTTTTAAAATCCGATCTTATGGACCTGTTCCTCACAAAAATATAAACTATAATATCAAATTTTGAACAAATTGTAAATAGAGCACACATTGGCCATCTTAGATAATGAAGATATAAAGATGAGACTTATCACAAATTGTATTGAGTTTATGAGACTTGTGTAATTAACAAGCTAGCATCAATAATAAGGAAAAATATACTCAAAATAACCCAAAATCAAACGTGTAAAAAACATAGGGTTAAAGAATATGGACAATATTAACAAAAATAAACTTATAAAATAAAATATACCTTTGTATAGTTTGTAGACAACAATGCATCGCCACTCATTTTATTTAATGAGAGCGTGTGAGCTTCACATGCTATATTTTATTTCTCTCATCCACTTCTCTCTCTTTTCAATTTAAAAAATACTGTGGCTTGCTATCTGGTCATCTAACAATTATAAAATAATCAATATGTAATCACCTTTTCAAACTTCTATAAAATCACATCATAACAAATTCTCTCAACAGTAAAACACACGAAAGATTATCCTCCACGGTATAACCCTTTATTCAAAAGCCCGTAGACAATGCAACAAGACATGATTACTTACGGATATTAAAAAAGGTCGATAAAAAGGAGACTACTTCTCAGTTCTCACCTCCGAGATGGAGATCCAGGATCATAATGGGCGCGGAAGAGGTAATGTCTATCGTCGAGGGAGTGCATGCTGTTCATTCCGCCCTATTTTCTTCTAACGATCTACGGCAAACCTGGAAGGATTACAACGGGATCTGCACGTCAGTATCCCGTCCAATGGCAGCCCGTGAAATTTGAACTTGCATGTTCCTTGCACGATTTGTAGTCCATGGCCTCTCTCCGTGAGAAAGAAAAGAGAAGGTGGAGGACGACATCGTCCCTTGTTCTCACCGGGAAGCATCTTTCCTGCTTCCTCCGTCTCCGTCGTACCTTTATTCCACGCCAATATCGCCATTTCTACACATGTTTTCCTCCCAATATTGTTGACTTTTAGTGCTGCTTTCAACTAGAACCGCGTCTCCACCCGATGGGCCTTTGTTTACGAGGAGGTTGACATTTGTATTCCTATTCAGCCTTATCATTGAAAATATGTATTTTTATTCCCTGTATGAGTTGTGGTCCAATCATTTCAAGTAAAGATTATGCGAACCAAACCCAACATCTTTAAGAAAAATCTTGTTTCAGTTGTGCCCGCCCTTTCTCTCAATACACTCTCTCCTCCCATCCTCCGCTCCGACGAGAGCTATGCGCCAGGAGCTTCATCAATCGCCAGGGCGGCTTAGTCGCGGGAACGAGGCGGGCATCCAGTGGCAAATGTCATAATGGATGGGAAGCTTTGAGAGACATGGAGACATCAAATTAAATTCTATTGAAACAAAATAAAAAAAATCAAAAAAAGGATCAACGCCCTGGTTCTTCTAAAAAAGGCCACTGCTGCAACATAATATCGGGTGGGGAGGGTACGAAGATCCCCGCTTCCATCTACTCCTCAGGGGGTTATGTCGAGCAGGCCACGTCTCCATTGAGCTTCTTGTCAGTCCACATCTTTCTACTTCCCCGTACACCGTTGATAACATCTAGCTCCTTGCCGATCGTGACACGGACGGGGTCTTCGTACAGATTAAGCTCATCCTGGTGAGGCTTCTCACGTCATCGTCGCCACCGGCGATGGAGGAAGAGTCCGGTGAAGGTGGTTCGCGAACGTGCTGACCCCGAGTTACGTAAACAATGGCGGCGAGTAGCCACAGCTCGACCTCAAGGTCGAGCCAGCGCTGCAGATCCTAAGCATGAGGGACGTGCAGGGATAACGTGGAAGTTCCGGCACGTATACCGGGGGACCCCTCGGAGGCACCTACTGACTACGGGTCGGAGCAAGTTCGTTAATATCAAGAGGCTGATCGCGAGCGATTCGGTGGTGTTCGTTAGAAACGAGAAATGGGAGCTGAGGAGGGCGACGAGGATATATTCACGAGTTATGGTATGGGGATGGAGGCGAGGACAGGTGGTGGAGAGGTGGAAGGGGGGTTCATGAGAATGGGGACGGTGAGGGGAGAAGGTTGCGTTCCAGGCGGTAGCGGAGGTAGTGCGGCTACAGAGATGGACAGGACAATTCATGGGTTCCTAGCAAAAACACGAAGAAGAAAGGCTTGAGGAAATGAAGAAAGGAAAAGGCGAGGGGAGGAAGATGATCTCAGGACGGTAGAGACGGAGGTCCAGGTAGGAAGGAAGAAGTTAAGTAGAAGAAATAAAAATCACACTTTTGCCACTTTTCTTTCCCATTATACTCGTACCATGAGATAATATTCTTTTGGAATGGGATTGGAGTACAACTAACTCCACTGGCATAGCTCTTAAAATCTTTCCTAAGAAGATAGGTGCAAATACGATATTGTAAAAAAGTTAGGGACATAACTATAATTATAGATTCTCGAAGGGGCACACGTGTAGTCTTAGTCAACAAAAGTAGTCTAGTCTACGGTATTGAATAATTTGATTATTCATTGTCATATCTTCTAGTGTTAAATATATAACAATGATGTTACTTGTTGCAAAATTATCTCTTATTTTTTAGTGAACAATGAATACTATGTTCTCTGCATAAACATGATTATCCATTGATGTTTTTGTCCAAATTTATAATAATCACTGTTAATTTAGCAATGATTACAAGAAAATATCAACAAATAATCATCGTTACAAGATTCATTGTTAACAATATAACAACATATACAATGATGTTGAGAGAAACTTTCTATAAATAGACATTATTATGGATATATATTTTCTTATTTCATTTCATATATTTTGTAACCTTTCACTTTTACTTCTTTTGTGTTACAACCTCTCTGGTAACCATAAATCTAGCATCTTTCTTTATAAAATGAGCTAGGATACCCTCACTAGCACACAATACAATTATCTTTTTCTATACTTTTATACACATGGTATTAAAGTCAAAATCACACCATAAATGGTTAAACCATCGCCTCTCTCTCCCCCCACCTTTCTATCCTCTCTCGTTACTTCCCACAACCTCCAACCGTGTTGCTTCCCATCTGACGATGTGATTGTAATGTCTCAGACCCTAGACCTGATTCATTATCAAGAATTACTGGCCCAAACAACCTGTTAGGTTTGGGTCCAACTGGAGTCCTTGACCACATCCCAAAATGCTTACGCACAAGTTGCTTAATAGTAATCCCAACTACTTATAAGCTACTACCATACTTTGTAATTACTAGATGATGTACTATGTTTGGGGCGTTACAGTGATGCTACCCCCAAATGCCTTAGGAAACGAAACACCTCCTTCTCTATCTAAGGTGCAACTACGTACTCTCGTGTCAAGAATGAGAGGAAGATTGCAGCTCCATCACTACATCTATCTTAGGACACACGATGACCATCCCCTTCAAACATATTATGTTGCCCTGAAGGGTAGTGTTGTCCTAAACGATAGGTTTGGGCAATCTAACTTTAAGTGGGACAAATCATGTTTTGTTTTTCTAAAGAGAAATCCTATTTCCGTCTCCAATGGAAATTGAAATACAAGGTGCAATAGAAATCGAAAGAAGAAAGAACCCCTTCTATAAGATAGAGGCTCTAATAGATTTTTTTATTCAAAACGAAGGCAAAAATTTTCTAATGTGATGCCCTTATAGTCCTGCACCACAAGTTTGTGTCTTTATTTTGAATTTTCCAGAAGAGTTTATCTAACAGGAGGATATTTAGGTTTATAGTTGTTGAATAGGGTTTGCGCCGGTCTGGTATTATACAAAAGGCGAGAACACCGTTGTTGAGGTAATCAAACATGAACCGTTAATTCAAACAACAATCAACCCACACAAGTTAAGTAAAGCAATCAAAGTGAAGTGAGTCAAAATTTATTTTATTTTTAATTCTACAAAATATGTGTATAGTGAATAAATATATAGTGTCGAACCACATAAAGCATAAGGGAGTAGAGACAAATGAGAAACCTACTTAGGTGTTTTTTTGTTTTGTTTTTAATTTTTTTGTATTTTGATTATATTTAATTTTATGGATTTCTAATGTTTTATATTTTATATTTTATTTTTTTAATTTTGCAAATTTTTACTTTCCTTTTGTTTTTAAAGATATAATATGTATATATATCTATATAGTAGCAGTAATAGTAATAAATAGAGTAATATATATATAATAAATATAAATAAATAAATAAATATAAATATAGAAAATACAAATAAAAATATTCCCTTTTGTTTTTTAAATATTTTGAATATAATTATAGGTATTTTTAAATAATAATAAGTATATTACTATTAATATGTATAGTCCATATAGGGTTTTATATTCATAAATATAGCTATATACAGTAGAAAATTACAAAATAAAAGATTTTTGTGTTTTTAACTTTTTATCTATTTTTGTACCTTTTCTTGTAATTTTTGCTAATTTTTAGGTATTGTTAAGGTATTTAATATACCAAATAGGGAATAAGATAAATAAACCGAATCGTTTTGAGATTTAAAAATAGATAATAAGTCCAAAATTTCTCAAAACTATCATATACTATATAATACGAATAAAAATATTCAATAGAAAAATAGTTTTTGTATTTTGTAGATTTTTACTCATTTAGAAGTTTTTTAGGGTTTTGTTATTTTTAGTGTTTTTCGTATATATATATATATATTTATGATTTTTGGTCTGGAGTTGCAATATGTAGTAACATATATACTCTATTTTTTTGGAATTTTCAAAGGTAGTTTTATCATTTTTTGTATTTTTCTAACTAAACAAAGAATAAATAGCTCCTATTTGATTTTTAATAAATGAAAAAATGCAGCAAAATGCTAAAACAAAAATATGACGTGAACAAGCATCATATTAAGCATTTACTACCATTTCTCCCAAATTTGGCAAGAACATGAGCTATTTAAACAAAATAGAAATGCAACAAAATAATTAAAATACTAACCGTGGCATTTACGTAATAAAAATATACTATAGGGGTCTCCGTGCAAAAATACCCAAAATTTAGCACTTATTTTACAAAATTTAGTACTAAATATAAATTTAAAAAGTTGGGAGGACTTTTCTTCAATTTACCCACTGCACATGGGCCGCCACGTGAGGTGAGCTGGCATGGACCTCGATGCAAATAACAATAAATTCAAGGGGTCCGTGCAAAATTTACAAAACTAGCTTACTTTAACATTTACATGACTTATCTTGGAATACAAAAAGTAGAAGGGGCACCACGTAATTTATCCCTTTAAGTCATGGATCGAAGGGTGGAGCAGCTTCCGCGTGTCTAATTGGGCGGCAATTGATGGCTTCGTTTGAACCCTTAATCAGACGACCAAGAAATAACCTGGCACTCCTCCCTTGATCCGACGGTGGCTGGGTGTGGTGGAAGAAAAACAAGAACTTCCCCCATGTGTACCTTCAATCTCTGATTTCTTGACTCGCCAGTTTCCTCAGGTCAAAACATAGCCGAGGGTCCTTCGCATCAGCATGCGTGCTCCAATGGTTTCTAGGTCCCCTCGAATGGGACCTGTGACTCTAGTTTTCACGCACGATATGGAGCTTCATTTGAAGCTTCGGATGATAGCTTGATGAATATCTAATGGATCATAACTATTCTCTCATTTTATCCACTAAGAATTCATTGCAAATCATCATTAATTTCATATCTTTGACAATAATCATTCATATGTTATTAACCCTAATTACTAACCCTAATTATTGTATTTAAGTACTAACGTTTTCCCCTATTTTCTTATTTACTAGAAATCCCTAAAAATTAGATAAACATTGTAGATATTTATCTTGGCTTTAAAAATAAATTAAGAATATAAAAAACCACAAACCGACCAAAATCAAGTGTTTTTACCTATTAAAAATGCTACCAAAAATATCTCTTTGTATAGTTGACCTCTTTTGACTTTTTGTCCCACATGAAACTTGTATATCTCTTCAAGATCTACAACTTTCATGTTTTGACTTTTTGTTAATTCATCCTCTTACTATTTCTTTCTTAATTTTATCTATTTATCCTATTTTCTGAATAATTGATTGGGCCATGTGGCGCCCTCTGGGCCACCCATGTGCCCTGCTCCCCTTCCTCCACCTGCTTCTCTCCTCACCTCTCCGATCTCGCCATCAGAAAATCCACACCGCACGCTTTCTCTCAGCTCTCCACCGCTAGATGAGATCTCCGGATCTCATCTAGGCCGCTCCTTAGCGCCATCACCTGGACCGTTGGATCGCTTGATTCAATAACCCGAGCATCGTCGTCTACCTCTAGTAAATGCCCACCTAGGCGTTACGCCTCGCCAAATCCCTCACCCCTTCCTATTTTGGAAGCCATCTCTTGTCACCTCTCCTCGTCCTAATGCCTCCCCCACGTAGCCACGAGATCCACCATCTTCACGCAACCTTCATTGAGACCCTCCATCACTCCATCCCTTTAAATCGACCGTTCAAAAACCTCACTCCACCTCACCTGTAACTGTTCTCCTCCTCTATAAAACCACCACGTCCTTCACCTTCTTCCCTCGTCCACCATTCTACGCATGGTACCCTAGTCATCCTCCTCCTCCTATGACAGAGTAGGATGGAGTTGATGTGCAATGATGGGTCTCAAGGAAGGTGTCGACCCATGGCCTATCCGTCCATGCTACGGCTGCTTTGGCTCCGCTGAGCTCCATGACAGGCCGTACACGATTAATGACGATCCGAGGGTCAACCAAGAACCTCAGCCTAAGCCACATCCACCCGCCTTCATCTCTTTCGATTCTCCAGGTATGCTCTTATGATTTTTTGTTTGCTTTCTCCGACTTAATCACACACACAAACATCACTCCTCTTTCAATAAACCACACCACTGGATTCATCATATCACCCCAACTTCACCGACCCCTCCGTTCGCCTTCTCTCCTTCTCCAGAACCTCCTCCGCTTCGACCATCTTCCTCCTCCTGTAGGGAGGAGGAACCCATTCGGGCTCCGCCTCCGTCCACCTATAGCCCTATGATCACCTCACTGACGCATGCACGCAACCCGCTTTGGCTATCTCTAACACATGTAGGTTCTATCCTTCAATGGCCAGAGCTCTGCAACCAGGTCCATTCGACAACCCAGCTTGCGACAACGCTTCATCGCTAGGCTTATCCGACCATTGTCGAGCCTTCGTCTCATCTCCAGCCTCTTGGCGCAGCCTACTGTGACCTTCCTTGACCATCAAGCAAGTGAGTGGAGCTCAGAGGAGCTCCCAGGGCACGTCGGAGCCCCACCAAGTCTATCGCAGGAGGCGACACTGCTGAGGAACTCGACGTACAAGCATCGTTTGATCATTACGATCAGACGACCTTGATTTAATCTTGGTTGCGACACCATACCAATAGGCTTGGTGAGGAACGAGCCACCCCCCGAAGCTCTAGAGCCCTCCACGTGGCCACTGAGTTTGTAGTCACTACTAAACCTAGTCCCGCAAGCCTCGTATGTGAGAGGTTGGGGTATTTGCAGAATCAACCTAGGTCATCTCCAAAATGGCATCCAAGTCCTCAAGCATGTGCTTCACGTGTGCGCATGGGTTTTTTTATACAGAGGCCCCACTAACTTTTCAAAATTGCAGAAAGACCCCTGCATACAAGGAAAAATTACAAGGAGGCCCCTCTATCAATTTATTTCCATGTTTTTATTGCATTTATGCCCTTGCGTTATTTTCTTCATATTTTGAGCATCCAGACTCCAAATGAATTGATTTTACTTTCATTTTGACGCTTGTTTTATCCTCTATCTAATGGCATATTTAACTTCTCATTTTAACACTTATTTAAATGTGTTAATTTTTTGATAATATATAGTATCTCTTGCTCTCTAATTATTTGCCATTAATAGATAAGTGTTTTATTTTTAATGCTCCATTTATCTCTAAAATTAACCATTATTTGATTGCTCATGGATCTGATAGCTTTAGGGCATCTTCTATCTGTTTGCTCATCATTGCATTGCACCTCATTTTATATTGCATAAAATCAAATAAAAATTTCATCTCTTCCATGCATAGCATTGTACTTATATTTTATGCACCGTTTGCATGCATGTTTATGATGACCTAGATTCATGAATTTAATCGCTCAATTATTTAACCAATAATTTTCAATGAATAGACAATGAGGCTCATGCCCCCTGTGTTCGACCTTAGTAGCTTGCAAAGTAAAATAATTGCCACATATTCAAAGGTGTGGTCTTTGCATGAATCATTTTCACCACCTGTACTATAATAAAATATGATCATTAAAGTGGTGAAATTGTGGTTCATCACTGCTCCAGGGGATGAATAAGCACATGTACTACAATAAAAGAAAACATGGTAGAATGGAGTGGTAGTGAAGCTCCAGCGATGGTGGTAGAATGAGATTTGATGCTGTGATCCATGAAGAACTAGATAAGGGAATGATGGGGATTTGATGGAGAATGCATCGTGGAATGAGATGGGGTGATTTATGAGTTGAAAATAGAAGGTGATTTGTGGTGAATTTGAGATGGAGCAGAAGCTCCATTGATCAAAAAAGTTGGAATTTAACCTAAACTAACAACAGATTGCTGAAATTAAACAACGAAAACAAAAACTAGAACCAAAAATTACATAAGAATATGGAAAATAACAGCTTCCACGTGTAAGAACAGGAAGCAGAGGGCTCAGCCTGAAGGGGACTTCGACGAGCTTTGGATCACCTCCCTACACCTTGTCCATGCCTTGATTCAGAGAGCAACACCTCCATGTCACCAAGGGGCTCAAATTCAGGATGAATCTAGGGGTTATAGTGGAGTAAAAAGGGATCAAAACCAAAAAAGAGGTGAGGGGGCTTTATTTATAGAAAAATAGAGGAGGTGTTTTGCGAAAAAGATCTAGGTCGGGTCGATGAAGATCGTTGGAATCTGATTTTAGGGCGTGATTTAGGGAGATCCCATTGATAATTTTTGTTAAGCACGCCAAGCCAGAGCATGAGTGGATGGAGCTAAAATGGGCGCGAAATCGGGGTTCTGACAAAAAGTAGCACTCGAGGGGGAGAGAGGGGTAGTTGACTTGAAGTCAACAATCGCTGGCTCATGGTTGGTCCATGTGGACTAACCAGAAAAGAGCTGATGTTAATGACCTAATTAATTGATTTAAGAATAATAGATGATTTTGTTAATTTTGAGTTAAAACAAAAAATGTTTGTAATTTTACGTAGTATTTTATTATGATTTTTATTTATTTTTACAATCTTATTTATTAGATGTTAATATTTATATGTATATATATGAGGGTAAAGTTTGTAAAATACCCCCACTAGGCATTGGCAGACGGCTGGATCTCTTTCACTTAGACACATGGCACCTTCTCAACGACAGATGATGGTTCGAGCTTGGATGACTGGGATTAGATCCTTGGGGTTAATCTAATGGCTGAGGGTGCATTCATCTAACGTCACCTTCTTGATCTGGAATGCCTCGATGATCCAATGGTGGAAATCCCAGAGGAAGAACAAGGAAAAACTTAGCTGTGGCGAGCTTCGATCATCTATAACTCATTCCTCTGATGGTCTATGGTTCTCCTCCAAGGTGCAAAAGCTTCCTAGGAGCCTTGCACATCTGCTGGCGGGCTCAAGCAAGGTCAGGAAGGCCTCCGACAAGTTCTCGAGGTCGAAGGAGTGGGGCTCCAAGAACCTCTGGCTTATCAAAATCGACCCTAAAGGGATCTTTGACCTCCAGAACCTATAGAAGAAGCTACAACACACAAGAAAGAGGGATTTGGGGGCCTTATTAGGTAGAGATGGCGCAAAATGGATGCAGGCGGAGGGTCTTGATGAATCTCGTATTCATCAAGATCAGATCTGAAATTTTTTTGACTTGTGAACTGAGTTTTGAAAATATTTATGAAAAAAACTTTTTATAATTGAGGGATTAACTTTTTTTAATTAAATTAACCTTTTTAAAAATCTCCATAAAATTTTGATGCTCATTTATGTGATCTTTTATGCTCATTTATTTATCCTTAATTTACCTTTTTCAAAAACTCTATAAAAATTTGATGCTCATTTACAATCATTCAAAAACTCTAGCCAATCTCGTATTCATCATGCTAAAAAACCAATTATTAATCCCCTAGCTTAAATAATCCAAACAATTCGTTCATTTTATCTTGTACTATATTGTATATAAATTGTGTTTAATTAACCTATATTTATTGTAAATAATTACATTATTTTTAATTCTCATCAGAAACCCATAGAAATTAAGACTAGATAATTGTCTACAATTTCACTAAACCTTAAAAGAACTAAAAAATAAAAAAATCTCAAAACCCAAAATCGGTGTTTTTGCCTCTTAAAATTACTCCTTAAAAACTCTTTTGTATAATTGACCTCTTTTGGCTCTTTGTCCAACATGAAACTTGTATATCTCATCGAGATCTACAACTTTCATGTTTTGACTTTTTCCTAATTTTATCTCTAACTAATTCTTTTTAATTTATCTTTATTTTTGCATTTTCTGATTTTTCTGGTACAACCACGTGGCGCCCTCTAGGCCGCCTACGTGGCTGCATTCTCTTCTCGCCACCCGGCTTCATCCTTAGCCCTTGGATCAAGCTCTCCCCGCCTCCATCTCCATTGTTCCTCGCCCCTCCACTCACAGCCATCAGATATGATCTCTGATCAGATCCTAGCCGCCCGCTCATGCCTGCATCTCCTCTGTCAGATGCTTTCTCATCTTATGTCGTCCCTTGCACCACGTCACCACTTTACATCCCTCTGTTGGATGAGATCCCCATATCTCATCCTAACCGTCCACTCGCTCCTCACTCTCCACCACCTGATCAAATCAAGGGATTTGATCTCCACCTTCAAACTGTGCCTTAATCCTGGCCGTTAAATCGATCGAACGGCTAAGGCTTTGTCCCCTACCTCCAGCCCAGTCGTTACCCCTCGCACCCCCTCCGCCACTTCCTATTTTGGAAGGCGCCCCAGCTACGCTCCTCCCCTACTAACGGCTCCTCCCCATAGCCACAAGATCCACCTCCTTTGTGTAACCCCTAGGACCGCCCCCTTCACTCCACCAGTTATTGCCACCGTCGCCATTACGCCCCTCGACCACCTGTAACGTCTCCACCTCCTCTTATAAAATCACCTCCTACGACCCCTGAGACTCCCATCCACCAATCCAGGGGGCTCTGTACTAGCTTCCTCCGCCCTCCCCTGACAGCAGAGGGCGGTTTTGTCGAGGCGACGATGGCCGCTGTCCCCCGGTGCAATCCATGGCAACAGCTATGTGAGGTCTGCCTCTCCGGCGGTAGCTAAACTCCTCGGATCGGCTGACTGGGTCTGAGCGATGACCCGGGCTTCTTCGAAGCCCAACACAAGCCACCTCCTCCACCACGTTTCCATCTCAGACCAGGTATCCCCTCCTTCCTTTGATCCTTTGATATTCTCCGGTTTATCCCACCGCTTATGACCATATTCGCTGCTGCCTAACCACCTTGCATCTTCTCCATTCACCAACGACTTTTGCACCACCATCTCCTCCCTCCAGAACCCCTTCGCTACCCGACCCAGCACCTTCGTCGTCACGACGGAGGACTTCCCAGAGCTGCCACCTTCTTCACCTCCTCCTGGATCCCATCTCGCTCAACTCGCCAACACACACACACTTGCTTCGTCTATCCACACCTAACACTTGTAGGTCAAAGACCCTTCATTGGTCGAAGAATCACTAGAGGCATCTTCTGCAGCTCCGCCTCTGGTGACCCGTCATCACCAGCAGCTACCGTCCATTTATGTGATGAACGCCAAATTTGGCTCTTTAATATTTGGGTATTGTCGTAGTATAGGAGGAAAATTCGGTTCGGCAAAAACCACAAACTTTGAATGTTGTGGAATATTTATACTTGACAAGTCTACCAAGGTCAAACAGGGACACGCGCTACTTTAATCTATTTATCGAATTTGGTCAATTAAGATGTATGTGTGAATAAATCCTCATTTTCAAGTCTTCGTGCAGATGCAGAATAAATTGCAAGTCAAATAATGAAAATAATGATGCATGTATTTTTATGGATTTTTCAATGCAATTATAAGATATGCAATGCATAATGTATGGATTAATGTAAAGGGAAAACGTGCAAAAGATAGTATACAAGTATGCCATAAAAAGATAACATAAATGAGCATCATATCATGATTTAATTTCATAGTCAAATTGACGTTAATATTAAGAGCAAGCAATATCAATAGCAGAGCCTTATAGAGCAAACAACATGATATATCATTAAAAATGCATCACATTTACTATAGTGTCAGTTGAGAAAATTAACTATGCCATGAGTCAAATGATGAAATAAGTAACAAAATGACATTGGAATCATGTAATTTGGTCCTACGCTGCTCAAGTTATGAAGAAAACAATACTGAAGGGACCTATTTGCAATTTGCAAAAACTGACGGGGCCCCTATGTAAATTCTTCATTACACGTAGGGGCATATCCGTAATTTATGGAACTTGCAAGGGCCTCCTAATAAAATACCCAAGCGAACACGTAAGTCTCGTGCCTGGGGCTAAAATGCAAATTCCAAATTAACCAGAGTCTTCTCTGCAATTTGCCCAATCCCTCATGTGTTGGGCACTTAAGGAGCTAGGCTCGGGAATCGTCGGAAGCTCGAGCATACGTGACGAGCATAGGTGGCTCGATCTGAGGCTTGATGAGTCCGAACCTTCTGGTTCTGCGTCAGGTTCGGGAGTACCACAAATGTCATCATCTGGACCGTCCGATCGTGATGATCGGATGATATCTGTACTTCGTGTTCCATCGTGGGTCACCGAAGGAGGCTGCCTCTGACGACCTTCATCTAGCTCCTCCGTGCTCTGAGGGGTAGCCTGATGGTCGAGGAAGATCCGTGAGGCCTTGTCATTGAAGCTCGGACGACGGAGGAGGCGCATGTATGGCTGGTAGCTGCTAGTGATGAAAAATCACCAGAGGTGGAGCTACAGAAGGTGCCTCTGGCGATTCTCGGACCAATGAAGCGTCTTTGACTAGCAAGCGCTAGGTGTGGATAGCCGAAGCAAGTGTGTGTGATGGCGAGTTGAGTGAGATGGGAGCCAGGCAGAGGTGAAGACAGTGCTGACTCTGGGAAGTCCTCCACCGTGATGACGGAGGTGCTGGGTCGGGTAGCAAAGGGGTTCTGGAGGGAGGAGATGGTGGCACAAAATTCGTTGGTGAATTGCGAAGATGCAAAGGTGGTTAGACGGCAACAAAGATGGGCGTAGGTGGTGGGATAAATCGGAGAATATCAAAGGATCAGAGGAAGGAGGGGTTACGTGGTCGAAGATTGAAACACGGCGGAGGAGGTGGCTTGTGTTGGGCTTCGAAGAAGCCCGGGTCACCGCTCATACCCGGTCAGCCGATCTGAGGAGCTTAGCTACCGCTGGAGAGGCGGATCTCACATGGTTGATGCCATGGATCACACAGGGGGACGGCGACCATTGTTGCCTCGACAAAGCCACCCTCCGCTGTCACCTGAGGGTGGAGGAAGCTAGGGCGGAGCCCCTTGATTAGTGGATGGGGATCTCAGGGGTCATAGGAGGTGATTTTTTAGGAGGAGGTGGAGACGTTACATGTGGTCGAGGGGCGTAATGGCGACGGTGGTAACGACTGGTGTAGTGAAGGGGGGCGGTCCTGGGGGTTACGCAAAGGAGGCGGATCTTGTGGCTATGGGGAGGAGCCGTTAGAAGGGGAGGAGTGTGTCTGGGGCACCTTCCAAAATAGGATGGGGGAGGAGGGGGTGCGAGGGGTAACGACCGGGCTGGAGATTTGGGACAAAGCCCTAGTTGTTGGATCGTACGATCAAACAACCATGATTAAGGCACAGTTTGAAGGGTGGAGATCAAATCCATTGATTTGATCGGGTGGCAGAGAGTGAGGCACGGGTGGACGACTAGGATGAGATCTGGGGTTCTCATCCAATGGAGGGATGTAAAGGGGTGACATGGTGCGAGGGACGACACAGGATGAGAAGGCATCTGACGGAGGAGATGCAGGCGTGAGCGGCCAGCTAGGATCTGATCAGAGATCAGATCTGATGGCTGTGAGTGGAGGGGCAAGGAATGGTGGAGATGGAGGCGGGGAAAGCTTGATCCAAGGTCTAAGTATGAAGCTTGGTGGCGAGAAGAGAAGGCAGTAGCGTGGGCGGCCCAGATGGCGCCACATGTCCGCACCAGAAAAATCATAGAATGTGAAAATAAAGATAAATTAAAAGGAATAAGTTAGAGGTAAAATTAGGAAAAAGTCAAAACATGAAAGTTGTAGATCTTGATGAGATCTACAAGTTTCATATTAGAAAAAAGCCAAAAGAGGTCATTTGTACAAAAGTGAATTTTTGGGGAGTATTTTTAAGAGCCAAAAACACCTATTTTTAGTTTTTGAGATTTTTTGTATTTTTTCGTTCTTTTAAGGGTTAAGGAAATTATAGATAATTATTTAATCTTAATTTCTACAGGTTTTTAATGAGAATTAAAAACAAAGTAATTATTTACAATAAATATAGGTTAATTAAACATAGTTTTTATACAATATAGTACACGATAAAGTGAACGAATTCTCAGTGATTTTTATTGGATTATTTAAGCTAGGGGGATCAATAATTGGTTTTTTAGCATGATGAATACAAGATTCATCATACCCTTATATTTAAACCATGCTCGTCCTAGAGTATCTAAAGAACGAAGGTGTCAGATTAATTCCTGACAATGCATGTGGATGTTTCAAAGCTCAATTTTTTGAAGACACTCAATTTAAGTGATCCTAAATTTCTTGGCTAAACCATGCTCTAATCAAAAGTAATCCAACTTATCTAATTTTCAAACTCTCTTTTTGTACATAAAATATAAGGATATGAAATTTAGTGTATTGCATTTCATGAGAGTCGAGTCAAGGCATCACCCAAAGTTCCAGTCCAGGAGACTCTCCTCTAGACCTAATCCTCAACACTAGGGAATAAGTCTATTCTTGCTTCAGTGAACCATCTCTTTATTTTATCAGACTTGAAATGTAGATGGACGGCCAGATGATGAAGGGCATAGGATTGTGTCTATTTTTCTCTCCCTCACATTAGAACAAGGAGCTTCTCGAGTGCCTTATTACTCAACACATGTATTTTTATTTTTGTTGATCAATGTGTCCATCAAGAATTTGGAGTCGTCTGCACTTGTTTTTCTGGGAGTACACCGGGATATGTCTCTTTTAAGTATCTAAGATACCTTCAACACCCATACTTGTATCACTATATGATACAGAGCCCATTTATGGTGCTATCCTGACTCCTTGGTCCTAATTAGCGCTTGGTCCAAGTGGACACTTTTAAAATGGTTCCGAGCGCTCACCATTGGTGGAAGCTCATTTATAATTTGACTTTTGGAGGAGAGAGCCTTTCTTTGAGCATTTCTTTCTTTTCTTTTCTTTTTGCCTATCTCTGCTTTTACCAAAAGTTGACATACATTGATCAACAATTATTTATGTTTCAACACACCCAGACACATAGGTAAATAATAAATGATAGCATATGAACTTGTTCACATACTAGCTAGGATTTTGCTGACACTCAGGTTTCTTGAAGCCTTCATTAACTTTATCCCATCCTCGAGCATCATTAGATCGGGTCTAAACTCAAATCACCAGTCCTAGTTCCTCAAGTGGTAACTCAACTCATCTCATCAATCATGCAATTGTGATTGTGATGTGCTGATTATATTCTTTTAGAAGGTAGAGATGAAGAGTGCAATACGTCGTTCAAATCTTTCAAACGAGGGAAGTGTGGATAATTAGGTTCAAAAACCTTAATGATTAAGGCCGACTAACTCAGACTTTCAAGATCTCAGAAATCAAGTGTCCTCAAAATCCTTAAGCTTGAGTGAATGTGAATGTGTCAGGAATACACCAACTCCCCGGTTAATGAATATTTTTGTGTGATTTTTGGCTTTTGTAAATTTTTATGGATTTTAGTTTTTCAATTTTTTTAATTCCTTTAAAAGACCATGACTGACCCAGACTTATATGAATAGTTGCGTCCACTCTCAACCAGTATGGGTGTAAATACGGACCATTAGAAGAACCCGTGTTACTTGAGGACAGAGCCATATACAATGTCCTCTAAACCACTATGCTAAGGGAGACAGAAGTTCCCTCACTGTGAATAGCTACCCATTTTTAGGCCTAGTAGTCAGAATCTTTAACAAGGAAAAACTTTTTTATTTTTCAAATTTTTATGGAGTTTTTGAAAAAGGTTAATTTAATTACAAAAAATTAATCCCTCAATTTTAAAAAAGTTTTTTACAATTTTTTTTTACAAAACTCAGTTCACAAGTCAAAAAGAATTTTCAGAAATTTTAAAAACACGAGATATGGCTAAAGTATAAATATAGTAATATACGGTATACCCCCTATACTTAAGTTTTGTTATGTCCTCATAGCACAAGTGATATGAAGCCATGGCTCTATTAGATATAGGGTGATATAATAGAACTGAGGAGGACGGTCCCCCTATACTTATGTCAAAAATGACCTAAGTATACGAAGACAGATGGAGGGATGTATAATAAGTCAGGTCTCATTTAACAAACCCAGAATTTACCCTTTCAATTATGTCATTTTAAATGTGTTGTAGTCGGATAAATTCAGATTGATCAAAAACCGTAAATTTAATTAATTTATCGATTAAAGCGAGCGATTATATTTTTTTACTTGGGTAAGTTCAAGATTGAACTCAGGGAGGCAACTATCTCCTTAGGTTGGTTTTAAGTTGATCTAGAAGTTGGATTTTCAGAGAGATATTTTTTGGTATTCTTAAATGCGATTAATACACGATATGCAATTTTGGCAAAATTTAAGGGCTTAATTGCAAATTTCTATCAATTCACTCCAGAAATCCTCAAACTTTGCCAAAATGTGAAATGAAATGAAAAATCTGCATAGTATTTTTTTTAGAATTTTTGGATGCAAAAAGGATATTCTACGAATAAATGAATGCAAACAATGAGATTTCCACTAATAAATTATAATAAATATTAAACCTATTTATTTTCAGGAAATACAATTATTTTTGATATGTCACTTTGTAATCTATCTCAGAAAAATCCTAAACCTTAAAAATGTTGGATTTAATACCTATCAAAAATTAATTAGTGAAATGCACAAAATGATTTTTAGAAGAAAATTGTGCATGCAAATGCAATTCTTTTAGAGACAATGTTACTACCACTAATTCTACTATCCATTAATTTTTGGAGCTGTGGTTAATTATCTACGAATTTCTAAGCTCAAAATGAGCAAAATATGTAATTTTCCACACAAATATTAATTATTAATCAACCAAAAATAATAAAAATATCATGAACGCTTACAATGTAGAGAATTAGTTGTCGAACAAAATGAAATTTTTGGAATAATAAAATAATGCAACATGGAGTTCCAAAATAAATAGAGAACTCAGGGTTCTAAATGCAATATTACAATAATTAAATAAATCTAAAATGCAGTGGACGAACCTTCTTGTAATTACCTAAACTCTGGAGGGGATATATGAAATTTTCCCACATGAGGACCTGCCCTCCTTTTTCTTCTATCTTCATGATCCCTGGAGGCGCTGTCTTGGTGGTGGCGCAAGCAGTCGCGTGGGGACACGGTAATGGCGAGGTGGCCTGCGCCGCTCGCACGTCGCAGGCGGTCGCTTGCTAGGGCGACGCGCATCGACGGCTTGAGGACGGTGCCGCAGGTGGCCTACAGCTAGAGCGTTGGTTGCGCGGGAAGGTCGCTAGTGTTGGTGAAGGCGATGACGTCAGCTGCCCGAAGGGGTGGCAAGGGGCAGTTGCAGTAGGAGATCTGCGCAGGCTGAGCTGCACGGAAGGTGACGTGCCTGTGTGATGAGCGACCGCCCGACTAGGGTTAAGTGTGAAAAATAATCAAGGGTCGTTGTGACCCCAATCAAAAAGTCAGACTCAACAAAAAAAATCAAGAACACATAAATAAGACAATCAAAGCACAAAATTCAATGATAGCGGTCTCCGCTATTTATTTAACCTGATATAGCGATCATGGTCGAACACAAGGAGCACGAGTGAAACCTACAAAGTAGTCCTAATCAAAAAAATAAAAGCTACTTTTTATTTATTTTTATTTTGCAATTTTTTTTATATTTTCAAAATAAGAAAACGAACAAAACAAATAAGAAGAAGAACAAGGTACAAGCAAGTTTCAACAATTTTTATTAAGATTAAAAATACTCAAAAATAAGAAATAAAAATATTTTTATGTTTTTCAACTATTCACATGCTTTTGGTGATTTTATAGGGTTTTTTCTACTTTTTATATGATTTTATAAAAATCAAACAAAGGTAGGAAAAGAAAGCAGTGTACCGCCTAGACTAAAAGGCAAGTTCAAAATACTAAAAATACCCTAATGTCTTGGTTGTGATTTTTATGAAAAAATAAATAAAATATCTAACTACAACAATTGAGACTTTATTTTTTTGATTTTTTTAGAATTTTTAATGATTTTTATAAGTTTTTTTAGAGTTTTTAACTTTTTAGGGTTTTTATAAGGGATAATGCAACAAAATTGATACTAGAATTAAAACACACAAAGGAAAGCACACACTAATTTTTTTAATTTTTAAAACAATTTTGTATTTTTGGTACTTTATAAAATAGACAGAGCATTTTTAGGTGTTTCTGATTTTTATAAAATATCAAATAAAACTCAATTAATTTACAAAAATTGCCATGAATATTACGTGTTAGCATGAGCTAACTATAATTTTTATGGAATTTTTGGAGTTAATTAGGTATTTATTTGATTAAAAAAGAAAGCACACAGAACACATGGACCTACTTGCAATTAACATAAAGTTCTTGGCCAAATATTAACATAGAATAAAAACTTATGATCGAATATGCAAAACCACCAGAGAATAAACACACATGCTCATTTAATTATGCATAGGGGCATAAATAAAAATATCAGAAATATTCCATTCAAAGCATAACAAGGATAAAGTCCAGGGCAGATATTGCAAAAACACCACAAATCCACGTGTTTCATCATGTGAGCTTACTCAAACTGGATTGAAATGAAAATATTCAAAGCAGCAAGGATCCATAAGAAAAATTGAAATGAAAATATTCAAAGCAGCAAGGATCCATAAGAAAAATGACCAGACTATTTTAAACTACTACAAATAATTACAGGACTAAAGTATAAGAGACAAAACATGAAGGGCTGATGTGAAGTTCCCTTTATTGAATGCAATCCAAGGGCCGAGGTTGTTCCACTTAAGATCTGACAGCTGTGCTTCATGGACGACGCTTCGGTGATGGAGGGCACTGATCAGATCTTCAGATGGATCTGATGGTCGGAGATCCCCTGAAGATGGAAGGCATGGATTAGAACTGGGGGTATCTTCGATCAGCCGACGGAGGGCTAGTCTGGAAGAACTCGCCTCCGACGAGTTTCTTTCATCGATGATGCATGGCTCCAGCATTCTCTCAAGCTACGGAGGTGTGGAATCGGTCGGTATTGCCATTCCGCAGCTGCAAGAAGGCACAGAAGGGCCCATGACCAAGCGAGAGGCCCTAGGGATGACTGGGGTGCCCGAGGCCTTTCTTGTGGTGTTCAAGACCTCCAAATGAGGTCGGATGCACCTCTTCCCTGCAGGAAGAGGGATCTTGCTCGAAAGATGGTTCCGGCATGGGTTAGGGTGTAGTAGGCATCGCAAAAAAGGGGATCAGTGAACGGGGCAGGTGACTACAGATGCGGGGGATGGGTCCTGCTAAACAACTCCAATCTGATGATTGGAGCTTCGTTGGAGGTTGTGGAGCGTTCGTAGAAGCGGAAGTGTGTTAGAGTGAGGTGTTTGATCGTCGGAGTGCGGGGAAACAATGGAAGACAGAGGGTGCTCGGAGATGCTCTGTTCGTTGGTGAAATGGTCGATTGAATGGACGATAGGTGATAAAAGGAGTGCCTGATAGTAGAGGAAGATGCCTGGGGTCGCAGACAACGATCTATGTCGGTCTTGGCCTCGATGGTGGTGTAGCCAGAGGCTGGTCTCCTTGCAGCGGAGCTAAGGTTGGAACCTCGCCAGACCTAGGGTTTCCATGCTCATAAACCCTCCAACGCCCTCCCTCTCAATTGCTGTCACTCTGAGAAAGGTGGACTGGTAGGCAGGAGTAGGTGGCGCATCCAAAGATGCGGGAAAAGGCGGGGGAAGGTTAGGTTATATACGCGTGATGGTCCGAGAAGAATGAGGAGGCGCCCGCGAATCGAGGGACGAATCAAGGAAGAGAACGCCAGGCGAAGGTTAGGGATCCATGCCCTTCAATCGGAGCAAATATTCGCAGGTAGGGGTGATCGGATCGGGTTGAGAAAAATGGGAGAAAATTATGCAAAACCCAATCTGGCGAGGAAGAGGGTCCGGGGGGAACAGTTGACCTCGGTCAACAATCCGAGGTGGCCCAATCAGAGGCAGCCTGGGATAAAGACAAAAGACATTACACGACAAAACTGCTAGAAAATAAATAAATTTACAATAAATTAATAAATGAATTTAAATGAAAAAATCAATAAAATAAAAAATGTTTGTTATTTTTCAAAGACCTTTCTATGATTTACAATTATTTTTATGAAAAATAAATTAGTATATATGTAGTTATAGTATTATATATATACCTATGTATTTTTTACAAGTATTTTTTATTTTATTATATTTACATAAATATCTCCATTTTTATATTTTATTTATTTTCAACATAATTTTAGGAGTTCAAAGTATTTTTTTATTTTATTTTATGATTTATTTACAGGTATAGAATATATAAGGAATGTGATGAATGTACATGTGTTTTGTACCATGAAAGAGGATTTTATTTTTACTTTTATTTAATTTTTCTAATTTTTATTTCATTTTTTATTTCTAAGACTATATACAATGAGTTAAAAAGAGTATTTTAATTTTATTTTGTCAAAAATCATTGTTTATATAGATATAGGTAATATGTACAACATGGAGTAGGCCCTATCTCTCTCTACTTATTTTATTTGGCGATTAGGTCAAGGCTTGACCTTCTCTTAGGGTTCGGGTCAATCTGTATTTACTCTAAATACCTCCTTCTATTTTCTTTTCCTTTATTCTTTTATTTTTTTCACAGATACATGCTAATTATGCAATATTAACACATGCATGCTGATTGCTATGTTATTGTATTTACACCTATTTACATGATGTTTTTGCCAAGATAAGTAGCTAAAATAAAAGAATAAGAGTGAGAATCAGGGATTCATCACCCTTAATACTTTACCTTTGCTAATCCCTTAGTAAACACTTATTTGAAAAAGAAGTGAAAAAGAAAGAAAAGAAAAAGAAGGAGAATCAAGGTTGATTATTAAACTTATCTTCATTAAATTGAAGTATGGAGATCGGTCAGACCTTTGGATTATTAGTTTTTCGGAAACTTATTTTGGCTTAAGTTTAAGACTCAACAGCCTCTAAGTTCCACCATTCTATGGTCAAGACTCCTCAATAATCCAGATCAGACCAAGTCTACGTACGCAAACTCTAATGACCATGTATCTTTCTTTGTGCGGTGTAAGTGATATGTAGCTCCCCACCTCAGAAATGACAAAGCAACAACCTCCCTAGACAAGGTAACTCTAATTCCCTAGTATAGCAGCTCTTTCCTCGAGGAGCGGGGCATTCCCTTCTAAGTTCAAGTTCAATCGGCTCAAGAAGAGGGGGAAAGAAGAGAATGGACCATGGCTAGTGTAGCCATGTATCCCTGGGAGCTCAACCAATGTAGCTAAGTTTCCCGCTGCAAGCTTCATGCGATGAGAAGGTGTAACACAAGATTTGCTTTATTTAACTATATACACTTTGGCGTGTAATTTATTTTCAATAAGTTTTTGGAGTTTTTCTTTCTTTTGCACATTTTTTTGAATGTGCATATGTAGAACTTATCTACATGGTGCAACATATATACATGAGGACTTTTTCTTCTCGAGCCAGTAGACTATCCCTCTTTTGAAGCATTAATGCAACCCACAACTCCTGTCTTTAGACCTCAAAACCGCTAGACCAAGTTGAGATGCATTTCCTTCCCTAAAGGAAGACAAAAGATTTCGCCTAGAAGTACTACCCTCGTATGCTATCCCAAGCCAAAGGAAACTGCCTCCTCATCACCTCATCCATGTGGAGCTGAGTGTAAAGTGCTGGTCCAAGTAAAGCCATTGTCTGTGAAAGTTATGCGTGCGCTGTTAAATGTTCTACTTAGGCTCATAAAGATGACATGTGAAAATAGCCTAGTGGACTCAAAGAATTAAGTCACTAATGGACCTGAAAAATCTTAACCCCAAATTCTATAGGGTTCCTCTGAGAATTAGGTGGATTAAGGTCATAACCAAGCTCAATTTTCCAATTTAATTCCAGATTAGTTTAAATGTCAACTATGATTTAGAAGAAATAACAAATATACACAAAAATATTTTTATGCAAAATTTTTGAAAATGTGCAAAATTTTTGAAAATGTTTAAATGCATGCATGAATGCCGAGGTTTCACAACTATTTACAAACATTTACACAAAGATTTTTGCAAACTTTTATTTTTCAAACATTTTTTTTAAAATTTTGTACTATATATACATAATTTTGATACAAAATATTTACAAACATTTTACAAACAAAATATTTTTACAAACATTTGTACAAAAATAATCTTTATAAATAGTTATGTATGTGCAAGAAAGAATTTTATGTACACGAAAAAATTATTTTTTTGGGATTTTTAATAAGTGATTTTTAGCCATTTTATTTATTAACACAATCACACAAAGTACGAGTTATGGCTAAAATATATATGTAATATATACGACACCCCCTATACTTTGCTCGAACGATGTCCTCAGAGTGATCACAGAGCGATGAAGAAGACATAACTCGTGCTTAGTATTGGGAAGTAAAAAGAGAGGCTATACTACAACGACAAATAAAAGAATAGATGAGTGGTCGGTGATCTCCCCTATACTTAAGATCAAGTAATTCTAAGTATAGAAGACCGTATACAAAGAAAAAACTGAGTGATAGAATGTACAAGGTCTACCTCCATTATACTTAGGGTAAAATATCCCTAAGTATAGGCAGCGAAACAGAGGTAAAAAGAATCAAAAGAGTAATAAAAAATCTGCCACCCCTTATACTTAGGGTAAAGTACACCCTAAGTATAGCATAATCATAAGATGCAAATGGGTTGTTAGACAAAAGAATGTGTGATATGGACATCTGGATCTATACAAGGGCGGAAGACAATAATAATCAGGCATGAGATGCAACTGATATGAGTCAAAGACCATATCTCATGCAAAATGAATCGGGGCGACGCCAACAATCAGCGGATCATGATCTAGATATGGCTTGAGGTGCTGACTGTTGACGTAAAAGGTGGACTCAGATGACTTCTCAGATATGTCGATACTACCATTGTCATGCACCTTTTGGACCAGGTATGGTCCCTTACACTTACTCTGCAACGTCTTTGGAAATAATATAAGCCTGGCATCAAACAACCATACTCTCTGATCTGGCTCAAACTGTTTATGGCTGATATGAGAATCATGCCATATCTTCAATCTCTCCTTATATTGTAGGCTGCTTGAAAAGATTGTATCTCTAAGCTCCTCCAGGGCTACCAATTCCGCCTTCCTTTGATCACATATACTCTCTAGATCCAATAATATCTCAGTGACAACCCATAGTGACTTATACTTAATCTTAACAGGTAAATGGCATGGCTTCCCATAAACGAGATGAAAGGGAGACGTACCCAAAGGAGTCTTGAAGGAAGTCCGATATGCCCACAAGACTGTGAACCCCCGAGAATCCAGATACCTGTTTACGCTACTTTCACGGCATTTCATTCACATGAGATCGCACAATCTACAAAAAATATGGAAATTTTTCACGCTGCTACATTTGCATATGACATTCACATTCACATTCATAACCACGAGCTAATGGAGATAAATGCCACCAAAATTTTATTTCATTAACTTCCATTTATTTTACAACAAGTACAGTGATTGACAGTACATACAGTATTCCCAAAAATCTGACTGAAGAGAAGAGAAGCATATTACATTATCAACGGAATCAAAAACTGAAACAAAATAACAAAATACCGTCTAGTATATACCATGTCTCCTGGAAGCATCAATAGCTACTGAGCAGCAGACTGTTTGCCTATCAAAACATGTTTAGGAAAGAAACGGAGTCACAATTGTGAATATAATCCGTAGTTTAAAATAAATAACAAGTAATTTATTATGTGCAAAAGAGAGCAAGTAGAAAGGTGTAACAAGTATAATTTACATCTACTTGTGTAAGTAAAAAGGTTTTCAACTGTTTGGTATGTAGTTCACCTGTTCACCCCTTTTTCCCATTCTTCCCATATATATTTATACAAAGTTTAGATGACAAACCCTAACATATAATGATCTCTGTGTTGTAAAGATCATGATTTTGGGTCTTGGAGATCATGTTGTGGATCTTATATATATAAATTGATGGCACATGTATATGCTAATTTCTTGTCATTGAGATTATGTCATGATTTTTGATAATGGACTGATATGATGATGATTGATTTGATCCTTAATTCTATTTACTCTTTTAAGTTAGTGGATAGTCTGTGGTCTTGGTCTGTGTGTAACCTCACACTATGACTCTAAGGTATTAAAAGTACATTAGGGTTGGGGTGCCTCCGTAGGCATGCAGTGTTGTGTAATACATCCTAACTAAGTTCCCAACACATCCACTAACTTATAGGGATTTCGAATCAGATTAAAGTCACTTCTAATCATTTCAATTTTAATTGTGATTTCCTTCAAACCTTTACGGTAACTCTCTCAGATGTAACTCTTGATTTTGTAGATGTAGATGTAGATATGGATGATCTGGATGTAGAATCGCGAAGTCTGTTGGCGAAAGTAAAACTCAAGCGGTGAGGTAGCCTACAAATGGCTCTTTCGTCTTGCCCTCTAATTAAAAGTACGGTCGAATAGAGGGATAGGTCTACTCCAAAATTACGCCACTGAGACGGGTAAGAGAGACTCTCCGGAAAAGTCGCTCTAGAAAAACAGCCCGATCGGTAACGGGCAACCGAGCTCGTACGACAAATTAAAAACCGAGGATCCCCCGTCTGGGTGTCCTAAAACAAAGGGTCGGCGGAGCTGATCTAAAGTCGAGATCCCAACGAGGAGTAAAAACACTGCGAGCTCGCGTCAAAATCGTGAAAGGACTGGGATCCTAGACCCACGCACTTGGTGGCCGCTGCCCTAACTGGACTTCCTATCTCCCGCCCAACTGAGGGTCACCACGCCCTCGCACAGTTAGGTGCTAGGGGTCACCATAACTGGCATAATTATTTCATATCATTGATTTACCTTTAGTCTTTCCTAATTGATTATAAAAACCTTTTTCAAACTCGTCTATGGTCAACTTAATAAATCTATGTATTCTTTCTTATTAATGATGTGTAATTTGGAGACTCTTAATTGATTTTACCAATCCAAAGTTTGAACTAAGGCATAATACGAGATAATAATATGATTATCCTTTGTGTTGATCTTGAATAACAAGGACTTGATTGAAAGATTGTGACTGAAGAATCAATTATAATTTATAAGTGTGATTTGTAAGGTTTAGATATTTGGCCTATGTAATAGTGCACACACCATGGTTTTAAAGCATCACTGTTATCTGATTTCAAAAGGAAATATATCAGTTGTTGTGTAACGGCTTTATAGGCATAAATTCTAAGAACGGACAGGATACTAAATTAAACAAGGTAATTGCTAATGAGAATAAGGTGCTCTATCTCATCAATTGATATACAGTAGTTAGATATATTGATACTCGTTAATTTCATTAATGGAAGTTGTAATTTGCAGGAATATGCTAAGATAAATAAGTTGTATTATATAACATTTTTTTGAACTGATAGCAGTATCTCTCAGAATCTTGAAGACATCGGGAAATATTTTTACTTAGCAGTAAAAGACCATTCTGATATGCTATACAAGGGTCTAAGGCTAAGAATGATCCCATCCAGCGATATTAGGGAGATCCTCAGTACACTCTTTCTAATCAAGCAAGTTTTCTTATGGTGTTATTTCATCCTGAACTCACTTGATCGGAAGTTATAATACCAATTGATTTTCTTATATATCATCGAAAACAAATACTTATAATCAGAGGTATTACAACTCAATACCTAAATCATGCTTATATACTTAGCACACATTTAATATATTTAGAATTTAAGACAATAAGTATATATATGCAACTGGTAGAGTTTAAACATGTAAACTTTTGTGACAGTAAAGTATGCATGTAATAAATGACTGATTTGCCTATTACTCTTTGTATGAAATGGACATCATCTATGTGAAAATAGGAAATTTCGGGTAAAAATCTGATCATGACAATATTCAAACAAATGACAGTACACATAATAACGTATATACTTGACATAAAGAACAAAAAAATCCATCCTTGAACAGATTTGAGACGACCATTCACAAATTAAAACTTTATGCTAATATTTTCCAGAACCAAGAAGAATTACTAAATAAGATCAGGAATACCACTGGTAGCAAAAAAAATAAAGTAAAAAAAAATGACAACTATCAGCACTCAAGTAACAGTGGTAATCAAATTTAGAAATTTAAATTTCAATTAGACCCATAACGCAAGGAGCAAGGGAGGATCCTCAATGAGACCTGATATATATATATATGTCACTGGAATCAGACGATAGGAATTGAGAAAAATCATATAATAACCACATGCATGGCAACAAAGGATTTAGGAAGAGGATTGTACCCTTTTTTTGCACAAATTGGAGGTCTTCCAACATGATCGGATGTTGCTTCTTGGGAGAATGTCACTGAAATTAGGAGAAACAACACTCCAATTTGCTATTTGCAGCAAAAGAGAAGGAATTGAGGCTTCCATGGCTGGAGAGGATCAAAGGTTTTGAGAGAGTTTGGAAGGGTTTGGGATATTAGGGAAAAACAAGCGAGGGTTCTCGTTGGAATTTTACTCATAAAAACCAAGGAGAGAGGGGATTAGGAGTTGCATTAGGTTTATTATATAGGAAATAGATGGGAAGGGGAAGGTTTGGATTTGCCAAGTGGAATTACATGTAGGCCAAGTGGGAAATGAAGAAAAACCAAGTGGAGAAAGGGGAAAATGAGGTGGCTGCTATATTGGGAAACAACAATTTATAATAAATTTCTTCTTCTTCTTTTTTTATACAGTAAACATTAGCCAACTACCAAAAATGTAAACGCCCATAGCCACGGCCTTCACAGTCGCAACCTCTGGCACAACGCTCAGGGAGTTTCCATGGAAGGAACTCCAACTTCAGACGACCGCAACAGAGACAGACGCAGAGTGTGGCAGGTTCCAGTGCTGCACCAGCCGGGCAGGGGCAGTTACATACAGTTACTGAGGAGCATGCACGTTCAGCCGCTACTGTGGTGAAATGTATGGTCTCAGTCTTGGGCTGACATTTCCATGTTTTATTTGATTCTGGTGCGACACACTCTTTTCTTGCTTCGAGGCTACTTGCTTCTTTAGGTAGAGTCGTAGAGACTCTCTCTTCTCCAGATCACATCCGAGGGCCTGGTGGCCAGTTGTTCATTATTTCACTGATAGTCAGGCATTTGCCCGTACTGATTGGTGGTCATGAGATGATCACAGATTGTCTACTTCTGCAGCTTGATGAGTTCGACTTGATTTTAGGCATGGATTGGTTATCCGCTCATCATGCACTTGTTGATTGTTTTAAGAAGACAGTTGTCTTTAGGATTCCCGATCTACCCGAGTTCACTTTTGAGGGTACTATACATGACTCCACCATGGACTACATTTCAGTGTTGCGAGCTCAACGACTTGTTGATCAGGGTTGTGATTCATACCTTGCATTTGTTCGGGAGGTATCTGTTCAGGAACCGATGACACAGGACATCCGAGTAGTGTCAGAATATCCAGATGTATTTACTGATGAGATGCCATGATTACCTCCTAATAGATAGATCGAGTTCGAGATCACATTGCTGCCAGATACACAACCGATCTCTATGGCACCATACCGCATGGCACCAGCCGAGTTGAGGAGCTGAAGGTGCAGTTACAGGAATTACTTGACTTGGGATTTGTGAGGCCGAACACTTCACCTTGGGGTGCTCCGGTTCTATTTGCCAGGAAGAAGGATGGATCCATGAGGTTATGCATCGATTACAGGCAGCTTAACAAGAGGATGGTGAAAAACCTTTATCCTTTTCCACGCATCGATGATTTGTTCGACCGGCTCCAGGGATATTCGGTTTTCTCGAAGATCGATCTTCGCTCAGGCTACCATCAACTGAGGATTAACAAGTCAGATATTCCGAAGACAACCTTCAAGACTCGCTATGGACACTACGAGTTTGTGGTGATGCCGTTTGGACTCACCAATGCACCTGCAGCTTTCATGGATATGATGAACCGGATCTTCCGTCCATACTTGGACAAGTTCGTAGTGGTGTTCGTTGATGATGTGCTCATTTACTCACAAAATGAATGGGATCATGCGAATGATCTACGGATTGTCTTGGATACACTGCGGGAGCACAAGCTATATGCCAAGTTGAGCAAGTGTGAGTTCTGGTTATCACATGTCTCATTTTTTGGACATGTTATTTCTGGAGCAGGCATCGCAGTTGATCCTGCGAAGATTGAGGCAATCATGTCTTGGGAGCAGCCCAAGACTGTCACGTAGATTCGGAGCTTCTTTGGGCTAGCAGGTTATTACAGACGCTTCGTCAGCGGATTTTCACGCATTGTTCGCCCTCTGACACGATTAACGCAGAAGGGAGTTCCATTTATTTGGGACGATTCATGTGAGCAGGCCTTCCAGACACTGACAGAGAGATTGACTACAACGCCTATTCTTGCTCTTCCTTTAGGCACTCAGGATTATGCAGTATACACAGATACATCTGGAGAAGGTCTAGGAGCAGTTTGATGCAGAGAGGACAGGTGATTGCTTACGCATCACGACAGTTGAGACCGCACGAGCGGAACTACCCCACACATAACTTAGAGTTGGCGGCAGTTGTCTTTGCCTTGAATATCTGGCGCCACTATCTTTATGGGGTGAATTTTGAGATTTTCACTGATCATAAGAGCTTGAAGTACATCTTTGATCAGAAGGAGCTGAACATGAGACAGTGCAGATGGCTCGAGTTACTGAAGGATTATGATTTCACGATCTCTTATCATCTCGGTAAGGGAAACGTGGTAGCTGATGCACTTAGCAGGAGAGCACATGCATAGGGTACGACGAACTGGCTATACACGTGGGATATGCTAGCATCTTTGACAGATTGGCATCCTTAGGAGAGCGCATCCATTTCTAGCGCTGTGCCTCCACGATACAATAGTCTTTGGGATCGTATTGTAGAGGGATAGAAGACAGATACTTGGATCCGAGACAGATACATGTGTGCCATCAAGGACGAATTTGATGACTTTATTGTGATGGAGTCTATTTTATGGAAGGCAGGACGGGTCGTTGTACCCAATGACGAGCAGCTTCGCAGAGATATTCTGGATGATGCACACAATTAACGATTATCTATCCATCCAGGTAGCACAAAGATGTACCATGATCTGCGTCGACATTTCTGGTGGGATGGGATGAAACGCAATGTGGCGCAACATGTCAGCGAATGCATGACCTGCCAGATGGTCAAGGTTGAACATATGAGACCACCATGATTACTGCAATCTCTCCCCATTCTTGAGAGGAAGTGGGAGAGCATTTCTATAGATTTTGTCATAGGTCTGCCGAAGACACCAGGTGGCCATAATTCCATTTGGGTCGTTGTTGATAGGTTAACCAAGTCAACCTATTTAATATTTGTCAACACGACTTACACTCCATCCAGATTAGCCAAGCTCTATGTACAGAACATTATCAGGCTGCATTGTACCATGAGAGGTGGTGTCTGACAGGGATTTGAAATTTACATTGCACTATTGGCATCAGTTCATGTCAGCACTACAGACAGAACTGAAGATGAGTTATGCATATCTTCCACAGACTGACGGTCAGAGTGAGCGCACCATTCAGACACTAGAGGATTTGCTCCGCGCTTGCACTTTGAAGTGGAAAGGGTCTTGGAAGGACCATCTGCCATTGATGGAATTCACGTACAACAACAGCTATCATTCCAGTATAGGCATGGCACCATTCGAAGCCCTATACGGGCGGAGATGCCTCACACCTCTCAGTTGGCGTGAGGTAGGTGATCATGCTCTCTATTCCGTAGATCTCTTGGAGGAGACCGCGAGAGCCATTGATCTTGTGAGACAGAGGCTTCTGACGGCACAGAGTCGCCAGAAGAGCTATGCGGATCGTTGGAGAAAAGACTTGGAGTTCTAGGTAATCCAATTCTTTCCTCTTCATCCATTCAATTATGACATATATATATGTTCAACTTAATCTCATGCTAACGACATTCCTATAAATTATAGGTTGGAGATTGGGTATTTCTCCGTGTATCTCCCATGAAGGGAGTGCAGAGATTCGATGTTCGTGGCAAGTTGGCGCCGCGATATGTTGGACCTTTTGAAATTCTGGCTAGAATGGGGAAGGTGGCATACCGAGTAGCCCTTCCTCCACATCTTTCAGCCATCCATGATGTCTTCCATGTATCCAATCTGAGGAAGTATGTGCACGACCCTCGACACGTCATCAGTTACAAGAATCTAGACGTGGAGCCTGATTTGACATATGAGGAGAAGCCAGTACAGATACTTGACCGTGCCATGAAGAAGCTTCGCAACAAAGAGATTCCATTGGTCAAGGTATTGTGGCATCGACATGGCGTCGAAGAAGCGACGTGGAAGATCGAAGCCGACATACGGGCACGATACCCGCAGCTTTTCTGAGGTAATGAGCAAAACAAGCTTTTGTAATTAGATATATGTTAAAATATATGACTTGTTTTCTCTTTGAAGTTTTTATGGGTTCAAAACCTTTCGAGGTTTTTATGATCAGACGAAATACAAATAAAAAACATAAGAATCTTGACTCGAGTCTCGAGGACGAGACTCCCTTTGAGGTTTTTATATTTGTAACATCTGGTTTCCACTCAAACCCGGACCCGATCTGATTTGGATCCGATAAACCCAATAAAGTTATCTGACAACATTAGATAACCTAAATCGACCAATTGATCGTAAATTAAAAGTCGTTCGAGCGAAATCAACCAAAAATCGGTCGCATCGTAATGTGTGCCGTGAAAAAGCTGTGACGCAAATTCAGAAACCGCGAAATGAATCGAGACTGTCATTAGAACCGATTCAACGATACAAGACCAACAGAATCGACCGTTCGTCAATCGGAGGTCGTTTGATATTTTTAGATCACAAAATTTAATCTTAAACAAAAAACCGTATCCAAAAATTTCGGGTATTCAAAACCCGATCGGAAGTATATCAATATTATACTCATTTTGATCTTCGTTGACAGACGATCAAATCGAGATATTTCATATCGAAAACGGAAGCTCGAGGTACGCGTACGGTCCGTTTTAAATATGTGAAAAAATAATAATTTAAATATCAAATAAACAGTCGGCTAATGTTTACTGTATAAAAGAAGAAGAAGAAATTTATTATAAATTGTTGTTTCCCAATATAGCAGCTACCTCATTTTCCCCCTTTCTCCACTTGGTTTTTCTTCATTTCCCACTTGGCCTACATGTAATTCCACTTGGCAAATCCAAACCTTCCCCCTTCCCATCTTTTTCCTATATAATAAACCTAACTCCACTCCTAATCCCCTCTCTCCTTTGTTTTTATGAGTAAAATTCCAACGAGAACCCTCTCTTGTTTTTCTCTAATCTCCCAAACCCTTCCAATCTCTCTCAAAACCTTCGATCCTCTCCAGCCATGGAAGCCTCAATTCCTTCTCTTTTTGCTGCAAATAGCAAATTGGAGTGTTGTTGCTCCTAATTTCAGCCACATTCTCCCAAGAAGCAACATCTGATCATGTTGGAAGACCTCCAATTTGTGCAAAAAAGGGTACAATCCTCTTCCTAAATCCTTTGCTGCCATACATGTGGTTATTATGTGATTTTTCTCAATTCCTATCGTCTGATTCCAGTGATATATATATATATATATCAGGTCTCAATGAGGATCCTCCCTTGCTCCTTACGTTATGTGTCTAATTGAAATTTAAATTATTTTTTTACATATTTAAAACAGACCGTACGCACACCTCGAGCTTCTGTTTTTGACGAAATATCTCGATTTGATTGTCTTTCAACGACGATCAAAATGAGTATAATATTGATATACTTCCGATCGGGTTTTGAATACCCGAAATTTTCGAATACGATTTTTGTTTAAGATTAAATTTTGTGATTTAAAAATATCAAACAACCTCCGATTGACGAACGATCTATTTTGTTGGTCTTGTATCGTCGAATCAGTTCTAATGATGGCCTCAATTCGTTTCGCGGTTTCCGAGTTTGCGTCGCGGCTTTTTCACGTCACACATTATGATGCGACCGATTTTTGGTCGATTTCGCTCGAACGACTTTTGATTTACGATCAATTGGTCGATTTAGGTTATCTAATGTTGTCAGATAACTTTATTGGGTTAATCGGATCTAAATCGGATCGGGTCAGGTTTGAGTGGAAACCAGATGTTACAAAGACCGAGTCCAAAAGTTGTGACCAATCCTTCAGTCTGGGCAGACTACCTTCTGCAGTATCATCTTGATCTCCCTGTTCGATACTTCAGCAAGAGCATTGGTCTGAGGATGATATGGAGTGGCAACTCGATGATCTATGCTAAACTCGTTAGCAAGGTCCTTTACCTTGTCGTTGATAAAATGAGACCCCCCGTCAGATATCAATACTCTAGGCACCCCGGATCGTGAAATGATATTCTTCCTTAAAAATCTGCAAATAGTCTTGGTATCTGCAGTTCGGGCAGGAATGGCCTCAACCCAACGACTCACATAATCAATAACCAACAAAATGTACTCGAATCCTTGACTCTTAGGGAATGAACTCATGAAATCGATGCCACATAAGTCAAAAACATCACAGAAGTTAACGGGCTACATCGGCGTCATATCACGCTGTCCACAACTGCCCATCCCCTGACAGTCAATACACCTATTCACAAATTCATCAGAATCCTTGAAGAGGGTAGGCCACCATAGGTCGGATTGGAGCAATTTCTGTGTTGTTCTCCTCCCAAAATGATGTCCTCCTGTCTAAAGCTTGTGGCAATATGTGAGGACGCTATGGTGCTCCTCTTGAGGAATGCCTCGATGCCATACGCTATCACCTCCTTCATGATAAAGGATGGGATCCTCCCAATGGTATGACTTGGCCTTCGCAAGGAAGGTCTCAAGTCGCTGCCTGGGCCAACCTTATGGAACATTCTTGGCAACGATATAGTTCACAATGTCGGTGTATCATGGGAGCAAGGCGATAGCAAGGATCGCCTTATCTGGGAAGGTCTCTGTAATAGGATCAATCTACTCGGATTCCTCAAGATTTTCCAAACGGGAGAGGTAATCCACCATCACATTCTTGACTCCAGGCTTATCCTTAATCTCAATATCAAATTCCTGGAGTAGAAGGATCCATCTGATCAATCGAGCTTTGGCATCCTTCTTTATCATAAGGTACCTAATGGCGGTGTGATCTGTATAGATAGTCACTTTGGATCCTAGAATATATGATTTGAATTTGTCCAAGGCAAAAACTACGGCTAGCATCTCTTTCTCCGTGACTATGTAATTCCGCTGAGCGGCATCCAATGTACGACTAGCATAGTAAATGGAAAATGGTAGACCATCCCTCCTCTATCCTAGCACAACCCCCACGGTAAAATCGGAGGCATCTGTTATGATCTCGAATGGGAGAGACCAATCAGGCGGCTAAAGGACAGGAGCCTCAACAACTAGGTTCTTGAGAGTCTCGAACGATGAAATACACTTATCATCTACAATGAACTCTGTGTTCTTCGTCAGCAGATTAGTGAGCGGTCGGGAAATCCTGCTGAAGTTGTGAATAAAACGTCGGTAGAAACCGACATACCCAGAAAAGACCACAACTGCCGCAAGTTGGACGGTGGATTGAGTTTCCCGATGATATCTACCTTGGATGGATCAACCTCCATGCCCCTATTGGAGATGATATGACCAAGCACCGTCCCCTGAGTCACCATGAAGTGACTCTTCTCCCAAGAAAGAATAAGATGGACCTCTATGCAGCACTGAAGCACTCGGTCTAGGCAATCAAGACAAGCATCAAACCAGTCACCATAGACCGAGAAGTCATCCATGAAGACCTCTAAACAGTGACCCACCATGTCTGAGAAAATGGACAACATGAACCTTTGGAATGTCGTCGGGGCATTACATAGACCAAATGGCATCCGTCTGAAAGCATATGTCCCAAATGGACAGGTGAATGTTGTCTTATCCTGGTCTTTGGGCGCTATGGACACCTGATTGTATACAAAGTACCTGTCAATGAATCAGTAGTGACTCTTCCTAGTTAGCATCTCTATAATCTGATCAATAAAAGGCAGCGGGAAATGATCCTTCTTGGTGTCCTGGTTCAATCATCTCTAGTTCACACAAACTCTCCAAGAAGTGGGTACTCGGGTAGCTATCTCCTCGCCAGACTCACTCACAACTGTAGTGATGATCGTCTTCTTGGGAATCACATGTAATGGACTAACCCACGTGGAGTCGAAGATGGGGTAGATAAAATCGACACTCCGCCATTTGGATATCTCTTTCATGACCACCTCTCAAAGATTCGGGTTCAACCATCGCTGAAACTCACGCAACAGCTTCGCGTCCTCATCGAGATAGATATGGTGGGAGCACAGGGATGGACTTATCCTCTGGAGATCAGATACAATCCATCCTATCGCATTGCGGTTCCTTTCAAGAACCTCCATCAAACAAGATTCTTGCTCTCCAGTCAAATCTACTGAGATAATGACTTGGTGCATCTCATGCACACCTACAAGGAACCTATACTTCAACGACTGCGGTAAAGGATTCAGTTCTGGACAACTGGGATCTGGTAAATCTGGCCTCTGAAAGGTCTGAATGAAGGCAACCAGATCTGAATGTGAGAACTCTTGCTGATCATGAAAAATTGGTGAAGATGGCCCTGCTGGTGTATCTGTGCTTGGTGCTTGCTCTGTCTCCACCCTAGCTGCTGGCTCTGTGGAAAACAAACAAGGTAATAAATCATCAAACTCTGCCCACTCTATATCTGAACATCCGAGGGATCTGAATCAAAATCACAAGATACAAAATCTGCCTCGCCATCATGAACATGAACATCAGCCTCGAAAGTGTCCTCTGCCAGGAATGTGCTCTTCGAACTCTCCTCTGCTGGAAATTGGAGATCTGCAACATCTGAAGGTGAGAGAAGAGCTCATGAAACGGGATCTGACCAAGCAGCTTTGTCATCAGTGATCACAAAGTCATACTCCTGCTGGAAGTCTCGCTCTGCCTCTGTCGTCTGCTCTGCATTGCTGAACTGCTCTGAGCAAGCTGAGGCTCGTGCTCTGGTCTCATCGATCGTCTCTATGTGTATACTCTTGCCCTAAACAAGAAAGTACGCCTTCCCGCTATCATGGTTAGACACCGCCTTGGCTGTGGCCAAGAATGGACGTCTTAGAATGAGGGGGGTATCAGTCACAAACTCAAGGATCTCCATATCCAACACAATGAAGTCCACGAGGAATTTCAAGTCCTGAATTGTGATGACCACATCCTTCAACAACCCCTTCGGCCTCTTGACAGATCGATCAGTAAACTAAGGGATTGTCATGCTCTGTCGAAGAGGGCCAAACTCAAATAAGTCGAGTAAGGCTGTCGGAAGAAGGTTGATGGAGGAGCTACGATCTAATAGAGTACGATTAAATCTCTGCTCATGAATGTGGCATCTGACACAGGGAGCTTCTGCATCTGGCCTCTTGGCTGACAGACGGTTTGAGATGGTGAAGCAGGTGGCACATGCCAGCACATGGATTTCTGTCTGATGGCTCCTCTTCTTCCTATGAATAGTGGTCTTTTCTCTCAAGTTCCTCTGGAAGAGAGGGATGTGCTCGAGTGCCTCCTGTAGAGTGAGTTGAATGTGGAATCTATCTGGCATCTGCTGGCTGAACTCTAACTATTGGTCTCTTTTTGGATTTTCTTTTTTATTCCCCTTCGCCAAGCAGAGTGCTTGAGGGAAGGGGATGGCTGGGCCCTCCTCAGATAGAGGTCTAGGAATAGGTTCATCATGCATCACATATGGACTCGAAGATGGAGAAACCTTTACTTTATTAATTTTTTGGTGTTTTTCATATGGTACTGAGGTAAATAAACTGGAGAAAATCTCAGTACCACCCACGACATATGTCTTTGCGGCATCAGCACCACGCTCTGGCTCAACACCTGGTAATCTGGTGGCATCAGTACCACCATCTGCATCTGGAGAAATGACGACCTTAGTTCGTTGACTGGATCAGCATCCTTGGTGGCATCAGTACCACCATCATCAACATCATCATGAGCAGCATCAACACCGCTATCCTCCTCGTCTGACGCTCCTGGATCCTCGTGATGTCGTCACTCAGACGAGGTGTTACCGGTTGGCATCCTACTGCTCCTAAGTGACACAAAATCAGCATCAAATGTATATGAAGCAATGTCACCCAATAAAGCACTAGGAGTGGTGGTCTCTGTGAAATGTACCTGCTCAGATTTCCTCTTTAAGTTGTTTGGGTTGTGCTCGATCTGAGCGGGTATGGAGGCCTTGCCCTTTATTATATCCCTTACCTCCTGGCGAAACTCGTCCATCTCCCGTCTAAAGGATGCATGATGATCTGAGAGTAGGCTGACTAGATCATCAAGAGCTGGGTTCTCATAGGCTGGCTCGTGAGAACCAGACGTGTTGCCTTGCTATAAATGAGGCTGCTGCTGTTGGAACTGGTAGGGGGAGGATGAGAATACTGCTGCGGAGGCTGCTGCTGCCTCCACTGCTGTCCCTGTTGGTATGGACGAGGACCCGACTGGTACTGGTGCGATGGATGCTGGGAGTAATGGGGCTACTGCTGAGGCTGGATGGACTGCCCACCCTGATCTGAAGGCTGCTACTGGGACGAGGCACCTCTGGTAGACCACCTGAATCCAGGATGATCTCTACGGATCCCGAGTTGTTGTCGGTCATACCAAATCCCGTTAACTTCCATCAACGGCTCCTGCTCGTATGGAGACGGGGGAAGAACTGTCAGTGGCTGATCCTGCTGGTACACCACCATCTGACTGTCCTGAGATGGCGGTGGCTGATAATAGAGGTACTGCAACTGCTGGATCGGCTCCTCCTGGATGTGGTGAACGTGTCGGTACTGAACGAAGTGCTGGGATGAGCTGCTGCTGCTAGGATCAGCCTGTGACCTGAGACAGGGATGAGAAACGGTCCGTGCCTCCTGGGGACACATGATCTGGGTCTTCAGGTCACTTAAGTTCTGTGCCAACTGATCAATCTGTGTCATGCTCTAGCACTGCTTCTTCTCGATGATCTCAATACAGTCTAACTTCTCGCTGATGATGCCCATATCAGCGGCTGAAGACTCTGCATGTACTGCTGTTGCTGACGAAGAAGTGGATGGACCCGCATCAACCCCTGTTATCCTCTGATATGACATGGCCTGGGGTAGAGGCTTCCCCTGAGTGTAGAGCTTGGTCTAGGACATCACTGTATAGTTCTCGACCATCTCCTCATGCCCAGATTTGGTCCTCATCCTTGGTGAAATGGGATCCCCCACAAGAAGCGTTAACTAGCCCCTGCAACTTCGGTGTCAGCCCACAAAAGAAGCTCTGTACTAGGTTGGGCTTGGATATGTCGTGATGGGGACATTGGTCGATGAGCTCACGGAAACGATCCCACGCCGGAAATGCTCGTTGGGGATCATGGAGAAATTGTTGATCAGAGCTTGCGCTGCATTTGTCCGACCGAGTGGATAGTACTTGTTCAAGTACTCGGTCCGGAGTTGCTCCTACAAAGTCACATATCTCCCTAAATGCTTCAACCAGTAGGCTGCTTTGCCGACCAGGGAGAATGGGAATTCCATCATCTTGATGGTGTCCTCGTCCATGTATCTATCGTGTACAGTGCTGCAGATCATCTCAAATTCCTGCAGATGTAGATGCGGCTCCTCGGTGGCAATCCCATGGAATTTAGGCAAGAGCTGAATGGTCTGGGGGAGCTTGAAGTCTCCCAGAATTGCCGGAAGCTAGATCCAATGGTGTGTAAGGGTTGCACCAGGGTTGTGCAACTCCCTCATCGGCCTGGCTGGTCTGGATGGCTCCTGCAGCTCCTCTGGTTGTCCTCCATCTGCTTCTCCACCCTCTGGTTTCTCTCCACCGGCTGCTCTCTGCTGCTCCTCTCTGTCGGCTCGCATCTGGGTCAGTTCATGATGCACCCCAACCATAAATGCTCCCTGATCCCGGATCTATCTCTACATCATCTCAAGGGAGGCTAAGAGTGTGTTGTTGATGGCACCCTGATCCAAAATGTACGTAGAATCCTAGGGCTGCTCATCGGTGCGTCCCTCACTCCTGGACATCTTGCAGGTCTCTATAAAGGCAAAAGACCCGAACTCAGGTGCCGTCATATGAACAAATAACTGTGCTGTTGGTCTCTGCTTGGGCACCTCAGGACTAGAAGAAGGGTGATCGAGGGGGAACATGGTGGAATCGAACTCAGATTCAGAGAGCAGGTCAAAGCTCCCCGGAACTTCCCTAGATGAGCGGGTCAGAGTGCTCGAGAGTGGTGCTGTCAAAGGCAACCTAAGGGACCTCTGGCCTATTATCGTGATGTGGAAAAATGTGGATGAGATCTGGTAAGAAAACAAGATCAGAAGTCAAACCCCAATTTCACCTACGCAATGCTGAGCTGATGACTGTGAAGGTTCGATCGTTCATCTTGTCAATTTTTTTAGGTGATAATTTAGTCTTGCAGAGCGATTAAGCGAGCTGGTAGGAACCCGATGCTCCCAAGAGATTGGTCCAATTCCAAAGCTAGATCTTTCCCAACCAGTACAAGTTGCGGACCATTTACCGGCTACCCGATCAACTCGCTCTGTTAAGGATATCACGACCCGCTTTAATGGAGACTGGAGAGATCCTCACTAGAGAATGACTAACCCCAAGACCGGTAGTTTAACGAGAGGTCAAGTATGGCCCTAGCCTAGTGTGCGTGTCACTCTCTCGTGCAAGCAAACCAAACAAGGAGGGGATGACTCTCCCAAGACAAATTTTTATGTGAGGTGTCTTTTAAAGTCAAGTTTGCATTAACAGTCCCAATTTTCTGATTTTTTCTTCTTAGGGTATTTTTCAATTAACAAACAAACTTCTAACGAATTTTTCGATCTCTTGATTATTTAAAGTCAAAAAATGAGGGAGAAGTCGAAAAAGCTGATGTGCGATCAAACACTATGATGCATACAAAGTAAGAAAGACATACCTGACTCTAGCACTCTAAATGCAGGGTGATCCGTGCATAAATTTAAAGACATAAATTTAAACTAATCTAAACGATGGTAAGAAGAAAATAATCTTAGATGAGCAATTTTTAATCGTGAAGAACAATAGCTAACTGATCAGAGAGAGGTCGATGTACGGTCTCTGATGTTGATCGGTGTCTGCCGCAACGGATCCTGCACACACTGTATACGATCTCTACGTCATGTGACCTCTCAATCAATCAAGTCAGAGTTTTATTAATGGTTTTTAATAAGGTCCAATTACAAACTATAGGTGCAGGCAAATGGTTAAGGATTGGGCCTTAAGTTATTTACGTCACAATCAAGAAAATCCTAAATCTAAGGGTCAAATTCTGCGAGAATCAAATAGGAAAAAAACGAAGAAAACAAAATCCCGACGAAAAAATTGTGGTGAGGTCCCCCGAGCACACCGATGATCAGCGAAACATACCCCAATAGCCAAGTGTGAGACTCAGTGTCCAGAGTCTAAGTTATTACAATAATGATAATAAGAAGTTTGCTAAAAAGTAAACTAAGCTACTCTAAATGATATAACTATTCTCTGCTCCTCCTCTGCTCCTCCTCATGTACGAGTCTTCTCCAAAGAGTCCTCGAACGGTTCCTCACACGAAAATTGAAACAGAGAGAGTGTCAGAAAACAGTTTAACAACTAGAGATAAGAATAAACAAAAATATGAAAAAGTAACTACTAAGACGTGCTCCCTGGCAACGACACCATTCTGATGAGCAGCCAACCGACTAAGGTTAAGTGTGAAAAATAAGCAAGGGTCGTTCTGACCCCAATCAGCAAGTCAGACTCAACAAGAAAAACCAAGACCACGTAAATATGACAATCAAAGCACAAAATTAAATGTTAGCGGTTTCCGCTATTTATTTAGCCTGGTAGAATGACCATGGTCGAACACAAGGAGCACGAGTGAAACCTATGAAGTAGTCCTAATTAGAGAAATAAAAGCTAATTTTTATTTATTTTTATTTTGTAATTTTTTTATATTTTTAAAATAAGAAAACGAACAAAACAAATAAGAAGAACAAGGTACAAGCAAGCTTCAACAATTTTTATTAAGATTAAAAATGCTAAAAATCAAAAATATTTTTTTTTTATGTTTTTCAAATATTTAGATTGTTTTTGGTTATTTTATGGGGTTTTTCTAATTTTTATATGATTTTATAAAAATCAAACAAAGGCAAGAAAAGAAAGCAGTGTACATCTTGGACTAAAAGGCAAGTTTAGAATACTAAAAATGCCCTAATGTCCTGGTTGTGATTTTTATGAAAAATTAAATAAAAATATCAAATACAACAACTGAGATTCTATTTTTTTTTGAATTTTTTCGAATTTTTAATGATTTTTATAAGTTTTTTAGAGTTTTTAACCTTTTAGGGTTTTTATAAGGGATACAACAAAAATGGTAATGAAATTAAAATACATAAAGGCAAGCACATACTATTTTTTTGTAATTTTTTTAACAATTTTTATTTTTTGGTACTTTAGAAAATAGATAGAGTAGTTTTTAGGTGTTTTTTATTTTTAGGAAATATCAAATAGAACTCAATTAATTCACAAAAAATACCATAAATATTACGTGTTAGAAGGAGCTAACTATAATTTTTATGGAACTTTTGGAGTTAGTTAGGTATTTATTTGATAAAAAAACAAATCACACAGAACATAGGGACCTACTTGCAATTAATGTAAAGTTCTTTGCCAAATATTAACACAGAATAAAAAAATTAGGACAAAATATGCAAAACCACCAGATAATAAATGCACATGCTCATTTAATCACACAAGGCCATAAACACAAATATCAAAAATATTCCATTCAAAGTACAACAAGGATAAAGTCCAAGGCAGATATTGCATAAACACCACAAATCCACGTGAGACAGCATGTGAGTTTACTCAAACTGGACTGAAATGCAAATATTCAAAGTAGCAATGGTCCATAAGCAAAATGACCAGACTATTTTAAACTACTACAAATAATTACAAGACTAAACTATAAAAGACAAAACATGAAGGGCTGACGTGAAGTTTACCCTTTACTGAACGCGATCCAAGGGCCGAGGTTGTTTCACTTAAGATCTGACGGTTGTGCTTCACAGACGATGCTTCAACGATCGAGGGCGCTGATCAGATATTCAAATGGATCTGATGGTCGGAGATCCCACGAAGATGGACAACATGGACAAGAACTAGGGGGATCTTTGATCGGACGGTGGAGGGTTAGTCTGGAAGAACTCGCCTCCGACGCGTTTCTTTCATTGATGATGCGTGGCTCCGACGTTCTCTCGAGCTACGGAGGTGTGGAACTGGTCGGTGTTGTCGTTCCGTAGCTGCAGGAAGGCACATAAGGGCCCAGGACCAAGCGAGAAGCCCTGGGGGTGATTGGGGTACCTGTGGCCTTTCCTGTGGTGTTCAAGACCTCGAGATGTGGTCGGGATGCGCCTCTTCCATGCAGAAAGAAGGATCTTGCTCGAAAGATGGTTCTGGTACAAGTTAGGGCGTAGTTGGCATCACAAACCAAGGAGGGTCAGTGGACAGGGCAGGTCACTACGGAAGCGGGGGATGGGGCCTGCTAAATGACTCCAATCCGATGATTGGAGCTTCGTGGGAGGTTGTGGAGCGATCACAGAAGCAGAAGGGAGTCAGAGTGAGGTGTGTGATTGTCGGAGTTAGGTGAAACGATGGTAAACAAATGATGCTCGGAGATGCTCTGTTCATCAGTGAAATGGTGGATTGAATAGACGATAGGTAATAAAAGGAGTACCTGACAGTGGAGGAAGACGCTTGGGATCACATACAACGATCTACGGTGGTCTTGAACTCAATGGCCAGCGCAACTAGAGGCTGGTCTCCTTGCGACGGAGCTAAGGTTGGAACCTCACCGATCTAGGGTTTCCACGCTCAAAAAGCCTCCAATGCCCTCCCTCTCACTTACTGTCACTATGGGAAAGGTGGGTCGGTAGGCCGGAGGAGGTGGCGCAACAAAAGGTGCGGGAAAAGGAGGGGGAAGGTTAGGTTATATACGCATGAGGATCCGAGAAGAATGAGGAGGTGCCCGCGAATCGAGGCGCAGATCAAGGAAGAGAATGCCAGACGAAGGCTAGGGATTCATGCCCTCCAATCAGAGCAAAGATTCGCGGGAAGGGGTGATCAGATCGAGTTGAGAAAAATGAGAGAAATTGGTGCAAAACTCGATCTGGTGAGGAAGAGGGTCTGGGGGGACCAGTTGACCTCGGTCAACAATCCAAGGTGGCCCAATCAGAGGCGGCCTATGATAAAGACAAAAGACGCTACACGATAAAACTGCTAGAAAAATAAAGGAAATTACATTAAAAAATGAATTTAAATGAAAAATGAATAAAATAGAAAATGCTTGTTATTTTTCAAAGAATTTTTCTATGATTTTTAATTATTTTTATGGAAAATAAATTATTCTATGTACAATATATAGTATTATATATACCTATGTATTTTGTACAAGTACTATTATTTTATTATTTTTAAAAAAATATCCCCAATTTTATATTTTATTTATTTTCAACATAACTTTAGGAGTTCAAAATAATTTTTTTTATTTTATTTTTATGTTTTATGTACATGTATAGAATAAATAAGGAATGTGATGAATGTACATGTGTTTTGTACAATGAAAGAGGATTTTATTTTTACTTTTATTTAATTTTTCTGATTTTTACTTTATTTTTGTTTTATTTCTAGGACTATATATATGGAGGTAAAAAGAATTTTTTAATTTTATTTTGTCAAAAATCATTGTTTACATATATATATATATATATATATAGGTAATATGTACAACATGGAGTAGGCCCTATCTCTCTTTACTTATTTTATTTGGCGATCAGGTCAAGGTTTGACCTTCTCTTGAGGTTCGGGTCACTTAGTATTTATTCTAAATACCTCCTTCCTTTTTCTTTTCCTTTATTCTTTTATTTTTGCACAAATACGTGCTAATTATGCAATATTAACACATGCATGTTGATTGCTATGTTATTGTATTTACACATATTTACATGATGTTTTTGCCAAGATAAGTAGCTAAAATAAAAGAATAAAGAGTGAGAATCGAGAATTCATCACTCCTTTATACTTTATCTTTGCTAGTCCCTTAGTAAACACTTATTTGAAAAGAAGTGAAAAAGAAAGAAAAGAAAATGAAGGAGAATCAAGGTTGATTATTAAACTTATCTTCATTAAATTGAAGTATGGAGCTCGATCAGAACTTTGGATTATTAGTTTGTCAGAACCTTATTTGGACTTAAGTTTAAGACTAATCAGCCTCTATGTTCCACCATTCTATGGTCAAGACTCATCAATAATCCAGATCAGAACAAGTCTACATACGCAAACTCTAATGACCATGTATCTTTTCTTGTACGGTGTAAGTGATATGAGCTCCCCACCCCAGAAATGACAAGGCAACAACCTCCCTCAACAAGGTAACTCTAGTTCCATAGTCTGGCAGCTCTTTCCTCGAGGAGCAGGGAGTTCAACCAGCTCAAGAAGAGGGGGAAATAAGAGAATGGACCGTGGCTAGTGTAGCCACGTATCCCTGGGAGCCCAACCAGTGTAGCTAAGTCTCCCACTGCAAGGTTCATGAGATGAGAAGGTGTAGCACAAACTTTGCTTTATTTGACTATATACACTCTGGCTTGTATTTTATTTTCAATAAGGTCCGCCACTTTTTGGAGTTTTTCTTTCTTTTGCATGTTTTTTTAATGTGCATATGCACAACATATCTACATGGTGCAACATATATACATAAGGACTTTTTCTTCTCGAGTCAGTAGGCTATCCCTCTTTTGAAGTATTATTGCAACCCGCAACTCCTGTCTTTAGACCTCAATACCGCTAGACCAAGTTGAGATGCATTTCCTTACCTAAAGGAAGTAGAGAGGTTTTGCCTAGAAGTAATACCCTCGTATGCTACCCCAAGCCAAAGGAAATTGCCTCCTCACCACCTCATCCGTGTGGAGCTGAGTGTAAAGTGATGGTCCAAGTAAAGCCATTATCTGTGAGAGTCATGCGTGCATTGTTAAATGTTCTACTTAGGCTCATCAACATGACATGTGAACATAGCCTAGTGGACGCAAAGAATTAAGTCACTAATGGACCTGAAAAGTCTTAACCCCAAATCCTATAAGGTTCTTCTGAGAATTAGGTGGATTAAGGTCTTAACCAAGCTCCATTTTCCAATTTAAATCCAAACTAGTTTAAATGTCAACTATGATTCAGAAGAAAATACAATATACACAAAAATCTTTTTAAGCAAAATGTTTGAAAATGTGCAAATTTTTGAAAATGTTTGAATGCATGCATGAATGTCGAGGTTTCACAACTATTTACAAACATTTACACAAATATTTTTGCAAACTTTTATTTTTCAAACATTTTTCAATAATTTTGTACTATATACATAATTTTATTACAAAATATTTACAAATATTTTACAAACAAAACATTTTTACAAATATTTGTACAAAAATAATCTTTATAAATAGCTATGTATGTGCAGGAAAGAATTTTATGTACAAGAAAAATTTAAACTTTTTGTGATTTTTAATAAATGATTTTTAGCCATTTTATTTATTAACACACTCACACAAAGTACAAGTTATGGATAAAGTATATATGTAATATATACGACACCCCCTATACTTAGCTCGAACGTTGTCCTCAGAGTGATCACAGAGCGATGAAGAAGACATAACTCGTGCTTAGTATTGGGAAGTGAAAAGAGAGGCTATACTACAATGACGAATAAAAGAATAGATGAGTGATCGGTGATCCCCCCTATACTTAGGATTAAGTAATCCTAAGTATAGAAGATTGTACACAAAGGGAAAACCGAGTGATAGAATGTACAGGGTCTACCTCCCCTATACTTAGGGTGAAATATCCCTAAGTATAGACAGCAAAACAAAGGTAAAAAGAATCAAAAGAGTAATAAAAAAACCTGGCACCCCCATATACTTAGGGAAAATATACCCTAAGTATAACATAATAATAAGATGCAAATGAGTTGTTAGACAAAAGAATGTGTGATATGGACATCTATACATAAAATATCAAGTCAAAATCAGGGAAAACTTAAAACGTGCAAAAGAGGCCCAAAACTCAACTTTCACATACGAGCTCTGATTTTTATGAAATTGGTCTTGTTTTGAAAGTATTTTAATATGTATTATTTTAAAAGTGAGACTAAATTAGACACTTTATGAGGAAGATATAAGTGTTTTAGTCTGTTTAGTCTGAAATTGGAGTTTTGTCTCATGGGTCAATTATTTGAGTTAGTAATTTTTTTGTATTTTTCTTTTTATCTTGTTAGTAATATGTACACTATGGAAGTGGTTTGAGTTCAATTGGAGTTAAAATGAATTAGTTGAAAATGCATGAAATTAGGTGCAAATGTGAAGATGATTATGAATGCAATAATGAGTGTTAAAGTGCAGAAACTAATTCTACATGCATGAATGGTAAAAATGTAGATTAAATGATGAAATGAAGTTAATTACTCAAGAACGAAGCTCTATTTTCATCTTTTAGTATGATGAATCACAGATTCATCAACCTCCTAGGCTTAAACCTTTCTCATCCCCGAGCAACTAGAATGAAATGCACAAGTGAAATGATTTTGGGTTCCATACCATAGTCATGAACAAAAGGTAAAAATGGAAATAGCCCCGACCTTTGGATTAATGGTATGGTGGAACTTCTGTGAGACTTAGGGTTTTAAAATCAATAACCTCAAGTTCTACATATCATTGAAACAGATTTGACTCAGAAGTCATCTTAGATCAATCCTTCTCCCATAGCATATCCCATGAACATTGAACAACTGTCTCATGTGTGTGAATTGTTTTAGCTCTCCCCATCACGAATGTCGGACTATCATGCATACCCCCTCCCAGTATCTTGTCCTCGAGGAGTCAAGTATTTCCTTCTAAGGTCTGTCGTATTGTGTTCACAATTGAAATGGGGAGAAATTAGAAGAAGGGGAAAAGAATTGGAGAGTGTCCAGTGTAGTCACCTCTCCTTGTGAAGCCGACCAGTTTTAGCCAAGTCTCCACTAAGATCTGCAGTTTTTCTTGAAGCTTGGACCTTTTTGGTCAGATATTTATTTGGTAATTTGGCTTCTTTTTGATATGGATTTTTGGTGACTCTGCATGGATCTTTTTTTGCCCCTACGGATATGGAATCTTTTTTCCGTACATGTTTTGGATTCTTAGAAAAAAATTGTGCCCAGCCATCCATCCCTTTTTCGAAGCTTTATTTCAACACATACTCCGATCTTTAGATGTCTACGCTACCAGAAAAGAGACCCACACAATCTTCCAACACCCTGTCTGAGTTGAGCAAAATGCATATTGCGAGAGAACAGATTAGTTCCATACTCAAAAGTGATACCCAAAATCAGGCGATTAGGTTAGACACTAAGAGTCAAAGGCTGCACATTGTCATGCGTAACTCGAAGAATTAAATCAAAAGGCCTGAAGCTTCTAAAATCCTTTTTCTTGGTGAAGTTCCTCAGGAAGTTAGGTAGATTAAGGCCAAGTCAGGACCACTCTCCACTTCTACTCATACTCAGTTCAGAACCCAATATCTTTCCACTTTGCATATACCATATATGCAAAATGAAATGCAGATGCATATGAGGTGTAAAATGATTTTATGTTTTCTCTCTTTTTTTTGAAATAATAAAATGCAAGAATGATATGCAAGATAAAGAGAATTTTTTGGTGTTTTTATTTCTTTTTTATTTCTTTTTTATCATGTAAGGATGATATGCAAGAGAGATTTTTCATTTCTTCATTTTTTTTCGATTTTTTGTGTGTTTTTTTTGTTTTTTTACGTTTACCCATTCCGTAATTATTGCATAATATATACAAAAATACATGAAAGTACGAGCTATGGGTAAAATATATATGTAATATATACAAGCCCCCCTATACTTAGCTTGTGCTCTGTCCCCAAAGAACAAGAAGCGAGAAGAAGACATAGCTCTTGCTAAGCGTAGAGAGAAAAATAATAAAAAAAAGAGCACAGAAGTCGACTACCACTTGATGAATCTCCATTTTTTTATTCTATCATTTTAGCCTTAAAGACCCTAGCTAATGCATGTAAATAACATTAATTTGTATAAATAACATTAATTTGTACATAATAGCATTAATTATTTATTATATTATTTGTATATAAAATAAGGTTTTAATGCCAAAATTATAGAATAAAGAGAAGAAAAGAAAAAGGAATAAAATATCGAAGATATTTTATGACCCTAAACCCCAAGACCGAGTATAGAATTGAGTTGGTCAACAAGGGATAAAGTAGGGGGATATAAGGGCCAAAATAGAATAAAAACCCAATTCCTTTATTCTTTATTTAGGCATTTTGACACCTATTTTATTCTTTATTATTTATTCTTTATTCATCAACTGAAGAAACTTTGTACGTGAAAATTGTAGAAATAATGTACACAAAAATACAAAATTAAATTTGTACAAAAATAATACACAATATTCATTTTATACACAAAATAAAAAGCCAAAAACCACCCCACTTCACATACCCATATCTTTCAAATGAAAACTCAAAACATATCAAAATCACTCTATATTTAATTTTTCACAAGCTATTTAATGGTGGTGATTTTATATTTTTTTGGAGTTACTGTGTGAAAGTTAGGTTTTTGATCCTCATTGTATATTCTATTGATTAAAATATTCAATTAATTCATTATTCATTATTTTTACAAATTCATATTTTTGTAATTTTGTAATTATTATTCATAACATATGTGCATATTAAAACTAAAATAAAAAAAGGAAATAAAATAAGCCTATGCGTAAACATAGACAAAATACCTATGTTATTATTTGTATATAAATAAAGGTGGATGTCATTCTTTTATTCTTCATTCTTTATACTTTGTAATATTGTAAATATTATTCATACTCTATTAAAAATACAAAACCAAAATAAAACTCATTAAAATACATTACAATAAAAAGATGTATATAAAACATAGGTAAAATACCTATAAAATTTACATATCTATTTATTTAAGTATACAAATAACATAATAAAAATAAAATAAAAATATATTTATACTCACAAAAATAAGTTATGAATATATAAAATAAATGAATAAAATAATAAATAATAAAATATACCAAATCAAAATCAAAATGTATAGGATATATGCAACTATACCTATAAATACACTATTAAAAATTAACTACTAATAAATAAAGCCAAAAAAATAAATAAAAATCATAATAAATTACTACATAAAATAATAAATATTTTTTTAATTTTATATTCAAAAAAATAAAATAATTTATTTTTTTAAATAATTATTCTTCAATAAATAAGTTGTTTTGTCGCCAAGTGAGCATACGTGGCCCAATGGCTGCACGTTGACAGTTGAACCCTGGTCAACTGTCCCATCCAAGAGCTTGGGCGTCGGAACAATCAAATCCCGCGATTTCCTCCATTTTTCCCGCATGATCCATCGATCATTTGTCTTCGATTCCTTCATACGAATTGATCCTCCATCATTGTACATCCATGCCGAACCATCTAACCCATTGTACATACGCTCGATTTCTTGATTTCGCCGAGTCAATAAGGGTGCCTCACGTGTTTTATAAATAAACCAATCTCCTCCTCCTAGAATTTTTGGTCACTCTCTGAGTCTTTGAGCCTCTGGAATTCGGCCTAGCGTGCATCTCTGTGATAGGGGGAGGTCCCCTGAGCTTCCACGGTGGATGAAGGAGGAAAAGGTGCACCCAGGTGGCGCATCAGCGATCGTCTTGCTCCCTGGCCAACACCCAGGTAAGAGCTGCACGTTTTTATCTATTTAGATAGATTTTAATTCATGCTTTTTAATTATGCATTTAGTTTAATGATTGGATCGTAGTTTTAGCGTTAATCGGCCACTTCGTAGTTCGCCGGAGCTCTGCTCCGGCTAACATTTCACCATCCAAACCATCAGTTCCGGCCTGCCTCCCACCTCGCCTCCATTCCCTCTCACGTTCTCTACCTCTCGACCATCTTAGATCAACCAGAACCTCGTTGGTTCTGCGAATCGAGGTTTCGCTCTGGCGCTCACCTAAGACCTCGTCGCCACCTTCATCATCCAGCCGTCGATTCCACCCCCATCAAGACCCAGGATCCTTTGCCTTTGCCCTGTGGTGTGTTTGCACGTCTTTGCAGGACCTGGAAGGGGCATCTGAGCCCTATCAAGGATAGAACATGACCTCCAGGTCCGAGTCTTCGTCCGAGCTACTCGCGAGGTCTCCTGCCATTTTTAGATGGTCTACAACTGGAGGAGGACGTAAGGAAGCTTGGACGTATTTCAGCGGCGTCGGAGGCAGCACATAGAGATGGCTATACCCGATCGAAGCTCGCCTTCGCTCGGTTCTTGGCCAGTTCTTCCAGACCCCCTCTTCGATGTTGGATCATCTCCCTCGCTCCAGCATAGCAGTAGCCGTTGGATCGAACACACCACAACCATCAGATCACCATCCGCATTTTTTCCAGATCATCCAACATCGAAGCGGTACCAGCCGTCGGATGCTCGACGCGTGTCAAGTGGAAGCCTATCAGCCGTCCGATCGAGCCCTTATAGTGGGGTAAATTGCATATTCTTGCCCAGCCTTTTTTGTGATTAATATTTAGCCCTGTAAATAAAAGTTAGCCTTTAAAATAATTGGTCATTATGCAAATAGGACCCTGTAGTTCTTGTAATGACATTTTAGTCCTGTCCAGCTCAACTCACATGTCGTCCCACGTGAGCTGGACAAATTGTAGGGACACCCCTGTGAGTTTTTATATTTATTTAAAGTCCAATAAAATTTTATGAACATTGTACATTTTTGTAAAATTTGCTGGAAGGCCCCTATACTTTATTGTATTTGCATATTGGTCCCTCCTAAGCTACGTCACGTGTAGTCCCACGTGATGGAGAAATTACGTCAAAGCCCTGATGAGTTTTGTAATTATAAAATGATCCTTAAAAATTAAATAAATGTTTTAGTACATTTGTAAATTTGCATATGTGCCTCTATCATTTATTTATTTGCAAAAATGTCCCTACCAGGACATATATTTTTTATTCTTTTATCAATTTCTTTAAAATTCCTAACGCACTCCTAAAAATCACAAAAATAGGGTTAAATGCTTCATGCCATGTACTTTCATGCCATTATTTTTAATTGGCATTTTTTACATTTAATCTATTTATTAAAAATTGAATGGAGACTTCTTATTCCTTATTTAACTTAGAAAATACCAAAAAATATAGAAACATCTCTAAAAATTCTAAAAAATTATATATAGTATATTTTGGCCTATTTTATTTACAGACCAAAATTCACTAAAAATGGAAAAACAAACCCTAAAAATCTAAAAATCCCAAAATCCTTTATAAAATTCTTACAAATTCTTAAAAAATCCAAAAATATCCTTTTCTATTTTATAATTTTATTTATATAATTATTTATATATTAAAATTGATTTGGATAATTTTGGGATTTATTTGTTATTCTTAATATCCAAATGAATCAATTAATCCCTTATTTGGGGATATCTTTAACTTTAAAAATACATAAAAATTAGTAAATGTTCCAGAAAAATTTTAAAAACATTAGAAAAATATGAAAACCCCAAAAAATTATTTTTTTGTATTTTATATTTATTAGTATTTTTAAATATTCTACTATATATTGTATCTTTATAATCCCTTATATATGCTATATGGTTTATATAAAAAATAATATAAAAATATAAAAAATATAAAAATCAAATATAAAAAATATAAACTAAAAAAAGCAAAAATAAAAAAAATTATAAAAAACTTAAAAACCCACCAAAAGAGCTATGCATATACATGATGAATGGCTCGGTTGTACATAAATAACTATAGGCTACCTGGATTGCTCTCTGTGGTTCAACCTCTACATACTTGCTTGCTAAGCATCTTATGGTAGAGAAAATAAATTTTAATTCCATATTTTTGCTATTAATTGAATTATGTATATTGTGGGTTGATTGCTTATTTAATCCGAGGTTTTCGTCGGTCACCTTGATGATAGTGCTCCCGCCTTGTGTGGAACACATGACCGATGACTCTCCCTTAGGTTTATCAGATGGCAGCATTGCCGGGGAGCAATGAGCGTAAACTAATTGCATTTCATTCTTTTTATAGCTATTTATTTGATTCATTGATTGCTTATTGTAAATAATCAGTGATGCATTTTTATTCAATCAATTCTTTGAATATTGTTGTAAATATTTATTGATCTGATTATTTGATTACCCGTGCTAATGAAATCTCTTTGTGACTTTGTTACGAGGGCCCGCCACGCGAGGACAACTTTCTAGGATGTCGAGGCAGCCAAGCTCGGAGGAGGCTGGTCTTCCCTTTATGACCAGCTGGAGAGAGCACCAAGGAAGCAAGGAGAAGAAAGTCGCTTAGAATAATTTAAAAATTCATTTATATAATTTATGGTGAGAGAGAAACAATTTGGCATGTATATATATTTGGACTCTACTCTTCACAACGAGGTCCAGTACTCGGGTGTCTATTCAACTGGGAGCCTTGCCATAGTTTTTTGCGTTGTGTCGCCTTATTTTCTTTTGTTTCCCGCCGTTTTGAGTTTTCCGCCTTCTTTTTATTTGTTTTGTGTGCATGGAGCTCCTCGACTTAGGTTGCTTGACTCGGTAACTAGGTCCAAACATTAATAAGAATGCATGTTCCTATAGTGTCTTACGTATGGATCTAGTCAAATTAATGATGTTAGTAATTCAGATCTGAGACCGCGTGCTGCTAGAGGTCGTATACATCATGTGCATGACCCATTGTGGCGGGCACCGATCGGCATCAGAGATCAGACCTTGATATCATTTCTGAATAACTAACAACTGGTTCTTTCTGATAATAGCAGCTACTGTTTAGGGTGATTTTGTCGATTGCACACCACCATGTAGATAGGTTTAAAAATTCTGTTTTGCATACCGCATGGAGAGAGATGGGATGCACTGTAAGTCCTCTAACTCAGCATGCATTTAGATTCAATGGTGAGATTTCCATCGTTGAATCAACTTACATGGCTTTTTTGCTATCTCCCTCTAATTTTGAGCACCTAGGACTTAAATGAAAATCTACAAAAACATTAGGCTCTTGTATGAAAATATACTCAAAAAAGTGAAAACCCAAAAAATTAAAACAAGGGGAGTGCTAAATAAACTTTGACCTTAATTAAAATCCGTAATGGACTATCATTGTCTTGGATTCATAATGCCCTCATTATTTTCAGGTACCGTAGGAGGGGACCAAAACCCCTCCCATGAGAGAGGCATGACCCGCTAAGGATTAGAGCCCAAATCCCAGTCTGTAACTGCCTTGTGTATCGCCTGGATTTCTGAAGTAATGACACTTCTATCGTACGTGACCGAGTAGGTGTTTAGCCTAAAAATCGGTGATCTTAAGTTCCACACAAGGCGGGAACTCAGTCGCTGAATCGACCACGCGAAATTCGGATTAAAACAACAATTAACCCACAACAGATAAATCAAGCAATGAAAGTCTTTGTGATTTTTGGTCTTTTTGGTCTTTTTTACTGTTTTTGTGATTTTTGGGTAATTTTTAGAATGTTTTTGGTATTTTTAATTATCAAAATAAAGAAAACAGTGGAAAAAAAGCAAGGCTGAAACTTAAAATGGAGAAATAAAATATAAATCAGTGGCAAAAATTCTCCAACTTAATTTTCAGTGAAAGATAATGAAACCAAGAAAATTTAGGAAAAGAAAACACTATTTTAGGATTTTTTATGAATTTTATAAATTTTTATGAAGGTTTTTAGACTTTTGCAATTTTTAGGAGTTTGGTTTTATATTTTTTAATGATTTTTGGTCTGGAGCTAAGACAAACTAAAAGACACAAAATATATTTTTTTGGGATTTTTCTGGAGTGTTTTTATATTTTTTAGTGATTTTCTAATGCAAACAGTGCTGAAAATGGCTATTTTTGAATTTTAATAATAATAAAATGCAATAATTATGGAAAATAAAAATAGGCCGTTAAACTACACCACAGCAGGAAACTACTTTGATTTTTGGGGATTTTTTGGTGTTTTGTAGATGCATGCAAAAATTACTAGAAGCATAAAGAAAAGGCATGAGTGCAGGGGTATTTGTGTAATTAACAAGAAATGCGGGGGTCTCCACGCAAATATTCCAGAAACTAAATAACTAACTGAAAATATTAGCGAACTTAATATTAATAATAAAAATGACGAGGCTATCCCCGCAAAAATGCCAAGGCGCACGTGGCTTGCACGCGCGCCTGGCAGGGTCCTCTTCGCAATTAAATAAACGTACAGGGGCTGGTATGCAAAATCAACAGAACTTAAACACAGCAGATGAAGGATTCGAGATTAATAAAATATTACAAAAAAAACGCGAGGAGTAGCTTGCAAAATACCCCGCGCGATCAAACGGAGGAGGCGCCTCCACTTATGCCACGTGTCAGCCCGCTGGCGTCCGATACCGTTTCGGCCTTGAACGGCCACGATTAGATCCTTCCTTGAAGATCCGACGGCTGGAGGCTCCTTCAAATCCAACGGCAGCTGCTCTGCCTGGCGATGGAGAGAGATCCGACGGCGTAAGATGATGCTGGATGAACACACGAGGAACTCGACCTGGGCGAGTTTGAAATCGCCGAGGGTCGAGCTCCCGTGCACCTGGATCTGTCCCAAGGCCTTCTTGATGCTCCAGCAGCGGTGATAAAGCCCCAGGTACCCACGAGATGCTCCAGAGATCCGCGTATGATCCCCGAAAGACACGAGAACGCCGGCGGGCCTGGGAGCTTTTCTTGGCAAAAATCGAGGCTTCAGACGCCTCCTTCAAGTCCTGCAAAGACGGGTACAAAACGACAGCACAACTGGCAGAGACTTGGCCTTTATTGGCGAGGAAACGGTGGGGAATTAAGTGGAAGATGGTCGCCGGAACGTGGGGCTCCGGTGAGGTGTTCGGTTGCGAGATCGAGGCGAAATACACGATGGAATACCCAGATAAAAGCACAAAGCTAATCATAATACTATCAGCTAGTTAACTATGAGAAAAACACAAAGAAAAACAAACGAAAGCACCTCGATTGGTTAGGAAACCAAGAGATCGGACCTCACGGCCGAGGTTGGCCGGAGATGGTGGAGACCTCTCCTCGACCCTCGCCTGGGCTTGCCTAGGCCAGCTGGAGACTCTCCTGTCACCAGCGTCGATCCGGAGCTGGAAGAGAAGCTCAAACAAGGGGCAAAAAGGGTTCAAAGGAAGAAGGGAAGTGAGGGGGCTGTTTTGAATGTGGCTCTGGCGCGATGTTCGAGGGCATGTCACGGGTGCGTCTTTGATCGAACCGCCAAGCCAAGGGCTGGGCGTGGTAGCTTGATGGTAGATCTGCAAATGTCGTGAAGACTTTGACATCAAAGGATGAAAGGATCGGCCCCCAAAAATCGTCCAAAACGAGAGAAAAATCAGTTCTGACAACAACAGGCAATGGGTCAGAGAGTTGACCCAGGTCAACTCTCCAGCCCTCCTGGTTGGTCCACGTGGACCAACCAGGAAAAAGCCTGGAAAAAATGATTCTAAAATCATTTAAAAATAGTAAACGATTTTATTAATTTATGATTATAAAATAAAAAATGTTTATTATTTTATAAATTATTTTATTACTATTTTTATTTATTTTTATGAGACTTATTTTTACAAGTTTGCATTTATACCCCTATAGGTATCTATATCTATATATTTAAGTATTTTATTTTTATTTAGGTATTTTTAATTTATTTTATTTTGGTTTTTATTTTCTAAAATTATAAAATACTTTTATAGACACAAATATATTTTTATTTTAATTTTCTGATATATTTTATACACTTAATAAAATGAAAGTGTTATTTGTATAGGTATAGCTTTATGTATTATACCTATGTATTATAATATATACAAGTATTTTTATTTGTATTTTATTTATGTGTTTTTTTATTCTGATTTTAATGTACATAATTATTATAAGTATTATTTACAACATTATAAAAATATAAAATTATAAGAATAATAAATAATTAATAAATTGAATATTTTAATATGTACAAGTATACAATGAGGGTCCAAAAGTCAACTTTCAAACCGTAGCTCCGCCAAATGCGAAACCACCGCCATTGGATGGCTTATTTTCTTCTATATACAATTAAAGGTGAGTACGCTGCATTTGGAGTTGTCGTTTGTGAGATACGGGTCTGGGAAGTTGGGATTTTGGATTTTTATTCAGACCATAACTTTTTATCTGTTCCTTATTTTTCTGTGAAATCAATTTTTTATTTTTCTTTATTAATTTATCTACAACTTTCATGTACAAAATTTCTTTATTTGAAGTATAAAAAGTGGAACCAAAAATAGGTCCCAAAATGAATAAAGAATGAATAAAAACTATAGGTATTTTGTCTGTGTTTTGGCCCTATCTCCCCCTACTTTATTCCTTGTCGACCTATTCATCAAGATGCCTAGGTCTCGGGGTTTCGGGTCATAAAATATTTACAATATTTTATTCTTTTTCTTTTCTTTTCTTTATTCTATTATTTTGGCTTTAAAAACCGCATTTTATACAATATTTACACACATATACATGAATGCTAAAATGTCTATATTAAGCCTATTTACACGCATTTACTAGGGTTTTTAAGGCCAAAATGATAGAATAAAGATGATGAAACGTGGATTCATCATCCCCCTATACTTTCCTTTGCTAGTCCCTAGCAAACACTTATGCAATAAGTGCAGAAAAGAAAAACAAAGAAAAGAAAAAGAAGAAAGGTGGACTAAATTTAATTGTCAAACTTGTCTTCACAAAATCAAAGTTTGGAGCTTAAGTCGGACCTTTGGAATTTTAGTGCGGGTGGAACCTTAATGAGAACCGTGTCTGAAATCCAACAGTCCTTGAGAATCCCAAAACTCTGCTCAAGTCTCCTCAATAGCCAGGTCAGAAATACTCAATTCATACGCAAACCCTTACGACGATGAATCTGACTCGTACAGTGTAAGTGATGGTGGCTCTCCCCAACTAGAATGACAAAGAGACTGACTTCTCCAGTACGACAACCCAATGATTCCCCAATCCAGCAACTCCATCCTCGAGGAGCGGGGTATTCCCTTCTAAGTTCAAGTGGCAACCGCATCAAGAGGAGGGGGTGAAGAGAAGAATGGACGGTAGCCAGTGTAGCTACCTATCCTTGGATGCAAGACCAGTGTAGTCAAGTCATCCAGCTGCAGGCTCACATGATATGACTTTGGAACTCAAGCTTGCTTATTGACTTTGTACATACTTGCAGGCTTTTTATTTTTTTGTACATGCCTGAACTTTTTTTTTCTTTTTTTCTTTTTTTTTTGAAATACTATTCACAGCAGCATTTACATAAGGAGTTTTTCCTCTTGAGCCAGTAGACTATCCCTCTTTTGAAGCTTTATCGCAACCCACAGCCTCCTGTCTTTAGACTTCCTAATCACTGGACGGGTTGGGGTGCACTTCCCTCCCTAGAGGAGGACAAATGTTTCCACTTGTGTGCGTCTCATACCAGCAAATCCAATCCCCTCACCACTCCAACTGAGTTGAGCCATGTGAAAGGTGCAAGTGTCCAAGTTAGGTCATTATCAACAAGAGTCATGCGTGTGCTCCGAAATACTCTACTTAGGCAGTCAAGAATCCATTGAACCAAGTCCCGTGATCCTCAAAGAATTAAGTCAACTAGACCTGAAGTACCTCAAACCCAGTTCCTATAAGGTTCCTGTTATTAGGTAGATTATAAGGTCCAATCAAGCTCCAATCTTCGGATTTTACTTAGACTTGTTCAACTATCAAACTCAATCCGAAAAATGCTCATGCTATGCAATGGTATGCAGAAAATATTTTTGTGATGCAATTTTCAAGATTTTGAACTTTTTATGGATTTTTGAAAAGATGATGATGATGCATATGCATTTTTTTGTCTTTTTCAAAAAGATTTTTCAAATGTTTTTGGATTTTAATTTTGCAAATGTTTTTGGGATTTTTTGAAAAGAAAACGTTTTGGCTGAAAACTAGGTTAAAAATATGTACACGGGAGTGCTTCTTATATTTACAAGAAGTAGATTTTAAGAATTTACAAGGGTAAGTGGTCAATTTTATACATATAGTGGATTTTGGTGTGATGTGAATATTCCTCAAACTTATTTGAAAACAATTTTCACACAATTTTTGAAAACTATAGTCCAAAATAGTTTTTACAAACATTTTACACACATTTGAAAATCATTTTGCAAAGGTTTTCAAAACAGTATATATAGGTTTTTCAAATCATTTTTGCAACCATTTTTCAAACCATTTGCAAATCATTTTTCAAACATTTTTATTTCACACAAAGAAAAGAAATTTTGCAATCCACACAGGTTGAAAACACGAAACAAAATATTTTCAAAATAGTTTTCAATAGATGTTCACAAAGATTTTCAAACTATTTTTCAAACATTTTGCAAAAAACATTTTCACCTGATTTATTAATCAGTAAATACAAAAAGAATCTGAGAAATAACCACATCTTTTTATTAAGGATTTTAATGAATTTTTAGCCATATTATTAGGAAAATACGAAAGTACGAGTTATGGCTAAAGTATATACGTAGTATATATGACCCCCCTATACTTAGCTTGAGCTATGTCCTCATAGATCAGAGAGAAAAGAGAAGACATAACTCGTATTGAGTATAGGAAAATCTAAAGAATAAATAAATAAAGGAATGGATGAATGAATCAATGAATGAGAAGTTGACCGTCCCCCCTATACTTAGGATCAAATAATCCTAAGTATAGCAGACTGTACACAAAGTAGGGAGGGTCAAGGGTGGGAATGAACAGATCGTACTCAGATTGTCTCCCCCTATACTTAGGGCAAGATATCCCTAAGTATAGACAAGAAGAGGAGACAATGGAGAGGATTGAAAAGAATAGACGAACTCGGGGTGCCAGCCCCCCTATACTTAGGACAAAGTACGTCCTAAGTATGGAAAACTGTCTACAAGGGCGGCACCTTTTTGATAGATAAAGAAGATAGAAGAGGAAAAGAAGAAAAGAAGAAAAGAAGAAAAGAGATGAAGATGGAGAAGAGATCATGAGGATGTACACATCACTCCCCCTATACTTAGGGTAAAAGAAGCCCTAAGTATAGGCAACAACAGGAGTGACGAAACGGAACGAAGAACGAACACTCGGCTCGTCCACCCCCCTATACTTAGGACAAAGTACGTCCTAAGCAAGGCAAACTCGAGGAATGGGTAGACGAGCAATACGGGAGAGATAGAGATGAACAACGGAGAATGTACAACAGAGGTGGATATACAGATGGTCAAGAAGGTAGAAAGCGAACCTTCTTGCGAGACCGCTGAGGGATGGATCTGGTGTGATGCAGGTCGACATCGGGGTCCACAGCGGACGGAAGCCGATCAGGGTCGACATGGTGAAGGCCCTCAGTGGAATCGAATCTGAAAGGGACGAACTGGTCAATGGAAGTAGTACGGCTAGGTTCTCCCTTGGTGGTCCTCTGGTGTAAAGGCACAGACGTGTGAGTGGAAGTAGTGTGACTCGGTCCGGCCTTGGGGGTCTCGCTGGTATCAAAGTGGAATGGGACGAACTCATCATCATCGGAAGTAGTGTACTCGGAGTCATCCTGCGAGGTGTCATCCAGGTCAAAATCAAAAGGCACGAAATCATCAGTGGAAGTAGTCGAACTCTGTTCGTCCTCTATAATCTCAACTGGATCATCTTTTTCATCAAAAGACCCGAATTTCTGAAGAAAAGCAACAAAATCAAATTCGGCCTTAGTCTCATCAGTATCTACATGGACAGGAGCGGACTCATCAGTGGAAGTAGTCAGAGCATGTCCGTCCTGTATAGTCTCTATATCTGCCCTCCGCTCAATGGTATCGATCGTGTAAATCCCGCGGATGTCATCAACACAACGCCAATCACAGGAAGCGGAAACACCAAGGTCTATGCTTTCCGAGCTTTCCTCCTTGGAGAGGAATTCTCGGGTCTCATCGTCGGTCATAAAGAATGTCTCTCTGATATCCTCATATAAATCATAGTCCTCGGGGTCAGCCAGGACAGGTGTGGTCACATCAGGTGCGGGTCTCTGGTCAGCAGTGGGTGCGGTGATCACTGCTGCGCCCTCGTCAGCAGGGCGGAAGCGAATCTCTCCTGATCCATAGTCGATAACGACCCTCGCAGATGCAAGGAATGGCCGTCCCAGGATGATTGGAGAGTGCTCCCCTGTGGAGGCCTCCATGGGCAATACGACAAAATCGACAGTGTAGCTCGTGCCCTGAATCACGATGACGGCGTTTTCAAGGATACCCTTCGGCCTCTTTATTGATCCATCAGCAAACTGTACGATCATCCTGGTCTTCTTGAGAGGCCCTAAGTGAAGAAACTGTACCAACGAGAAGGGTATGATGCTAATCGAAGCACCGCCGTCTAGGAGAGTGTGATCACATGTGTGGTCAGAGATGGTGCAGCTAATGAATGGTGTGGCAGTGTTCTTCTTCCGAGGAATGGGACGGTGTGTGATGGCGTGGGCAGTGGCCATGGTCAAGATGTGACGCTCAGATCTGCTCCTCCGCTTTCTCTTCTTGGGAAGAGGAGCAGATGAATCGGTCATGGCCTGCTGAAGTGGGGCACGGATGATCTCATGAATGGTGGCCACCACTTCGGGTTCAGTCAGCATTTTTTTGAATTTTTGGACATCCTCCATACAAGGGAGGAAGTCGGACTCAGCATATACATGAGGCATACCAAGAGCAGTCTGTACAGCGGCATCCTCGGGGTCAAAGGTGGGACCGGGTGTGAATGCATGTGTGGTCAAAAAGTCTGGCAAGTGGGCGCTCTCCTCACAGTCTGACTTGATCGTGTGTCTCCCGAAATCTTTTTGTGTTTTTAAATTTTTCTCATTTTTTTGTAATTTTGGTGATTGCAAGCTCTCATGGAAATCCTCGAGTGAACCCATATCATCAAATGGTGGAACATCATGGTCGCTCTTATTGGTACTAGTGAGGTGGTCAATCCTCTGTCTCATATGATCCATCATCTGGGTCAAGTGCTCAAGGGTGGACTCCATGAAAGGTGACTCCATCAGCTCAGTCTCGGGTGGATATGAAGGTGGAGGAGGATAATATACAGGTGGAGGTGGAGGTGGGTGTGGGTAGAAATCCGAGGTCTGATACTGTGGCTGAGGCGGATATGTACAAAAGTCAGGAGAAAAGTCCTCCTGGAAAAAAGGAGGTGGACCAGCTGGAGTGAAGGAGGGATCCGCGAAGTCCGGATAAGATACGCTCCAGTCGGCCATCTCGAAACAAAAGAAAATGATCGGAGAGCACGATGGTCAAGTCAAGAGAAGTGAGAAGAAAGGCGCAAGTGCGCAGAAGCGATCTAGGACACACAAAACAATCACAGACAAAAATGAAAAGAATACAAACCCTCAATTCACCTACTCAACTCGGTAGAGACCGTAAAATGCGGTCTTTTAATCTTGTCTTTTTTAGAGTTAGGTGAGCAGTCAGAAGTTGCACAAACACTTAGGTGGCTGAATGGGATTTGGGCACTATCCTTAGTGTGTGCGCGAGCAAGTAAAACGAAGACAATGAGGGGATTACTCGCCCCAATACAAGATTTTCCTTTTTTCTGATCGGTTTTAGGGTCAAGTAATATTAGCAGTCCCAATTTTATTGGTTATCACTTTTTTGGATTTTTAGTGAGTAATGCACGAGCCTAACGAGGAGTCGATTCCTTTAAGCACCTAGGTTGGCAAAATCAGAGGTAGAGAGGCGGAAAAGCAATGCAAGCGGCAATCGATGATGAATGCTAAAGAGAAATGCTCACCTTGCCTCCAGCACTCTACATGCAAGGATGCTCAGCAGAATTGAAACCTATCTATATGCAAATGCAAAGCCGATGAAATCGCCCTAAGTTCAAAAATTGCTATTAGCGGGAAGAACCACAAGTTGACCGTCAATCCTCAACCCTAGAGTCCGGTCTAGGCTCACCCCTCCTCTGCTCAACAAATTGAGGGTAGGAGAAAGCGCTTTGCGGGGAGAGCTCGCGGCGCGATGGATTGAGGGTGATGATCAACTGTTTAATATTTGACTAAGCCCAAACGAGACTATAGGTGCATGCAAAGGTATTAGGTGTTTGGCCTTAGTCTATCGCAAGCAATCCTAAAACTAAGGGCTCAATCACACAAAAAGAAATAAAAATCGAAAAACAAAACAAAATAAAAGAATGCGAGAAAACCGTGAAAACCGCGGTGAGCCCCCAGGTGAACAGACACCTGGAAGTTAGGCTCGAATGTCCAAGTTCGGTGGTACCTGTATTATTACAAATTAAGAGGTCTCTCTCTCACACAAATTACACAAATAAATGCAATAAAAGAAAATGCAGCTAAAATCGAGTGCGGTCTTCAAAAATTCTCTTCTCGTCTCCTTGGTGATGGCTAAGACGGCTTCACGTGGGTGCGCAGGCGCCTAGGGTGGAGCGCCTCCCTCGATCCGTGGTTCCTCGCACAAAGTCAACAAAAGAGAAGGTTAGACCGATCAAGAGATATATCAAAAATAAATAAAATAAAATAGCGAAAAATAAAAACCGCGAAATAGACAATAAATCACAAACACAAACAAGACCCGAACTACGCGCTGTTGCTCCCCGGCAACGGCGCCATTTGTTTAGCCTAAAAATCGGTGATCTTAAGTTCCACACAAGGCGGGAACTCAGTCGCTGAATCGACCACGCGAAATTCGGATTAAAACAACAATTAACCCACAACAGATAAATCAAGCAATGAAAGTAAATGTGCGGAGTTAAAATTTATTATAACTCTACAACAAGATGTGTATAGGTGCAAGTATTGTAGAGGTCGAACACAGGGAGCAGACAGGTAGATCGTGGCAAAAAATGCTCAAAAATGTGTGTGCAAGTGATCAAATGCCTATTAAGCTATTTTTTGTGGGTTTTTAATTTTATATTTTTTATTTAATTTTTAATTTTATATTTTTGTATTTTGATTTTTAATTTACTGATTTTATATTTTCTTTTTGTATTTTATATTTTTTTATATTTTCTTTTTTCAATATTGGAATGTAAAGACAATGTAATAAAAGGAAAACTAAAGTATTTATAAAAATAGATAAAAATACTCAAAAATAAGGAAATAAAGTCTTTTTGGTCTTTTTATACTTTTTTACTGTTTTTGTGATTTTTGGGTAATTTTTAGAATGTTTTTGGTATTTTTAATTATCAAAATAAAGAAAACAGTGGTAAAAAAGCAAGGCTGAAACTTAAAATGGAGAAATAAAATAGAAATCAGTGGCAAAAATTCTCCAACTTAATTTTCAGTGAAAGATAATGAAACCAAGAAAATTTAGGAAAAGAAAACACTATTTTTGGATTTTTTATGAATTTTATAAATTTTTATGAAGGTTTTTAGAGTTTTGCAATTTTTAGGAGTTTGGTTTTATATTTTTTAATGATTTTTGGTCTGGAGCTAAGACAAACTAAAAGACACAAAATATATTTTTTTGGGATTTTTCTGGAGTGTTTTTATAGTTTTTAGTGATTTTCTAATGCAAACAGTGCTGAAAATGGCTATTTTTGAATTTTAATAATAATAAAATGCAATAATTATGGAAAATAAAAATAGGCCGTTAAACTACACCACAGCAGGAAACTACTTTGATTTTTGGGGATTTTTTGGTGTTTTGTAGATGCTTGCAAAAATTACTAGAAGCATAAAGAAAAGGCATGAGTGCAGGGGTATTTGTGTAATTAACAGGAAATGCGGGGGTCTCCACGCAAATATTCCAGAAACTAAATAACTAACTGAAAATATTAGCGAACTTAATATTAATAATAAAAATGACGAGGCTATCCCCGCAAAAATGCCAAGGCGCACGTGGCTTGCACGCGCGCCTGGCAGGGTCCTCTTCGCAATTAAATAAACGTACAGGGGCTGGTATGCAAAATCAACAGAACTTAAACACAGCAGATGAAGGATTCGAAATTAATAAAATATTACAAAAAAAACGCGAGGAGTAGCTTGCAAAATACCCCGCGCGATCAAACGGAGGAGGCGCCTCCACTTATGCCACGTGTCAGCCCGCTGGCGTCCGATACCGTTTCGGCCTTGAACGGCCACGATTAGATCCTTCCTTGAAGATCCGACGGCTGGAGGCTCCTTCAAATCCAACGGCAGCTGCTCTGCCTGGCGATGGAGAGAGATCCGACGGCGTAAGATGATGCTGGATGAACACACGAGGAACTCGACCTGGGCGAGTTTGAAATCGCCGAGGGTCGAGCTCCCGTGCACCTGGATCTGTCCCAAGGCCTTCTTGATGCTCCAACAGCGGTGATAAAGCCCCAGGTACCCACGAGATGCTCCAGAGATCCGCGTATGATCCCCGGAAGACACGAGAACGCCGGCGGGCCTGGGAGCTTTTCTTGGCAAAAATCGAGGCTTCAGACGCCTCCTTCAAGTCCTGCAAAGACGGGTACAAAACGACAGCACAACTGGCAGAGACTTGGCCTTTATTGGCGAGGAAACGGTGGGGAATTAAGTGGAAGATGTTCGCCGGAACGTGGGGCTCCGGTGAGGTGTTCGGTTGCGAGATCGAGGCGAAATACACGATGGAATACCCAGATAAAAGCACAAAGCTAATCCTAATACTATCAGCTAGTTAACTATGAGAAAAACACAAAGAAAAACAAACGAAAGCACCTCGATTGGTTAGGAAACCAAGAGATCGGACCTCACGGCCGAGGTTGGCCGGAGATGGTGGAGACCTCTCCTCGACCCTCGCCTGGGCTTGCCTAGGCCAGCTGGAGACTCTCCTGTCACCAGCGTCGATCCGGAGCTGGAAGAGAAGCTCAAACAAGGGGCAAAAAGGGTTCAAAGGAAGAAGGGAAGTGAGGGGGCTGTTTTGAATGTGGCTCTGGCGCGATGTTCGAGGGCATGTCACGGGTGCGTCTTTGATCGAACCGCCAAGCCAAGGGCTGGGCGTGGTAGCTTGATGGTAGATCTGCAAAAGTCGTGAAGACTTTGACATCAAAGGATGAAAGGATCGGCCCCCAAAAATCGTCCAAAACGAGAGAAAAATCAGTTCTGACAACAACAGGCAATGGGTCAGAGAGTTGACCCAGGTCAACTCTCCAGCCCTCCTGGTTGGTCCACGTGGACCAACCAGGAAAAAGCCTGGAAAAAATGATTCTAAAATCATTTAAAAATAGTAAACGATTTTATTAATTTATGATTATAAAATAAAAAATGTTTATTATTTTATAAATTATTTTATTACGATTTTTATTTATTTTTATGAGACTTATTTTTACAAGTTTGCATTTATACCCCTATAGGTATCTATATCTATATATTTAAGTATTTTATTTTTATTTAGGTATTTTTAATTTATTTTATTTTGGTTTTTATTTTCTAAAATTATAAAATACTTTTATAGACACAAATATATTTTTATTTTAATTTTCTGATATATTTTATACGCTTAATAAAATGAAAGTGTTATTTGTATAGGTATAGCTTTATGTATTATACCTATGTATTATAATATATACAAGTATTTTTATTTGTATTTTATTTATGTGTTTTTTTATTCTGATTTTAATGTACATAATTATTATAAGTATTATTTACAACATTATAAAAATATAAAATTATAAGAATAATAAATAATTAATAAATTGAATATTTTAATATGTACAAGTATACAATGAGGGTCCAAAAGTCAACTTTCAAACCGTAGCTCCGCCAAATGCGAAACCACCGCCATTGGATGGCTTATTTTCTTCTATATACAATTAAAGGTGAGTACGCTGCATTTGGAGTTGTCGTTTGTGAGATACGGGTCTGGGAAGTTGGGATTTTGGATTTTTATTCATACCATAACTTTTTATCTGTTCCTTATTTTTCTGTGAAATCAATTTTGTATTTTTCTTTATTAATTTATCTACAACTTTCATGTACAAAATTTCTTTATTTGAAGTATAAAAAGTGGAACCAAAAATAGGTCCCAAAATGAATAAAGAATGAATAAAAACTATAGGTATTTTGTCTGTGTTTTGGCCCTATCTCCCCCTACTTTATTCCTTGTCGACCTATTCATCAAGATGCCTAGGTCTCAGGGTTTCGGGTCATAAAATATTTACAATATTTTATTCTTTTCTTTTCTTTTCTTTATTCTATTATTTTGGCTTTAAAAACCGCATTTTATACAATATTTACACACATATACATGAATGCTAAAATGTCTATATTAAGCCTATTTACACGCATTTACTAGGGTTTTTAAGGCCAAAATGATAGAATAAAGATGATGAAACGTGGATTCATCAGTAGGGCCTTGTCAACGATGGTGTTCCCTCCTTGTGTGGAACATAGAAATGGTTTGAAGTACTGAGCATAGGCCATGCCTTCACGGGGGTGTCTGTCTCATCGGTTTGCGTCCGAGTAGGTTCTTTCACGCTGACGAGTGATTCCGTTGCGAGCGAGAATCGAAATAGCGCTTTAGCCTATCGGCTTCCTCTCTCTATTTCTTTGGCTAAGTAGGGATCCGGGAAGGGTTACAAGGACCTCTAAAAGTGCAGACTACATATTACAAAGGAGGAGGACAAGTACGAGGTACTTTTCTAGCAGTACTCTTTCTCCTATAGGGTTAGTGTGCTAAGGACTTGTTATAAGATGTGCCTGAAATAACAACTCTAAAACTGAAAAGATATGAAGTAGCCAAACCTTTATGGATTCACATGGCGTGAGTTGGTGAACTAAATTTTGTATTGTGTTTGTATGGATCTAGATTAAGGTTCAACGATCAAGTCCCGCACACTTACGCAAATTTTATCATATGTTTCTCCCTTTGACCCCCGCTCAATTTTGAGCATTTCTACTATTTTACATTCCAACTTGTTCCTCGTCGATCACTGTATCTTTCTTCTTGCATCTACCCTCCTCTTGTTTCACGATGTCAATCCATGGATAGTTTAGTCGAGATCCTGCCGACACCTACATCGATTCCATGGACTCGGCTTCGCCAATAATTCGAGGCTATTCCTGAGAATCCGACCCGGACCTTGCGAGTTGATCTCCAGACTCCTCGTCTTCTACCTTTCCTTTTGATCACCCAATAAATAGAATTGACCTTGATTCCTGATTCATCTTAGCACCTGGATCAGATTTCATGTGGTCTGATTAGGATTCTCTCATCTTGCAGATAGAAGCCATACCAAGCCCTGGATCCCAATCAAGAATTCATCTCCTCGGATTCAGACCCTGAGATGTCTCCTCAAGGAAAGGGCAATGGTCAGCAGCCCCCTCAGCCAGAGCAAGGACTAATGTATGATGAGAACCAGGTGAATGCACAGTTGTTAGCATCTATACAAGCCATCCAGCAGAAGCTAACAGAGCAATTCCTGGCACGGACTGCATTCTAGGATATGCTGAATGATGTCATGAATAGGAAAGCAGCAGGAGGAGGAGAAAGACCAGGAGGACGAGGTGGTGGTTCTTGTGATAATCCAGACGAGGAAGAGCCTGAACAAGGAAGACCAAAACCCACATTAAAGGAAATATACAACCCTGGAGACAACCAGATGATCGAGTGGATTTGCATACCATCAGTGCATGCTCATTTTGAGCTAAAGCCTCAATTACTTGCTCTTCTCCCTTCGTTCCACGGGAACACCAATGAAGAGCCTTACATTCATCTGCAACAATTTTCACGCATCTGCTGTATGACTCACTTCCCCAATGTACCTGTGGACGTAGTGAAGATGAAGTCTGCCTTCTTGCACAAATTCTACCCTCTCAGTCGGCTCAACAAGATGTGAGCCAGAATTATCAACTTCTCTCAGAGAGCCCAAAAATCCATTCATGAAGCCTGGGAGAGATTTACAGATCTACAAGAGAAATGCCCCCATCATGAAATTCCGAGGACCAGCTTGGTCCAACACTTCTTCAGGGGCCTGAACGTAGAGAACCAAAGTCTCGTCAACGCAGCCTATAGGAATCACACTTTAACATGGATGAAGATGTTGTCTGGCATATTTTTGAGGAAATGGCCAAAGGAGAGGCCACCCTCTCTTCATCCAAGGCATATCAGAAGTAGCCCCAGATCCTCCAGAAGCAAGTACATATGCCAGAGTCCCATGAGGCGAAGAGAGATGAGAGCTCCAGCCTTAGCATCATCAAGGACTATCTCTCAAAGGTTGATATTATTGAGAAGCGATCACATGACCTCGAGAAACTAGCTATGATCGAGAAGAGGACACATAACCTCGACAAGCTGGATGAGATCACCAAGCAGTTGGAACTGCTGGTGGACACCATTAGTTATGTCTAGTCGGAAACACCTTCCGCAAAAGCTCCAGCTCAGAAAAAGGAAGAGCCATCACCGCCACAACAGCCTCAGCCGAGCCAGCAGCCATCGACCGTCCAACACATATACTACATGCAGACATTCGATCAGGGCCAACCGTAGTAACATATGGTTGTCTACCAGTCGGATTTCCTCCATACGTAAGATCCAGCGTTCCCACCACCACCCTTGATCCAAGAAGTTAATGGTAATATGGAGCAATGATGCGCAGCTGGCCCGTCCTACCGGACCCCCGCAGGGCCAGCAACAAGCCAACATGAAGTACCACTAAACATAGGGTGGTCGTTTGGGTCAGGCCTCGTAGACTCCACCGCAGTACCATCAGCCTCCCCAGTATACGAACAAATAGAGGCAAAACCATCACTACCAACAGCCGCAGTACAACCATAAGTATCCATATCACCAATATGTAGCTGCCCCACCTCCACAGTATCAGCAGTACCCTCCTCCCTCCTATAATTAGTATCAGCTTCCTCCTCCACCTCAGCACCCCCAGTAGTCGTCACCTCCATTCCCAAACATGCAACAACAACGTGGTCTACATGCTGAACCCTCAGAGGTGAGTCCCGTGAACCCAACCCTGGACTGCCTGGCCCAGCTCGTTAAAGGCCTTAAGACATGACAAAGAGGTTAGATGACCTGACCGCCACAAAAACCACCATCCCGACGCAGGTCGAAGCCAACCCCAACAACTTCAAGAGAAAGGAGCAGGTAGAATGTGATATCCCATCTATGCCTGTAGAGTCAGATGATTGTGCTATTGTTTTATCTAATGCTATCATTCTCAGGAGCGGTAGGGCCTTGCCTCCACCTACCATCAACATGGGGAAGAATAAAGCTTCAGGTGAATCGTCATCTTCTACATCAACCGTACCAGCTACAAGGGATGGGTGAGGAAGAAGAAGGAGGATCCATTCCAGCTGTCACTCACCACCTTGGCCAACACCAAAAAGAACAAAAAAAATCAGAAAAAGCAAAAAGAACAAAAGAAGATTATCGCCAAAGTGAAGTCATGCCAACCATGGAGGAGCCGCCAGTAGCAACTGATCCTACACCTGTCCACGGAGCGGAGGCACCACTTTTTGCTTGTCCACTTGCAGCGGAATCTTCTTTTCCAGATTGTACACCTTTTTGTAATTTGGTCGTACATGATATTGTGGACAAGAATTTTGTTCTAAATAAGAACTCTGTTTCTGATTTCAGCACTATACATATTCCTTTTTCTGATGCAATAGAAAAATTTAAAAAAAATGCAAAAAGAAAAAGTGCATTGTCTGATCCTGGAGTTATGGATATTATTGATAACTTGACTGTTGAGATTCCTTTGATGAAGGCCATGGAGTACATACCAGATGTGAAGAAAGGTTTGAAAGAGGCATGTACGAGTAGGCATTGCCTAGCACGAAAAACAGACGCCGATAGGTTGAGAAGCACATTCTCACCATGGTCACTTTAGCAGCCATCAACAACCTCCCACAGAAGAAACGGGACAAAGGAGCACCGCTTATCAGTTGTGAAATTTTTTTATCAAGTCTTCGAGCGTACCCTGCTTGACAGCGGTTTTTCCATCAACCTTCTGCCCTCGTCATTATTGCAAGAATTTGGGCTAGGTTCTCTCAAGCAGACACGTACGATCCTTCAGTTCGCTGACCGATCCATCAAGCGATCTAGAGGCCTTTTGGAAGATGTTGCAGTGAAGGTACGGGAAATGCAGTTCCCTGTTAACTTTGTAGTCCTTGATATGGACTCCCCCGCACCCTTACTCCAGACTCCTATCATCCTTGACCGGCCATTCCTGCGCACCTCAGAAGCTGTGGTTGACTATGGGTCTGGCAAGATTACATTTAGCTCGAGTAACAAAAGAATCACCATAGACATGATCAATGATCCCAAGATCGTAACTGATGAGGGACATGCAACATCTCCCAAAGTAGACTGTGACTTCATTGAGAAATCAGAGATTCCCAACTCTCTTTGAACAATCCTTGGACACAGGAAATCCTCTCTCTTGAGGAGGACCTGGAAAGCACAGTTGACGCAGGCTCTGATGACATTTGGGAGACAAAATCAAACTTGCTGATGCATCTTTTTGATTCCCTTGATTCATTCCAGCCCGAACACAATGAGCCTAGTGCAGAACTATTCGTCACATTATCAGAATCTCAACAGCGCACTGAGGTCAGCAATTCTGCAAATGTTCAGGCAACACACCCTCCAACCATCACTGTTTTAGAGGTGATCAATAAGTTGGCCAGAGCAGAACCGGAACTCAAGCCACTTCCAGCAGGCCTGAAGTATGCTTTCCTTGCGGGTGTAGAAAATATGTATCCGATCATCATCAACAACAGGCTGACCTCAGATCAAGAATCTCAACTTCTCGAGGTTCTAGAGAAAAACCGTAAGGCACTTGGTTAGCATGTATCAGATCTCCGTGGGATAAACCCTATGTTGTGTTCACACCACATTTACCTGGAAGAAGATGCCAAGCCGTCATGCAAATTTCAAAGAAGATTGAACCCTAATCTGAGGGACTTCGTCATGAGAGAAACCACGAAATGGTATGATGCATATTTCATTTATCCCATCTCCGATTCAAAATGGGTGAGCTCGTTGCACGTAGTTCCAAAGAAGTCGGGGCTTACTGTGGTTACAAATGACAAAGGAGAGGAGATATCTACTCGGATATCGACATCATGGCGTGTATCTGTTGACTACCGCCAACTTAATGCATCAACAAAGAAGGACCACTTTCCCTTGCCATTCATTGATCAAGTTTGGAAAGACTAGCTGGCAAGGAGTTCTTTTGCTTACTGGATGGGTACTCCGGGTACAACTAAGTGGCAATCGCCCCAGAAGACCAAGAGAAGACCACCTTCATTTTCCTGTTCGGCACATATGCTTTCAGAAGAATGCCTTTGGATTGTGCAATGCACCAGCGACATTCCAGAGATGCATGCTTGCAGTCTTTGCCGAGATGGTAGGCAATTTTCTCGAAGTGTTTATGGACGATTTATCCATCTATGGTGACAGCTTTGATTCTTGTCTTCAGCACCTGGACAGAGTACTTCAGAAATGTCGTGATGTCGATCTAGTGCTATCATGGGAAATGAGCCACTTCATGGTCACCAAATGGATTCTACTGGGTCATGTCGTCTCCAAACATGGCATGGGAGTTGACCTGGCAAAGGTGGATATGATCGCAATCTTGGGCCACCTTAGACAGTTAAGAACGTGAGGTCATTCTTGGGGCATGTGGGTTTCTACAGAAGATTCATCCAAGATTTCAGCCGTATTGCCCGACCTCTTATAGAACTTCTATGCAAGGAGACTGAGTTTAATGTTGATCAACAGGTTCTCATTTCCTTTAATCAGCTGAAGGAGCTCATCACCCAAGTTCCAGTCCTACAGCCACCGGATTGGTCTCTCTCCTTTGAGATCATGACAGATGCGTCAGACTTTACAGTTGGGGCTGTTTTAGGACAACGAAAAGACAAGGCGCCCCATGCCATTCATTACGCCAACAAAACATTAGATGAAGCTTAGAGAAACTATACAGTGACAGAGAAAGAGCTACTAGTTGTGTATTCACCCTCGAGAAGTTCAGATCATATATGCTTGGATCAAAGGTCACCATCTTTACCGACCACTCTGCTATCCCATATTTGCAACAAAAGAAGGATGCCAAACCCAGACTGATCAGATGGATCCTTCTCCTCCAGGAATTCTATTTGGAAATCAAGGATAAGTCTAGAGTTCAGAATGTGGTAGCAAATCACCTCTCAAGGATAGAGCAGCAAGAGCCTCCACTGAGCAGTACACCCATCATGGATACCTTTCCTGACGAGTCGATTCTGGTCGTGAATTCGCTTCCTTGGTATGTTGATATTGTTAACTACCTCATCTCAGGGGTAGTACATGATCCACTCAAATACGTGGTTTAATCTGTGTTCATTGTAGTACGTGTACTTAGCGAATCGTTCAGAACCGAGAGAAGATCTCCGTGAAGAGTGTTTCAGCTTTAATTTATATCCAGGGCAAGTCCGGGGTCAAACACAGGAAGGCAAAGGAACAACGTCGGGTTAATTCAAAAACTTAGGTCTAGATTTCCAAATGGTATTTTTTTAATTTTTTAATGCAAAAACAAATGAAAATGCAAATATGGATGAATTAAGACAATAAGAAAACACACTACTAGGCCAAATTAATTTTAATGCGAAATTAATAAGATTTAGCCTAATTGTATTTTTCCTACAATCCTAATCTAGAGATGAGTACAAAACATATTGTTTTGGAATTTTAGGAATTATAATGCACGAATTAAAAAGGCACACTTTTTATGGTATTTTCGCAATTTTTCACACATACAGAATGCAAAAATTATGAAAATTTTACTGGAATTAAAACATAATGCAAGGATGCTATAATATATTTTTTAGAATTTTCTGATATAATATGAATTTTTTATAGATTTTTTAGTGGAAACAAAGTGGCTGCAAGAAATTAATTTATAATAAATCCACATTAATGAATTAACCAGAATGCAAACTATATCAAAATGATATATATATATATAAATAATCCAGGAGAGTTGAAATATTGCAAAAAAAAGATGTATGCGGATTCAATTAAAAATCAAATATCAAAAAACGCACTATAATTTATTTAAGGCAAAGGACAACTCCAATTGAGATGAATTTTGGATAGTAATTAGAACACACTTCAAGGCATCATGATGCCTGATTTTTTAGGAATTGTTCGAGCAAATATGAGTGAGATATGAATTTAATTCCTTAGAATGGGTAAAATATGCAGAATTTCAGTTAAACACTTTTAATTAATTATCCATAGCACACAAAAATCAAAACAAATAGTCAACTGATAGAAAATTAGTTGCTCAACATAATGCTATTTTTCATTAAAAGAAATGAGGCAGTATAGGGGTTTAAATTTCTAGTCGAACACAGGGGTATCCGTGCAATATGAAAATAAACTTGAACAACACAAACTATGTATATGGATTGTTTTGCAATTACAGGAACTCATAAGGATACCGATACAATTTTTACAAAAAAATAGACGAAAATCGACCTTCTTCTTCACAGCAATTAGGGCGCCGCGGACTTGGGGGCAGTGGGGCAGCACGCCGGCGCACGAGCGGTGACACGCGGAGTGGGTCGGCGAAGGAATGGGTCGGCAGAGGACAGGTGGCGCACGACCGTTCTGCTGAACTGGTGTCAAGCGGCCTCTGCTGGCGGCGAAGTTGCAGATGGACGACGGTGCGGAGGGGGCTGCTGCAAGGGCGCAGGCGGCTGGAGCTGCAGACGGCAGGAATGGGCTGGAGGTAGCGCCCAGTGGTGCAGTCGACGCTGGCGGAAGGCCTGGCGTGGGGTCGGCAGGTCCTGTAGAGGCGGAGCCTCGCGAGGTGGCATGCTGCGCTGGAGAAGCCGGGTAGAGGAGCAGCTACTGGGCCTCGCGCAAGAACGCGCAGCTCCGCTGAGGCGCGGCCATGCGCACGACTGGCTGGTGGAGCGGAGGACGCGGCTCAAGGCTGCGGAACTGTCGCTGGCAGGTGCGCAGTGGCACGCTGGAGGCTGGGGTCGTGCGCGCGACGTGGAACTGGAGGTGTGCGTGGGGACCTGTGGCCTGGAGGTGGCGGAGGGCCGCATGAGGGGGGTCGGGGGCACGCGAGGAACGCAGGTGGTGCGGCTCGCCATGGGCGGAGGCATCTGGACCTACGGTTGTCGGCCGCTAGGCACGGGAAGGCGGCCTGGAGCGGAGATGGGAGGTCGTCGGCGGTGGCGGCTGGTAGGGGAGGGGTGGCGGGTGTACGCCTGCTGCTCCCTTCTCCTTTGTTATTTTGTTTTTATTTTTTGTGTTTTGATTTATTTTTTTTGATTTTTTGATATTTTTTTCTTAAACAAGGAATAAATAAAAGATGAAAAGATGCTGGGGTGAAGTAGAACACATGGAGGATTGTGGGCTGGAAGGGGAGGGGGCGACGGGCGTACGCTTGCTGGATGTGATGTGATAAAAATTGCAAAAATAAAAAATGTCGAATAATAAAAAAAGGACTTACCTAGGATGGAAGCGGGTGCTTGCGATGTGCTTACAAAAAATACGGTCTTCGCTCGAATCGTCAACGAGCGATGAGCTCGAGCAGCGCACGGAGGCAGCTGCGATGTTGGCCAAGACACCAACGGATCTCACCGGAGAGAGGGATGTCGTCGCTTGACCGTCGTTGCGTCGCTGTCACTGATTCAACTCTGGAAACTAGGCTCTCCTCACATAAAGATGGATCAAAGGCAAAAATGATGAGAATGTGATGTATATAAAGAGAAAACATGAGAAGTTATTAAAGTGGTGGATGGGAGGTTAATAAAATAATGGGATTGAATTAGAAGTTAGAAAAAATGATGGAATGATGGAGTTGAATGGTGATTATTGTCGAGAATGGAAATTAAAACAAATAAATAAAAGTAGCCTACTTTAAATGAAATAATAAACTAAAGAAGAAAACAAAATTGAATATTTACAAAAGTAGGTCCATAAAAACACCATGTACATGGATTTTTTTTACTTTCTAATTTGATTTTTTTTGTATTTTCAATAAAAGATATTTACAAACTAAAAATAAAATAAAATGCAACATATAAGAGATTTTTTGGATTTTTTAGTAATTAAGAAGAGTAAATAAAAAATGAATAAAGAGAGATATTTACAATATATACAATGTACACCTAGGTCCCAAAACCCAAATTTTGCAAATGAGCTCCGATTTTAATGAAACCACTTTCATTGGATAGATAATTTTCTAACTTAAATTTTAAAAGTGAGTTTTGTGAATTTGGAGTTCATACGGAACAGGAATATATTTGGAAAGTTGGACTTTGCGGCTTTTTATCTTTAGGATCTAGGAGTATTTATTTGAGGTAAAATTTATTTTATATTTTTGTATTTATATATATATATATTTATTTACGAAAAAGTTAGAGAAAGAATTAACCAAAAAGGAGTTGAAATGAATTTACTAAAATACATGAAGTTTTAGGCTATTTACAGGTGAAAAACTCCTTTATTTTGCGGCTTTTTATTATTAATTTATTCTGTACAATGTTTTATTGACAAGAGTCATTTTGTTAATTTGTTGATTTTATGGAAATTTATTTGGAATTTTACTCCGGGATTTTGCTAAGATCAAGATATTGAGATGATGAATCGCGGATTCATTAGTACCGCAGGATTGGACGAAGATTCGAAAAGATAAATTCTTATCAACGATCCATTTCTACTAATGGGAGGATCCTCTCTTATTCAGGGAAGGAGCAGATTGTATTTAGCGCAAGTGTATCCCTCAGTAGGATCATCATAGTGTCCTTGAGCATTGTCACTCGCTCGAATCTTGTGGACACCACTTTCGAGATCGAACGACAACAAAAGTGCTTCAGTGTAGTTTCTATTGGCACACACTATTCAAGGATGCAGCAGCCTTCGTCAAAAGATGCATTGACTGTCAGAGATTGATTTCATTGAAAGGCACACTCACAGCGAAAGACTCAATGCCCTTGAAGATCATTCAGATAGCATATGTTTTCGATGCTTGGGGTATCGATTTCATGGGACCTTTCCCCAACAGTCAGGGATATGAGCACATCCTTCTTACCGTTGACTACGTGAATTGCCGAGTCGAAGCTATCCCTGCTCGAGCCGCTGACAGCCGCACAATATGTCGCTTTCTGAAAGAAAACATCATTTCGTGGTTCGGGATTCCGAAGATTCTCATATCAGATGGGGTAGGCACTTCATTAACAAAGAGGTCAGGAAATTAATGAAGGAGTACGACATCGAGCATCGAGCCGCATGTCCTTACCATCCCCAGACCAATGGCATGGCAGAACTATCAAAGAGAGAAATCAAGATGATCCTTCAGAAGCTTGTGAAGCTGGACAGAAAGAATTGGTCCCAACTCTTGGACCCCGTCCTGTGGGCCTATAGAACAGCTTACAAGTCTCCTTTGGGCATGTCACCCTATCGTCTTGTGTATGGAAAACCATGTCATCTGCCTGTGGAACTGATTCACAAATCCTTATGGGCAATCAATATGCGCAATTTGGACTCACAGAAAAGTGGTCAGAAAAGAAAAGACGATCTTAACAGGCTCCTGGAATTTCGAGACTATGCATAAGATAACACATTGATGTACAAAGAGAAGGTGAAACACTGGCATGACCGCCACATCAGACGAAAGATCGTCAAAGTTGAACAGAAAGTGTGTCTATTTGATGCAAAGTTTGAGAATCTTTCCGGACAAATTGAAGAGTAAAAGGACAGGGCCATTTTAAGTACGGGAAGTGCGTGACAATGGCAGCATTGCAATATGAGAATTGTCTCCTGACGCACAACCATTTGTTGTCAACGGTCAACTGCTGAAGCCCTACCTTGAGCCTGGGACTTTCTTGGTCGTTGTCGACTCGATTTAAGTACTACTCTCCGATGATACGTTTACAGCACATCAACATCGAAAGATTTAGATAATGCAACTCGAAAACTTTTCCTTTAATTTCTTATCTTATCTTTTTTTTTTCTTTTCTTCTTTTCATTTTCAGCTTCCATTCCCAAAAAGAAAAAATTGTATATATATTTATACGGTGTATCACCCCTTTTTATCAGTCTTCTATACTAAGGGCGCACCTTGCCCTAAGTATAGGGGGTGCACACTCCGATTACCTTCATTCTTTGATCCTCTCCATTGTCTCCTCTTCTCGCCTATACTCAGGGCTATTTTACCTTAAGTATGGGGGGAGACAGTATGAGTACGATCTGTTTATCCTCACCCTTGACCCTCCCTGCCTTGTGTACAATCTGCTATACTTAGGATTATTTGATCCTAGGTATAGGGGGGACAGTCAACTTCCCATTCATTTATTCATACCCTCGTTTCTTTAGTTCATAGACTCTTCTATACTCAGTCCGAGTTATGTCATATCTTTTTCTCCTTAACCTGAGGACAAATCTCGAGCTAAGTATAGGGGGTCCGCCTTCTTTTTATTTATTTTGTGTGCATGGAGCTCCTAGACTTAGGTTGCTTGACTCGGTAACTAGGTCCAAACAATAATAAGAATGCATGTTTCTATAGTGTCTTACGTATGGATCTAGTCAAATTAATGATGTTAGTAATTCAGATCTGAGACCGCGTGCTGCTAGAGGTCGTATACATCGTGTGCATGACCCATTGTGGCGGGCACCGATCGGCATCAGAGATCAGACCTTGATATCATTTCTGAATAACTAACAACTGGTTCTTTCCGATAATAGCAGCTACTGTTTAGGGTGATTTTGTCGATTGCACACCACCATGTAGATAGGTTTGAAAATTCTGTTTTGCATACCGCATGGAGAGAGCTGGGATGCACTGTAAGTCCTCTAACTCAGCATGCATTTAGATTCAATGGTGAGATTTCCATCGTTGAATCAACTTACATGGCTTTTTTGCTATCTCCCTCTAATTTTGAGCACCTAGGACTTAAATGAAAATCTACAAAAACATTAGGCTCTTGTATGAAAACATACTCAAAAAAGTGAAAACCTAAAAAATTAAAACAAGGGGAGTGCTAAATAAACTTTGACCTTAATTAAAATCCGTAATGGACTATCATTGTCTTGGATTCATAATGCCCTCATTATTTTCAGGTACCTTAGGAGGGGACCATAACCCCTCCCATGAGAGAGGCATGACCCGCTAAGGATTAGAGCCCAAATCCCGGTCTGTAACTGCCTTGTGTATCGCCTGGATTTCTGAAGTAATGACGCTTCTATCGTACGTGACCGAGTAGGGCCTTGTCAACGATGGTGTTCCCTCCTTGTGTGGAACATAGAAATGGTTTGAAGTACTGAGCATAGGCCATGCCTTCACGGGGGTGTCTGTCTCATCGGTTTGCGTCCGAGTAGGTTCTTTCACGCTGACAGGTGATTCCGTTGCGAGCGAGAATCGAAGTAGCGCTTTAGCCTATCGGCTTCCTCTCTCTATTTCTTTGGCTAAGTAGGGATCCGAGAAGGGTTACAAGGACCTCTAAAAGTGCAGACTACATATTACAAAGGAGGAGGACAAGTACGAGATACTTTTCTAGCATTACTCTTTCTCCTATAGGGTTAGTGTGCTAAGGACTTGTTATAAGATGTGCCTGAAATAACAACTATAAAACTGAAAAGATAAGAAGTAGCTGAACCTTTATGGATTCACATGGCGTGAGTTGGTGAACTAAATTTTGTATTGTGTTTGTATGGATCTAGATTAAGGTTCAACGATCAAGTCCCGCGCACTTACGCAAATTTTATCATATGTTTCTCCCTTTGACCCCCGCTCAGTTTTGAGCATTTCTACTATTTTACATTCCAACTTGTTCCTCGTCGATCACTGTATCTTTCTTCTTGCATCTACCCTCCTCTTGTTTCACAATGTCGATCCATGGATAGTTTAGTCGAGATCCTACTGACACCTACATCGATTCCATGGACTCGGCTTTGCCAATAATTCGAGGCTATTCCCGAGAATCTGACCCGGACCTTGCGAGTTGATCTCCAGACTCCTCGTCTTCTACCCTTCCTTTTAATCACCCAATAAATCGAGACCACTCTTGTCTCACTTTTGCCGCTGTGAATGAAAGTCGATTGCAGTCCATATCCTTTTTTCGTTCACAACAATCTGGAATTGACCTTGATTCCTGATTCATCTTGGCACCTGGATTAGATTTCATGTGGTCTGATTAGGATTCTCTCATCTTGCAGATAGAAGCCATACCAAGCCTTGGATCCCAATATAGAATTCATCTCCTCGGATTCAGACCCTGAGATGTCTCCTCAAGGAAAGGGCAAAGGTCAGCAGCCCCCTCAGCCAGAGAAAGGACTAATGTATGATGAGAACCAGGTGAATGCACAGTTGTTAGCATCTATACAAGCCATCCAACAGCATCTAACAGAGCAATTCCTGGCACAGACTGCATTCTAGGATATGCTGAATGATGTCATGAATAGGAAAGCAGGAGGAGGAGGAGAAAGACCAGGAGGAAGAGGTGGTGGTTCTTGTGATAATCCAGACGAGGAAGAGCCTGAACAAGGAAGACCAAAACCCACATTAAAGGAAATATACAACCCTGGAGACAACCAGATGATCGAGTGGATTTGCATACCATCGGTGCATGCTCATTTTGAGCTAAAGCCTCAATTACTTGATCTTCTCCCTTCGTTCCACGGGAACACCAATGAAGAGCCTTACATTCATCTGCAACAATTTTCACGCATCTGCTGTATAACTCACTTCCCCAATGTACCTGTGGACGTAGTGAAGATGATGGTGTTCCCCTTCAGTTTACAAGATAAGGCCCTATACTGGGTTAATCATCTGGGGAAGGTCATGACGACATGGGAGGAGATGAAGTCTGCCTTCTTGCACAAATTCTACCCTCTCAGTCGGCTCAACAAGATGTGAGCCAGAATTATCAACTTCTCTCAGAGAGCCCACAAATCCATTCATGAAGCCTGGGAGAGATTTACAGATCTACAAGAGAAATGCCCCCATCATGAAATTCCGAGGACTAGCTTGGTCCAACATTTCTTCAGGGGCCTGAACGTAGAGAACCAAAGTCTCGTCAACGCAGCCTATAGGAATCACACTTTAACATGGATGAAGATGTTGTCTGGCATATTTTTGAGGAAATGGCCAAAGGAGAGGCCACCCTCTCTTCATCCAAGGCATATCAGAAGTAGCCCCAGATCCTCCAGAAGCAAGTACATATGCCAGCGTCCCATGAGGCGAAGAGAGATGAGGGCTCCAACCTTAGCATCATCGAGGACTATCTCTCAAAGGTTGATATTATTGAGAAGCGATCACATGACCTCGAGAAACTCGCTGTGATCAAGAAGAGGACACATAACCTCGACAAGCTGGATGAGATCACCAAGCAGTTGGAACTGCTGGTGGACACCATTAGTTCTGTCTAGTCGGAAACACCTTCCGCAAAAGCTCCAGCTCAGAAAAAGGAAGAGCCATCACCGCCACAACAGCCTCAGCCGAGCCAGCAGCCATCGAACGTCCAGCACATATACTACATGCAGACATTCGATCAGGGCCAACCGTAGTAACAGATGGTTGTCTACCAGTCGAATTTCCTCCATACGTAAGATCCAGCGTTCCCACCACCACCCTTGATACAAGAATTTAATGGTAATATGGAGCAATGATGCGCAGCTGGCCCGTCCTACCGGACCCCCGCAGGGCCAGCAACAAGCCAACAGGAAGTACCACTAAACATAGGGTGGTCGTTTGGGTCAGGCCTCGTAGACTCCACCACAGTACCATCAGCCTCCCCAGTATACGAACAAATAGAGGCAAAACCATCACTACCAACAGCCGCAGTACAACCATCAGTATCCATATCACCAATATGTAGCTGCCCCACCTCCACAGTATCAGCAGTACCCTCCTCCCTCCTATAATTAGTATCAGCTTCCTCCTCCACCTTAGCACCCCCAGTAGTCGTCACCTCCATTCCCAAACATGCAACAACAACGTGGTCTACATGCTGAACCCTCAGAGGCGAGTCCCGTGAACACAACCCTGGACTGCCTGTCCCAGCTTGTTAAAGGCCTTGCAGACATGACAAAGAGGTTAGATGACCTGACCGCCACAAAAACCACCATCCCGACGCAGGTCGAAGACAACCCCAACAACTTCAAGAGAAAGGAGCAGGTAGAATGTGATATCCCATCTATACCTGTAGAGTCATATGATTGTGCTATTGTTTTATCTAATGCTGTCACTCTCAGGAGCGGTAGGGCCTTGCCTCCACCTACCATCAACATGGGGAAGAATAAAGCTTCAGGTGAATCGTCATCTTCTGCATCAACCGTACCAGCTACAAGGGATGGGTGAGGAAGAAGAAGGAGGATCCATTCCAGTTGTCACTCATTACCTTTGCCAACACCAAAAAGAACAAAAAAAATCTAAGAAGCAAAAAGAACAAAAGAAGATTATCGCCAAAGCGAAGTCATGCCAACCATGGAGGAGCCGCCAGTAGCAACTGATCCTACACCTGTCCACGGAGCGGAGGCACCACTTTTTGCTTGTCCACTTGCAGTGGAATCTTCTTTTCCACATTGTACACCTTTTTGTAATTTGGTCGTAAATGATATTGTGGACAAGTATTTTGTTCTAAATAAGAACTCTGTTTCTGATTTTAGCACTATACATATTCCTTTTTCTGATGCAATAGAAAAATCTAAAAAAAATGCAAAAAGAAAAAGTGCATTGTCTGATCCTGGAGTTATGGATATTATTGATAACTTGACTGTTGAGATTCCTTTGATGAAGGCCATGGAGTACATACCAGATGTGAAGAAAGGTTTGAAAGAGGCATGTACGAGTAGGCATTGCCTAGCACGAAAAACAGACGCCGATAGGTTGAGAAGCACATTCTCACCATGGCCACTTTAGCAGCCATTAACAACCTCCCACAGAATAAACGGGACAAAGGAGCACCGCTTATCAGTTGTGAAATTTTTATATCAAGTCTTCGAGCGTACCCTGCTTGACAGCGGTTCTTCCATCAACCTTCTGCCCTCGTTATTATTGCAAGAATTTGGGCTAGGTCCTCTCAAGCAGACACGTATGATCCTTCAGTTCGCTGACCGATCCATCAAGCGATCTAGAGGCCTTTTGGAAGATGTTGTAGTGAAGGTACGGGAAATGCAGTTCCCTGTTAACTTTGTAGTCCTTGATATGGACTCCCCCGCACTCTTACTCCAGACTCCTATCATCCTTGACCGGCCATTCCTGTGCACCTCAGAAGCTGTGGTTGACTATGGGTCTGGCAATATTACATTCAGCTCGAGTAACAAAAGAATCACCATAGACATGATCAGTGATCCCAAGATCGTAACTGATGAGGGACATGCAACATCTCCCAAAGTAGATTGTGACTTCATTGCAGAAATCAGAGATTCCCAACTCTCTTTGAACAATCCTTGGGCACAGGAAATCCTCTCTCTTGAGGAGGACCTGGAAAGCACAGTCGACGCAGGCTCTGATGACATTTGGGAGACAATATCAAACTTGTTGATGCATCTTTTTGATTCCCTTGATTCATTCCAGCCCGAACACAATGAGCCTAGTGCAGAACTATTTGTCACATTATCAGAATCTCAACAGAGCACTGAGGTCAGCAATTCTGCAAATGTTCAGGCAACATGCCCTCCAACCATCACTGTTTTAGAGGTGATCAATAAGTTGGCCAGAGCAAAACTGGAACTCAAGCCACTTCCAGCAGGCCTGGAGTATGCTTTCCTTGCGGGTGTAGAAAACATGTATCCGATCATCATCAACAATAGGCTGACCTCAGATCAAGAATCTCAACTTCTCGAGGTTCTAGAGAAAAACCGCAAGGCACTTGGTTAGCATGTATCAGATCTCCGTGGGATAAACCCTATGTTGTGTTCACACCACATTTACCTGGAAGAAGATGCCAAGCCGTCATGCAAATTTCAAAGAAGATTGAACCCTAATCCGAGGGACTTCGTCATAAGAGAAACCACGAAATGGTGTGATGCATATTTCATTTATCCCATCTCCGATTCAAAATGGGTGAGCTCGTTGCACATAGTTCCAAAGAAGTCGGGGCTTACTATGGTTACAAATGACAAAGGAGAGGAGATATCTACTCGGATATCGACATCATGGCGTGTATCTGTTGACTACCGCCAACTTAATGCAACAACAAAGAAGGACCACTTTCTCTTGCCATTCATTGATCAAGTTTGGAAAGACTAGCTGGCAAGGAGTTCTTTTGCTTACTGGATGGGTACTCCGGGTACAACTAAGTGGCATTCGCCCCAGAAGACCAAGAGAAGACCACCTTCATTTGCCTGTTCGGCACATATGCTTTCAGAAGAATGCCTTTGGATTGCGCAATGCACCAGCGACATTCTAGAGATGCATGCTTGCAGTCTTTGCCGAGATGGTAGGCAGTTTTCTCGAAGTGTTTATGGACGATTTATCCATCTATGGTGACAGCTTTGATTCTTGTCTTCAGCACCTGGACAGAGTACTTCAGAAATGTCGTGATGTCGATCTAGTGCTATCATGGGAAACGAGCCACTTCATGGTCACCAAAGGGATTGTACTGGGTCATGTCGTCTCCAAACATGGCATGGGAGTTGACCTGGCAAAGGTGGATATGATCGCAATCTTGGGCCACCTTAGACAATTAAGAACATGAGGTCATTCTTGGGGCATGTGGGTTTCTACTGAAGATTCATCCGAGATTTCAGCCGTATTGCCCGACCTCTTATAGAACTTCTATGCAAGGAGACTGAGTTTAATGTTGATCAACAGGTTCTCATTTCCTTTAATCAGCTGAAGGAGCTCATCACCCAAGTTCCAGTCATACAGCCACCGGATTGGTCTCTCTCCTTTGAGATAATGACAGATGCGTCAGACTTTACAGTTGGGGTTGTTTTAGGACAAAGAAAAGACAAGGCACCCCATGCCATTCATTACGCCAACAAAACATTAGATGAAGCTTAGAGAAACTATATAGTGACAGAGAAAGAGATACTAGTTGTGGTATTCACCCTCGAGAAGTTCAGATCATATATGCTTGGATCAAAAGTCACCATCTTTACCGACCACTCTGCTATCCCATATTTACAACAAAAGAAGGATGCCAAACCCAGACTAATCAGATGGATCCTTCTCCTCCAGGAATTCTATTTGGAAATCAAGGATAAGTCTAGAGTTCAGAATGTGGTAGCAAATCACCTCTCAAGGATATAGCAGCAAGAGCCTCCACCGAGCAGTACACCCATCATGGATACCTTTCCTGACGAGTCGATTCTCGCCGTGAATTCGCTTCCTTGGTATGCTGATAATGTTAACTACCTCGTCTCAGGGGTAGTACATGATCCACTCAAATACATGGTTTAATTTGTGTTCATTGTAGTACGTGTACTTAGCGAATCGTTCAGAACTGAGAGAAGATCTCTGTGAAGAGTGTTTCGGCTTTAATTTATATCCAGGGCAAGTCCGGGGTCGAACACAGGAAGGCAAAGGAACAACGTCGTGTTAATTCAAAAACTTAGGTCTAGATTTCCAAATGGTATTTTTTTAATTTTTTAATGCAAAAACAAATGAAAATGCAAATATGGATGAATTAAGACAATAAGAAAACACACTACTAGGCCAATATAATTTTAATGCGAAATTAATAAGATTTAGCCTAATTGTATTTTTCCTACAATCCTAATCTAGAGATGAGTACAAAACATAATTTTTTTGGAATTTTAGGAATTATAATGCACCAATTAAAAATGCACACTTTTTATGGTTTTTTTCACAAATTTTCACACATACAGAATGCAAAAATTATGAAAATTTTACTGGAATTAAAACATAATGCAAGGATGCTATAATATATTTTTTAGAATTTTCTGATATAATATGAATTTTTTTATAGATTTTTTAGTGGAAACAAAGTGGCTGCAAGAAATTAATTTATAATAAATGAATTAACCAGAATGCTAAATGATATATATATAATCCAGGAGAGTTGAAATATTGCAAAAAAAAGATGTATACGGATTCAATTAAAAATCAAATATCAAAAAACACACTATAATTTATTTAAGGCAAAGGACAACTCCAATTGAGATGAATTTTGGACAGTAATTAGAACACACTTCAAGGCATCATGATGCCTGATTTTTTAGGAATTTTTCGAGCAAATATGAGTGAGATATGAATTTAATTCCTTAGAATGGGTAAAATATGCAGAATTTCATTTAAACACTTTTAATTAATTATCCATAGCACGCAAAAATCAAAACAAATAGTCAACTGGTAGAAAATTAGTTGCTCAACATAATGCTATTTTTCATTAAAAGAAATGAGGCAGTTGATGAATCTCGTATTCATCACTCTAAATCTCATTTATTAAGCTCAAAACCCTCAAAATCAACAACATTCTGGCATCTATTTTGCATAATTAGCATTCATGCATGTTTCCATAAGAATTGCATTTTAGCACAAAAATCTGCATAAAATAAGAAGCCAAAAATCCAAGCCAAAATGACCTGTAAATAAGCCTAACTTCCCAAATTTTTAACTCATTCATGCTAACTCCGAATAACCCAAAACCACTTCCACTGTGTACATATCACTAACAAGAATAAAGGAAAAATACAAAAAAATAACTAACCCAAATAAGTGGACCAAAAACCCAAACCCTAATTTCAGGATTTCCGGACTAAAAGACACATTTCTTCTCCATCCAATGTCCGATTTAATCCTACTCACTTTTGAACTAATGTGCATTCAATTACCTTCAAAACAAGACCAAGTTCAAGTGAATCGGAGCTCATATGTGAAAGTTGGGTTTTTGGGCCTCTTTTGTACATTGTATATTTCGCGGTTTTTGACCTTGTATTTTATGTATATATTTTCTTAATAAATAAAAATCCAAAAAATTAGAATTAAGTGTCTTTTATTTATCTTTGATTTTTTCCATATTTTTCCGGATTTTTATCTTGTTTAAAAATGACAAAAAAATTATAAAACCCAAAAATCAAGGTATTCTATGTACATAGGATACCCCAAAAATTCACTTTGTGCAAATGATCGATTTTGGTTTTGATGTCTTCATGAAAGTTGTAGATCTCATCGAGACGAGCAATTTTCGTGAAGAAAGTTTTTCGATCCGAGGCCATTTACTGTTTATTTTCGATTTTACAAGATAATTATTTTCTGAATTTTCTGGTGCTGACACGTGGCAGCACCTGGTGCCGCCACGTGTCAGCTATTTTTGGTATTATTATATATTCGTTTTATTAAAAAAAATTTAAAAAAAAATAAAAAATAAATAAAAATAAAATAAAAAAATAATAATAAATAAACGCACGTGCGTAGCGCGTGCCTTCAAGGCACGCGCTCCGCACGCGCGTCTCCTCTCTCCCTCCTGCGCCCACGTGGCGTGATGGCAGCCGTCCGATCTCGGCCGATCGGACGGCCGCTGCGCGTCGTCTTCCTCCGCCCCCCCTTTCCTAATCGACCTCCGCCGCGAATCCCATCTTCGCCGCGAATCTCGCTCCGACCGCCGCCATCGCCGATCCTCGCAATCACATCCCCTCCTTCGATTTCGCCCATCTCCGATTCCAAATCCCATCACCGATCTAATCCCCCTTCGCCCCCTGCGATCTCGCGCCGCCTTCCCAAATCCCCTCCTTCCTTCACCGGCGATGCCCTCCACCCTATAAAGCCACTCCGCCTACCACCGCCATCGTTATCCGCCGATTGCACAAGGAGCTCCATCGCGGCGGTGACAGCACCGCGTTGGCCTCCCCGGCGAGGTCCGAGGGTCCCTACTCCCCCTCGTCGCAGCGCCGCCCAGCCGCACGTCTGCCCCTGCTCCGACTCTGTTCGTTGAGCCCACGACATCGACAACCCATCACCGCCTCGACTTCGTCTTCATCGACGCCTACCACCCTGAAGCTTCACCATCTCCAGCGCCTTCGACTCCACGTCAACAGCACCGCCGCCTTCTTCTCCAGCACAGGAGGCGCGCCTCCGTCTCCGGTGATAGCTGCTCCGCAGCAGCCCCTCCGCCCTTCCCTGATCGTTCACGCCGCCCCTCGGCCACCACCGCTTCATCCACCGGCGCCGTAGGTCAACTCCCTCCACCAACTGACTCCGCTGGCCATCGCCGACGCACCAGCCTCACGTCACCGGTCGGAGGCCACACCAGGAGCATCCGCCGCTACCGCCTCAGCCGCAGGCCGGGCTCGAAGCCCGAGGCCCCGGCACGTGCGAGGCACTTGTGCGGGGAACGACCCTTGTTCACCCCCAGGGGTCACGTGATCTGCACGTGACCCGCTGGGCAATTTACGAAGACCCCCTTGGAAGTCCCTCTTTTTGCGCAGACACCTCCGCCTGCCAGAGGCACGTGCAGAGCACGTGACCTCTGGAAATTTTGCAGAAGTACCCCTCCCAGTATCGGTAATTGCAGAAACATCCCTCTATTGCATTATTTATTTATGTTATTTATTTAACTTGCAGTTGTACCCCTGTGTTCCCCTGTGATTCTAGACTTCTTCTCTACATTATTTTATTAATCTAAAAATCGCATGATGTTTGTGAATTGATTCTCGACACTTTGATATATTGTGGGTATTTTTCTGATTGATGGTTAATTAATAAATAATTATTTTGTGGAAAATTGCACATTTTACCCAATTCTTGCTCTGAAATTGATAATTGATTAACCGTTGCTCTAAAAATTCCCGAAAAATCACACATTGTAGAGTTAATTATTCTTCACATTGTGCCCAAAAAGATTTGCATTTGCATGCATATTTTGTCCTGTAAAAATCATTGTACACATTTTAGTATTTAATTTTTATTAGGTATTAAACCCCACATTTTCGAGGTTTAAGATTTTTCTGAGATCCGTCATCTAGTGATAGATCTCAGATAATTTTGTTCCTTGAAAATAAGTAGGTTTGATATTTATTAAAATTAAATATTAAAAATCATTTTGTTTGCATTTAAAAATCCAAAAAAAAATTCATATTGCATCCAAAAAATTCCAAAAAAATTACAGTGCATCCATTTCATCATAATTTACATTGTGGCCAAGTTTCATATTTTTCGGACATTGTTTGATTGAAATTTACATATTAGTCCCTAAAGTAAGGCCAAATTTGCATTTTGCATCCTTTATTGCATTGAAAATTCCAAAAAAAAGACCGCCTCAAAAACCGAACACGAACTTTGATAGACTTAATTCTAGGTTGTTCCTTTGCCTCCTTGTGATCGACCTTGGGACTTGCCCAAGTAAAATAAGCATAAAACCACGAGATTAAAAAAATTGAATAAATTATTTGTGGTATTTTCTTGATCGTTTCCGATTGCCGCCTACAACGCACAACACGATAAAAAACAACTTCTTAAACTTGGCATTTCCGGACTCGTCAGATGGCGCCGTTGCCGGGGAGGCAAACGGCTTAGATTTTTGTCTAAAAAATTTTTTATTCGGTTTTCCGCATTCGGGTAGTCTGACCCCCGAATTTTTCATTGTAAATTTCATTTTCATTTTCTTGCAATTTATTTTTCAACCTTTATTTTTTTATATATATTCTTGAGTCACTCTCTTACTTTTTCTCTCTTATTTTTTTTGCGAGGTACCTTGTACGTGGAGCGGTTTTCAATAACCGATGCAACTTCACCAAAAACCGCAATTAATTTAAGATCGAGTCGAGTCGTGAGAGAGAGTAGAGTCTAGGTTTTTAATTTCTGCACTTTTAATTTCTGCAATTTTACGGCGGTGTCCGTTTGGACTCTCGCGTGTGTAGAAAGACCTCTAAACTTTATTCTGTGGTGTGTCGTGGCCTGTTTCACTCTCCGGCGAGGGTGGGGCCCGACTTGAGTAGCGATTAGGATAGACCTGCACATACGGCTCTCAGAGCATTTATATTTTTGCTTGTGCTCGTAGGATCTTAAGCCACACTGCACTTTAATTGAGACGCACATAGATCGATCAACTTAGCCAAATTTAAATCAATTCTTCCCGCCAATAGAACTTTCTGCTTAGGTGCGGTTTTTCCATCGGCTTGCATTTCATTTAGAATAATTTTTAAATTCTGTCTAGCATCCCACATGGAGATTGCGAGGATTCACTGTAAGTCTTCTCACTGAGCATTCATCATAGTTTTCCGCGTGCATCGGCTTTTCCCGAATTCCTCTCTCTTGTTTTATAATATAACTTTAAAGGAAATTGGGACTGGACGGTAGACGTGTATTTGTGCTCATCTAATTTTTCAGTGATCACCTCATTAAAACCAGGACTGCTAAATATATCCGATCTCAAATAACCCATAAAATCAAGAATTTTTGCGGGAGAGCAACCCCGACCTTGGATGATTTTTAATTTTTTTGAGTGAGCGAGAGACGACACTTAAGGATAGAGCCCAAATCCAAAAACTCAGCTCGCTAAATTTTTGCCAAGATTGAATTATCACCAACTAAAATTGAAAAGATAATAGCCGAAATCTTACAGCTTCATTGTGTGAGTTGGTGAACCCAGGGTTGATTTGTGTTTGTATTGGTGTGCGTGAACCGATATCGAAAATCAATAGCCGCACATTTGATAGAATTTTCTGTCCCATACAATCATCTCTCTCATCTCTTGATTTTAATCTCATCATGGAAATTTTTCCAAATTTCAGATCCAGCCCATCATTTCTCTCAACTCCTTCAAAAATGACCGAACACCACTACGAAAACAAATCTATGTCGGTTTGGCCCAAATCCACTACTTCCTCTTCGTTTAATCCTCCAACATTTACAGGAAGCTTTCAACCGCAGATGACTTCGACCTCATTAAATCCTTTCTCAAATCATCCAACCACACCATCTTGGACTGAACCATCTTATTCTCACTCTCTCGCCAATGAAACATTTCAAGATCAAAATCTCTTTAAATCCCATGACTGGCAGAGAACCCAAACCCAGATGGAAAGACATGCGCTTAATGATCATCATCGTTGGATTGACCATGACAGACCCCTTGTCAGACATGATACTCATACAGAGGACTGGACTGAACTCCTAGACACATATAAACCCTGTATGCTGACTCCACAATATCAAGATCTGACTAATAATGATCAAAGGATTGAACTCTACTCAGATCAAATACACATGCCTGGATCATATGAGCAACCTCCTTCCGTAATTTTGGAGGAGAAATTTTCAAGAAAAGATCGTGTAATGGATATTCCAAGAAATTCTCCTCTCCGCATGTACAGAAAAATGGAAGACGGAATTATTGGACAAAATCCGAGTGCTCCCATGATTGATCATGAACAATGTGAGGATAATGTTTCGAGGATAAAAACAAGATTCGAATTGATGGAGGACAAATTTCAAAAATTTGCCGACCGAGTAATCTCATTCTATGGTGGATCGGGTGTAAAACTAAATGAGGAAATGATTGGATTCTATGATGAAAATTTTGAGGATATTCAAAGACCTAGGGATGACTCTAATATCAAAACTTCTGCTCATTATTCCCCTAGGAATGACTATGCCTCTGACCCAAACTCTGAATATCAAGGCCCCTTCTCATCTAAGGAAGACACCACATCGCCACACCACACAGAAAATACAAAAAAAATTTGAAACTCCAGAAAATCTCATAAAAATTGAATCTGAAGAAGATCTGAGGAATTTGGATCCTGCTTTACGGGAAGCACTGGAAAAATACTTGATTTTTGAACTTCCCATTATAAAGGCCATTGAACACTTCCCTGACCTTAAGAAATTTCTAATGGACAGATTAATAATCAAAAAGTCAGGAAGGATTAGAACAAAAACTGAAAGACATATCTTGTCAATGGCGTCCTCCTTGGTGTTGAGGAGAAAAACCAAGAGCCGCATAGTGAAGCGGTTGCCCAGATTTGACTGCAAAATCAAAGACACAATTTTCACACATGCTCGTATTGATGACGATTCACCGATCAATATCCTCCCGACCTCTGTATTTCACGAACTCAAACTCGGGCCAATTCGGAAGATACGAGAGATTGTACAATTAGCCGACCGATCAATAAAAAGGCCGAGAGGAACCATTTCTGTCATCATGAAATTCCAAGGTGCTCCGCTCAAGGTAGAATTCACGATCATTGATATTGAGCATCAAGGAGAATTCACCCAGTCTCCAATCATTCTCGGAAAACCATTCTTGGCATTGGCCAAGGTGAGTATCGATTGTGAGACTCGGGAAATAAATTTTACGGCATTGGAATCACTACGATCTGATACAGTCTTTGAGGAAGTACGATTTTCTGAGGTAACCCACAAAGTCCCCAACAACCGCAACCATGAAACGGTAGAAGAGCCCTACCCCGCTGCTACACCTGAGATTGCGTTTGTTAATGAGACTATTGGTTCAGAGACTCTCCACGATATCTCAACTCCCGCAGATTTCAAAATAGACAAATCCTTCTGCTACGATCCTGAGACATTTGCATGGTCGCACCCTGGAGCAACCTACTCCGATTATCTTGACCAAATCCTCCCAAATCAACAGTGCACCAACATTCAGGCAACAAAGAACGAACACGTAGCCCGAACACCGACCAAGGAGAAGAATTTTAATGGCTATTCATCTGGGTACTCAAGTGAACCGACATCTTCACGGAACAAGAAAAAGAAAGTCACCTTTGATCTTTCGGAAGAGGAATCGGTTGATGATCCCTCATCAGGTCCGGAAAAGGTAGTCTACATGAGTGAAGTCTGTTTGGCATCTCTAAAGCCATATCTTCGCAAGGATCCAAAATTTGATTCTCGTTGGACAACTCCCGTTCCTAATTATTACTCATCCAAAGCTGATGCTCCTACTTTTCACAAGTACATTGGAATTATTTCTTATGAGCTGACTGAGACCGGAGCATCTGAATATTCATCTGAGGACAAATCGATTGATCTTAAAAAGGAACGAAGCTTGAGGAAACAATTGAAGAAACAAAAAGATATGAACATCTGGAGTGTGTCCACTTTCAAATACTATTTCTCTGAGGATAACTCTGACTCAAATATTTCATCTACTACCCATCATGATATTTCTGAGGATGACACTGATAATAGTTGGGAATCATATGCCTCATCTCCGACTCATCATTACAATCTCCCACCGCAGGCTCACAAGAAGATCAGCCGTAAACCGCCTTAATCATCGGCTACCCACCCTCCCTCCCGACCACATCGGTCTCCTTGTACAGCTTCTTCCTCTACTTAGGCTGACCAGAGCCTAAGTATAGGGGGAACCGACACCCACCTGTATATACTCTCCTCATTCACATAACCTGACCGCTTCATTTTTTTCTCTTTTCTTTTCCGCTCTTCTTCTATACTTAGACTATTCACAGTCTAAGTATAGGGGGGCGGTTTTGTAAATCTTGTTCTTTTTCACCCTCTTACACTTAGCCCGAGCTATGTCTTCTTTACGCTTCTTGTGCTTTGAGGACACATCACTCGCTAAGTATAGGGGGGTCTGTATATATACTGTGTATATATTTTAGCCATACCTCGTACTTTCGCGTAAGTCTATATGTATTTACGGGGTGGGTTTTTCTTAAAAATTAAAAAAATGTTTTTTCCCACTAACACTGACCTTGCCCAAAATTTTTGAAAAATGGCTTCTTATTCATTTTTGCATTAAAAAATCACAAAAAAAAACAAAAAAAAACAAAAAAAATGTGTCTGCATTTCACACACTCGCATCTCATCAAGCATCGCATGTGCATATGTGAAAAGTCTTTGGGTTCTGAACCGAGTTATGAGCCGAAACCGAGAGTGGTCTGGACTTGACCTTAATCCACCTAATCTTCAGAGGAACTTCACCGAGAAATAGGATTTTAGAGTCTTCAGGTCTTTGACTTAATTCTTTGAGTTCCACATGACAATGTACAGCGTTTGACTCTTAGTATCTAACCTGGTCTCTTCATTCTAGGTACAACTCTGGAATAGGGAATTAATTTGTACTCTCGCACTATGCACTTAGCTCAACTCAGACGGGATGTTGGAAGACCATGTGAGTTTCTTTTCTGGTAGCGTGGACATCTAAAGACCGGAGTACGGGTTGAAATAAAGCTTCGGAAAAGGGATGGACGGCTGGGCACAATTTTTTCTAAGACCCCAAAAAATGTACGGAAACAAAAGATTCTATATCCGTAGGGGCACAACAAGATCCAAGCAGAACCACCAAAAATTCCAAATACAAAGAAGCAACTACCAAATAAAATCTGACCAAAAAGGTCCAAGCTTCCAGAAACCTACAGATCTTGGTGGAGACTCGGCTACACTGGCCATCTTCACAAGGAGAGGTGACTACACTGGCCACCCTCCAGTTCTTTTCTCATTCTTCTATCTTCTCCCCCCAATTCGATTGTGAACACAGCGCGACAGACCTTAGAAGGAAATACCTGACTCCCCGAGGACGAGTTATTGGAGAGGAGGCTTACGCGGTAGTCCAGCATTCTGGGTGGGAAGAGCTAAAATATTTCACACACAAGAGTCGGTTATTCAATGTTCAAAGAGTATACTTTGGGAAGATGATTGATCTAAGATGACTTCTGAGCCGAAACTGTAGCAATGATGTGTAGAACTTGAGGGCTGTTGACTTTAAAATTCTAAGTCTCACAGAAGTTCCGACACACAAATAATCCAAAGGTTGAGTTTAGGCTCACTTTCACCTTCAGCTCATGGTCTTGGTATGGAACCCAATCTCATTTCACCTCATGGCATTTCTTTTGATGCTCAGGGACGAGCATGGTTTAAGTATAGGGGGATGATGAATCTCGTATTCATCACTCTAAATCTCATTTATTAAGCTCAAAACCCTCAAAATCAACAACATTCTGGCATCTATTTTGCATAATTAGCATTCATGCATGTTTCCATAAGAATTGCATTTTAGCACAAAAATCTGCATAAAATAAGAAGCCAAAAATCCAAGCCAAAATGACCTGTAAATAAGCCTAACTTCCCAAATTTTTAACTCATTCATGCTAACTCCGAATAACCCAAAACCACTTCCACTGTGTACATATCACTAACAAGAATAAAGGAAAAATACAAAAAATAACTAACCCAAATAAGTGGACCAAAAACCCAAACCCTAATTTCAGGATTTCCGGACTAAAAGACACATTTCTTCTCCATCCAATGTCCGATTTAATCCTACTCACTTTTGAACTAATGTGCATTCAATTACCTTCAAAACAAGACCAAGTTCAAGTGAATCGGAGCTCATATGTGAAAGTTGGGTTTTTGGGCCTCTTTTGTACATTGTATATTTCGCGGTTTTTGACCTTGTATTTTATGTATATATTTTCTTAATAAATAAAAATCCAAAAAATTAGAATTAAGTGTCTTTTATTTATCTTTGATTTTTTTCCATATTTTTCCGGATTTTTATCTTGTTTAAAAATGACAAAAAAATTATAAAACCCAAAAATCAAGGTATTCTATGTACATAGGATACCCCAAAAATTCACTTTGTGCAAATGATCGATTTTGGTTTTGATGTCTTCATGAAAGTTGTAGATCTCATCGAGACGAGCAATTTTCGTGAAGAAAGTTTTTCGATCCGAGGCCATTTACTATTTATTTTCGATTTTACAAGATAATTATTTTCTGAATTTTCTGGTGCTGACACGTGGCAGCACCTGGTGCCGCCACGTGTCAGCTATTTTTGGTATTATTATATATTCGTTTTATTAAAAAAAATTTTAAAAAAAAATAAAAAATAAAAATAAATAAAAATAAAATAAAAAAAATAATAATAAATAGACGCACGTGCGTCGCGCGTGCCTTCAAGGCACGCGCTCCGCACGCGCGTCTCCTCTCTCCCTCCTGCGCCCACGTGGCGTGATGGCAGCCGTCTGATCTCGGCCGATCGGACGGCCGCTGCGCGTCGTCTTCCTCCGGCCCCCCCTTTCCTAATCGACCTCCGCCGCGAATCCCATCTTCGCCGCGAATCTCGCTCCGACCGCCGCCATCGCCGATCCTCGCAATCACATCCCCTCCTTCGATTTCGCCCATCTCCGATTCCAAATCCCATCACCGATCTAATCCCCCTTCGCCCCCTGCGATCTCGCGCCGCCTTCCCAAATCCCCTCCTTCCTTCGCCGGCGATGCCCTCCACCCTATAAAGCCACTCCGCCTACCACTGCCATCGTTATCCACCGATTGCACAAGGAGCTCCATCGCGGCGGTGACAGCACCGCGTTGGCCTCCCCGGCGAGGTCCGAGGGTCCCTACTCCCCCTCGTCGCAGCGCCGCCCAGCCGCACGTCTGCCCCTGCTCCGACTCTTTTTGTTGAGCCCACGACATCGACAACCCATCACCGCCTCGACTTCGTCTTCATCGACGCCTACCACCCTGAAGCTTCACCATCTCCAGCGCCTTCGACTCCTCGTCAACAGCACCGCCGCCTTCTTCTCCAGCGCAGGAGGCGCGCCTCCGTCTCCGGTGATAGCTGCTCTGCAGCAGCCCCTCCGCCCTTCCCCGATCGTTCACGCCGCCCCTCGGCCACCACCGCTTCATCCACCGGCGCCGTAGGTCAACACCCTCCACCAACCGACTCCGCTGGCCATCGCCGACGCACCAGCCTCACGTCACCGGTCGGAGGCCACACCAGGAGCATCCGCCGCTACCGCCTCAGCCGCAGGCTGGGCTCGAAGCCCGAGGCCCCGGCACGTGCGAGGCACGTGTGCGGGGAATGACCCTTGTTCACCCCCAGGGGTCACGTGATCTGCACGTGACCCGCTGGGCAATTTACGAAGACCCCCTTGGAAGTCCCTCTTTTTGCGCAGACACCTCCGCCTGCCAGAGGCACGTGCAGAGCACGTGACCTCTGGAAATTTTGCAGAAGTACCCCTCCCAGTATCGGTAATTGCAGAAACATCCCTCTATTGCATTATTTATTTATGTTATTTATTTAACTTGCAGTTGTACCCCTGTGTTCCCCTGTGATTCTAGACTTCTTCTCTACATTATTTTATTAATCTAAAAATCGCATGATGTTTGTGAATTGATTCTCGACACTTTGATATATTGTGGGTATTTTTCTGATTAATGGTTAATTAATAAAAAATTATTTTGTGGAAAATTGCACATTTTACCCAATTCTTGCTCTGAAATTGAAAATTGATTAACCGTTGCTCTAAAAATTCCCGAAAAATCATACATTGTAGAGTTAATTATTCTTCACATTGTGCCCAAAAAGATTTGCATTTGCATGCATATTTTGTCCTGTAAAAATCATTGTGCACATTTTAGTATTTAATTTTTATTAGGTATTAAACCCCACATTTTCGAGGTTTAGGATTTTTCTGAGATCCGTCATCTAGTGATAGATCTCAGATAATTTTGTTCCTTGAAAATAAGTAGGTTTGATATTTATTAAAATTAAATATTAAAAATCATTTTGTTTGCATTTAAAAATCCAAAAAAAAATTCATATTGCATCCAAAAAATTCCAAAAAAATTACAGTGCATCCATTTCATCATAATTTACATTGTGGCCAAGTTTCATATTTTTCGGACATTGTTTGATTGAAATTTACATTTTAGTCCCTAAAGTAAGGCCAAATTTGCATTTTGCATCCTTTATTGCATTGAAAATTCCAAAAAAAAGACCGCCTCAAAAACCGAACACGAACTTTGATAGACTTAATTCTAGGTTGTTCCTTTGCCTCCTTGTGATCGACCTTGGGACTTGCCCAAGTAAAATAAATATAAAACCACGAGATTAAAAAAATTGAATAAATTATTTGTGGTATTTTCTTGATCGTTTCCGATTGCCGCCTACAACGCACAACACGATAAAAAACAACTTCTTAAAAGCAGCATATCCGGACTCGTCAGCAGTATAGGGGTTTGAATTTCAAGTCAAACACAGGGGTATCCGTGCAATATGAAAATAAACTTGAACAACACAAACTATGTATATGGATCATTTTGCAATTACAGGAACTCATAAGGATACCGATACAATTTTTACAAAAAAATAGACGAAAATCGACCTTCTTCTTCACAGGAATTAGGGTGCCGCGGACTTGGGGGCAGTGGGGCGGCACACCGGTGCACGAGCGGTGACACGCGGAGTGGGTCGGCGAAGGAATGGGTCGACAAAGGACAGGCGGCGCACGGCCGTTCTGCTGAACTGGTGTCAAGCGGCCTCTGCTGACGGCGAAGTTGCAGATGGACGACGGTGCGGAGGGGGCCGCTGCGGTGGCGTGGGCGGCTGGAGCTGCAGACGACAGGAATGGGCTGGAGGTAGCGCCCAGTGGTGCAGTCGACGCTGGCGGAAGGCCTGGCGTGGGGTCGGCAGGTCCTGTGGAGGCGGAGCCTCGCGAGGTGGCATGCTGCGCTGGAGAAGCCGGGTAGAGGAGCAGCTACTGGGCCTCGCGCAAGAACGCGCAGCTCCGCTGAGACGTGGCCTTGCGCACGACTGGCTGGTGGAGCGGAGGACGCGGCTCAAGGCTGCGGAACTGTCACTGGCAGGTGCGTAGTGGCACGCTGGAGGCTGGGGTCGTGCGCGCGACGTGGAACTGGAGGTGCGCGTGGGGACCTGTGGCCTGGAGGTGGCGGAGGGCCGCATGAGGGGGGTCGGGGGCACGCGAGGAACGCAGGTGGCACGGCTCGCCATGGGCGGAGGCATTTGGACCTGCGGTTGCCGGCCGCTAGGCACGGGAAGGCGGCCTGGAGCGGAGATGGAAGGTCGCCGGCGGTGGCGGCTGGAAGGGGAGGGGCGGCGGGTGTATGCCTGGTGCTCCCTTCTCATTTTTTATTTTGTTTTTATTTTTTTTGTGTTTTGATTTATTTTTTTGATTTTTTGATATTTGTTTCTTAAACAAGGAATAAATAAAAGATGAAAAGATGCTAGGGTGAAGTAGAACACATGGAGGATTATGGGCTGGAAGGGGAGGGGGTGGCGGGCGTACGCTTGCTGGATGTGATGTGATAAAAATTGCAAAAATAAAAAATGTCGAATAATAAAAAAAGGACTTACCTAGGATGGAAACGGGTGCTTGCGATGTGCTTACAAAAAAATACGGTCTTCGCTCGAATCGTCGACGAGCGGTGAGCTCGAGCAGCGCACGGAGGCAGCTGCGATGTTGGCCAAGACACCAACGGATCTCACCGGAGAGAGGGATGTCGTCGCTTGATCGTAGTTGCGTCGCTGTCACTGATTCAACTCTGGGAACTAGGTTCTCCTCACATAAAGATGGATCAAAGGCAAAAATGATGAGAATGTGATGTATATAAAGAGAAAACATGAGAAGTTATTAAAGTGGTGGATGGGAGGTTAATAAAATAATGGATTTTATCACTTGTACCCCTCCGAGATATCGCAATATCAGTTATACCCCTATCTTTTTGGTAATATCAGTTGTGCCCCTCAAAACTTGATAATTTATCACTTGTGCCCCTCGGGTTAGTGACCGTCCATCTACAGTGCAAACGGCCGTTAACTTTGAGGACATAGGCGGAATTACTTTTAAAAAAAAGGTTAGGAGGTCATTTTACACCCTCCTCATCTTCTTCTTCTTCCTCCTCCTCCCCATCCTCTTCTTCCTCCTCCTCCACCTCCTCCTCCCTCTCTGCCCCCGCCCCCGCCCCTGCCCCGCGCCGCCCAACCCCGCACCCCCCTCCGCCCCGAGCTCCCTCCCAGCGCCGACCTCCTGCACCCCCCTCCCAGCCCCGCCCCGTGCAGCCCAGACCTCCCACCGCCCCGTGCAGCCCCCACCTCCCACCGCCCCTGCACCGTCGCCCTGCCTCCCCCCACCCCTGCGCCCCTCCCGACCTCCCACCGCCCCCGCCCTCCCACCGCCCCCGCCCCTGCGCCCCTCCGACATCCCATCGGCATCGCCCCCTCCCTCCCACTGCCCCCGCCCCTGCGCCCCTCCCGACATCCCATCGGCATCGCCCCCTCCCTCCCACCGCCCCCGCCCCTGCGCCCCTCCCGACCTCCCACCGCCCCCGCCCTCCCACCGCCCCCGCCCCTGCGCCCCTCCCGACCTCCCACCGCCCCGCCCTCCCACCGCCCCCGACCTCCCACCGCCCCCGCCCTCCCACCGCCCCCGACCTCCCACCGCCCCCGCCCCTGCGCCCTCGCCCCGACCTCCCCTCGCCCGCGACCCCTGCGCCCCCTCCCTCCTCCCCCTGCGCGCCTCCCGCACCGCCGCGACCCGCTCCCCTGCGACGCCTGCGCCCCCTCCCTCCTCCCCCTGCGCCCCTCCCGCACCGCCGCGACCCGCTCCCCCGCGACGCCTGTGCCCCCTCCCTTCTCCCCCGTCCCTGCACCCCGCGCCGCCGCGACCTACCTCGTGTCTCCTCCAGTAACTCATGTTCTTCCCAGGTCACCCCCAAGATTCATAAAAAGTTGGGTTTTTTTGTTAAATTTTGATAAATTTTTGACTAATTGATTCATAAAAAGTCATCCAAAAATTCAATAAAATTCATCGTTTGATCCGTAACGAGTGATATGTCCGTGGAAATGTAAAAATTTTAGAGATTCGATGGATGCATGAAGGTTTTAGTAAGAGAGAGAAATTATGAATAGAAGGAAGAAGAGCAAATGGAGGAGGAAGAAGATGAAGAAGGGTATGGACCATAATACCCTTCTTAACCACACCATGGTTTGAATAAACCATGGTCATTTTAATTTTTTGACGGTCAATCTGACGGAAGGGCACAACTGGTGACGGAGCAAGAATTTAGGGGCACAACTGATATTACCAAAAAGATAGGGGTATAACTGATATTGCGATATCTCGGAGGGGCACAAGTGATAAAATCCCATAAAATAATGGGATTGAATTAGAAGTTAGAAAAAATGATGGAATGATGGAGTGGAATGGTGATTATTGTAGAGAATGGAAATTAAAATAAATAAATAAAAGTAGCCTACTTTAAATGAAAGAATAAACTAAAGAAGAAAACAAAATTGAATATTTACAAAAGTATGTCCATAAAAACACCATGTACATGGATTTTTTTTACTTTCTAATTTGATTTTTTTTGTATTTTCAATAAAAGATATTTACAAACTAAAAATAAAATAAAATGCAACATAAAAGAGATTTTTTGGATTTTTTAGTAATTAAGAAGAGTAAATAAAAAATGAATAAAGAGAGATATGTACAATATATACAATGTACACCTAGGTCCCAAAACCCAAATTTTGCAAATGAGCTCCGATTTTAATGAAACCACTTTCATTGGATAGATAATTTTCTAACTTTTATTTTAAAAGTGAGTTTTGTGAATTTGGAGTTCATACGGAACATGAATATATTTGGAAAGTTGGACTTTGTGGCTTTTTATCTTTAGGATCTAGGAGTATTTATTTGAGGTAAAATTTATTTTATATTTTTGTATTTATATATATATATATATTTATTTATAAAAAAAGTTAGAGAAAGAATTAACCAAAAAGGAGTTGAAATGAATTTATTAAAAATACATGAAGTTTTAGGCTATTTACAGGTGAAAAACTCCTTTATTTTGTGGCTTTTTATTATTAATTTATTTTGTACAATCTAATATACAATAATCAATGTGTTTTATTGACAAGAGCCATTTTGTTAATTTATTGATTTTATGGAAATTTATTTGGAATTTTACTCGGGGATTTTGCTAAGATCAAGATATTGAGATGATGAATCGCGGATTCATCAGTACCACAGGATTGGACGAAGATTCGAAAGATAAATTCTTATCAACGATCCATTTCTACTAATGGGAGGATCCTCTCTTATTCAGGGAAGGAGCAGATTGTATTTAGCGCAAGTGTATCCCTCAGTAGGATCATCATAGTGTCCTCGAGCATTGTCACTCGCTCGAATCTGGTGGACACCACTTTGGAGATCGAACGACAACAAAAGTGCTTCAGTGTAGTTTCTATTGGCCCACACTATTCAAGGATGCAGCAGCCTTCGTCAAAAGATGCATTGACTGTCAGAGATTGATTTCATTGAAAGGCACACTCACAACGAAAGACTCAATGCCCTTGAAGATCATTCAGATAGCAGATGTTTTCGATGCTTGGGGCATCGATTTCATGGGACCTTTCCCCAACAGTCAGGGATATGAGCACATCCTTCTTACCGTTGATTACGTGAATCGCCGAGTCGAAGCTATCCCTGCTCGAGCCGCTGACAGACGCACAGTATGTCGCTTTCTGAAAGAAAACATCATTTCGTGGTTCGGGATTCTGAAGATTCTCATATCAGATGGGGTAGGCACTTCATTAACAAAGAGGTCAGGAAATTAATGAAGGAGTACGACATCGAGCATCGAGCCGCATCTCCTTACCATCCCCAGACCAATAGCATGACAGAACTATCAAAGAGAGAAATCAAGACGATCCTTCAGAAGCTTGTGAAGCTGGACAGAAAGAATTGGTCCCAACTCTTGGACCCCGTCCTGTAGTCCTATAGAACAACTTACAAGTCTCCTTTGGGCATGTCACCCTATCGTCTTGTGTATGGAAAACCATGTCATCTGCATGTGGAACTAATTCACAAATCCTTATGGGCAATCAATATGCGCAATTTGGACTCACAGAAAAGTGGTAAGAAAAGAAAAGACGATCTTAACAGGCTCCTGGAATTTCGAGACTATGCATAAGATAACACATTGATGTACAAAGAGAAGGTGAAACACTGGCATGACCGCCACATCAGACGAAAGACCGTCAAAGTTGAGCAGAAAGTGTGTCTATTTGATGCAAAGTTGAGAATCTTTCCAGACAAATTGAAGAGTAAAAGGATAGGGCCATTTTAAGTATGGGAAGTGCGTGACAATGGCAGCATTGCAATATGAGAATTGTCTCCTGACGCACAACCATTTGTTATCAACGGTCAACTGCTGAAGCCTTACCTTGAGCCTGGAACTTTCTTGGTCGTTGTCGACTCGATTTAAGTACTACTCTCCGATGATACATTTACAACACTATCAACATCGAAAGATTCAGATAATGCAACTCAAAAACTTTTCCTTTAATTTCTTATCTTATCTTTTTTTTTCTTTTCTTCTTTTCATTTTCAGCTTCCATTCCCAAAAAGAAAAAAATTGTATATATATTTATACGGTGTATCACCTCTTTTTATCAGTCTTCTATACTAAGGGCGCACCTTGCCCTAAGTATTGGGAGTGCACACTCCGATTACCTTTATTCTTTGATCCTCTCCATTGTCTCCTCTTCTCGCCTATACTCAGGGCTATTTTACCTTAAGTATGGGGGGAGACAGTATGAGTACGATCTATTAATCCTCACCCTTGATCCTCCCTGCCTTGTGTACAATCTGCTATACTTAGGATTATTTGATCCTAAGTATAGGGGGACAGTCAACTTCCCATTCATTTATTCATATCCTCGTTTCTTTAGTTCATAGACTCTTCTATACTCAGTCCGAGTTATGTCATATCTTTTTCTCCTTGACCTATGAGGACAAATCTCGAGCTAAGTATAGGGGGTCGTATATACTATGTATATACTTTAAGCCATAACTCATACTTTTGTATTTTAAAATTCTTATGACTGAAAATAATGATTAAATTCATTATAACTTTTTTTAAAAAATATTTATAGGTCCTCAAACATCCTTTGTACATACTGATTACTAGGTCAGGCAAAAAAAAAATACTTTTGCAAAATATTTGAAAAATTGTTTGAAAATATATTTGAAAAATATATTGAAAAACTATTTGGAAAGTATTTTGTAAAATGTGTTCAACCTTTGTAAATATTTTTGTTTGTAAAAATTTATTTTCTTTGCATGAAATAAAAATGTTTCAAAATAATTTGCAAATGGTTAGAAAAATGGTTGCAAAAATATTTTGAAAAATCTATATATTCTATTTGAAAAACCTTTGCAAAATGATTATCAAATAAGTGTAAATGTTTGTAAAAAGCGTTTGTGAAAATTATGTTGAACTATAGTTTTCAAAACTGTTGAAAAATGATTTTCAAATAAGTTGAGGAGCATACTCACCACACTCAAAAATCGTTAGAAATGTATAAAAGTGGTCAAAGTATCCCTTGTAAATCCTTTAAGAACCAAAACTCTTGTATATATAAGATATATCCCATTGTAAAGATATGTATCTATTTTCAAAAATCGCAAAAATATTTGCAAAACTAAAAATATCAAATATTTTGCATCTACGCATCCTTTTTGTATATACTGATTAATAAACCAGGTTAAAAATATTTTTGCAAAATGATTTGAAAAATGGTAAGACCCGTTTGGAAAACTTTTTGTGAAATGTTTTCAACCTTTGTAAGAATATTTTGATTTACAAAAATTCTTTTCTTTATGTGAAATAAAAGCTTTGAAAACTTGTTTGCAAATAATTTTGAAAATGGTTGTAAAAATATTGTGAAGAATGTATGTGTATATTGTGTGAAAAATATTTACAAAATAGCTTTCAAATGTTTGTAAATTTTTGCAAAAATTATTATGTACTATAGTTTTCAAAAATTGTGTTTAAATAAATTTGAGGAATAAATGCATCATTAAATAGGAATAAAATGTACATAAATGAAATTCTTTACCAATTGTATATATACAGGCTAATTTAAAACAATTTATATACAATATAGTACACGATAAAATGAAATAATTAATAGTGATTTTTATTAGATTATTTAAGCTCGGGGATTAATAATTGGTTTTTTAGCATGATGAATACGAGATTCATCAGGTCTCCAACGAGTGGCGGGGGGAGGGGGGAAGACCTGAATCTCCTGATCCAAAGAGGATCAAGGGGAGTGGGATGTGTCATGGTTAAGTAGAATCGATGGGGGAAGGAAATGACACAAGGAAATAGTTGCCAGAGCAGAGCTCCGGCGAACTTCGATTTTGAGAATTAATGTGAAATAAAGCTAAAATAAGTGAAATAAAAGGCTAATCTACTATAATCTAGGTCCTAAGAACACAAAAATATCTAAGACCGGGGTTCTACCTCACATAATGAAGGAGCCTAGAGGAGCTCCGCCACGGATTGCTAGCAATGCACGGATCTCTGCCTCCACGCATCTTCCGCCATGCCAACGAGTCTGTCGAGTCTCCTGATGTCACCAGGAAGCTACAAGGAATGAGAAGTCTGGTATTTCAAAGGCTAAAGGGGATCAAATTTTGAAGGGAAGTTGGTAAGGAGTATATGTACATGGACGACTTGACTCGGGAAGTGACTCAGAGGACCAACGACCGAGGAATCGATATGACGTAAAAGACCATAGATCTAAGGTCAAAAGTAAAGAAGGAATCAAAGCAAAATAATGCAAGTTCCAACCAAGGAAATTCGAGGAAGATGGGTCAGTGACAAGGTCTAATAGGCCTAGAGTTCCAGGGCTCACGGCTGGGTCCTGATTGGGCCACATCAGCCACTACATGACAAACCATGATAGAAATTCTTTATTAATTCAAATTAAAATAATAAATGATTTTATTAACTTTCGTTCAAAATATAAAACATATTTATTGATTTATTTAGTATTTTTAATATGATTTTTATTTATTTTTTGAGTTAATTTATTGTATGTTACTTTTTACAAGCACAAATATAGGTATATTTACCTATATATTAAGTATTTTATTTTTATTTTCTATTTTAAATTGTATTTTTTATTTTATATACATAATTTATATATTTATGACTTAATAAAATACACATAAAGATATTTTTATTGTATTTTTCTGAAGTTATATGCACTAAAATAATTAGGTATGTATAATATATATGTATATGTATGTATATTTCATCTATATATTTTAGTATACTTATTTAATTTATTGTGTTTTTAATTGTTTTATTTTGTTTTAGGTATGTTATATGTATTTGACACGTTATATACAAAACTACAAAAATATAAAAATATGAAAAATATAAAAAATAAAATGATTGTTTTATTAAGGTATATTACACAATAGGGGCCCAAAACCTAACTTTTGCTTCTTAACTTTAAATTGAATGAAACCACCTTTATTAAATATATACTCAAATTTTATATACGATTAAGGGTGAATTTTGGTCAATATTGATATAGTTTGGCGAAGATACATGTATGTGAAGTTTTGATTTTGACCTTTTATTATGAGTATCTTGGCACACTGTACATTATTTTTGCATGAAATAAATTTTGTATTTTTTATGTATATTTATCTACAATTTTCATATATAAAGTTTATTGGTTTGTGGTATAAATAATAAAGAATAAAATAGGTCCCAAATTGAATTATTGCGGAATTAAAAACTAAGGTTTTTATTGTATTTTTGGCTCTTATCTCCCCCTACTTTATACCTTGTCAACCCAATCATCATGATGCCTAGGTCTTGAGGTTTAAGGTCATTCAATACCTATGATATTTCCTTTCTTTTTCGTTTTTTCTGTGTTCTTTTTTTTGGCTTTAAATATAATATTCTATACAATATTTACACTATAAATAATTGATGCTATTTTGTGCAATATAATGCTATATACATGCATTTAGCCATGGTTTAAAGGCCAAAATGAAAGAATAAAGGTGCTGAAATGGAGATTCATTACCCATCTTCCGCACCATTTTCTTACTTTTATAATTTTTTCTAGGTAATTTGGCATCTTCAGGTAGCATTTCCTTTAGAATAATCAACATGGCAACAAAATTCCGATCAGTCATATTGTACTCCACCTTCATCGATAGAAGCTCCGAAGCTGAGTGTTTTGAATATGTCTTATAACCCGACCATAAAGATTCTTCTGCCTTTTTCAACAACTCGTAGAAGTCTTCGGACTCTACATGGGCTTCCTCTTCATCAGGACAATTTGTATTAAAATCAAGACCTGCAACGTCCATAATCATTTCTACGAATGGATTAATGTTGTCTACATCATTTGACTCATTAGTCATGTCATCGATGACTTGTCTGTACCTCCACCAAATTTTTTATCCTTCCATGAAATCATTTTTAAAAAGGTGCCGTTGAATTTCATCCTTAGATATCTTCTTGAGTAAATGATAATTTTAACATGGACATAAGATAGTACCATTTAAATCCACTACTCGAGAATCTTGGACATAAGAAAATTTCACAAATTCTTTAATACCTCTTTGAAAAGTCTCTAAAATACGACCATCAACTACACGCTTGTACATCCACTCTCTATTGACCATCGTTGTCACCTTAATGTAATGGCTCAAGATGTCAAATGAGAGAAGAAGATTTGACATCAACTTTAGTTCGAAAAACTGACCCAAAATACTAAAACCCCAAACAACCGTTGGCCTAAATCTATTTTACTAATTTAGGATATGAGAAGAGAAGTGTTTTTATTAAGTTATCACTTGAGCTCATCTGTAAGGATTTTAAAATTACTATAAGACCATTTTTGTCACGTGCGAGTTTATATCTGAGGAAAATTCAACAACATAACCATGTTCCCCTCTAGTATACCCCATAAACCAATCACAATCAACTATAAAACTATCACCGTAGTGATAATATTAATAGCATATTATGATTGATTTGGTATACCGAAGAGGAAGGGTTTATGCAGCCAAATTTTCATCATATGTAAACTACATGTGATAAGAATCACCTTATACCAAGGTTTGAATCCTTACTTGGTTCAGGACCTATGAACTAAGGAAAGACAACATAAATGCAATATTTTAAGGTCACTTTACGTCATACATTTGTATGTGTTACAAATAAGACTGTAAAATGATCTTTAAATATGTATTCATTTATGACAATAGAGTATTTACATATATTTGGTTGGTTAATGTGGGGCATACGAACCTATTTGACTCTAGATTAGTGACTAAATAAAGTATTTAAATGATAATTATTGGAAGGGTACCTAAAATGTTTTCTTCCATCTGCACACACTAAAATCCATGACCATTGAGTCGGGATATCTCATCACGAAGTGAGTCCAATATTACTGTAAAAAAATATAACACAACAAGAGGTGATGAAATCCTCCAACGTGTTAGGTGTGCAGAGATAGCGGGGAGGTTTGCCTAGAAGCAGCCACCCAAAGAGTGCATAATAGCTCACTGATTGAGCGCTCTTGCACCGTGCATACGCCAACAGTGCCACACACCACCCGGCATAGAGGTACACACTGTGTGTGATTGATTTTGTCTGATTTAATAATAAATTAATATTTTTGACCTTATTATCTACCTAACTATAAGTCAATGTGACACACTTGGCCATATTAACTTAAATTTAATGTAATAGAAAAATTATCACAACATAACTATTTATCTTGAAATTATCATATACACACACCCATACACCTACATAATTGTAGAAACACACCTCCATCTCCCCATCCATAAGAACACTCATGCAAACACATTCGCATATACAACTTCATACTGACATCATACAATTTCACCTATATATATATACAACTTTTGGTATTTGTTTAATAATGACCAAGGTTTATCCAAAATTTGGATCACGTTTATACATACTACCCTTAATTCAAAACTATACACATACAAATTCACATCAAACATCTATACACCTTCACATGCTACCATCACACCTTCATCTCAGAAAATTCACATTAACATTATATATCTACGCTTTCACATATCATACTCATATTCACATATATGCACCTGATCATAAAACATCTTCACATTAAGATAACAAGCATTCCATCATAAATATTACACACTGATAACTAGGGAAATCGAGAGGGTCGTACGGTTTCACAAGGCGAAATCGCAGTCGATGTCTTGACCGCTCAAAATCCCTAATTAATCAACAATGAACCCACAAGATATGAATCAAGCTATGAAAAATAAATGTGGATTCAAATTTATTATTAACTCTACATAAAAAGGTGTATAGGTGTAAGTATGTAGAGGTCGAACACAGGGAGCAAGGCAGGATAGATCAAACTAAGTGCAAAATGTGATGTGATTGTGATCAATGTCTACAATATGCAAATATTTTTGTGGGTTTTTAATTTTAAAATTTTTTTGTTTAATTTTTAATTTTGTATTTTTGTTTTTAATTTTCTGATTTTATATTTCCTTTTTATATTATATATATTTTTTATTTTCTTTTTCAATATTGGAATATATTTACTATATAAGAAAAGAGGGAATATGATATTTATAAAATAGAAAAATGCTCAAAAATTAGGAAATAAAATGTTTTTAGTCTTTTTATATTTTTTTAATATTTTTTGATTTTTGGGGATTTTTCAGAATGTTTTTGGTATTTTTAAAAGTCAAAATACAAGAAAACAATGAATTAGCTACTGATTGAAATTAAAATGGGAATGAAAAATAGCAAAAAGTGACAAAATTTTCCCAAATTAATTTTACAATAAAGACAATAAAATGAGGAAACTACTAACCTGAGTTTATATTTTTATAATTTTTCTATGATTTTTTAGATTTTTATAAAGATTTTTAGGGTTTTCTAATTTTTAAGGTTTTTTTTGAATTTTTTTAATGATTTTTGGACTGACACTAGAATAAACTAAAATAGACCTTAGGTAATTTTTTTGGAATTTTTCAAAGTGTTTTGATATTTTTTTGGTATTTTCTAATACAAACAGTAGCTAAAATGCATGTTTTTGATTTTTAATAAATATTAAAATGTAATAAAGATGCAATGCAAAAATATAGCGTGAATCAGCAAGTAAACATGAGCTTATGACATTTTTTGGGAATTGTTCGAGTTAAAATGATGCACTAAATACATAAAGGAAGCATACAAAAATACAAGGCCTAGTAGGGGTATAAGTGCAATTAGACAAACATCCATGGGCAAAAGTACAAATTTCACACAAAATATAACATTGAATATTGCATTTAATGGACCAAATACAAAATACAAGACCCGCAGGGATATGCCTGCAAATAACCCAACCAAGCGCGTGACTAGCACGCGCCTGGGAAGGGTATAAATGTAATTTTCAAAAATCTGGGGTCTTGATGCAAAATAATCAAAAGTTTTACACTTAATGGAAAAGTTCTTGGACTAAATCTAAATACTTAAACCCTGGAGGGGTCCTTGCAAAATGCCCTTTACCTCACGTGTACTGGTCACGTGAGGTGACGTGGCCAGGACCGAAATGCAAATATTTAAAGTTCAAGGGTTTGGACGTAAATATTACAAAATATTTTAAACGGAAAATGAAAGTTTAAGTACTATAAAATAAATACACAAACGTGCGGGGGCGAGAATGCAAAATACCCCTGCAGTCGCACGATCCAACGGTTGAGGGCTTCCCACTTGACACGTGGCGAGCCCTCGTTGCACGATGACGCTTCCGCTCGGACGGCGGCGATTAGACGATCCTCAGATGATCTGACGATCAATGCGCGAGGAGATCGGACGATGGCTGTGCAACCTGGAGCGGCGTCCCGATCCAATGGTGAGGAGACGCGGAGGAAGAACGGGGAAGAACGCCGGTGAGGCGAACTTCTCCGAGGCTGATCTCCGAGCTCCGGTGGCTTTTGAGCTTCAAAATGGGGCTGCGGCCTCCTGGGAGCGTGCTATATCCGCTGGGGGCCCAAAAAGCCTCGGCGATGGCCGAAATACGTTGGAGATGAAGGTGGAGCTGGAGGGGCTCGAGCTTCAAAATGGGGCTATGGCCTCCTAGGAGCGTGCTATATCCGCTGCGGGGCCCAAAAAGCCTCGGCGATGGCCGAAATACGCTGGAGATGAAGGCGGAGCTGGAGGGGCTCGAGCTTCTCCGGCGAAGGCCAAAATGGCCCCCAGACGTGCGTTGAAGTCCAAGCACCTGCAGAAAAGGGTGAGAGGACCTGGGGCAAAGTGCCTGGGTCCCGCGATGGCGAAATGGTGGCGTAACGCGACGAGGATGAGATCGGTCGGAGGAGCGCTCCGGCGAGGTTGACGTGGAGAGCGATTTGATGATCGAAACTCAAAATTTTTTGAGGGATTTTAATCTAAGGCTACTGAGAATGTAATGCAAAAGAAATAAAGGGGAATAGGGCAGCCTCGACGGTTGAAATCGGAGGGAAGGGGGCACCTCGACCGCCGGCAAAGGGGGAGGTTGTGGAAGCACCTCAGGCGTCGCTCGACCCGCCCGAAGGTCGCAAAGGGGAGCTGTCACCTTCTCCTTGCGATTGGGAATGAAAAGGGGAGCTATTCCTACGGAAGAGGCGTTCAAAAATCGAATTGAAGTCGGGGGTGCGTTTTATGTGGTTTGACTCTATTACTATGGCACTCCAAAAATCAAGGTGTATCGAGCAAATCGATGGCTCTCTCCCCCAAAAAACGCAAGGGCGTGAATCCTTGATCGAAGGGGAGAAAAAGTCGTGAAGGTTTCATCATGAAATAAGTGCAAGACAGAGCCTCGACAAATCGGTGAAGATGGGGTCAAACGAGGTCTGATAGACGCACATGGGGAAGGACGCCTAGTTGACCGGGGTCAACTAGGGTTTGCGCCTGGTTGGTCCACGTGGGCCAACCAGGAAAAATCCCTAAAAAATCTTTTGTAAAATCATTTAAAAATAGAAAATGAATTATTTAGTTTTAGGTTATAAAATAAAAAATGTTTGTAATTTTATAAATTATTTTATTATGAATTTTAATTATTTTTATGAGGTATAATTTTATAATTTCCCTTTTTAGGCCTTTGTAGGTACATATACCTATATAGTTAACTAATTTATTTTTATTTTGTGATTTTAATTTATTTTTTATTTATTATTTTATAAATTTATAAATTACTTTTATACACTTAAATATATTTTTATTTCATTTTTCTGAAGTATTTTATACACTTAATAAAATATAAGTATGTATTATATAGGTATATGTATAGGTATAATACCTATGTATTATAAATATACAAGTATTTTTATTTTGTGTTTCTTTTATGCTTTTATTCTGATTTTAATGAACAAATATATAGATAATATTTACAAAAATAAAAATATAAAAATACAAAAATAATGAATAAATAATAAAATGAATATTTTAATCTGTACAAGTATACAATAGGGGTCCAAAACTCAACTTTTAAACCGTAGCTCCGCCAAATGCGAAACCACCGCCATTAAATAACTTATTTTAAATTATATACAATTAAAGGTGAGTTTGATGCATTTGGAGTTTTTATTTGTGAGATACAGGTCTGGGAAGTTGGGATTCTGGATTTTATTCAGATCATAACTTTTTATCTATACATTATTTTTGAGTGAAATCAATTTTGTATTTTTATTTATTTAATTATCTACAACTTTCATGTACAAAGTGTCTTTATTTGAGGTCTAAAAAGTGGAACCAAAAATAGGTCCCAAAACTGAATAAAGAATGACTTAAAAAGAATAGGTATCTGGACCTTATCTCCCCCTACTTTGTTCCTTGTCGACCTATTCATCAAGGTGCCTAGGTCTCGGGTTTCGGGTCATAAAATATTTACAATATTTTATTCCTTTTCTTTTCTTTTATTTATTCTATAATTTTGGCTTTAATTATAGTATTTTATACACTATTTACATGCACATGCATGAATGTTAAAATGCAGGAATTAGTGGTATTTACACGCATTTGCTAGGGTTTTTGAGGCCAAAATGATAGAATAAAGATGATGAAATATGGATTCATCACACACCTTCCTTATAGTCATTCATGACCCTCTAATATACAACTCTAGTCTTCTAGTACCCTCTAATATACAACATAACTTACCTAAGCAATAATATTCTATAAGACAAATCTACATTTAAATGGATCATTGACACTACTTCACATCAAATATTTCAATTTCACATCACCAAAAACAAATCATAACATTTATTTAACTAATATTTCTTGTAAAACAATGTTACATAAGTTTCATAAAAGTGCTAATTTTGTTTAAGTATTTCGTCAGAAAATTAATATTTATCAAAAAAACCTAAAACATAGATTTTCTACAAATATGCAATATAAACTAAAAAATTTTGAGAGGAGTGGTCGTTATAACTCAAGAAGGGAGATAGTAAGAAAGAGGGCGGCGTGAACTGGACATCGGCGGTGGTGGAGGGTCATCGAAAATCACCGGTGACAGGGTTTGGGGAGGAAGAAACAAGAGAAATGGGTCATGGAGTCAGGCGATCGTTCTCTTTACAAACGCTAGCGAGCACACTTACGTGCTCGCCCCGTGATCTGCACGTTCTCACCCGATGTTTAACACACGCCTGCCTGCCCAGCACATCTATATTCAAATGGGAGAGCGGACTAGACCAGCACATGTGTCTCCTATGTGCTCGCCCGGTCTGGGGTGAGCACATGTGCTTGCCTAGTGCAAGTCATAATGCGCACGCCAATTATGTTTTTTGTAGTGATGTGCTTCTATCTCCAACGAATCACCGTCATTACCGAGCAAGAACCTAATGGGTTATAATTGAAATCACTATCCCAATGCCATTCACTCATTTTCTTCGCTTATGTCTTTTCTTGCATGCGTTTTCTTTCATTAAATTGTTCGTTTTTTATATGCAGGTGGAGAAGGAGCACACGGAGGTTGTCGCTGATCACCATCACTAGAGCAACATCATGTGCGTGGTAAGGCTACAACAACCGCCCAATTTTGGGGAAGAACCCCTCTCCATATCTTTGGCTCGAGAGATCCACTAGCCATTCGATCAACCTTTACAAGGCTATTCTCAAACTTTTGATGAAGAGGTGTGCTTCTCATATACTCACCCTGTGGAGATCCACTAGCCATTCGATCAACCTTTACAAGGCCATTCTCAAACTTTTGATGGAGGTGTGCTTCTTATATACACACCCTTGCATCTTTTTAATATTTTAGGAAGAGAGCCACCAACATATTTGTAAACCACCCATCCTTTTTCTCCTATAAACTTCCATTCATTTTTTAGCATTTCATTTTTATATTAAATTTTACCCATTGTATTTGGACATGTTTGTAGACCTCTATTTCTCATCATTTTGAAATTCCAAAAATTACACGTCAATGTATTATTAATTCTCTATAGTTTGGTATTAATTGGATTTGGTTAGCATTGATTTATTAAATAAAATTGGATAAAGTTGAGCCTATTTTACCCATCCGAGCTTCTAAAAGTCATATTAAATCACCTATAGATCCAGAAATTCTTCGAAATTTCCAGTTACATGCGTAACTTAGTTTACCATGTGTTAAAAAATCTTTGAATTTCATTTCTTTTCATGCTTTAAAATACATGTATATTGAAATCTGTATTTAATTCATAATTAGTTTTTCACTTAGTATTTTGCAAAGTTTGTCTTGGAATCTACATTATAATATATCAAAAAATTGGATTGCATGTATATTAATTGTAGATTTATTAGAGTAAATTTTCTCAAAATCGCTTTATTTCATTAAAAAATCATTAAAAATTCATATGTTGCTAAAAAATTCCAAAATATTTGTAGCAGGAATATTTCATTTTTTGAACCTCCTCTAAAAGTTTTGTTAAGTTTGCATCAAAATTTGCATAAAAACTCAAAAAACTCGCACATTTTTCATGCACACATATTAATTCATAAAAATATAAAACTAAGAAAAAATACAAATATACCAAAATTACCTCTCTCTCTAGTTATTTTGGCATTTAATTGCCATGCCTTGATCCTATTTTTGTTCCCCAATTTATTTTTCTTCAAAATTGATTTTTAAAATATCAACAAAATTTTGTTAAGATAATGCAATTTATTTATGTCCAAAAATATTTTCCCAATTATGTATTGTGGTTTGAGCCATAAATGTGATTTGCAAAAATACAATTATAGGTATTTACACCTATATTTCAAATCACATCTCATCCATTTTGCATTCACATTCTTTTTGCATATCATATTGCATTTTCTTTTCACATAAAAAGCATAAAAACATCTTTGGGAACCTAAATTGCTTATTTCTCTAATTGATATTGAGCCCGTTATTTCCTTCGTGTGTCTGAAATTGGGCTTTCCCTAGTAAAATATAAAATTCGTTCACATTGCATTGAATTCACATTAACTTTGTATAATTTTTGAATTGACACATAGAATCTCGTGCTAATATATCAAGTTAATAAAAAGATTTTAGTGCTTTTCAGTAAGTCATAGTAAAATATATAATAATGAATACTATTTATTATTGTGTACAGTAATATTTAATGTCATATCACACCAATGGGTGATGGAAAATTGTTTCTATTATTTTGAAATTTGAAGTAGTCATTTGGATAAAAATAGTAGAAAATAAATATGTAATCATTTTAACATATGACAAATATAAGTGTAGAAAACAATATTCTAAAAATATTGTAAAACTTTGCGGGTAATTTCAACAAGTTGAATTTGATAAATATTAAATAATTACGTTAAAACATCTCTCTTTATTGAGGTACTTTAGCAACATTTGAAACATTGATAAGCGTGAAAAGCTTTTTGCATTTTTTTAACAAAAATATTTTACAATTTTCTGGTAAAATTTGATTTTTTATTTTTTTAATAAGAATTGTTGCTTATAAGTCATAAATACTACAAAATTTTCTAACTTCAATGCAAATGCCATTTACCTATTGGTCGAAACACACATTTTCTTTATCCATCCTTCAGAAGATTTCTCTCGACTTCGATATATTTGATATAATTTGACCATTTGAAAAGGAGGTTGGTTGATGCACCATTTAGAAGATGCGAGATTCGATGTTGAGATGGTTAAGAAAGGGCGAGGATGGCCCAATACGTGTTGGAATGAAACTATCTGAATGGATCTTGATTGTTTGGATTTAAGCTCGAGAATGACCTAAAATATATTAAAATGGAGGCAAAAAGCCATGTAGTCGACCCTACTTAACTTTGGGAATTGACTTTGTTATTGTTGTTCAAGAAACTGGAAATGATATGTAGTGGTGATAAGATGAACTTTGCAGAGGTCTCTGCAATGGAGCCATTTTATGTGGAGTTGATTCCATTGTAGAGTGCTCCAAATGTAGTGCCAGGTGATGCTATTTATCATGTTCCAAATGTAGGAGAAGAGGATGATGTTCTAGAGATCTCCACTCTTGATGATGATGCATATGATAATGATGTTGGGCAAGCTGATGACGAGCCTTCTTCAAATGTACTACCACAACATAAACCTATGAGGGAGAGGCAACCCTCCACCATATATTATGCATGCGAGTACGTTTTGCTGATAGATTGTGGTAAGACTGAATGTTATGAGAAATCCCTACAATATTGAATAAGCCATTAAAGATGAGATGCAGTCTCTTTATGGCAACTATACCTTTGAGGTTCTCAAGTTGCCCAAAGGTAAGAGGAAATCGAGGAATAAGTGGATTTTTAGAGTGAAACATGATGGATACTCTTTAAACCCAAGATACAAAGCTAGGTTAGTTGTAAAAGATTTCAACCAGATTAAGAAAGTGGACTTTGAGAAGATCTTTTCTCTTGTGGTCAAGATATATTCTATCCAAGAGATTCTCTGCTTAGCAACTGATGAAACTCGATTTCATCATCATAATTTCTCATTATTAACCCCCTTGCTTAGTTTTATGTCAATAAAACCCAGTTAATGTCCTGTAATTATCAGAGTCCCAAATAAATTAAAAATCACAAAAAAATGACAAAACAAAAATTCGTGGTATTTTTAGACTTAAAAATACCCTCAAAAATATTTCGGGCCTTTGTTTGATTTCATCTCCAGTTTTGGTCAACATGAAACTTGTAGATCTCGTCAAGATCTACAACTTTTATTTTTGAGTTTTCTCAAATTCGGCCTCTTTAACCCTCAAAAATAAAAAATACTCTACGAATAATCTGATTGGGCCACGTGGCCCATTCTGGGGGTGACACGTGGCCCGCTTCCCTTGTCTTCTTCCGCCTTCACCTCCAACCGTTGGATCATCTTCATATCCAACGGCCAGGCCTTCTCCACGCACCCTGATGTTCCCAACCATCGGATCATCATCAGGGCTCCATCATCACCGCACATTAGCGCCTCGCGCAGAGAACGCCATGTGGCGCATTAAAGACCGCTCGATCGCAACCTCATCTATCCATCACAGCCGCTCCTTTCTTTGACGCTCCTCAGCCCTTCGATCGACCTTAGTTTCTCATCACCACCGTTCATCAGCGCTCTGTCCACAACGCGCCACGTGGCATCTCATTCACCCTCCGATCATGCCGCCTCAGATCTGATCACATCCGCTCGTTCGCGCCCAAATACCCGCCGTTGGATCTCCAGATCCAACGGTTGATCATCTTCGTCAACCTCCCGACGCCCACCTCTCACACATGTTCTCCATCACGTGCATCTCCCTCACCCTTCCCATTATCTAGACCACCTCCGACCACCTCGCACCTCGCCAACCGCCTCTCGGTCTTCCCCAGTCATCCACCACCCTCGCGCATACCTCCACGACCCACGGCATCCTTTCAATCGTCCCACGATCCCCAGACAAACCACGTCTCCACCAACCAGTTCCACCACCGTCGTCTTCAAATACACCGCCCCTTCCTTCAAATTGCCTAGTCCACCTTTACATGGGGGTTCGCCCAGCCCTCCGCCACCTCCCAGTGGCAGGGGGAGGTGGCCGGATTGAGTGAAGACGATGAGGCTCCCTGGTGAGACCCTCCGCCGAACAAGGCGGAGCTGCGGCGCCATCGCGACCGCTTGAGCTGCCATGATTAGCTGACAGGGTCCAGCGAAGACCCGGGCGTCCACCGCGAGGCCCAACCCAAGCTCCCGCTCCACCAACCTCCGGTAAGTTCCCTCCGATATCCCTTTTGCATTTTTCTTCAATTTCATTAATTTTATTAACCACTTATACGCAACCCCTTGCTCCATTGACCACCTCCTGAGCTTCGTCTTCACTCCACCCTCCACGCGCCACCTCCGACAGCCACACTCTCCTTCTTCCATACCTCTCCACCGTCACCCATCTCCTCCGCCACTCACGGTGGAGGAGCTTCGAGCTCCCCATGTTCTTCGTCCCCTATGAGCTCCCACTTCGCTCACTCACGCACCCTTAAGCTTCGGCTATATGCTACTAACATTGTAGGTCGCTACGCGTTCAATGATCGGAGCTCGGTCGGAGCTGATTCATCGATCTCGCAGTTGCCAGCCGAGCGCCGATGAGCGACACCAGAGGCTCCTGGACCTTCCCCGAGCTCTCTGCTTCATCGACGACCGTTTATGGAGCTTCGGGGAGGTCCAAGTCGACAGAGAACGAGCGGCGGAGGAGAGCCCCCGTCGCCGGAGACCCGAGCGCACCGCCTGCCTTCGGTCGAGGGAGACAGTACAGGCGCCGTTGGATGTTCCTCCTTGGAGCCCATCCAACGGCTCTGATGCAGCCACGTCGTCCACCAGCTCCTTCACCGGTAGCCTTTGGATCTTCACAATCCAATGGCCGACATTCGGCCACGTGGCAGTCTGCGAGCCTTCACCGAGCCTCAGCCTCCGAACCTCCAGGCTTGGTTGCTCCATGCCTCCTCCGAGCCTGTGCCGAGCCATCAACAACTTCGACCGAGTCCGAGCCTCAGCCAAGCCAAGCCGAAGCAACATCGAACCTCTGCCGACTCCGCGCCTATCTCCGAGCCTAGATGGCACGTGCCTGGCATGTGCGCGTCTGGGCAATTTGCAGAGATGCCCTCCGAAATTCTCCATTTTGCATTCAGGTCCAGATCACGTGCAGCGTACGTGCACTGTGGGCATTTTGCACTTTTGCCCTCGTAACTTTCAGTATTTGCAAAAATGCCCCTGTGCGTGTGGACAATTTACAGGGAAGGTCCCGCTTTTTTATTTATTTACATTTTAGTCCCTCCCAGGGACCTGTCTGTAATTTTTATTTCATATTCTCTTTCATTTATGCCCTTGTCTTTGATCTTGCATATCTTGAGCATCATGTGTCCGATTTAGTTGATTTCAGTTCCATTTCGAAGCTTGTTTAATGCACTTTCTAATGGCATGTTTAATTCTCAGTTTTGGATACATGAATTCTGGTGTATTAGTTTATTCGCCATGTTCCTCTTAAATCTTTAACTTGTGCCTAGTCTAATTTTGTTCATCAAGCCTGATTGATACTTGAACTTGAAATTGACTCATATTAATTTGCTCATCATATTATTTTGACTGAGGGCATATTCACATTGCATTTCGTTGCATTTATTTACATAAAAAATAATAAAAAATGCATGTTTATTTTTAATGCATTGTTGTATTGTCTTGCACGCTTTGACCTATAGATGCTTTAACTCCACGCTTAATCAAATAGACTAAAATCCGATTAATACGAGAGAGGCTCGTGTCCCTGAGTTCGATCTTGGTATCTTACAAAGTAAAAAAAATCACGACCATCGCATTTTGATTGATACAAATTTAAATGAGATGGTCTTTGATGAGCCCGAATTGGCCCGACTGCTACGACAATTCCAAGTGATAAAAACACTCTCTTAAAGGGCCGATTTTGAGGCTCATCAGCAACCAGCCTAACTCAGAGGTTGAATAGATGGACATGAATATGACTTTCCTTCATGGTGATCTTGAGGAGAAAATATACTTGTTGTAACTTGAGGGCTTTGCTGTCAAAGGCAAGGAAGATCATATTTGCAAGTTGAAGAAAAGCCTATGTAAGCTTGAAGGAGGTGTCAAGCAAAGGTATACGAAGTTTTAGTCATTTGTTGGGGGAATGGCTACTTCAAGACTACTTCAGGCTATTATGTGCTCATGAAGAAATTCTCAAGTAATGACTTATTCATTTGTTGCTTTATATTTATGACATGTTGATTGTTGGCAAGTCCTGTTCTATGAAGGACTCAGGACATGCAAGCCAAATTTTAGGCATGAAGATCATGCATGATGGAAATATAAGAAGGTTGTGTCTAGTACAAGAGAATTACATTATGAAGGTAGTTCAGAGACTTCACATGAATGCAAAGCCAACTAAGACCTCTTTTGGAGAAAACTTTTAGTTGAGATTCAAACATATACTAAGCATTAAGGAAGAGAAGATGGATATGGAGAGCGTTCCCTATACATTAGCTACATGTAGTCTTATGTATGTAATGGTTTTTACAAGACTTGACATTACTCATGTAGTTGGAGTTGTTAGTATATTTGTCTCAAATCCAGAAAAAATGTTAGGAAGCGATCAAATAGATTTGGAGATATCTTCCAGATACTTGACGGTACTCTTTTTTCTTTGAAGAGAGAAGCTTATTATTTTTGGCTACACAGATTCAAAGATATAGGTGACATTGAAGGCAACAGATCCTTATCTATGTACTTGATGCTAGATGCAGTTTCTTAACAATCTCAACTTTAGAAGCATGTAGTTTTATCTACTATAGAGGGCGAATTTTATTGCAAGTATGGAGGATAGCAAGGAGTTGTTGTGAGTGAAGAAGTTCATGTAGAAACTTGGTTTTGGTCAAGACAAGTACGTGCTTTAGTGTGACAACTGCCACATTGACCTTGGCAAGAATTCCATGTTTCATGAAAGGACGAAGCACATTAATCTGAGGTATCACTGTGTCAGATTATCATAGAAGAGAAGCAACTTGTTTTTGACGACATCTGCACATATGATAATAATGTGACAGTTGGCAAATTCGACGATTCCTTCTCCCTTACTGAATTGGAGCAGATCCCCTTTGTTGATGATAAGAGATTGGATGATGGGTAGGGGTGCTAATTGAATAGAATCATTTGAGTTTGATTAGGATTCATTCGATACATATTCAAAAAAATCAATTAGAAATAAAAATGAATTGAGTTTGAATTTAACTTGTGGAGTCGATTCCCAAAATGATAGAATTTGAATTAACCTAAATTCGTTCGATAATAACTCGATTCAAATTGATATTTACATACACATATGGGGAAAATGGGGTTGACCCCACCCCATTTTCCGATGATTTTTTTATTTTTTAAAAAATACCGCAATGTATTTCATTACTATATCCCTATAATATGTCATTCCAACTTCTTTAGAAATAGAGACTCCTATGCCCTCCTCTAGAGCATGTACTTTTAATGGTCTTAGAATTGTTGTAATCGACATGTTCTAGATGGAGGGCATAGGATTCTCTATTTTTGACAAAATTGGAATGTCATATTAGAGGGATATAGTGATGAAAATACATTGCAATATTTTTGAAAAAAAAATTCATCGGAAAATAGCGGTGGGGGCAGCCCATCCATTGAACCCCACATATATACATATTGAAATATTTAGCATTTGCATTGTATCACTAAGTATGATATGTCAAAATATGGAAACAAAATTAAGATATTTCAGTTCTATTTTCATTTCTTCATATACAAAGTTATTAATCATACTCTCACCGTTAAATATGAAAGAAGAACATGCCACCCAATTCATGTTGCAGCAAGCATCCAAAGGTACTATTGAATCCCCTTATTACATGTGACTAAATGGTTACTCTTAAACTTATTTTCATACCTAGGCTCCACTTATATAATTTATCATGTCTGAACCTCAGAGACATCATTACCTTACTCCCATGCTACACTAGCATGGCTTGTCACTGCATGGCATTTATATGCAATATTAAGCTCATGTAGTGCGACCTACTCTCTTTCCTTCTCTCTTTACAAGTTCAAGTTGAGCCACCACTTAATCTACATAAAAGCCCCTCAAGTTCATGATATCCAGGTTATTCTCACCATATTATGTAGATTACTCTTAATCTGAACTAGACCCAAATTTAATTATCAGTTTATAACATTTCTTAGTTTTTCTCAATTCCCAAAATAGAAGATTAACTTGTGTCTTAAACTAAGTTCAAGTGATTTGGTTACGACGATGGTCATCTACAAGGACAGATTTAGAGGGGGGCAAGAAGGGGCACATACCCCCCCCCCCCCCGAATTCTGAGATTATATAATATATATTTAATTATTTTCTATGGATTTATGAAGGAGATATAATCATAATATTTCCTAAATATAAATACCATTTTGGATATATTTTTGAGGGTAAAACTTGTACATGCATTCCTTTCGTTTCTTTAAGGGAACATCAGTAATCTTTACCAGTAGATAATATATCTTTTAACATAAAATTTCTACATAGATATAGTGGATTTTATCTTGGATCAATCTATTCAGATATTTTCTTAAACCAATCGACTTATAATGAATCTCTACTCAAACTATCATTTTGAATATCTATTTTTAAGATCAGCCTACAGAAGCGATCGATTTTTCATCCAATCTCATTATCACTTATATAGATACGAGGTTCACGATATCAAAAAAAATTTCTAAAAAATCATTTATTGTCAAGTCTCATATATTAATCATTGATCCTATTTATTATCAAGTAAGTGGTCAAACACACAGATATTCTTTATCGATGTATTTTTCTTCATTAACATATTAATATTTACAGTGATTGGTAATAGAAAGTATAAAATTATCTATTTTATATTTTCGATTTGATACAAATTTGGAACAAGTGTAGTTTATATTGTAATTAATCAAAATCCAAAGAGTGAATTGAAAAAAATGAAAAGATTAGATTATGCCTAGTTTTTTAAAATGATATAAATATCATTCACAAAAAAAACTCGAAATGCAGAACATATATGATATCAATTTATGTAAAATTGAATAAAAAACATACAATTGATTAAAAAATAACTCCATAATAAGCTACTGTTTACATGAAAACTATAGATGATATAGTTTATTCTTCACAACTATTGTTATATAATGAACAGAGGAGGGAGAGTACTCAACTCATCTGCATATAACTTATATGTTCATCACCTCCCAACCACTCATTTGCATTGAAACTTTAACCTGGATGTGTTCCAATGGCAGAGCCACTTGCACTTACCCATCCCAAAACAGATAAATGGCTAAGGTGTTGAACATATAAGTGACTAGACCTGGCCAATGGGCCAGGGCCCGCCTCCCTTGCCTGCTCATAAGCCAGGCTTTGGCCAAGAGATTTCATGAATAGGCTGGCCCAGATCGGTCTTCCCTGCTCTTTGGTCTGCCCGTCAACTGGGCGGACTGTGGACATGTGCTGCAAAGCCTAGCCCGGCCCAGCCTAGCCCGCAAATATAAAAAGTATATTTTAAAATTATAATTTACATGCATCTAATATAATATACTTCAAGTTTTTTTATTTTACACTATCATATTATATTTTTTGTATACTTTACATGTCAAGTAATACATATTATGGTAACTTAGATTTACAATGATTAAATGATGCTCAAAAATCTTATTTATATCTATAAATTAGATTAAAAAATGAGAAAAAAAATACTTTACATTATGCTTATGGGGCCCTCCTAGCCCATTCCGACCCAGACATGGGTCGGGCTCGGGCCTTGAAGTATGGCTCATGGGCTGGGTCGGTCCCTGGACATGGGGTTCTAGAACCCCAGCCTGTTCGGCCTGGCCCATGGCCCTATCCAGCCTACACTTTCGCGAGGTCTATAAGTGAAATATAACTCAACAATATACTCCTTTTTTCCTAATGAATATGATCACATCATAATTGATAGACACATTTTTTAAACCTTATGCTCCCTCCTTAAAATGTTCTGGCTCCGTCCCTGGTCATCTATGCATCAATTAAACAAAATATCTAAGTTCTCAACTCAACTTCTTTTTTTAGCCTAGTGATATTTAGTTTGGGAAATTACTTAGTACAAGTACGATGATCAATCTAAAGATATTTTTTCTTAGATTGACATTAGACTAAGGAAATGCTTCTTGTTTTAAGATTGGGAAATTACTTTTATAATAAAGATACTTCTTATTTTCTATATTCTCTTTTTTAGCCTAGTGGCATTAGACTCAGAAATTTTGAGGCAATAAGAGTATCACAAAACACTCCATTCCATTCTCAATTTAATATTGGTGTATTATAATCCTATTTGTTAAGATAAGATATTCAATATAAAAACAAGGTGGAAAATATTAGGCATAATGCATCATTGGAAAGAAAGAATTTTTTAAGATTTCTATTCCAATTTCAATTCCACACTACATTTATTTTCATGTTCTCGCATAGCTTACCTTACCTTTTATGTTTCCATTTTCATTATTGACTAAGATCCCATATACATATGATTGTTATTGGTGCTCATTCTCTTTGCACATGAAAACAATGGGCTACGAAATTGCAAGTTTCTCCTTAACATTTGTCATGATTCATATCCACTTTTTTAAATTTTGTTTTCTTGCATGGCAATCCATGATGATGGTTATAAATGTCAAGACAGTATTTATCATCACGTGAATAATCTATAAGCTCTTTTCAACATAATGTAGCTTGTTCCTTTATATATCGAAAATCATGTGTGTTTCATTGTTTAATTTTTAGATAATGATTATCTTCATGATGATTGAAGTGATTTTATCTTTCTAAGTCATATTTTACTATCCATTTTTATCAAAAAAATTATTTTATATTAATTTTTGATATGAGCTTGATCTTGTCTTACTTTAACAAGCAATGGCAATCATAACGTGCTCAACTTTTTTGGCAATTGTAATCCATCGCTTTAATAGTCGTCATTATATAATTAAGGTATATCCATATATTCCTTTCATAAAAGGAAAAAAAGATTAAATTTATATTGTAAAAGATATATGATAATTGTAAAAATAAGATATTTTCATTTATTGTATATTATTTGTTTGATATTTTTGTCGATTATATAATTTTTCAACTTATCTTAGTAATCTACATTGAAATTTTGATATATACACGAAAATATTTAAAATTATAGTATTCTTCATATAAAATTATTTATATGAATGTTAAAAAAATCAATTAATATTTTAAAATTTGAAATAAAATGAATTCAATTTAAATATTATCTTTTCAATTTTTCTCTCACGGCTAGAAGGGAAAATTTGTTAAACAAAGGCTCTATGTTTCCATCCCTTGAGGGGCTTGGATGCAAAAGGCTCCTTTAGGCATGGGAGCAAATTTCCCCCAATGTGAAGCTTACTACTTGTATAACCTTAAGGAGAATAATCGTATCATCAAGTATAGTGGATTAGTTTGGGCCGAGTTGTCCTCAAGATTTTTTCTCCCTTTCAAATTTTGGGATTTCCATGCTAAATACCTTATGCATTTATAGGTGTGATTGTGTTTGCTTACTGAGTTGTTGCTCGTTGTACTTGTTGCAGTTGTATTTGTTATCTGTTATGGTGTTCGACACACTTCCGTATCATTGGCGAGAATTGGTTCCCAACAATGCAGAGAGCTAAGGATCTTGATCTCCACGATGTAATTTCTCAATTGGTTCGTGAATCTAGTATTGTAATAATTGACGGCCACATTCGTCAACTGGCTATCGAGTTCATCATCTCCCTTTAGTTTTAATAGGCATGGAGTGGGTATCCGATCCGTTCGAATGTGCAACACCTCGACCCAGTATTACTAGATCATAGATTGACCCAATCAGTTCTAATGTTTATCTGAATCTAATAGATACCTGAGTTACTAGGATGGATCATGGATATCTACGGGTACCCATGGGATCTATTCCTACATTGTTTGAAATCATCTTGGTCTACGTCAACCGCTTTGATAAACCCTCGCTGATGACGGCCGAGTTCCCCGTCGGGTTGTGCTAAAGATCGAGAAAGAGATATGTGAAATTATTTCGTCCCCAATTTGATGATCATGCCATCGAAGAAACAATTTAAATCAAGGTCAATCAACCTTGATTCATCGCCATTTCATGTGTGAATTCATCTCGAGGTGCTATATTTGATTTTTTGTTTTGATTTCATTCGAGTTTTTTGGATTAATTTCAATGATTTGCATTTACAAAGATTTGTCGATTTCAATGATTTGCCAATTCATTCGAGTTCTTAGGATTGATTTTACCGATTTCAATGATTTGTATATTCTAAAGATTTGTTGATTTCAATTATTCGTAGATTTCAAAATTTTACCTCTTTACAAAGATTTGTCAGTTTCAATGATTTGCCAATTTATTCAAAATTTTAGGATTGATTGCAATGATCTGCACGTTTCAAAGATTTGCTTATTTCAATTATTTGCATATTCTAAAATTTATTGATTTCAATGATTTGTCGATTTTATTCGAGTTTTAGTGATTGATTTCAATGATTTGTCGATTTCCATTATTTGCTATTGCAAAGATTTGTCAATTTTAATGACTTGTCAATTTCAATGATTTACGGAGTTCAATGATTTGCCGTAGGATTGATTTGAATGATTTCATTTGAGTTTTTAGGAATGATTCCAATGATTTGTCGATTTCATTCGAGTTTTTACGGTTGATTGCAATAATTTCTCGATTTCAATGATTTACACTCTTCCGAGGTAATGGAGAAGGATTAGTCTCGAAGTTCTATATTACAAAGATTTACTGATTTAATGATTTGTCGATTGAATCGATCTATATTCTTGCAAGGATTTCATATTGACTGAATCGATCTCAATCACCGACGATTTTGGTCAAGTCGTGATAAACATCTTTCGAGTTGGATGGGAGATAAGTTGGGTTGACCCACAGGTATCGTCCGGATTGAAGGGACAATAAAATGGATTGACTCATGGGGACATGGATCATAGGGTCGGAGACCCGTATGTCACGGGTCAAAGCAGGTCGGGTACCCGATCCAAAATGATTTGTAAAGTAACAATAGATTTAAGGTCTACCCATTTGGATTGGATCAGATATCCATGTAACACATGAACTGTGCACATCCCTACCTCTACTAATTATCTTCTCAACAGAGAATGCGGAGGTGTGCCTGTGGAGTTTGTTGTAGCTATATCTTCGTAAGACGGCTATGGCTTCTACTTGGGAAGGGAATTTCTTTATGTATTCGCCTTTCCTCCCACGCCACGTAAAGAATAGGGGAGCAGTTCCTCTGCAGTATTGCAGATTCTGCTGCAAAATGGTGGAACACTGGAGCCGCTCGATCTTGATCGAGCGGTTCGTATGAATTCCCTATTTTTGTGGGCCCATACCATGGAAATTCATGTGAACTGCTCGATCAAGATCGAGCAGCTCGGATTGATTGTAGCAGACTGCAGTATTGCATAGGATCCACTCTAAAAGATTTTTCTTCCCAGTTGGAAAGGGAAGGGCAGATGGGAAATGTCAGTACGAATTCATGGATTCTTAGTATATAGAACAAAGCATGGTTCATGGTCATATCAGAATATTAAGAAATGTCAATAAAAGAGAGACAAACGTCTTATTACCTTTTAGAAGGAGATCCAGGACCGGAACTGGCGTAGCAGATGGAAAGTCTATGGTGTCCCTCCGCACTGTAATACTTTCAGTTCCTCCTCCTGATTTTTACTCCTCTATTTTCTTCTATAATCTTGCAATATCTACGGAAAACCTGGAAGGATTACGCCGGGATCTGCACGTCAGTATCCCGTCTAATGCAGTCTGCGATACTTGAACTTGCACGTTCATTTGCAAAGTCAACACTTAACTACGTAGTTCGTGGTGGCATCCATAAGAAAAAGAAGAAATATATTCCGGTGGCCATAACAAACTAGTGGAAGTGGATGCATGTCACCGGGAAGCATCATTCCTGGTTCCTCCCATCTCCGTCACACCTTAATTCCAAACTGAATATAGTCTCTTTTCCCCTAATTTTCCCCCAATTTTCTTGACTTTTTAGCACGGAAAGGATTGTTTTTTGTGACTGTCACTGTAAACGCGTCTGTACTTCCACGCCGTGGGGAATTTCCCACATTTTGACATATTGAGATTGCAACTAGAGGAGCTGCTCCCGTCCTTTTATATATACATGTTTCTTACGAGAGAGGATCCACGACAGGGGAACTTCTCCGTTCTTTCGCGATGGCTTCTTTTTATTAGGTGTAGTAGCTCTGCCGGCATCCTCCTGAGAACTCCTGATACATACGTCATGTAAGACCAACAGGGCTGTTAGAAGTGCCAAAGTTCCTCATTGGGAGTTGCGTTTTCCTTCTTTTATGGAGAGGTTGCAATCCATGTGAAGAAAGAAAGGTCGACGAATATATAAGAACAGCATCATGCCTACCAGTGTCGACGAAGATGACGGGCTCTCCATCTTTCGCTCCAACGATTCCCCTCCCGGATCACCAAGTATAATCCGCATCTCTCTTCTTCTCTTTTGTTTCTGTTGTTGACTAAATTGTTCAACTACCTTTTATTCTTATCTCTTCTTTATTGTTCTTCTTGTAATAAATATTATGCCGTCCGGCCGTCAATTATAGATTCATGAATATTTCATATAAGTGGTCAATTTCACTCCTGACCTGTTCTGTTGTCATTAGCCATGTTCGATTTATTGTAGTTTTTTTCATGGGCAACACAAAGCCAGCATCAAGCAAGAAGAAGAAGTCAGCACGCCTTCTCAGTCGCGTGTTCTTAAGACTGCGAGGGAGGAAAGTTAAAGCCGTGGATGTGGAAGAAAATTTCTTCCCAGAAGAAGAAACAGAAACCGAGGGCTCCTTGGTAAGATATAGTTATCAAGAACTAGATCGCGCCACAGCAGGATTCTGCTCGAAAAATATTCTTGGTAAGGGGGGATCAGGCACCGTCTACAGGGGCTTCTTGAAAGGCTCCAATGGCCAATTCATGGATGTGGCCATCATGGATATTTCCATTGCGTGAATGTAGAAACAAGCCGGTTGCTCCCCGACATCAAGTTCTAAAGTTCCCTGCGCCACAGGAGCATAGTAAAACTCCTCGGTTGGTGCTACGAGACTGGCCGCTTGCTCATCGTCTACGAGTTCGTGCCGAATAGCACCCTTGATTCCTACCCACACGCACCATATCCTGCAAGTTCTTTACCTTGGGATGTCCGATATAGAAAAATTGCGATGGGAATGGCATCTGCATTGTTGTTTCTCCAGACAGGATGGGAAAGGTGCATAGTGCACCGGGACATCAAGTCCATTAATGTGCTTCTGGACCAGGAGTTCCACCCGAAGCTGGTGGACTTCGAGTTCGCTAGACTGGTTGGGGTGGAAGACCGAGATACTGCTATGCCAATCGAAACTCACGGATACATCGCCCCCGAATACATGAAAACAGGGATATGCGGGAAGAAAGTCGACATCTACTCATTCGGCGTCGTTGCTTTGGAAATCGCATGCGGTAGGAAGCCATTGGAGCGCGAGGGTGATGAGTTCGTTTCATTGGTCAAGTGGGTGAAGAACCTTCATGAGAAAGGGGATATCCTGAAAGCAGCTGATCCAAGGTTGGGGAATGAATTCGACAAGCGCGAGATGGAGCGGTTGTTGTTAGTGGGACTACGGTGCACCCACGAGGACCCCAGATCTCGCCCTTCTATTGAATTAATTATCCAGTTACTCAACTTCGACGTCGCAATTCCTAGCTTTCAGACCCATATGCTTCTCCAAGAACACACGGTATATCGTTTTTCGATAAGCGAGCTTTATGATAGCAGGAAATCCAGGATCATTTGCTTTGAAGTTTTCGAACCAAGTGACGCGAGTCGCGAGGAGTCGTACTGTACCACTCAGAGCTTCGATATCGGTATCCCTGCTCGCTACGAAGCTGGTCCTATGAAGGATTACCACATGAACGGTTTTATATATATCTGGCCTTAAGGAAATGCTCAAAACTCGCAATGAGCCGCTGGATTTCGACGAAGTACTCAATTCCATCGGAAGATGCACTAAACTCCTAGTGGAGGAAGGTGTTCCTCTGGAAGAATGGAACTTGCTTGCGCAGATTGTTCTGAGGTTCTTAAGCACAAAGCCCAATTTCGACTTTGGCGATCAAGAAGCGGCAATCACTGAGATAGTAGTGATACTGTCTTCCATTCACAGCGACATGAACCGCTGCTCCTCGGATATGGTCAGAGATACGCTGGAGTTGGAGAAAGTCAACAAATGCCTGGCAAGGGCGCAAGACGAGCGTGATTCGTTAAAGGCAAAGCTTTCGGATATACAGGCGCAAATCAAAGAAGCCGAAGACTTATGCCATTCGATCCAAGAAGAGGTGAAGGTTGTAGAACAAAGGAAAACCCAGCGGCGACTAGTTCTCGAGCAGAAGATGAGGCAGTACGCTGACATCGAATCGCTCAAGAAATTCCTTTTCTAACTATGTTGCTTTGATCTGAACTATAAGTTTGAGCAGTTCAAGAAGATCCGTAACTGGTTCTAGGCTTCGGAAATTGCCTCTCTTGGATTCACGCGATTTATATATATGCATTATTGGACATTCTGTTATAAGCCATGGTCGAATATCCTACCAAAGTGTGTAAAATGATAAAATATTTTGAAGAGTTAGTATGTCAAGTTAGAATAATTTTGTATGATATTTTTATCCTTCTGAATGCTTGTATAACTAGCAAAAGTTGCATTTTGCCAATATAAACGGGATAATCCAACCAAAGGATGTGTAATATTGGCAACGCGCAGAAGGTAGAAATGTGCATATTGAGTTCGAGAATGCCAAAAGGAAGAAAAATGCAAACTGCTAGTATTAAGTGAGGGGTTTTTCTTCGTAGAAGTTTGATGCTGTTGGGTGTTCTATATTTCTGCGTTGTCGAATGCTTGAAAAACCATGCACGTCAAACAAGTCAACAAGTCGCCTTCTATCTTCTCCCCTTTTAGCATCATACTAGCAAATAAGCTCGCGCTTCGCCGCGGAATGAATTTGCATGAGTTTTTATAGATATTTTTACCCGACAGATCTTATAAGCTTTGTCAATTACCTCTACAATATTTGAAACAACCTAATTCCCCCTCGACCCTGTAAACTTGCCAACTCTCATCCGTTGAACCCTCTGGGTAATATGTTTGAAGCCTGTGGGGGTTCTTGGGGTAATTTACAGGGTCAATAGAGTAATTACGTTGTGCAAATGGTCGTTGAGATAATTTAAAAAGTTTATAGAGTTCGTCGAGTAAAAATCTCTTTTTTATATGAACATTATAATTTGGATATATTTAGAGTAATAATAGTTCTAAGGTGTCTTTTTTAAATCTAAGAATGAAGTCGAAGTCTTTCATACTAGATAGATATTTGATGTATTTTTTTTCTATACTAATGAATGGAGGTTTCCATTTAAAAGGTCTACATTAGCAGTAGTTCAAAAATCATAGCTAAATCTTACAATTTTATAATTAAAGACTATAGAAAATTAACTTAATTGAGAATGAAAAAGGGGATAACATTCAAGTTCTATTAGAGTATTCACATTTATACATCTTTAGAGATTCTCCCTTTTAGTGACCTAAAATGAAAAACTAATATAGGTCATTTTAACTTAACTAATTGATGTATTATTATTAAGTTAGCATAGAATACATAAATTGCTTTCAAGTTTGACTCGAAATACATGATGCGGAGTTTAAATTATTGACAGAATAAACTTGAGATCATCATATCCACTACTTCATCTCATTGTATACAATTAGGGTGGAGCATTGGGCTCGACCCGGCTCAACTCGAGAAAGCCGGACCCGGATCCATGTTGTTTTCCCCAAGCTTTGGACCGGGTTGAGGCCCACTTTTTTTGATAAACTGAGGATCCGTGCCCAACTCATGGCTCACAGGGTCAGACCCTGATTCGGGCTGGGTTCAACCAACCTCCACTTAATAATGATTGATGAACATCTTTTCGACCATATTATACATATGAATTTCTAGATGATTGGCATTCATTTCTATCATACCATGAATCTGCACCAAGTACGTATTATAATTGCTCGCATGTTTGGGATAGAGATGAAGCTTGAAAGCACGGTAAAGAAGAGGGATCAAGGTAGTACCGTCAAGATAAAGGATCAAGGGCTGAGCTGTAGAGGTAATAAGGCTTCAGCTATTGTTACCCCACAACCAAGTGAGAAGGAGATCCATCTCAGCCAAAGTAGATGAAGTAAACATGAAGTAAGTATGCAAAACGTAACTTCCAATTAAATCCTAAAATCATCACCTCTCACATCATTCTCTCTATACAAAACATGACCAACGGATATTTTTTTAAGAAGAAAGGATGGTCACGGATCTAGACCCAAATGTATACCGATACATACATTCACATTCCTATAGCTACACTACGTAGCTCAACGTGTGAGAGAGGGCAAAAAATGGACGGCATGAGAGGCGGAAGCACCACTTGTACTGGCCTATCCAATCCAAAGCCACATAAATCCTTCCTTCCAAATAGCCAAGACGCTCACACACCTCGGCATTCACGTCACCTTCTCCACTGCCGTTTCCGCCCATCGACTAAAGTTCCAGGACAACCATCCCACTCCCGTGGAAGACCCATCAGATCATCTCCTCTGCTTTGACGGCTTTGACTCGAAGAGGGATGACGTCAAGGACTTTTCCTCATCTTGGAAGTCCGTATGATCTAAGGCGTTCCATGCCATCGCAACAGCTACTGATCCACTTGTCACCTGCATCCTCTACGCCATGCCCTTCCCGTAGATTACCGACCCTGCTGACCTCCTCGAAATCCTGTCTGTGCTCTACTGCATCCAGCCAGCGACCATCTTCCCCGCCTACTATCACTATTTTCATGGCTACCGTGAAGTCATCACCCTGCACGCTAACGACGGTAGATTTCACGGTCGAAGTGAAGGCAAGCTTGGCAGCAGAAGCTCATAGGAGTGCAAGAGAAAAGAGGGTAGGAAGAGAAAGGGGACAACCACGTGTTGCAAAGAAAGAAGAAACAGGGATGCGGAGGGAAGGATCGATAGTTGTAAGACGTGGACATGATAGAGGCTGTAACGTGGCAATGACAGGGGAGTTGGGGGAATAACCCCGTTTTAGTATATTGTATAGATTTTCCATTCGCGAGGTATTTTACCGTGCCATAATCCTTGTTCACTACAATTATGTAGTACTGACTTCTGATCGTCTGCTGTACGATCCCCTGCTGCAACGCATTGGATGCGTTGGATGAGAAATGAACGATCCGGATTAGAGGCCGACTATCCCCGACCTCTTCGTCCGAATCATCTATTCCTCATCCAACGCATCCCCTACATTACAGCAGAGAATAATACAACAGACGATCCGCCCCCCACACAACCTTAACACCACCCTCCACCTTAAATACACCATTTGGATGCTCGACTTCTTCAGCATCACATGTAAGGGGATCACCGGCTTTAAATTAGATGAAATAGATAAAATCTACCCCACAGTACTTTGTTTCTTTTCTCATAATCTCCGTAAGATTTGGATTGAACCTATTGCTAAAAAAGCGGGAAGTTTTACTATCTCCATTCAAGTTGATGTGGCTCAAACGAACCCTATGGTAGTTAGCTATCTATCCTAAAAAATTCATCAAAATTAATCTTTCTAAGTATTCCAAAGCAATCCACGTGTCCAGAGGTAGAAATGTAAAGTATCTAAGGTTATAATAAAACACGCCTCATATGATTACGGTATTCGCCCTCAACAAATTCATCACTGAACAAATGTCAAGGCTAAGAAAAACCTTAAAACAACCAGTTCTTTAACAATCAGTCCTTGATCCATCTCATTAAAACAAAAGCAACTCAGATGAGCAAATAGGCCTTATATATGTTGATGCGGAAGGGAAGAGATAGAAACTCTGATTGAAACTCAGTGGAAATCAACAACGAAATGGATAATATGTAAAGGAGATGGAAACGAATTGATTGAGGAAATTTAAGAAAACGAAACAATAGAAATTAATAAGAAGAGTTTGAAGAGGTGACACGATTCCTTCTCATCATTTTAATACGCACATGTTTGAGACTGAAACATTCATAAAAACTTAAATATAAATTGAATATGATTCAAATACTCTCTGGACAACCAAAAAGTTTCATAAACTTAAGAGGAGCATAATTAGTTACACCAATTAAGGAAAAAAATGGGAAGGGCATAAGTACGATAATGTTCCTTAATCCGTAGATGTTAACCCATGATTTAAAAGAAGGGCATAAGCAGGATTGATCCACAACATCATTTGCAAAGCATAAACAAACTCTTGTAAAAATAAGCCATTAACTCGACCATTAATGAAATGGAAAGGAAAGACGTGGAAATATCTGAAACACCAAGGATATATTTGATATTTTTCCATCAACTAACACATACACCATTAATGAGTACACAACCTCTCTCTAACCGCCTAAAAACTTCGCCAAACAGCCCCCTCCCTGTGTATATACCATTTGATGCCATGCCCAATGGACACGTGCCAACCACTGCACCCTCTTGTACATAACATCCCCATATGAGGACCTTGTCTCCATAAGCTAGTGTCTTCGTCCTAGCCTCTTACGATCTCAAAACCCTAACACTCTAACTAAGAACCCATTGATCTCCTCCACTAGACGACGATAAAGTCCACTGAGGCAAGGACAACAACCTATTGAAGGAGAAAATATGCGACAAGCACATCCCATACCATTGATGGTCGTCGATAATATTGTACCTTCGTTCGGCCTTGTTCAGCCGTCGACCAACCCCTCTCAACGTTGCAGACGATTCTGGTTGTTGACTATATTTCTAGGTGGGTGGAGGCTACGGCGGCCACAATAAGTAGGACCAACTGTAGGCTCCGACAAGAGAAAATCATCACTCAATTCGAGATCTCAAAGATTCTCATATCTAATGAGAGTAGCTACTCTGTGAATAAGGATATGAGAAAATTTGTGAACTATGGCATTGAGCACCATGTTAGGAGTCTTTATGACCTAAAGAGCAATAACATGATTGAGGTGTCAAATAGAGAGGTCGAGATGATACTTCAAAAGCTCGTTCAATTATACAAGAAGAATGAGACACAACTCTTCGATCAAGTTCTCCGAGATTACCAAACAACCTACAATACTCGGTTGGGTGCCTTTCTATTTAAAATGGAGTATGGATAATCGAGACATTTACCCGAAAAATATTGTACAAATGAGAATAGGAAATCAAAGAAGTGAACATGGGCAGTCACAAGATCTAAATCAAGAAATATGCATAGCTGAGTGGGCTAGTTGATCAGAAATATGTCATATGTGAATAATATATCTACAAAGACAAAGTTTAGTGAGGACGTGGTCATCACATTTTCCACAAGATCTTTGTCCCTGATCAGAAAGTATGGTTGTGACAGGTTAAATTTATTTTCATACAAGCTAAGATGCAAGTGGATGGGACCATATTAGTGAGAATTGTGCATGACAATGGAAGCATTTACATATATGACTTGTCACAAATTACAGAACCATTCATGGTCATTGGTTAGATGTTGATTCACTATTTGGAACCCGAAGACTACTTAGCCAAAATTGAGGTGTTTGACACTTCATTATTTTGTAGACAAGGACCTTACAGTCAGTTTTGCATCATAAAAGATTCATTCTAACCCTACTAACTCGGTTTCACATTGTACATTCACTTTCTTTTATACATTACTTTAGCAACTTCCCAATCCAAACTTTGATCTCTATCCCACATATTAGGATTCTAAATCCTAGGTATAATTGGGATGGTGTCCCGTTGTGTATACCACTTCTATTGATTGTAACTTGCCCTCTACTGACCCCCTTTGCTTCTCCTGTGATTAGACTAATCAAAGCCTAATTATGGAGGAGGGGTGGATGACTTCTATTCTTTTTAAATTTTTTGCACTCCCCATCGATTAGTGCAAGGTGTGTTTCCCTCCATGCCATAAGAACATAACACTTGTTAAGTATAGTGTGCATCATATATAATATATATAGTTTACCTATAGCTTGTACTTTCACATATTTTCCGTATATAATACTCAATGAAACACATGAGATATGGGTAATCACTGGTAAAGTTATGTAAAATGTATGTAATACTATTGGATTTTGTAAAATGCGTAAAATATTGTTAAACTTTTCAGATCTTTTTCTAATATCAACACTTTTGAAATTTAATATCATTTTGACAAAAAAACTCTTAAAATAAGGAGGAAAAAACTAAAAAACTATTGAGTTTGATATTTGCACATGCACTCAAGATTTGTCTACATCATGCTAATAATTTCAAAGTAACCTTCAACTTCGAGGACCATCACTTCCTATTCATTAGGTCTTAGGACTTAAAGTACTCGAAACCCTTGGATTGAAGATATGAATGGTATATCACATGTAGAATATCTTAGTTAAAAATGAATATGACATTCACTACACTTCACATAATTGTATGAACTTGGTGGTGAGTTACCATTTTACCTAAGACCTGAGGATGTGAGAGCTTAACCTGAGACCTGATTTTGTGATTCTTGATGGTGGGAAGAAGTTCTGATTATCTCATGAAACTTGAGTGTCATCAAGTAACCCAGTTTGGGAGTGAGGATCCCATTACTATCTTCATCAATCCTAAGTGCATGTATGTGTTTAGAGAATACAAAAATGGGATCCTCACTCCCAAACTGGGTTACTTTATGACAATCTTCATCAATCCTAAGTGCATGTATGTGTTTAGAGAATACAAAATTGTGGATCCACAGTCACCAACTTGGTAAGAGCTGAGGAGCTAAGTAGCGATCCCTTCCAATATTCATATAAAAGTCTATTAAAAAGAGTTAATGATGTGAATAACATTTGAAGTGCTCCTAACCTATCGAGTGTCCAATTGGATCAAAGAAAACAAATCACAATATCGTCCCTTTCCAAAGCTACACCATTTCAACTAAATACGGACCATGCGAGCATAAAAAATAGTATTGCATCATAAATGCTACAACCTTGGGCACGGAATGATACAATATACTCGCAAAAGCTGCACCTCAATGTACACCTAGAAAAATTAGTATAGGCTATCCAAAAATCTTGACGAGCATATTAATTCCATAGAAAATGATTTGCTTATATTATAGCATATGTACAACACCTTAGTGATTTTTGACCAATGAGAAGAGAGAAAATAAGAATCAAGCATGTTCATTTCATACATAGGCATTTAGTCTCATGCCCTTTTGAGTTTGATGACTAAAGAGATAGTGCATTGAGATAAGAGGAACTGTAAAACTAGAGTTGAGTATTGAGTCTCAAATCGAGATGATAGAAGTCTTGAATTAAGTTGAATTTAAAATGACATCATGGTGATATACGACGATCTAATTCCCCCATAGTTTCATTTCAAAAAAATCGGTTAATAGTGAAAAAAAGTTGCTGTAGGGAGTTACCTACACCCGTGGATGTAGGCTCCCTTTATATATATATATATATATATATAGGAGAAACTTCAAATGAGGTAGGGTCTCACCGTATATATGGTGAGCCACCCTTAATTTAGGCATCTTCCCAATATATTTTATAATTTCTTATTTCATACATATAACAATAAATATTATCACAACATGTATAGTGAAATAAAATTATGAAAATATTATTATATTGGATGCAAATGTTAATTTAAATTTGGATGCTATATTTTTATAAAATTCATTTTTTATAATGTGCAGTTTATGCTTTTACAAAACTATAACATAGTTTTTACTAAATTCACAGTGGCATTTACAATTTCAGAAAAGCCCCACCTCATTTGAAAGGTCCCCTATATATATGTATGTATGTATGTATGTATGTATGTATGTATGTATATGTTCACATGTTTGTAAGTACAAACTTCACACATTTTTAGGTAGCGTTTGGTTCCGGGTTACCCGCGGGTTAGGGGAGTTTACCCCCCTTAACCCACATCCCCCTCTCTCCCCGTGGGCCCCACTTTATTCTTTTTTAAAAAAATTAAATAAATAAATTTTACATCATCAATCCTATCAAAAACTAATATATTATACCATCATATCATATAAAAATTATAAACTACTCCACTTCTACTCCCTTTTCCAAACTTCAATACAATCACATCACAATAACTACTCACTTTTTCAAACTTCAATACAATCATATAACCCCAAACCCACTTCTAACCCACCCCCGGTTTAACCCTCTATCCAAACACCAAAATACAAAAACGGGTTACCCTCTACCAGTTTAACCCGTCTTAACCCGCCAACCAAACGCACCCTTAAGAAATCCACGTTAACCCAAATGAGAATAAATCAATCCCATTTTGTACAAAATACTAACAACAATCAACAAAAAATGTTGAATAAATACTAACTTCGATATATTGTAAATAAATCCAAATGCTAGTTTAGAAGACTAGAAGTCGTAAAACAGAGTATCTCCTCCATATGGTCTTCTATGAAACCATACTCACCTTTGATTTAATATACATCAAATTATTTACAAAACAAGATCAAATTCAAAAGAATAAGAGTTAGTTTGTAAAACTTGAGTTTTGAATCCAAATTATATGATTTACATATTTATTAAATTTTCATAACATTTTATGTATATATTTATCCATTTTAATTTATTCAGTTTTCGTTTAGTTTCTTTAGTTGGTTTTCTAACTAACCATAAAAAAATAAAATCCCAAAAATATAAAAAACAAATAAATTGATCAATTATGTCTTCTTACATAATGACTTTAACACTATTATATGCAACTTTCCCAAATTATTTTTCTTTTCCTTAATTATTAAAAATCCAAAAAATAGATTAATATGTAAACATATTTCTAGTAATTTATGTATATATTATATTAGTAAAAATCAAAGGGAAAAATATAAAACATGTAGAAACATGTATGTTATATCTACACAATTCCCAAAAAAATTGTAGTTTACACATATCACTCCTTTTCATTTTGAGGTTTTTATTTATTTTTATCACTTTTTTATTTGACTTCATTTTCTATTTATTTTTCAATTTTCTTTCCTTTTAATTTATTTGAATTAATTCTTTCATGTCAAAGCACCACTAGGCGCTCGTGTATTGTCCTGCAACCTGTCTCCTTTGACTCTCGTGAACCCAATCCACTCACTAGTCTCCCCCATCTCATTTTTCCACTGGGGTAGTTGATTGCTCGGTCAACCACCCGTTCCTCTTCAAACTCATGTTTTTCCTTAATCCCGAGCCCTCTTGCTAATAAAGCCATGTTTACCAACTTTACAATCAATGAGCTCCACCGCTCATATCATGTCTCCCATGCCTCTAAAGAAATCTCCTCTCAACTCCTCGACACACCATATTGCCACAACCATAACTGCATGTTCATAAAATAGAGCCTTCGCCAATTTTACAATTGATCTGCCCCTTTGAGAAAGGAGAGAGCGAGCTTAGGAGGATTTAATTGTGATAGTGGCTAGTCCTCTTCCCTTCAAGCGAAGACCTCCATCTGAGGTGAGATCCGATGAGTTGTCATTACTATTGTAGAGCGTGTTATCCAATGACATATAACTCGGGTCATGTCATTTCTTCTACTATAGACCAAGAGCCCTCATCAAAGAAGATCTTCATTGACGAACACACACATCTTTTCTAGGTGATCCCTTCTAACTTTTATCCCTCTTCTTCCTTGCTTTTCATCTTCTTCTTTCTTTCTCTTCTGTTTCTTCCGATTCTTTGTCTTTCTTTTTCATTTGAACTTAAAACCTAACTTTGTCCTTGAGATCACCCTTGTTGATCTTGCTCTCTGCTTCTCCTTCTGTCTCCCAGAACCTCCATTACATTCAAGCTCCTCCCCCTTCACCACCCAATGTAGCTCCATACCCATTTCATCTCGTTGAACAACCATCTGAACTCCATGCTAGAGAGCCATATTTCCCCATTTCTCTTTCTAGGTACCTATATAACACAAGGCTACATCACATGAGCTTCGTATAAGCCAAGGAAATGTACGTCGTTGATTATATGCACCCCTAACCTTGAGCATTGGATCTCATATCTTCGGTAGAAGCTTCGTAACCTTCATTAAAACCTTCGTTCAATGTACCTCGAATTAGCCATATGCATTAGAGATCGATCATTAAACTCGACTTATGGCATGATTGAGGTCACATCTCCTCACAACCACTGTTCGATTAGCTCCTGCCCCCATCACTGCTTCATCATGGATCTCTGCCCTTGACAACATTTAAGGAGCATCCACTTCATCTGACTTAATAGTAAGGGCCACCATAACTATCCTTGTGTGAGTATGCAGATAACGATACCGCTAGAAGGGGTGAATAGTTATTTAAGGTAGTTTTTAATTTTTTTTACTGAATATTCAACAAGCGCAGAAACAATCAACCAAGCAATCTACTCAGCATGCTTTGTACAGTATTTTAGCATAGTAACACACATGGGTAAAAACCATGACCCAAGTCTCCATGACTAAAGATTTCATGATTAGCTAAGTTGATCAACTACTTCAATAAAGCTCATGATATTTATGTGGATATCTCGACCATTTACAAAGTCGATGCTTCAAAATCTTGGATCAAACATCAAGATTAACACTACATATCAGTCATCATAGCCCAAGAAACATAACTGACAAGCTTAGGCTTTCTTTATGCTTCTTGGATTTCTCATGTCCAAACTTTACTACAACTTATGCTTAGGCTATTGGACATGCGAGCCCACGACGAGCCATTATGCAATAAATGTTATTGCGAATATCATTCCCTAATCTGAAATGAAGAATAACTAATTTGCATAATAGGTCCCTTAGTACAATTAGGGTTATGTACCATGTCCATCTTAATGATCATACAACTGTTGATTCAATTATTGAATCATAGAGGTTGGTGCTTGGATGAATATCTAATGAGTTAGATTGAGGACTCATCAAGCACCGTCAAATGATTGTTAAGAGATGATCTCCAGCCTGAGTAGGAGATTGCAATCCTTTCTCAGTTAGGCTGATATTTGACCAACCTCTTGATGCAGATCCTCTGCATAGGAATAGAGATTCGGAGATGTCAGATTAGTTAGGTCAAAGAGTTGACTTAACGAGATCGAGATAACCAAAGTCCTATAACATAAGCTGTCACGATATAGGCATGCATCATTTGACCGGAGATAGATGTGTTACTATATGTCTGAGTATGTACATTTGACAGACCAATAGGTTGATGACCTAATCAAGGTCTATACACCAACGCGTTACTCGATCTCTCAAAGGGATCATATAGGTTCATTACTGAACCGGAAGACATGAGCTCACTCATGAGATATTGGGGAGAACCAAATTTCGTGCATGGTCGTCTCGCTTTGGAAGCTTGACTGAATTTATAGGTTTGATATATACTTTTAGAAAGTATATGATCAACACCTGGGTATGATATGTGTTTTTGGAAAGTATATGATCGATAGCAACTCCCAATGATCGAATGAGAAACTTAATGATAAAACCCTGAAGTTGACAACGTAAATTTGATCTTATACTTCTGGTTTATTCTGAGTCTTCCAATATGCAGGATGTACATGTATTGGGAATACCTGAGGGTGATGTGATCATAAACGGTTGTATAACCATGACGCTTCCATTCCGAGGGAGTGATGAAACGGGTCTGGATTTTAGTGACTCCTCTCAGTAGAGAAGTAATCTAATCTTAGTCCAAATATTCGACATTGATCTGAATGTGATTTAGATGCAATGAGAAGATTAGATTTGTGGTCTTGATTTAATCAAGCATCTATGGGAGACTCGAGATCTGGATTTGAGATGTGATCTCAATATCCAAGTCACTATACGTAGAACAGTACAATCGCCCTGTCCTTATATCCAAGTATCTGCGGAGAAAGCGCATTATCCTTGAAAGAGTTCAGGATAATTTCATTGTTGATATAAGTATCCGAGTATTGAGAAAATGGATAATTAAATGTGATTTAATTATCATGATTAATATGAATTCAATTCATATTATAAAGAGAGTTATCTTAGATAATTAAATGTGATTTGATTATCAAAGATGTAAATAATGTGAATGTGATTCATATTATTTGGGCACAAGAGAAAAGAGATCCAAGATGATTAAATGTGATTTAATCGTCATGGATATGAATAATGTGGATAGAAATATCCATATTAATCATATATATTATAAATGTAATTTATAATATATAAGAGAGAGCTATTTGTAATTTACATTTGTTAATTAAATGTTGATGTGAATTGTATTCACATTGGACACTAAATTGAAAATGTAATTTACATTTTATTTTGGGTTGTGAATGTGATTCACAATTTTTCAATGGCAAGATTGCAATATTCACAAAATATTTATGAATTATTTTTATTGAATAATTTACTCCAAGTTTTGTTGTAAATCTTGGAGATTTCCATGGAATAATGTAATCTCATGAGATATCATCAGATTACATGAGATTGCCATCAAATCCCATATTATGGAAGGAGGCAATCTTCATCCCAATAATCTCCATGATTGCTTGATTTAATTTGGGATTGATTTATATTGATTTATGAATATAGATTTAATCTAAATTAAATTAATTGTTGTTGGTTTTTACCAACACAAATCTTAGCCATTAAAAGAAACACAATCAATGAGAGCCATTGGATTTGTGTTGTTCATGGATTGAGGTCTATGGATCCCAAAATATTATAAAAGAAGAGGCACCCCTTTGCTCTTCTTTACACAATGAGAACATAAGTCTCTCTATCTCTCTTTCTCTCTACATATCAGCCCTCTCTCTTCTTCTCTCATGGCCGTCCACCATGGGTACCCTAGATAAGTTCTCTATCGCCGTAACGTCATCGTTATGTTGCCCGATCGTTTGCTCGTGGATCTCCGTCTCCTTCGGTGCGCCTCGCTCGTGAAGAAGACGTCAGGTCTCGTGTGTCGAGATCAGGAGATCCGTCACTTGGATCATCAACATGGATTGTGAGAAGCACACGATTCATCCCCGCGCTCGCAAGCGTCTCCTCCATCGGATTAGACTTGAGAAAGGAAGTCTCTTCGTTAAGAGACTCGATCGCAACCACGCTTCAAGAGGTCATCCTATTACTTGTTTGTGGTTTAGACGAAACGATCCGAGAAGTGTTCTTGGATCATGTGGTTTCGTCGCATGAAATTTTTTTTAATTCCGCTACATAGAACAACTAGTACGACTAGTGGTTCCTCATCGTATTCGATACGACGCTCACGCTTCCATAATACGCTTGAGGATTATCCCACATCCTTCAAGTGGTATCAGAGCCTTAGGTCGGAGGTTTCGGATACGATCCGTAAACCTAGGACGGCTTGGGTTCGTTAGGGTTTGCGAAAGTTTTTTTTGTCTCATTTCATTTTTGCACATATGTTTTGTGATTATTTTTGGCCCTTTTTAAATTGTTTAAACATAAAAATAAAACTTGTATTTTGTTTCCCATTAAATATGAAACTACAGGATCCGAGTTTACGTAATTTGGATTCTGTTTGCCCGAGATATGGTTGTTTTAATGAACATGTATTCACTGTTGCGGGAACTGCGAATCTTAACATGATTAATGAGTTAATTACTGTTTTTATCCACCTCTAAATACGTGAAATATCACTTAGGTTCTGTCCTAAATCAAATTAGCAATCTTTGAAAATTGATTTTGTCTAATTTAGATTTAAATTGATTGAGATATGTCAATTTTAGTAAGTAGGGATCACTGCTGAAATTACAGTCCTAATCAAGGACCATGTGATTGTCAATTAGTGAAATTAATTGTTAATTTAATGAAATAATTATAGAAAATATTTGAGAAATAATGAATGATGATTATTTCCTTAATTGACTTAGCCTCAATCAATAATTTGATTAGATTTGATCTAGATCATATTTAGAAACACAATCATCAAACTCCTTGCTTGAATAGGATTGGGAATTTGTCTAGCAAATTTTCTTATAATCAAAAATATTTTGATTATTACTATATGGTATTATTTCGGTTGAAGAACCGATGATCATCTCAAGTACAAAGTGATTGACTCGGCATTATTTTTTCCCGAGGCGGATATGGTGTCTAGTCGGGGATCGCTGCGGTAGCAGGTTGCACCAGATGCAGTCTGTCCCACTCCCGTCGGTACTGGCCATGACAGCGGGTAGGGAATGAATGATGCTTGAGAGATCATGACGTACTTTTCTAATTATTAAAATTTGAATTAATACATATTTTGAGATAATACCATATATTCAAGTAAAATCAAGTTTGTTGATTGAATTGGATTGATAATTAATTTAATATGATTAAGTTAATTATATCCAAATTAAAACCACTCTATTATGAATAGATGTGCATTTCCCTTAGAAGAATTAATTATGTGAATATGATTCATGGTAATTAATTAAAATTTGAATATGAGGTGGAGGATCACATAAGTGACATCCATGGTCTTCCGTCAAGGCGAAGGGTTCTGTCGCCAGATTTTGTATGTGGGAGATGCCTGTCCGAAGTGACAGCTCTTGCATACATTTGGATCAGGCTCGTCGCTTTTCGAAAGAGTAAGGACGCATGCGTAGTGACCCCAATATCGGGTCCTCATATTATTGGGGCGATATTGGATTGCGTATAGCGAGTTGTATTCATGTTGACGGTTGGTTCAATTAATGACGGGTCAATATCATCTTAGGGGTGGTGGGCTCGGGTGTTAAAGACCGAAGGAGATGCAAGTTGGACTTGCAAGGTGGAATGTGTTCCCGCTTCTTTTTATCCGAGTTACAGGTTCTCATATTATTGGGATGTAACAAAGATAAGGAAGGAGATCCCAGATCTTGCTTGAGATATAATGGTAAGTATATCTCTTACATTGAAAGTGATTAAGGGAATGAACTTTCATTGTTGACATGGCAAGACAACTTTGATATAAAAAGTCCTAAATCAAAGTAAATATATATATATATATATATGTTTATGTAAATTTCTCATTTCAGATAATCCTTATTAATCCACTCAATGTTATACTCAATAATAACCAGTAGAATATCATGGATTGGACCCATGATCCAGATATTGTACTTGCAATTGGATACATAATGTATGTGGTTGCAATTGCATGTTTCCTCATAATAATGAGGAATGACAAATAGACAATAGGACTAAAACCCTAGGGCTTGTATGTCTCTATAAGTCTTGATCTGATCAAATGTATTTTTGAAGTGACATGTCGATAATGATCGTAATTATCAAATAATCCTTATAAAATTTAAGAAGATGTTCTGGCATACATATGTACTCTCGACATATAATCATGAATGACATGGTTCTCTGCATTATGAAGAATGGTGGCTCTATAGGAGATGATGTATTCAAAATGTTTGAGTACCTACCTGAACCTAAGTTTTAAGAGTTTAAATGGATACGATGAGTGTAATCATTCTAGTATTTATACTCTATTCATACATGAAGCTTCATAATATTCATATTGTATGAATTGAATGAAGCATGTATAAATGTTGAAATACTCTTATATTGAAATTTTTGATTTCAACATAAGAGATCCTTTGTCTTGATATATGATTGCTTATAGATAAAGGGAGCGCAGTGGAAGCATGGGTTGGACCCAAGTAAGAAGTATAGTCAAAGAGTTGACTGTACTTCTGTGACTTCCATATGACATCCAAAGAGCTGGATGAATGCCAATACTGCAATAAGTTGATGTGTTGATAGTATGACTATCAAATCTATCTAGAATCCTTAGAGAAGGAATCAGATAGTACATCAGAATAATTCACATATAATCATTGAAATTGACTTACTTATTTGATAAGATAAAGTCTAATAATTGTATCTCAATCTTCTAATGACACTTGCAATTGGTTGCATCTGTATTAGAATATTAGAAATTTGATCTTAACGTTTAATGGTCATCCATGTTGGAAATGATGCAATTGTTGCAACAATTTCCATTGGATCAATAGACTTCATAATTTCAGTGGGAGCCCTTAGTCTTAGAGAATTTCTCTATGACCTGGATATTAGAATACACTCATAGTATGTTTCTAAATGTTGGAAATAAACATGAATTCTAGAATAAACCTATCATAGAGAGGTATGATGGATATATTTCCAATAGTAATCTAACATCTAGTGGACTAAGCTAAATTAGAAAATTAATGAATGGTTCATTAAGATTTCTAATACTAAAAATTAAACCTTTAAAGATCAATAGGAGGATAAAGATCATTTGACAATAATCTGGCATCTTGTTTTGGACATATGTCTGTTGATGAGATCAATGGACAAGTAAGAGATGGAACTTTAGAATGTCTAAAATTTCAAAACTTACATACTTATGAATATTGCATTCATAGAAAAATGTCCAGTACACCTTTCTTTGGGAAAGGTGTAAGATGTCAAGGTATCCGGGATCTCATACATATTGATGTATGTGAATCATCTATATCATCGTAAACATTATGGATATGTGATATCTATTGATGATTATGTATGATATGAAATTTCTTCTCTTCACCTAAGAAACCTTTGAAATGTTCAAAGATTTCACAATTTTGGTTTAGAACTAAAGTTTGAAGGAAGATGAAATGAATTTGATCTAACCAAGGTAGCTTGTACCTATTAGATGAATTCAAGGAATACCTTATGGAGATGTGAATATCATTCCTATCTCCAATCCTCCTAATGAACCTTAACTCAATAGAGTTGTAGGGAGAGACAATTGATCATGTGTGACATGATTTGATCGATGATTAATCTTAGCATAATTATCTCTTAGTTTCCAGGTATATATATGTGGTAGAGACTACATTATATATCCTTAATAAGGTTCCATGTAATTAAGCTAGAATCTGGCACTGAAGAGTGTTATTTCATTAGGAAAATAAAGGATGGTATTGGATACCTACTTTATGACCTTGAGATTCTTAAAGGATCTCATCTCTGAGAATGTGATTCTTAGAGGATGACTCTCTTGAGAATCAAGATGAAAATGAAATAAAGGAACTCATTTAATCTTGAGAAGATAATGAGGCTCCAGAAATCGGAAACCAAATAGACATTAAAGATGAAACATTAATACCTCTACAAATAAGTTTGAGGATGGATTCCATGTGTCAGTTGAATCTGACAATGATTTGACTTCATGTAATGATGCTTATAAAGATCATATCATGGAAAGATGGATGTTAGCAATAAAGTATAAAGTAGACTTCATATACAAATGTTATATATAGACCCTCGAGGATCCAACTATATGGGTAAGACCCATTATGGTGTAAATGGATCTTCAAGAGAAAGAGGAAACCTGATGAGAAGGTAGAGACCTTCAAAGCACGGTTCGTAGCCATGAGCTACACACCGAAGAGAAGACATCACTTGCGATGAGACTTGCTCTCCAGTGACCTTGCTTTAACCTATCAGAACATTGTTAACTATAGCTATACAACTTGACTATGACATCTTCATGGTGTGTGTCAAGATTGCATTCCTCTATGAATACCTCTCTGAGGATATTCATATGAAGTAGCCTCAGGGCTTCATGGTTGAGGAAAGAAAGGTGTGCAAGCTAAAGAACTCCATCTTTGGACTCAAATAAGCTTCTTGTAGTTGGAACATAAGATTTGATGAAATTATAAATGCTATGATTTCAGATAAAATCTTGATGAACCATGTGAAGCTTAGTGGGAGTGTCATTGTGTTTATCGTGCTAAATGTAGATATTATTCTAATCATTTGGAATGATATAAGGATAATAATAAGTGTTTTATAATTTGGTTGTTCCATACCTTCAGATATGATCTCAAGGATACCTCTTAGATCTTAGTTCTGAAGTCGTTCAGAAGTAAAGAGAAGAGGGTATTGGGACCGTGACATTAGTAGTACACCTTGGACTTATTCCATTTTATGGAAAATTCCAAGAAAAAGGCTTCCTTTCCTTAAGATATGGTAGTGACCTATCTAAAGGGATAGCACCTCAGAGAGTTGAGGAAGTGAATGCTAGAACTGCTTGCACTTGTGCATTAGTTACGAGAAGCTGAGTGTATGCTAGATGTGTAAAAGAGCCAGATGTTTGCCATGCAGTGGGATTAGTAATCTGTTACTAATCCTAATATGGAATAAAACACTTGATTGCAGTAATAACAATATCTTCAAAGATGATGAAACTTAGAGATAGTGATCTCAAAGTCTTGTCTTCAAAAGTTTAAGACCTTGTAGATAGTGATCTATAAGGGTCTTAACTGCGATACATTAAGAGATAGAGATCTCCAAGAATAAAGATATTCTGATAAGGATTATGGTAATACTGGTTATAATAATTATCGAGCTATAGTGTCAAGGACACTATAACAAAATTGAGTTTTGGTTGCATAAGATGCAACATTTGCATTGGATGCGAGCACTGTTACTAGAGGATATGCAAGTGCCGTAAAAGGACTTGGCGTAGTCTCTTGGGAACAGAGTGACTGATCAGCTTACCAAGCTATTTTCTAAATAGTCTATGATTTTCACATGAGTGTGGGTTTAAATGATTAGCCCATTAATGGCTCTTTGGGCTAGTGGGAGATTGTTGGACATGCGAGCCCACGTCGAGCCATTATGCAATAAATGTTATTGCGAATATCATTCCCTGATATGAAATGAAGAATAACTAATTTGCATAATAGGTCCCTTTGTACAATTAGGGTTATGTACCATGGCCATCTTAATGATCATACAGTTGTTGATTCAATTATTGAATCATAGAGGCTGGTGCTTGGATGAATATCTAACGAGTTAGATTGATGACTCATCAAGCACCGTCAAATGATTGTTAAGAGATGATCTCCAGTCTGAGTAGGAGATGGAAATCCTTTCTTAGTTAGGCTGATATCTGACCGACCTCTTGATGCATGTCCTCTGCACAGGAATAGAGATTCGGAGGTGTCAGATTAGTTAGGTCAAAGAGTTGACTTAACGAGATCGAGATAACCAAAGTCCTATAACGTAAGCTGTCACGATATAAGCATGCATCCTTTGATCGGAGACAGATGTGTTACTATATGTCTGAGTATGTACATTTGGCAGACCAATAGGTTGATGACCTAATCAAGGTCAATATACCGGCGCGCTGGTGTGCATATAAGGGCATATGAGTAATACGATCTCTCAAAGGGATCATACAGGTTCATTACTGAATCGGAAGACATGAGCTCACTCATGAGATATTGGGGAGAACCAAATTCCGTGCACGGCCATCTCGCTTTAAAAGCTTGACTGAATTTGTAGGTTTGATATATACTTTTAGAAAGTATATGATCAACATCTGGGTATGATATATGCTTTTGGAAAGTATATGATCGATACCAACTCTCAATGATCGAATGAGAAACTTAATGATAAAACCCTGAAGTTGACAGTGTAAAATTTGATCTAATACTTCGGGTTTATTCCGAGTCTTCACTACAAGAAAGAGTAGAACAGGCGATGGTCAACATCCGTCACGAATGATAACATGACCGTCCCCTCAGCTCAATGGGGACGGTCATGCGACCGTCTCCAAAGGTGGCGTCCCATTGGTATAAGCGACGGTAGTCTGCACCGTCCCCTATACTCATACATAGGGGACGGTCGTGACCGTCCCTAAAAGTTTGGTATAGGGGACGGGCATGACCGTCCCTTAAAGGATCTTATTGGGGACGGTCACGACCGTCCCTTAAAGTCATTCAGGGGGGATGGTCACGACCGTCCCAAACGGGAGGAAGTGGAGACGGTCATAACCGTCTCTAAGAACTAAGGGGATGGTTGCAATGACCGTCCCCTTCATTCATCTGCTAACAAAAAAAATTTCCATTGCCCCCTATTTGATCTTCATTTTACCCTGTATGTCACTATAATGTAGTACCTGTTACAATAAATTTGTCTTCATAATAAATACTACGATCACCACACAAAAAAATGCATTCCACATTCATAAAGTAGTCGTCCAACAACATATGCATTCAAAATACTATAGTATCCTATAGTAATTGTCCAAAATAGTTATACAATATACTACAGTATCCTACAAAGTAACTAAGCTATCCTAGTCATCGTCCTCATCCTCGTCGTCGTCCTCATCGTCATCAGCATCATCATCTTCTTCTTCGCCGTCATCGTCGTCGCCTAGCCTCGCATCGGTATTATCATCTTCTGTTGGGTGGCTAGTCGACGCTGCACCTTGATGTGCCTGCATGAATGCATTGAAAATCGCCATTTGTTGGCGCAAATCCTGAATCTCCATATTCATGCTAGACACTTGACTCTCTAATTCCCTCTCCCTTTGTGTCTTCTGAGAGGTCGAGCCAGTCCCTACTCCATACCAATTCCGTATGGTGGTACCACGACTACCACAACAGACGCGTCCCTGATGCTCTGGATCGGTCGCCTAGAGGAAGGCCGCATCAGGAGTAAGAGGTGGATGACTCGTTCCAATGTTGTCTACAGAGCCAGTGGTTGTGAGCCTGACCATCTCCTCCTACAAATTTATTTAAGTAAGTTCAAATTCATTTAATTTGTAAAAAAGATGCAAATATGTTATGAATAACTTACATGAATTGGACCAAAGGTAGGATCCACCCAATGAACTTCCCCGCCCACATAGCGGCTCTTAGACCTCTCGAAGACTTCCATTCGGCTGGGCACTCGCTCGTTCTCCACTTGCTAATGTGAAAAGATTACTAAACTTACGATACCATTTTAATACATATATAATGGTTACAATTTTAACACTAATCATAAAGTATATTACTTACGGAGTCATCCTTCAGTTGATTTGTGTTTCTTCTCCCCATTCTATGGGTAGACTTGAAATCTTTCCTCCGATTTTCAGCATTTCTCCTTGAGATGCCCTATACAAAGATAGTAATTTTAATAAAAGAATTCCAAATGATATATGCATAAAATGCACATATATATGTCACATACCGTATGTTCTTCTCTCATCCAAATATAAACCATCGCCCTTCATTGTTCAACGGGCACATTCGGAGGACAATTTGCCAAATTGGTTTCCAATGGAAGCTCCGGGTCGAAGTACTTTAAAATATAAAGAAAATTAATTATATACTTAGATGATGAAAAACAAATTTATACTTAAATATAAAGAAGAGTACTTACTCAGGCCTTCAGACGACCTTGATATTTACGCAACAACTCCGCACCATGGACTAAAATCAGAGCATCAGTGGCCAGGTCACGATCCTAGGAAAAACTAGACTGCAAAGAAATCAAAGCAAACAGAAATAAGTTTATATATATATACTGAAGAAAAAATTTGGTTTACTATTATAAATACCTCCAAATCATGAAGAATAGCATTTTTTATTGACCGCTCCACTAAACGCCAGTCTGTAATGTGGAGAGGAACCCTGGCTCTGCACACCTGTCCCAAGTAACTCTGGAAAACAGCTGAGTTCTCCCCCACCGCATCGCCTCCAACTATCCGCACCCTGAGTGTCTCATCAGGACGAAGACGGTCCAACACTCGGCACTGAGATGAGCCTCTACGTCTGCCAGAGCTACTCAATCCGTCAGGATCGGAGGTCTCACTCCCTCGTTGTGGTGCCGGCGGTGCATCCCGAATGCGTCTAGGACTAGGAGGCATATCTGCATATTATGAAATATTTAAATTAGATATAACAACAATGATATAATTCACATATTACATCAAAAAATTGGAAAATAAATGATGATAAACTTACACTTAAAAAATCCGCATCTACAATTTCAGTTGGATGTTCTTGTATTTCAGCTTGATATGCCTCATTTATATTTAGCAACTCATCATCATCATTGACATCAAAAAAATCTCTTGGTACTGTTCTCACGGGTATGATCCATTCATCACTGAAGTTGTCTGGAATATAGAAAACTTGTTCTACCTGACTGGCAAGTGTAAAAGGCTCATTTGTTTGCAATTTCGCAGATTGTTTCAATGAAATAATCCCATTTCTATCTCTTCGATATCCTATCCCCTCGCGACCGACATCAAACCAATTGCACATAAAAAGAACACATCGACATTTATGAGTAAAACTGATCTCTATTATGTCATGTATTTCCCCATAATAGCCGTCTAAACCTGAAGGTAAATCTGTTTTTACTATAACACCCGACATTTGCGTCGATTTCATCTCGTCGGCGGACTTTTCTCTAAATCTGTATACATTCACAATATAACCCTTGTAAAACATAACTTGAGAATATGGTATGCTTCCAAGAATGTCAAGGTTAATGTTCCACCTATCATCTGTCGTTTCCCTTAAATGTTTCACACATGAACGGAACCATTTGAACAATTCAGATTTATTATGCATCTCATTAAATAATGAATTGTACTCATCAAAAAATTCGGCAATTTCTGACAACTGCATCAAGACATAGTAGTGTATGAGATCTCTATTCTCATCGGATATTACGCGGCGGATACCACTTAATATATGCCTACCACATGAATGAAAGACCCATAATTTAGATTCGTCCTCTTCCTCCACGACCTCACCTTCATCATTTCTTTCATAACGGTTGAAACGCACGCTTTCACCGTTCATATACATTTCACAGAAATTAATGCACTCTTCACAAAGATAACCTTCAGCAATGCATCCTTCGGGTTGTGCCTTATTAAAGACCATATTTTTAAATTTTCGAAGGTATCTTTCTATTAGATACATTCAACGATATTGAACCGGCCCACCGATCCTTGCTTCACCTGCTAGATGAACTATTAAATGAACCATTACGTCAAAGAAGGCTGGTGGGAATATCTGCTCTAATTTGCATAATGTGATAACAATATCTTCTTCAAGTCTTCTCAAGATCAACGGATCTAAAACCTTCGAACACAATAATCTAAAAAACCCACTCAATTCTGTTAATGATTGGAAGACAACATCGTCAACAATTCCCCGAATAGCGAATGGGAGTAACACTTCCATGTAAACATGACAGTCATGACTTTTTAATCCAGTTATCTTACGTTCTCTTTCATTTACACACCTCGACAGCTGTGATGAGAACCCATCAAATACCTTCAAACTTTTAAGGAAGCTGAAAATTTTATCACGCTCAGCGTTGGATAATGTATATATTGTTGCAGGTATAGTAATCCGTCCATTGTCTAGATCAATTGGATGTAATTATTCGCGTATACGAAGTTGAAATAAATCTCGTCTCGTCCTTAAATTATCTTTTGATTGATCTGAAAGATCTAACATTCCCAAAATATTTTCCAAAACATTCTTCTCAATATGCATGACATCCAAATTATGACGAAGTTGTAAGTGTTTCCAGTATGGTAACTCTCTGAAAAAATACTTTGTTTCTTCCAACCACCGGCTACACTTTTCTTCGTTGTCCGTCCTAAACAACTGCTTCGTACAAGTAATTGTTGTTCCCAAATAATGTTGCCATTCACACGAACTAAGTCAAGTCGTTGCCCGTAAGGTGAGCCGTCAAATTTTTTATTACTTCTGCCCTTTGCCTTCTATGCTTCGGTGGAAGGAATCGACGATAACCCAAATAGCAATGCTTTATACTTCCAGACAGCCATGTCGAATGTGTTTTTTTCAAGACAGACAGGACATGCGAGTTTTCCCTTCGTACTCCAACCAGACAAATTTGCGTATGCGGGAAAGTCATTTATAGTCCACAACAATGCAACTTGTAATGTAAATATCTCTTTCCTACATGCATCATATGTAGGTATTCCAGTAGTCCATAAGACTTTTAGTTCATCCATTAACGGTTGTATGTACAAATCAATTGCATTGCCAGGACCTTTAGGATCAAGAATTAGTAGTGTCATCATCATAAATGATGAACTCATTGACATCCACGGTGGTAGATTGTAAACAATCAAAATCACGGGCCAAATACTGTAACTCAGACTCATATTACCAAACGGATTGAAACCATCTGAAGCTAATCCCAAGCGAACATTTCTCTCATCACTAGAGATATGCGGATATCTCTGATCAAATTTTATCCCTTCTTCTGCATCGGATGGATGTCTCATAACTCCATTAGCATCTCGTTTATTTGAACGAGAATGCCACATCATCCACTTTGCAGTTTTTTCTGACATGAAGAGACGTTTCAGCCTTGGAATTAATGGGAAGTATCGTAATATTTTCACTGACTTCTTCTTCCTCTTTAAATCATTTTTTTCCTTCTTTATACCTGGAAGCCTTACAATATGGACAACGAACTAAATCGGAATTCTCTCCTCGAAAAAGCATACAGTCATTAACACAAGCATCGATCTTCTCGTATTTCAGACCAAGCGATCGGAATCGTTGCTTCGCCTCTTTCCAATCCTTAGGATAATTCTGAGGATTATTCAATAACTTCCATATTAAAGCCAACACATCTGTCATCATTGCAGCAGTTGATCCGTTCCTTACTTTCATCTTAAACAACTCTAATAAAAACTGCAAACGTGTCATTTCCACCTCAGGAGTCAATATATCTTCTGCATCTGACAAACTACTCGAAAACCTATCGTCTACACCAATGTCTTGTGCCTCAGGTCTTCTTAAGTCGTCCATTAGTTCAAATAACTCGTGATCAACATTATTCAAGGTTTGTGTAGTGACTCCTGCATCTACACCCATATCCTCATCCATTCGCAAATCTATAACCTCTCCATGTTCAGTCCAAATGGAGTAATGTAACCAAAATCCGTTGAGTATAAGATGGTTATAGACTTCCTCTCTAACATCCCATTTAATATTCTTACATCTCACACATGGACAATAAATCTTAAGACCACCAAATTTCTTATTAACTCTTTCTATTTGAAATGCCCAATCCAAGAACGCGATCACTCCTCTCTTATATTGTTGAAAATCATCGTATCTCTTATCCATCCATGATTTATCCATTTTACTGTACAATCAGAACAAAATCCACCATTGTGTTATTATAGACAACAAGTTTTTCCACCCTAAACCCTAATCAAGTATTTCTCTTATACACAACAAGATTTTCTAGATCTATTATACACAACAACATTATATGTAATATACAACAAGCAATGTTTTATACAAATCATGTTTCATCCTATAACATGTTTCTCTATACAAATCATCCTATAACAATGTTAATATAGAACAAGCAATTTTTTTCTCTATCCTACAACAAGAAATTTCATCTTATTATACAACAAGCAATATTTTTCTCTATCCTACAACAAGATATTTCATCCTATTATACAACAAGCAATGTTTTTCTCTATCCTACAACAAGATATTTCATCCTAACATTGGGAAAAACCTATTATATTAAACAAATCAAACAACCCTAACATAACATCAAAAAAACTCATTCACATGGGGAAAAACATCCCTAACAAGAATATCAAGCAAAATAAACAAGAATAAACACAAAGGAGTGTTGATAGATACCAGAAAATGGGATTGACGAGGACGACAACCACGGAGAGGCCGGAGACGACGCCGGGGCGGCATGGGCGACGTTGGGCGGCGGGTTGAGAGGAGGGTAAAGTGAGAATGAACACAGGTCGAAGGGGTTTTTTTCGATCTTACCAATGGGGACGGTCGTTACAACCGTCCCCATTGGAGACGATCGGCGACGGTTCACTTAAGACCGTCCCCTTTGGTGGGTATAGGAGACGGTCTTCGGTGACCTTCCCCTTTGATCAGTCCATTGGCCTGATGTGACGCCAACAAAAGCGTAATGGGGATGGTCAGAACCGTCCCCAACGGACCTCCCAGGGCAGAGGGGACGGTCCTTAGTGACCGTCCCCTCTGTTCAGCCACTTAGGATAAATGACCGAAAGGCGACGCCAACAGAAGCGTATTGGGGACGGTCAGAAACGTCCCCAAAAGACCTGTTAGGGCAGAGGGGACGGTCCATGGTAACCGTCCCCTCTGGTCGCCCACTTAGGATAAAAGACCGGAGGCGACGCCAACAAAAACGTATTGGAGACGGTCATAACCGTCCCCAAAGAACCTGCCAGGGCAGAGGGGACGGTCCTTGGTGATCGTCCCCTCTGTTCAGCCACTTAGGATAAATGACCGGAAGCGACGCCAATAGAAGCGTAATTGGGACGGTCATAACCGTCCCCAAAGACCATCGCAAGGCAGAGAGGATGGTCGTTGTTGATCGTCCCCTCTGCCCGTCCACTTAGGTCCATTACCGGAGGCGACGCCAACAGAAGCGTATGCGGGACGGTCAAGACCGTCCCCAATGGGGCCCCTAGGCAGAGGGAACGGTCTTTACTGACCGTCTCTATTAAGTTATTACAAAAGGGGACGCCAACTCATATAGCGTCTCCTGATATGAAGTATTGGGGACGGTTATGTCATGACCGTCCCTAAAAGCTTTCATTAGGGACGGTCATTATATAACTGTCGCCAGTTGTCGTCTCCAAAGCTGGAACTTCCTGTAGTGCTTCCAGTATGAGGATGTACATGTATTAGGAATACTTTAGGGTGATGTGATCATAAATGATTGTATAACAATGACGCTTCCATTCCTAGGGAGTGATGAAACAGGTCTGGATTTTAGTGACTCCTCTCAGTAGAAAAGTAATCTGATCTTAGTCCAAAAGTTGGACATTGATCTGAATATGATTCAGATGCAATGAGAACATTAGATTTGCGGTCTTGATTTAGTCAAGCATCTATGGGAGGCCCGCGATCTGGATTTGAGATATGATCTCAATACCCATGTCACTATACGTGGAACAATACAATCGCCCTGTCCTTATCTCCAAGTATTTGCAGAGAAAGCGCATTATCCTTGAAAGAGTTCATGGATAATTCTATTGTTGATATATGTATTCGAGCATTGAGAAAATGGATAATTAAGTGTGATTTAATTATCATAAATAATATGAATTTGATTTATATTATAAAGAGAGTTATCTTAGATAATTAAATGTGATTTGATTATCAAAGATGTAAATAATGTGAATGTGATTCATATTATTTGAGCACATGAGAATAAGTTATCCAATATAATTAAATGTGATTTAATTGTTACGGATAAGAATAATGTGAATAGTAATATCCAATTATTCATAATATATTATAAATGTGATTTATAATGTATTAGAGAGAGCTAATTATAATTTATTTTTGTTGATTAATTATTATGTGTATTGGATACACATTGTGTAATTAATTGCCAATATAAATTATATGTTGTTTTGGGTTGTGAATATGATTCACAATTTTTCCATGGCAAGATTGCAATATTCTCAAATATAATTGTGAATTATTTTTGATGAATAAAATCCCAACAAAAAGTTGTTGGAAATAAATAAGAGAGAAAATCAAGGAGGCATGCAATCTCATGGAAATCCATGAGATTGCCTCCTTTAGGAAAGAGGTGGGCGGCACCCAATTCCTATATGGAATGGGTGGCCGTCCCCCCTTAATGTACATGGAGATGTAATACTCATGTATATTCTCTCCTTATTTATTTATGTGATTTTGCGATTGATTTATATTTGATTTTGTCAAATATATTTTAATCTAAAGTTTTTGGCTTACCAACAACAATCTTGACCATTGGATTGACATAAATCAATCTCATCCATTGATTTTATATGTCACATGGATTGAGATCCATGGATCCCAAAATCCTATAAATAGAGAGGCATACCTGATGAATACCCATTCATCACTCTTTATTCTTATATTTTAGCTACAAAAACCTATGCAAATGCATGTAGATACTTGTAAATAGGAATAATTAGCAAAAGCATGCATCTTGTAAAAACCTATAATTAGCATGTTTTTGTGCAAAAATAAAAGAATAAAGATGAAAAAGAAAAAGAGGGAAATATTTAGAATAAATATTGAGCAACCTAGCCCAAGGGAGGGCTCAGCATGGGCCTGACCGTATAAAAGCCAAAGTAGAGGGAGATAGGGGCTCATGTGTAAATATCCATGTAAATAAATAAATTATATTTTCCTCACCCAAAAATATGCTTGTACATATTTTGTATATATTTAGAAACTATTAAAAACAATCTAAAAATCTAAAAATCAAAAATTCAAAAATGCCCTTTCACCATGTACATAGACCATGCCTCCTTATGTATTTAACCTTGTAAATAAATTTATTTATTTTCAAAACCTTTTGTAACTATTCTATATTATATCGTGTAAATAAATAAAATAAAAAGAATCAAAACAAAAATCAAATAAAAATTACAAAATTAAAAATACAAAAATATATTGTACATATGCCATGTACATAGTTGTACATAACTATTTATTTCACCTATGTATATAAATAATTAAAATAAAATAAAAATATCCTCTTATTCCTCATTTTATTCTATAAATAAATAAAATATAAAATAGGAATAAAAATGTATAAAAATAACTAATTAAAAATCAAAATTAAAAACCCTATATTGTACATATACCTATATATAGCCCTATTATGTAAATACCTTATTTTTAATTTGAAAAATTAATTAAAAATCACCAAAAAATAGAAAAAATTAAAACAAAAATATTTCATGTTTTGAGTTTTAATTAAATCGGCCATTTGTTATTTTTAATTCAATTTCTAAATCTTTTCTGACGTGGCTGATTCCCATTGGTTCACGGGGGTTGTTGACCGCCCGGTCAACTCCCCCCTGTGGACCACTTCCCACGGGTCTGGTTCGCGGACCCGACTTCTCCCATTTATTCCCGCCAGACCCGATCACCATTTAGCCTAACCCAGGGTCCTAATCACTCCCCAGGTATCCGGGAATCTCGCCCGACATTGATCCTAGGGATCCGTGCTCAATCGAGCCGGACCCGAGCCCTTCTTCCCGGACCTGCACCCATATAAAATCCCAGCTCCGCCGCATTCATTGAGCATCTTTGGCTCCCCATTCTTTGTCCCGTGACCTCCACAGCAACCCTCGAGGTGACAGCTCTTGGTTGCCCGTGTCGCAGCGAGGAGGGAGTGGCCGGACCATCGATCCGGCGACTTAGCGCCGCCGTGCTCCGCCCATTGCAGGAGCTCGAGCCTCAGGACCAGACGACCTTCGAGGCTACGACCGGGAGCTACCTCAGCTCCAGCCTAGTCTACTTCGCCACCCAGGTAACCTTCTAGCTTTCCTATTTCGCCTAATTTCTAGGTTGCCCCAAATCGTAGCTCCGCCGAGTTCCGTCGATTCCGGCTATCTTGCATACCCTTTCGATCATCGGAACCCACGTTCACCATCGCCTTTCCTCCACGCACCTTCTCCGCCCCTTCGTTCAACCGAGCTCGCACAGGAGCTGGGGTTCGAGCTCCACCGTCCGTCGCTCGCCGGAGCTCGCTCATCCCGACGCACAGATCACCTTCACGCCGCCTAACCGGGTCGAGGCACTTTGCCCTTGACCCGCGACGCTTCTAAGCTACTTTGCAGGTCCATAGGAGGCCATCTGAGGCGTCCCTACATCCAGGCCAGGAGCTTCCCTCCGCCGACCTCGCCGGAGCCCCTCCAGCGCTCGGTTGGGCCATCGGAGGCCACCACCAGCTGCGGGACTTCATCGCGGACCTGTTCCGATCTTCAGAGGCAGCTGACGAGGACCACCGCGCTCGCACCAGGCCGGCGAAGCTCGCCGGCCAACTGTTCTTCCAGGATCCTCGAGCACCGTCCGATTGCCCTTAGCGCTCCAGTTCGCATCTTGACCGTCCATCCACGGAGGAGCAGTCACCGCCCGATCATTCAGAGGGGCGATCTGGACCGTTAGCGCAGAGAGAGAGACACCAGCACCCGAGGCCGTCAGATCTTCCACGTGTCTCCTCCACTGACGTCGATCAGGCCCATGTGCGGAAGGAGAAAGGCGCTTCCGTCCTCAGCCGTTAGATCTGCTACGTGGCGCACATCCGGCCGTCGACGTAATAAAGGGGTAATTTACCGTAGGCCCCCTCTTAGTTTATGCTTTACGTTTCAGTCCTGTAAATATTTTGTGCTTTTTATTTACGTTGGGTTATTTGCACATTGGACCTCGTGCTTTTTAGTATTTGCACTTATGCCCCTGTATGTGTGAGACACGTGCGTCGTCACGTGTAGTTTTGGTGTATTTGCGACTCTAGTCCTGTAGTTCTGGATGTTCTTTAATGAATGAAAACTTTTTGGTAATTGCATTTATGCCCCTGTGAGTGTTTAATTACGCATGTGCGCCTATTTTGTGGGTTAATTGCAGTACAGGCCCTGGACTTTTTGGTACGAGTTACCAAAAGGTCCTCAGACTTGTTTTTCTTACCAAAAGGTCCCTGAGTGCCCCAAGCACGCGCCGCGCGCGTGCGTTGCTGGGTTAATTGCACCTGGACCCCTAGAACTTTGGGTATTTGCACTTCAGTCCCTGTGCACAGTGCCCTCTTTTGATTTTTGAATAAAATATCAAATCACCTCCAAATTCGATGAAAATTTGAAACATGGCTCCTGCCATGTTGTAGGATTTTTGAGAATTTTTGAGGACATTTTTGATTTTATTTGTTATTTTTAAAAATTCAAAAACCTCTATTTTAGCCACTGTCTAGAATTAAAAATCTCAAAAAAATATAAAAACCCACTCAAAAATTCCACAAAAATTAGGTACTGTTTCTTTTGAGTTTCTTGATTTTCTAGCCAATTTTGGCTATTTTTCATTGCTTAAAAACCCTAAAAACTCAAAAACACCTAAAAATTCATAAAAATTCTAGTAAATAATCTAAAAACCCAAAAACAATAATCTTGGTGCTCAAATTTTTCTAGTTTTCTCTAGTATACAGGAAAATTACCTCCAGGTCCCTCTGAGATCCTTAAATATTTTATCTTTGGGTTTTGGGCCTGGCTGGACAGTGCCTTGCATTTTCAGTACTGTTTGATTTTTAGAAAATAGAATACACATTATAAAAATCCCAAAAATTCACCAAAACACTAAAAAAACCTGAAAAACATAAAAACATTTTTGTTTGAATTTTTGCTTGATTTTTGACACATTAAATAATTAGTTGAAGCTTGCTTGATTTTGTGTCTCTTTTATTTTCTTCACATTTTAAAAATCCAAAAATATAAAAAAATCACTAAAAATCATTAAAAAGACTTGTCTTTTATTTTATTTTATTTTTACTACTTCGTAGGCCTTTGGCCAACCCGTGCTCCTTGAGTTCGACCCTGGGTGCTATACCAGGTTAATCTCATAGCGGGACCGCTTCACGTTTTGTTTTGATCTTTGATTTATTTAGCGGTTCGATCTTTTTCTTGATATACTTAGTCTGAGTGATTGAGGTCACAACGACCAATTTTGTACCTTTACCTTAGTCACTTAGACGGTTATCAGAATGGCGCCGTTGCCGGGGAGCACGGCTTAGTAGTTCTTTTTGTTTTTATTTTCGTTTTTGTTTTCACGGCTTTTCGCGGCTTTTGTATCTATTTTCTTTTTGTTTTATTTTGATTTATTTTTCATTCTCTTTTATTTTTATTTTTGTTTTATTTTGTGTGTTTATTTTATTTTCCATTTTTGCATATATACCCTCACTTTTATTTTCATTTCTTTTTCTTTATTATTTGATTAGTCTTGTCGGTCTGACCACTCTTCTCTTTGTCTTGCGAGGGCTCGAGGACCGCGGAGGCGACTTTCGAGGAGCCGGTGCAGCCGAGGAACTTGGAGGCGGCTTCCTTCTGAACGAAGCCGCAGGAGAGAGCGAGAGAGAGAGTTGAGTGGGTGAGGTTAGATTAGGATTTTATTTTTTATTCTATTATTATTGTAATAATACAGGGACACTTGGACTGTTTGGACTTGGACTTCTACCGTAGCGGGTCTGTTTCGCCGAGCACCGGTGTGCTCGCGGGACCCTTTAGGACTTGCGCGGTTTTTCGCGGTTTTCTTCGCGGCTTTCTTTTTCTTTCTTACTGTCTTTTCCGGTTTTTCGCGGTTTTTGCTCGAGCCCCTAGACTTAGGATTTTCTGGTGAATGTGCCGTAATTAGTAGGATCCACACACCTAATTGCATATCTGTTCCTATAGATCGTAATTGGACCTACTTAAAATCAATAATAAAAATAACCGACTCGCTAGCCTCCGTAGCCTACGTGCCGTAGCCCGTCCTGTAAAGCGCTTTCTCCTACCCCCGATTTGTCGGACAGAGGAGGGACGGGCCAAGACCGGACTCTTTGGCTTGGAGGTCGGTGACCGGTTAGACGGTTCTTCGCTAGAAGTTGCTCGTCTAGGACTCGGCTTTACCGCTGCATCATTTAGGTTAGTTTAAATTCTGTCTTTACTTTTATGCGCGGATCATATTGCATGTATAGAGCTGGAGCAAGGTACGCATTTCTGACTTTGCATGCATCATTGATTTCTCGTGCATCGGCTTTTTCGACTTCTCCCCCCTGTTTTGGACTTAATAATCAGGAGAATCGAAAAATTCGTTAGGCCATTTGTTTGTTTTGAAAAAGACTAAAAAGAGAAACCATAAAATTGGGACTGCTAAAATTATTGATCTTAAAACCCGCTCACCCTAAAAATTTTGTCTTGGGGAGAGCAACCCCCTCATTGTTTGGTTTGGATGCGCGAGAGAGTGACCCGCACACTAGGTAGAGCCCCCCGTTGCTAAACCCGACTGATTACCGACTCTTCCGTGCGGGCCAGTCGGTTGGGTTAGCAGCGGATATCCCAACAGGTCACGTAAGCGCTCTGATATTTGTGTGGTCTCCAAAATGAAATTGACAAGATAATTTAACCGAACTTTCACGGTCTTCAGCTCGCGTTGCGTTGGTGAACCGGGGGTTTGTTTTCAGATCATAATTTTTCCAGATCTCATCCGCCCTACTCGCCAGATCAAGATGATGGGTAGACGATCTCTTAGGCAGCCTCTGGTTGCACCGCTTTCGGGCGCGTCTACCTCCTCATCTAGGTTGGCTCGTGAGAGCTCAGACCCGCTCTCCGAGCCCGAGTACGACTCCACCCTGTTCCCCCTCGACCCCCTTTCTGACCTTCCTGAGAGACACGAGCCCGAGGAGAGATTGATACATTTGACAGCACCTGAGCTGGGCTCGTTTGATTTTGCAGACGTCGCTATGGCCGACAGTTCAGACGATCACTCCCGACAGCCCGAGCACTTTGTTTTAGACCAGGGAGCGATCAACTCCACCCTGATCGCATCACTTGAGACCGTTCAGCAGCAGCTCCGCGATCAGGGAGCATTCATGATAGAGATGAGGAGAGAGTTGGAGAGGCTCAGAGCAGAGCGAGACCGACAGAGCGAGCCCGATGAGCCCGATGATGCAGATGCACGTGCAGCAGCAGCCGCAGCAGTAGCCGCGGCCGCCGCAGCGGCAGCCGCCGCGGCAGGAGGACCACCGAGACCGATGCGGGAGTTGCACAACCCCGGATCTACACTGATGCACCATTGGGTGGTGGTTCCAGCTATCGTGGGGGACTTCAAGTTCCCCCCGAACACCTTGAAGATGCTTCCTCGGTTCCATGGACTTGCTACAGAGGAGCCCCACCTCCACCTCCAGGAGTTTCTGATGATTTGCAGCACTGTCCACGACCGGCATGTGGACCAAGACACGATCAGGATGATCGCCTTCCCCTTTTCACTGGCAGACAGAGCAGCCACCTGGCTGAAACACTTGGGGAAGTTTGTCTACACCTGGGAGCAGCTCCGCACCGAGTACTTGAACAAGTACTATCCACTCGGGCGGACGAATGCAGCGAGGGCCCTGATCAGCAACTTCTCCATGTTCCCCAACGAGCAGTTTCACGAGGCTAGGGAGAGGTTCCGAGAGATTCTGGACAGATGCCTGCACCACGACATCACGAAGCTGAACCTTGTGCAGAGCTTCTTCAGCGGGTTCACACCAGAGCTACAGGGCTGATGAATACCCATTCATCACTCTTTATTCTTATATTTTAGCTACAAAAACCTATGCAAATGCATGTAGATATGTGTAAATAGGAAAAGTTAGCAAAAGCATGCATTTTTGTAAATCTATATAATTAGCATGTTTTTGTGCAAAAATAAAAGAATAAAGATGAAAAAGAAAAAGAGGGAAATATTTAGAATAAATATTGAGCAACCTAACCCAAGGGAGGGCTCAGCATGGGCCTGACCGCATAAAAGCCAAGTAGAGGGAGATAGGGGCTCACATGTGTATATACTTGTAAATAAATAAATTATATTTTCCTCATCCAAAAATATGCTTGTATATATTTTGTATGTATTTAGAAGCTATTAAAAACAAGATAAAAATCTAAAAATAAAAAAAAACCAAAAATACCCTTACACCATGTGCATAAACCACCCCCCTTATCGATTTCACCTTGTAAATAAATTTATTTATTTTCAAGACTTTTTGTAAATATTCTATGTATATATTGTAAATAAAATGAATAAAAAGAAACAAAACAAAAATCAAATAAAAATTACAAAATTAAAAACACAAAAATATATTGTATATATACCATGTACAAAAATGTATATATCTATTTATTTCACCTATGAATATAAATAATAAAAATAAAAAAAAAATAGCCTTTTATTCCTCATTTTATCCTATAAATAAATAAAATATAAAATAGGAATATAATGTATAAAAATAAATAATTAAAAATCAAAATTAAAAATCATATATTATATATATACCTATGTATAGACCTATATTGTATATACCTTATTCTTATTTCCAAAAATTAATTAAAATTCACAAAAAAATAGAAAAAATTAAAACAAACATTTTTTATGTTTTGAGTTTTTCATGAATCGGCCATTTCCTATTTTATTTTGAATTTTCAAATCTTTATGACGTGGCCCTTCCCCATTGGTCCACGGGGATTGTTGACCGCCCGGTCAACTCCCCCCGCGGACCTTCCCCTTTCGCGGATCGGGCTGTCGACCCGATTTCCTTGATTTTTCCCAGCTCGATCCGCCTGCCAATCGCGCAAACCCAGGGTCCTAATCCTTCTGCGTACATCCGAGATCCTCGCCCGGAGGTTTGCATGGGGATCCGCGCTCCGAGCTTCACGCCCGACTCTGATCTAGCCGGACCCCTAGCACTATATAGACTGAGCTCCGCCGCACTCCAGATCCATCTTTGGCTCGCCACTCTCATTCCCGTGACTGAGCCAGAGATGTACCCAGTCATCATCTCCGCCGAGTTGATTGGAGAGCAGGAATCCCGTTTGATGGGGGTTCTTGAAAAGAACCGCAAGGCGATCGGATGGAGCGTAGCAGATCTCCATGGGATTAGTCCATCAGTGTGCTCCCACCATATCTATCTCGAGGATGGGGCGAAGCCGTCGCGTGAGTTCCAGCGGCGTCTGAACCCCAACCTGAGAGAGGTCGTGATGAAGGAAATATCAAAGTGGTGGGGTGCAGGTTTTATTTATCCCATTTCCGACTCCAAGTGGGTCAGCCCCTTGCATGTGGTGCCCAAGAAGACGGGCATCACGACTGTGATCAGTGAGTCGGGAGAGGAGATCGCTACACGAGTACCCACCTCTTGGAGGGTTTGCGTTGACTACAGGAGACTCAACCAAGCCACCAAGAAGGACCATTTCCCCCTGCCTTTTATTGATCAGATCATTGAGAGACTGGCAGGGAGGAGCCATTATTGCTTCCTGGATGGGTACTCGGGCTACAACCAAGTGGCCATCGCTCCTGAGGATCAGGAGAAGACCACCTTTACCTGTCCCTTCGGCACATATGCTTTTCGACGCATGCCATTTGGGCTATGCAATGCCCCTGCGACTTTTCAGAGGTGCATGCTGTCGATCTTCTCGGACATGGTAGGGGAGTGTTTGGAGGTCTTCATGGATGATTTTTCGATCTACGGCGATGGATTTGATTCTTGTCTTGACTGCCTAGATCGAGTACTCCAGCGATGTATTGAGTATCACTTGGTGCTATCTTGGGAGAAGAGTCACTTCATGGTGACTCAAGGGACGGTGCTTGGCCACATCATCTCCAACAGGGGCATGGAGGTTGATCCGGCCAAGGTTGATGTCATTAGGAAACTCGCACCACCGTCCAATCTGAGGCAGTTACGGTCATTTCTGGGGCACGTTGGATTTTATAGGAGATTCATTCAGGATTTCAGCAGGATTGCCCGGCCGTTGACCGACCTCTTGACGAAAGACACCGAGTTCCTTGTCGATGACAAGTGTCTTTCGTCGTTTGCTACTCTCCAGCAGTGTGTGATTGAGGCTCCTGTCCTCCAGCCGCCTGATTGGTCTCTCCCAGTCGAGATCATGACGGACGCCTCCGATTTTGCCGTAGGGGCAGTGCTGGGACAGAGGAGGGATGGAGTGCCATTTGCTATACACTACGCTAGCCGCACATTGGATTCCGCCCAGCGGAATTACACGGTCACAGAGAAGGAGATGCTAGCCGTAGTGTTTGCCCTGGATAAGTTCAGATCGTATATCATTGGATCTAGAGTGACTTTGTTTACAGATCACATCGTATATCATTGGTCTCAGCCCCGTCTTCAGTCGCGAGGCGACGCCGGCAGCAGCAGCAGCTCGTCCCAGCGCTCCAGCACCCCAGTGCAGCCTAGACAGGTTCACCTTGTACAGGCGGAGCCGTACCAGCAGCCGCAGCCCACCTACCAGTCTCCACCATCTCCAGAGATGCAGATGGTGGTCTACCAGCCGGACCAGCCCTTGGCAGTACTCCCGCCAGCCCCCTTTGATGCCGAGCCGTTGATGGATGTCAACGGGATCTGGTACGACCATCCCCAGCCTGGGATCCGACGAGACCATCCCGGATTCAGGTGGGGGAGTGGTGGTGCCCAGCCCCAGCAGCAGCCGTCAGGACAGGGAGGGCAGTACTCCCAGCAGAGAGACCATCACCAGCCGCAGCAACAGCCCCCAGTGTACCACCAGCAGTCGTCCTACGGTCCGCGTCCCTATCAGCAGCAGGGACAGCCTTGGAGACGTGAGCAGCAGGCTCACCAGGGATACCAGCACCAGCAGCACCCTCCATCCTACCCCTCTCACCCACAGCAGTTTCAGCAGCCTCACCCACAGAGAGGCCACCCGTCGGGCTCCCATGAGAGCCCCGCTTTGGATGACATCACCCGCCTCCTCACGGACCAGCAGGCCACATTCAGAAGGGAGATGGACGAGTTCCGCCAGGAGATGCGGGACCTGGTGAGAGGGAAGGCCGCCATACCAGCCCAGATAGAGCCGAATCCGAACAGCCTCAAGCGGAAGTCTGAGCAGGTAGTACATACTGAGTCAGCCACTCCTAGTGACCCATTTGATGATACATCTTCGGATTTATTTGATGCTGATTTTGTCACACTTAGGAGCGGTAGGACCCCAGCAGGCGGCGGCGCCTCATCTGAGCACCATCCCGAGGCGCCACAGGAGGAGGAGGAGAGCGGTACTGAGGCCGCTCCAGATGATGACGGTGGTACTGAGGCCACCAAGGATGCTGATCCCACCGGCGGTACTGAGGCCGCCACTTCACCAGATCTAGGAGGTGGTACTGATGCCACCCATCCAGCCGAGCCAGCCAGCGGTACTGATGCCGCACGACGTCTACCTTCAGCAGCAGCAGAGCAGCCAGCCCATGGTGGTGCTGAGGCCACCGGTGTTTGTATAGAGAGATCTGATATTTTTCCTCGTGTCCATGTATCTCGGAATTCTGCTATGAATAAAGGAAAAGGTTTACTTTCTTCTGGTCCCACTGTGGTGCGTGATGTATGTGTGGATCCGGTCCTTGAACCGTCTAGACCTTTTCCTAGTCCTTCATCTGAGAAGGACCCAGTGATCCCCTTTCTAGATCCCTTCAGATGGGGAAGGGGAAGAAAAATGATCCAAAAAAGAGAGAGCTTGAGGAGTTCAGCCAGAGCATGATAGATCGGTTTCACATTCAGCTGACCCTCCAGGAGGCTTTGCAGCACATCCCCCTTCTCCAGAGATCTTTGAGAGAGAGGACTACAGTCAGGAGAAGGAGGAGGAACCACACTTCAGAGATACATGTGCTGACCAAAGCCACGTGCTTTGCGATCCAGAACCGACTGCCAGCCAAAAGGCCAGATTCAGGGGCCCCGTATGTCAGATGCCAGATTAGTGAGCAGTGGTTCGACCGTACTCTTCTAGATAGCGGATCGTCGATCAACCTTCTTCCGGCAGCCCTTCTCGACCGCTTTGAGTTGGGCACTCTTCGACAGAGCAGGACAGTCCTTCAGTTCGCTGATCGATCTGTCAAGAGGACGAAGGGGTTATTACGAGACGTTATCGTCACGATTCAGGGCCTGCAATTTCCCGTGGACTTCGTAGTGTTGGACATGGAGATCCCTGAGTCAGTGACCGATACCCCCATCATCCTTGGTCGTCCGTTCTTGGCCACAGCCAAGGCGGTGAGTGATCATGATAGCGGGAAGGTGTACTTTCGCGTCCAGGGCGAGAGTATACAAATAGAGACGGTCGGGGACTATAGAGCCAGATTCAGATCCCGCTCAGATGCGAGTACCGATTCAGAGCAGCTGACAGACGCAGAGCCAGACATCCACCAGGACTGTGATTTTGTGATCACAGATGATGAGGCAGCTTGGGCAGACCTTGAGACACAGACCACCCTCTCACTTTCAGACACAGCTGATGCAGAGATGACAGCAGAGGAGAGTCTGGATAGCGCAGACCTGGTTCAGGATACCATTGTGGCAGCAGAGCCGGTCCTTGATCGCAGCACGATGATTTGTGATGGTGGTGCTGATGCCACCTTGTTTTCTGGTGGTACTGATGCCACCGATTCTGATGCAGATCCCTCGGATTCAGAGTCTGATTGGGCCGATTGCTATGATCAGATGCCAGACTTGAGTCCATCTGAGCCTATTGATGAGGAGGAGGTAGATGCAGAGCCGAGCAGAGACAGTGCAGTTGAGCAGCCTTCTCCCGATCCAGTTTGCGAGAGTACACTTTCACTTTCCCAGGCAGATTTGGCCGATCTTGCAGCGTTCACTCAGTTTCTTCCACAGCCAGATTTGCCGGCACCCAGCATTCCAGAGCTGAAGCCGCTCCCTACTTCGCTGAAGTATCGATTCCTTGCGGGCGATCCAGAGATGTACCCAGTCATCATCTCCGCCGAGTTGACTGGAGAGCAGGAATCCCGTTTGATGGGGGTTCTTGAAAAGAACCGCAAGGCGATCAGATGGAGCGTAGCAGATCTCCATGGGATTAGTCCATCAGTGTGCTCCCACCACATCTATCTCGAGGATGGGGCGAAGCCGTCGCGTGAGTTCCAGCGGCGTCTGAACCCCAACCTGAGAGAGGTTGTCATGAAAGAAATATCGAAGTGGTGGGGTGCAGGTTTTATTTATCCCATTTCCGACTCCAAGTGGGTCAGCCCCTTGCATGTGGTGCCCAAGAAGACGGGCATCACGACTGTGATCAGTGAGTCGGGAGAGGAGATTGCTACACGAGTACCCACCTCTTGGAGGGTTTGTGTTGACTACAGGAGACTCAACCAAGCCACCAAGAAGGACCATTTCCCCCTGCCTTTTATTGACCAGATCATTGAGAGACTGGCAGGGAAGAGCCATTATTGCTTCCTGGATGGGTACTCGGGCTACAACCAAGTGGCCATCGCTCCTGAGGATCAGGAGAAGACCACCTTTACCTGTCCCTTCGGCACATACGCTTTTCGACGCATGCCATTTGGGCTATGCAACGCCCCTGCGACTTTTCAGAGGTGCATGCTGTCGATCTTCTCGGACATGGTAGGGGAGTGCTTAGAGGTCTTCATGGACGATTTCTCGGTCTACGGCGACGGATTCGACTCCTGTCTTGACTGCCTAGACCGAGTACTCCAGCGATGTATTGAGTATCACTTGGTGCTATCTTGGGAGAAGAGTCACTTTATGGTGACTCAAGGGACAGGTGCTTGGCCACATCATCTCCAACAGGGGCATGGAGGTTGATCCGGCCAAGGTTGATGTCATTAGGAAACTCACACCGCCGTCCAATCTGAGGCAGTTACGGTCATTTCTGGGGCACGTTGGATTTTACAAGAGATTTATTCATGATTTTAGCAGGATTGCCCGACCGTTGACCGACCTCTTGACGAAAGACACCGAGTTCCTTGTCGATGACAAGTGTCTTTCGTCGTTTGCTACTCTCCAGCAGTGTGTGATTGAGGCTCCTGTCCTCCAGCCGCCTGATTGGTCTCTCCCATTCGAGATCATGACGGACGCCTCCGATTTTGCCGTAGGGGCGGTGCTGGGACAGAGGAGGGATGGAGTGCCATTTGCTATACACTACGCTAGCCGCACATTGGATTCCTCCCAGCGGAATTATACAGTCACAGAGAAGGAGATGCTAGCCGTAGTGTTTGCCCTGGATAAGTTTAGATCATATATCATTGGATCTAGAGTGACTTTGTTTACAGATCACACCGCCATCAGGTACCTCATGGCAAAGAAGGATGCCAAGGCTAGACTGACTAGATGGATCCTTCTACTCCAGGAGTTCGACATTGAGATCAAGGATAAGCCTGGAGTCAAGAATGTGGTGGCGGACCATCTCTCCCGATTAGAGCAGCCTGAGGAGACTGAGCAGATTGATCCTATCCGAGATACCTTCCCAGATGAGGCGATCCTTGCTATCGCCTCACTCCCTTGGTACGCTGATATTGTGAACTTTCTCGTTGATGGGAAAGTCCCACAAGATTGGCCCAGGCAGAGGCTTGAGACCTTCCTAGCGAAGGCCAAGTCTTACCATTGGGAGGATCCCATCCTTTACCACGAGGGAGGGGATAGCGTCTGGCGTAGGTGTATTCCTCAGGAGGAACACCATAGCGTCCTCACTTACTGCCACAAGCTTGAGGCAGGAGGACATCATTCTGGGAGGAGAACGGCACAGAAAGTGCTCCAATCCGGCTTGTGGTGGCCTACCCTCTTCAAGGACTCAGATGAGTTCGTGAAGAGGTGTACTGACTGTCAGAGGATGGGCACTTGTGGACAGCGTGATATGATGCCGATGCAGCCCATTCACTTCTGTGAGGTTTTTGACGCATGGGGCATCGATTTCATGGGTCCATTCCCTAAGAGTCAGGGATTCGAGTACATTCTGTTAGCCATGGATTATGTGAGTCGTTGGGTGGAGGCTATCCCCGCCCGAGCCGCTGATGCGAGGACAGTTTGCAGATTTCTGAGGAAGCATATCATCACGCGGTTCGGGGTTCCACGAGTTCTGATTTCTGATGGGGGATCTCACTTCATCAACGACCAGGTGAAGGCACTTGCTAGCGAGTTCGGCATAGACCATCGTGTTGCTACACCATACCATCCACAGACGAATGGTCTAGCCGAAGTGTCGAATAGGGAGATCAAGACTATTCTGCAGAAAGTCGTCCGCCCTGACCGAAAGGATTGGTCACAGCTTTTGGACTCGGTCTTGTGGGCATATAGGACGTCTTTCAAGACACCTTTGGGTACATCTCCCTTTCGCCTCGTGTATGGCAAGCCATGCCATTTACCTGTTGAGCTGAGGCACAAGTCACTTTGGGCAGTCACAGATATTTTGATGGATCCAGATGGTATAGGAGACCAGAGGAGGGCAGAGCTAGCTGCCCTGGAGGAGCTTAGAGATGCAGCTTTCTCAAGCAGCCTACATTATAAGGAGAGAGTCAAGGAGTGGCATGATTCTCATATTAGCCACAAACATTTTGAGATTGGACAGAGAGTATGGCTGTTTGATGCGAGGCTTAGACTATTTCCAGGGAAGCTACAGAGCAAATGGAAAGGACCTTATCTGGTTCGGAAGGTACACGACAACGGTAGCATCGACATATCTGAGTTGTCTTCTGAGAGTACCTTCCGAGTGAATGGCCAGCGGCTCAAGCCATTTCTAGATCATGAGCCGCAGGTCGTTGATATTGCCCCTATTCATTTTGCGTGAGATGTGGTCTTTGACTCACATCTAATGCATCTCACGCCTGAGCTTTACTGATCCTCCGCTGTATATAGATCCAGATGTCCATATCACCACATTCCTTAGTCCCACATCCCTTTCTTCATCTTATGATTATGCTATACTTAGGGTGTACTTTACCCTAAGTATAGGGGGGATGTGAGACATTTCGGGTATTTCTTTTGTTTCTGTCTACCCCTGTTTTGCTGCCTATACTTAGGGGCATTTCACCCTAAGTATAGGGGGGGGTAGACCCTGTACATTCTCCACTCGGTCTTCCCTTCGTGTACAGCCTGCTATACTTAGGATTACTTGATCCTAAGTATAGGGGGAAGACCCGAGGACCTCTTGACTTTTCATTATCTTTTGTATAGCCTTCCTTTTCACTTCCCTATACATAGCATGAGTTATGTCTTCTTCATCGCTCTTGACTCTGAGGACATCGTTCGAGCTAAGTATAGGGGGGTGTGTATATATTTCATATATACTTTAGCCATAACTCGTACTTTGTGTGAGTGTGTTAATAAATAAAAATGGCTAAAAACCACAAAAATTAAAAATTTTTCATGTACATAATCTTCTTTCATTTGCACATACATAGCTAGTGTACAAATTATTTTTGTAAAAATGATTTCAAAAATCTTTTGTGTAAAGCTTGTGTAAATATTTTTGTATCAAAATTATGTATATAGTACAAAATTTTTCCAAAATGTTTTGAAAAATCAAAAGTTTGCAAAAATCTTGTGTAAATGTGTGTAAATATCTTTTTGCAAAACTTGCACTTCATGCATCATCATTCATGATTTCAAAACATTTTTCAAAAATTTTTGCATGATTGTAAAATTTGTGTAAATATGCATCTTTTTGTACATATGTATATAGTTTTTCTGGATTACAGTTGACATTTAAACTAGCCTGGAATCAAATTGAGAAATGGAGCTTGATTAAGATCTTAATCCACCTAATTTCTAAGAGGAACCTTATAGGGCTTAGGTTTAAGGCTTTTCAGGTCCATGGTGACTTAATTCTTTGAGTCCACTAGGCTGTGATCACATGTCATCTCAATGAGCCTAAGTAGAGCACTTAACAACAACACATGACTCATATAGAGTATGGCTTTACTTGGACAACCGCACTATGCACCGAGCTCTCTATGGATGAGGTGGTGAGGAGGCAGTCTTCCTTGGCTTGGGGTAGCATATGAGGGTAGTACTTCTAGGCGGAACCTCTCTTCTTCATTTAGTGAAGGAAGTGCGTCTCAACTTGGTCTGGTTGCCATGAAGTCTAACGACGGGAGTTGTGGGTTGCAATAAAGCTTCAAAAGAGGGATAGTCTACTGGCTCAAGAGGAAAAACTCCTTGTATATATGCTGCACATGCACATTTTGTATAGATGCACTCGAAAAAAAAATGCAAAAAGAAAAGAACTCCAAAAAAGTGGTGGGTCTGAGAGAAAATGATAATCCCACCGGAGTATGTATATAAGTGCAATAAGCAAAGCTTGGTTTCATGATCCACCTGTTGTAGCTTGCAGCAGGGAGACTTGGCTACACTGGTCAAGCTCCCAAGGGTACTTGGCTACACTGGCCTTGACCCATTCTCTTCTTCCCCCTCTTCTTGAGCCGGTTGTACTTGAACATAGAAGGGAATACCCCGCTCCTCGAGGAAAGAGTGGCCAGATTGAGGTCATAGAGTTACCTTGTTGGGGAGGGTTGTCAAGTTGCCATTTCTGAGGTGGAGAGCTTAGACCTCACTTTCACAGGACAAGAAAAGATTCATGGTCTTCAGGGTTTGTGATTGATGACTTGTTCTGATCTGGAGCATTGAGGAGTCTTGGTTATAGAATAGTGGAACTTAGAGGCTGTTAGGTTTTAAGCTTAAGTCTAAATAAGGTTCCGACACATCAATAATCCAAAGATCTGATTGAGCTCCATACCTCAATTTAATGAAGGCAAGTTTAATAATCAACCTTGATCCATGTACATTCTTTTTTCTTTTTCTTTTTCCTTCCTTTTCACTTCTTTTTCAAATAAGTGTTTGCTAAGGGACTAGCAAAGTATAGTATAGGGGGGTGATGAATACCCATTCATCACTCTTTATTCTTATATTTTAGCTACAAAAACCTATGCAAATGCATGTAGATATGTGTAAATAGGAAAAGTTAGCAAAAGCATGCATTTTTGTAAATCTATATAATTAGCATGTTTTTGTGCAAAAATAAAAGAATAAAGATGAAAAAGAAAAAGAGGGAAATATTTAGAATAAATATTGAGCAACCTAACCCAAGGGAGGGCTCAGCATGGGCCTGACCGCATAAAAGCCAAGTAGAGGGAGATAGGGGCTCACATGTGTATATACTTGTAAATAAATAAATTATATTTTCCTCATCCAAAAATATGCTTGTATATATTTTGTATGTATTTAGAAGCTATTAAAAACAAGATAAAAATCTAAAAATAAAAAAAAACCAAAAATACCCTTACACCATGTGCATAAACCACCCCCCTTATCGATTTCACCTTGTAAATAAATTTATTTATTTTCAAGACTTTTTGTAAATATTCTATGTATATATTGTAAATAAAATGAATAAAAAGAAACAAAACAAAAATCAAATAAAAATTACAAAATTAAAAACACAAAAATATATTGTATATATACCACGTACAAAAATGTATATATCTATTTATTTCACCTATGAATATAAATAATAAAAATAAAATAAAAATAGCCTTTTATTCCTCATTTTATCCTATAAATAAATAAAATATAAAATAGGAATAAAATGTATAAAAATAAATAATTAAAAATCAAAATTAAAAATCATATATTATATATATACCTATGTATAGACCTATATTGTATATACCTTATTCTTATTTCCAAAAATTAATTAAAATTCACAAAAAAATAGAAAAAATTAAAACAAACATTTTTTATGTTTTGAGTTTTTCATGAATCGGCCATTTCCTATTTTATTTTGAATTTTCAAATCTTTATGACGTGGCCCTTCCCCATTGGTCCACGGGGATTGTTGACCGCCCGGTCAACTCCCCCCGCGGACCTTCCCCTTTCGCGGATCGGGCTGTCGACCCGATTTCCTTGATTTTTCCCAGCTCGATCCGCCTGCCAATCGCGCAAACCCAGGGTCCTAATCCTTCTGCGTACATCCGAGATCCTCGCCCGGAGGTTTGCATGGGGATCCGCGCTCCGAGCTTCACGCCCGACTCTGATCTAGCCGGACCCCTAGCACTATATAGACTGAGCTCCGCCGCACTCCAGATCCATCTTTGGCTCGCCACTCTCATTCCCGTGACCTCCAGAGCAATCACCGAGGTGACAGCTCGCGTTTTCCCCTGTTGCAGTGAGGAGAGGGTGCCCCGGTCACTGATCCGGCAGCTTCGCGCCGCCGTGCTCCGCCACTCAGCCGGAGCTCGAGCCTCAGGCCTTGACGCCCTTCGAGGCGACGACCAGGAGCTAACCAAGCTCCAGCATAGTCTCCCACTTCGCCCAGGTAACCATTTAGCTGTTCCATTTCGTTTAATTTCGAGTTACCCCCAAATCGACTCTCCGACGTATTCCTTTGATTCCGGCTATATCGAGTATCATTTCGATCATCGGGACACACCGTCACCTTCGCCACTCCCTCACGCACGTTCTTCGCCCGACCATTCAACCCAGCTCGCCCCGGAGCTAGGATTCGAGCTCCACCATCCCCAGCTCGCCGGAGCTCATCCGCCCCGCCGCATCGATCACCCTCACGCCGCTTCATCGGGTCGAGGCACTTTGCCCTCGACCCACGAAGCTTCTGGTGCGTTTTGCAGGTCAAAAGGAGGGCATCTGAGCCCCCCTCACATCTAGACCAGGAGCTCGCCGTCGCCGACCTCGCCGGAGCCCCTCCAGGGCTCGGCCGGGTCATCTGAAGCCACCACCAGCTGCGGGACTGCACCGCCGATCTTCTCCGATACTTGGAGGCAGCTGAGGAGGTCCCGGGCACGCGCACGAAGCCGGCGAAGCTCGCCGGCCGAGTGTTCTTCCAGTATCCTCCTTCACCGTCCGATCGGCCCCTCCGCTCCAGTTTGCATCTCGATCGTCCATCCATGGAGGAGCAGCAGCCGTTGATCATCTCGAGGGGCTGATCCGGACCGTCAGAGCAGAGAGAGAGAACCACCTGAGACCTGACCCGTCCGATCTTCCACGTGGCTCCCTCTGGAGCGTCGATCAGGCCCACGTGCTGCAGGAGAAAGAGGCGCCAGGCACCTGAACCGTTGGATTCGCCACGCGTCCGCCATCGAGCCGTCGACTTAATAAGGGGTAAATTACTTAGGCCCCCTCTTAGCTTTTTGTTTTACGTGTCAGTGCTGTAAATATTTTAGTAGTTTTATTTACGTAGGGTAATTTGCACCTTGGACCTCGTGCTTGCTTAGTTTCGCATTTATACCCCTGTGTATGTGATCTCACGTGCTTCGCCACGTGCTTGTTTGGGTTATTTGCATCTTTTTATCCTGTAGTTCTGTTGGGTTATTGAATGAAGAAATACTTTCTGGTATTTGCATTTGTGCCCCTGTGAGCCTTTTATTCACGCATGTGCGGATTTTAGTGGGATATTTGCATCCAAGCCCCTGGACTTTTGGTATGAGTTACCAAAAGGTCCAAGAACTTGGTTTTTATTACCAGAAGGTCCCTGAGTGCCCCAGGCACGCGCCACGCACGTGATTTGCTGGGAAAATTGCACCTGGACCCCCAGAGCTTTGGGTATTTGCACTTAAGTCCCTGTGCACAGTGCCCCCTTTTTGATTTTTGAATAAATATCAAACCACCTCCAAATTCGATGAAAATTTGACACATGGCTCCTGACATATTGTAGGATTTTTGAGAATTTTTGAGGACATTTTTTATTTTATTTAGTTTTTTTAAAAATTCAAAAACCTTCTTTTTAGCTACTGTCTAGATATAAAAATCCCAAAAAAATATAAAAACACCTCCAAAAATTCTAAAAAAATTAGTTACTGTCTATTGTTTGTTGTTTGATTTTCTAGCCAATTTTGGCTATTTTTCGTTGCTTAAAAATCCTAAAAATTGAAAAACACCTAAACACTTATAAAAATTAGAATAAATAATCTAAAAATCCAAAAACAATAATTTAGGTGCCCAAATTTTCCTTATTTTTTCTAGAATACAGGAAAATTACCTCCAGGGCTATCTGAGATCCTTAAATATTTTATTTTTGGGTTTCAAGACTTGCTGGACAGTACCTAGGCTTTTTAGCACTGTTTGATTTTTAGAAAATAAAATATACATTAGAAAATTACCAAAAATTCACCAAAAACACTAAAAAATCTAAAAAACATAAAAACCATTTTTCTTGAATTTTTGCATGATTTTTAGTGTGTTAAATAAATTGCCAAAGTGTGTTTATATTTGCCTTCTTTTATTTTCTTCACTTATTAAAAATCCAAAAAAATATAAAAATTCTTAAAAACCACTAAAAAATACTTTTCTTTTATTTTATCTTCTTTTTACTACTTCGTAGGCCCTAGGCCAACCCGTGCTCCTTGTGTTCGACCCTGGGAGCTATACCAGGTTAATCTTATAGCTAGGACCGCTTGCTTGCCTTGTTTGATATTCGATTCGTTTCGCGGTCTGATTTTTCTTGATATACTCCGTTTGAGTGATTGAGGTCGCAACGACCATTTCCAGACCTTTACCTCGGTCATTTATTCGGGTTATCAGAATGAGAAATCCGCGAGAAAAGCCGCGAAAAAGCCGCGAGGTCCTAATGGGTCCCCCGAGCACACCGGTGCTCGGCGAAACAGACCCGCTACGTCTCAAGTCCAAACAGTCTCAGAAGTGTCCTGTCCCTGTATTATTACAATAATACAGGGCCTGGTGAATGCTTCTTGTGGCGGGTCCTACTTCGCCAAGGACCACGACCAGGTCTGGGCCATTTTTGAGGAGATGGCAGAGAACTATATGGTGATGTCTCAGACCAGGTTGTATACCCAGAAGACCCAGCCACACCAGCCAGGACCCGTGCAGTACCAGAGGATAGCACGGGTAGATGCAGGTCCTTCCAGTTCGTCCGCAGCAGCAGCAGCACAGGCAGAGTCATCAGCTGCAGACATGGGCATTATCAGCGAGAAGCTGGACCGCATGGAGCTGATAGAGAAGAAGCAGTGCCAGAGTATCACGCAGATGGAGCAGATGGCACAGGTTCTGAGCGACATGAAGACACAGCTCATGTGTCTCCAGGAGGCACAGACGGCTTCTCAGCCCCGTCTTCAGTCGCGAGGCGACGCCGGCAGCAGCAGCAGCTCGTCCCAGCGCTCCAGCACCCCAGTGCAGCCTAGACAGGTTCACCTTGTACAGGCGGAGCCGTACCAGCAGCCGCAGCCCACCTACCAGTCCCCACCATCTCCAGAGATGCAGATGGTGGTCTACCAGCCGGACCAGCCTCTGGCAGTACTCCCGCCAGCCCCCTTCGATGCCGAGCCGTTGATGGATGTCAACGGGATTTGGTACGACCGCCCCCAGCCTGGGATCCGACGAGACCATCCCGGATTCAGGTGGGGGAGTGGTGGTGCCCAGCCCCAGCAGCAGCCGTCAGGACAGGGAGGGCAGTACTCCCAGCAGAGAGACCATCACCAGTCGCAGCAGCAGCCCCCAGCCTATCAGCAGCACCAGCAGTCATCCTACGGTCCGCGTCCCTCTCAGCAGCAGGGACAGTCATGGAGACGTGAGCAGCAGGCTCACCAGGGATATCAGCAGCAGCAGCCTCCATCCTACCCCTCTTACCCGCAGCAGTTCCAGCAGCCTCACCCACAGAGAGGCCACCCGTCGGGCTCCCACGAGAGCCCCGCTTTGGATGACATCGCCCGCCTCCTCACGGACCAGCATGCTACATTCCAACGGGAGATGGACGAGTTCCGCCAGGAGATGCGGGACCTGGTGAGAGGGAAGGCCGCCATACCAGCCCAGATAGAGCCGAACCCGAATAGCCTCAAGCGAAAATCTGAGCAGGTAGTACATACTGAGTTAGCCACTCCTAGTGACCCATTTGATGATACATCTTCGGATCTATTTGATGCTGATTTTGTCACACTTAGGAGCGGTAGGACCCCAGCCGGCGGCGGCGCCTCATCTGAGCTTCATCCCGAGGCGCCACAGGAGGAGGAGGAGAGCGGTACTGAGGCCGCTCCAGACGATGACGGTGGTACTGAGGCCACCAAGGATGCTGATCCCACCGGCGGTACTGAGGCCGCCGCTTCACCAGATCTAGGAGGTGGTACTGATGCCACCCATTCAGCCGAGCCAGCCAGCGGTACTGATGCCGCACGACGTCTACCAGCAGCAGCAGCAGAGCAGCCAGCCCGTGGTGGTACTGAGGCGACCGGTGTTTGTACAGACAGTGATGTTGTTTTTCCTCGTGTTCATGTATCTCGGAACTCTGCTATGAATAAAGGAAAAGGTTTACTTTCTTCTGGTCCCACTGTGGTGCATGATATATGTGTGGATCCGGTCCTTGAACCGTCTAGACCTTTTCCTAGTCCTTCATTTGAGAAGGACCCAGTGATCCCCTTCCCTAGAGCCCTTCAGATGGGGAAGGGGAAGAAAAAAGAAAATCCCAAAAAGAGAGAGCTTGAGGAGTTCAGCCAGAGCATGATTGATCGATTCCATATCCAGCTGACCCTCCAGGAGGCTTTGCAGCACATCCCCCTTCTCCAGCAATCTTTGAGAGAGAGGACTACAGTCAGGAGGAGGAGGAGGAACCACACTTCCGAGATACATGTGCTGACCAAAGCCACGTGCTTCACGATCCAGAACCGACTTCCAGCCAAGAGGCCAGATTCAGGGGCCCCGTATGTCAGATGCCAGATCAGTGAGCAGAGGTTCGACCGTACTCTTCTAGATAGCGGATCGTCGATCAACCTTCTTCCGGCAGCCCTTCTCGACCGCTTCGAGTTGGGCACTCTTCGACAGAGCAGGACAGTCCTTCAGTTCGCTGATCGATCTGTCAAGAGGCCGAAGGGGTTATTACGAGACGTTATCGTCACTATTCAGGGCCTGCAATTCCCCGTGGACTTCGTAGTGTTGGACATGGAGATCCCTGAGTCAGTGGTCGATACCCCCATCATCCTTGGTCGTCCGTTCTTGGCCACAGCCAAGGCGGTGACTGATCATGATAGCGGGAAGGTGTACTTTCGCGTCCAGGGCGAGAGTATACAAATAGAGACGGTCGAGGACTACAGAGCTAGATTCAGAGCCCGCTCAGATGCGAGTACAGACTCAGAGCAGCTGATAGACGCAGAGCCAGACATCCACCAGGACTGTGATTTTGTGATCACAGATGATGAGGCAGCTTGGGCAGATCTTGAGACACAGACCATCCTCTCACTTTCAGATACAGCTGATGCCGAGATGATAGCATAGGAGAGTCTGGAGAGCACAGACCTGGTTCAGGATACCATTGAGGCAGCAGAGCCGGTCCTTGATCGCAGCACGATGATTAGCGATGGTGGTGCTGAGGCCACCCTGTTTTCCGGTGGTACTGATGCCACCGTTTCTGATACAGATCCCTCAGATTCAGAGTCTGATTGGGCCGATTGCTATGATCAGATGCCAGACCTGAGTCCATCCGAGCCTATAGATGAGGAGGAGGTAGATGCAGAGCAGAGCAGAGACAGTGCAGTAGAGCAGCCTTCTCCCGATCCAGTTTGCGAGAGTATGCTTTCACTTTCCCAGGCAGATTTGGCCGACCTTGCAGCTTTCACTCAGTTTCTTCCGCAGCCAGATTTGCCGGCACCCAGCATTCCAGAGCTGAAGCCGCTCCCTACTTCGCTGAAGTATCAATTCCTTGCGGGCGAGCCAGAGATGTACCCAGTCATCATCTCCGCCGAGTTGACTGGAGAGCAGGAATCCCGTTTGATGGGGGTTCTTGAAAAGAACCGCAAGGCGATCGGATGGAGCGTAGCAGATCTCCATGGGATTAGTCCATCAGTGTGCTCCCACCATATCTATCTCGAGGATGGGGCGAAGCCGTCGCGTGAGTTCTAGCAGCGTCTGAACCCCAACCTGAGAGAGGTCGTGATGAAGGAAATATCAAAGTGGTGGGGTGCAGGTTTTATTTATCCCATTTCCGACTCCAAGTGGGTCAGCCCCTTGCATGTGGTGCCCAAGGAGACGGGCATCACGACTGTGATCAGTGAGTCGGGAGAGGAGATCGCTACACGAGTACCCACCTCTTGGAGGGTTTGCGTTGACTACAGGAGACTCAACCAAGCCACCAAGAAGGACCATTTCCCCCTGCCTTTTATTGATCAGATCATTGAGAGACTGGCAGGGAGGAGCCATTATTGCTTCCTGGATGGGTACTCGGGCTACAACCAAGTGGCCATCGCTCCTGAGGATCAGGAGAAGACCACCTTTACCTGTCCCTTCGGCACATATGCTTTTCGACGCATGCCATTTGGGCTATGCAATGCCCCTGCGACTTTTCAGAGGTGCATGCTGTCGATCTTCTCGGACATGGTAGGGGAGTGTTTGGAGGTCTTCATGGATGATTTTTCGATCTACGGCGACGGATTTGATTCTTGTCTTGACTGCCTAGATCGAGTACTCCAGCGATGTATTGAGTATCACTTGGTGCTATCTTGGGAGAAGAGTCACTTCATGGTGACTCAAGGGACGGTGCTTGGCCACATCATCTCCAACAGGGGCATGGAGGTTGATCCGGCCAAGGTTGATGTCATTAGGAAACTCGCACCACCGTCCAATCTGAGGCAGTTACGGTCATTTCTAGGGCACGTTGGATTTTATAGGAGATTCATTCAGGATTTCAGCAGGATTGCCCGGCCGTTGACCGACCTCTTGACGAAAGACACCGAGTTCCTTGTCGATGACAAGTGTCTTTCGTCGTTTGCTACTCTCCAGCAGTGTGTGATTGAGGCTCCTGTCCTCCAGCCGCCTGATTGGTCTCTCCCAGTCGAGATCATGACGGACGCCTCCGATTTTGCCGTAGGGGCAGTGCTGGGACAGAGGAGGGATGGAGTGCCATTTGCTATACACTACGCTAGCCGCACATTGGATTCCGCCCAGCGGAATTACACGGTCACAGAGAAGGAGATGCTAGCCGTAGTGTTTGCCCTGGATAAGTTCAGATCGTATATCATTGGATCTAGAGTGACTTTGTTTACAGATCACACCGCCATCAGGTACCTCATGGCAAAGAAGGACGCCAAGGCCAGACTGACTAGATGGATCCTTCTACTCCAGGAGTTCGACATTGAGATTAAGGATAAGCCTGGAGTTAAGAATGTGGTGGCGGACCATCTCTCCCGATTAGAGCAGCCTGAGGAGACTGAGCAGACTGATCCTATCCGAGATACCTTCCCAGATGAGGCGATCCTTGCTATCGCCTCACTCCCATGGTACGCCGATATTGTGAACTTTCTCGTTGCTGGGAAAGTCCCACAAGATTGGCCCAGGCAGAGGCTTGAGACCTTCCTAGCGAAGGCCAAGTCTTACCATTGGGAGGATCCCATCCTTTACCACGAAGGAGGGGATAGCGTCTGGCGTCGGTGTATTCCTCAGGAGGAACACCATAGCGTCCTCACTTACTGCTACAAGCTTGAGGCAGGAGGACATCATTCTGGGAGGAGAACGGCACAGAAAGTGCTCCAATCCGGCTTGTGGTGGCCTACCCTCTTCAAGGACTCAGATGAGTTCGTGAAGAGGTGTACTGACTGTCAGAGGATGGGCACTTGTGGACAGCGTGATATGATGCCGATGCAGCCCATTCACTTCTGTGAGGTTTTTGACGCATGGGGCATCGATTTCATGGGTCCATTCCCTAAGAGTCAGGGATTCGAGTACATTCTGTTAGCCATGGATTATGTGAGTCGTTGGGTGGAGGCTATCCCCGCCCGAGCCGCTGATGCGAGGACAGTTTGCAGATTTTTGAGGAAGCATATCATCACGCGGTTCGGGGTTCCACGAGTTCTTATTTCTGATGGGGATCTCACTTCATCAACGACCAGGTGAAGGCACTTGCTAGCGAGTTCGGCATAGATCATCGTGTTGCTACACCGTACCATCCACAGACGAATGGTCTAGCCGAAGTGTCGAATAGGGAGATCAAGACTATTCTGCAGAAAGTCGTCCGCCCTGACCGAAAGGATTGGTCACAGCTTTTGGACTCGGTCTTATGGGCATATAGGACGTCTTTCAAGACACCTTTGGGCACATCTCCCTTTCGCCTCGTATATGGCAAGCCATGCCATTTACCTGTTGAGCTGAGGCACAAGTCACTTTGGGCAGTTACAGACATACTTATGGATTCAGATGGTATAGGAGACCAGAGGAGGGCAGAGCTAGCTGCCCTGGAGGAGCTTAGAGATGCAGCTTTCTCGAGCAGCCTACATTATAAGGAGAAAGTCAAGGAGTGGCATGATTCTCATATCAGCCACAAACATTTTGAGATTGGACAGAGAGTATGGCTGTTTGATGCGAGGCTTAGATTATTTCCAGGGAAGCTACAGAGCAAATGGAAAGGACCTTATCTGGTTCGGAAGGTACACGACAACGGTAGCATCGACATATCTGAGTTGTCTTCTGAGAGTACCTTCCGAGTGAACGGCCAGCGGCTCAAGCCATTTCTAGATCATGAGCCGCGGGTCGTTGATATTGCCCCTATTCATTTTGCGTGAGATGTGGTCTTTGACTCACATCTAATGCATCTCACGCCTGAGCTTTACTGATCTTCCGCTGTATATAGATCCAGATGTCCATATCATCACATTCTTTAGTCCCACATCCCTTTCTTCATCTTGTGATTATGCTATACTTAGGGTGCACTTTACCCTAAGTATAGGGGGGATATGAGACATTTCAGGTATTTCTTTTGTTTCTGTCTACCCCTGTTTTGCTGCCTATACTTAGGGATATTTCACCCTAAGTATAGGGGGGTAGACCCTGTACATTCTCCACTCGGTTTTCCCTTCGTATACAGCCTGCTATACTTAGGATTACTTGATCCTATGTATAGGGGGGAGACCTGAGTCCCTCTTGACTTTTCATTTTCCTTTTGTATAGCCTTTCTTTTCACTTCCCTATACATAGCACAAGTTATGTCTTCTTCATCGCTCTTGACTCTGAGGACATCGTTCGAGCTAAGTATAGGGGGGTGTGTATATATTTCATATATACTTTAGCCATAACTCGTACTTTGTGTGAGTGTGTTAATAAATAAAAATGGCTAAAAACCACAAAAATTAAAAAGTTTCATGTACATAACCTTCTTTTATTTGCACATACATAGCTAGTGTACAAATTATTTTTGTAAAAAAATGATTTCAAAAATCTTTTGTGTGTAAAGCTTGTGTAAATATTTTTGTATCAAAATTATGTATATAGTACAAAATTTTTCCAAAATGTTCTGAAAATCAAAAAGTTTGCAAAAATCTTGTGTAAATGTGTGTAAATATCTTTTTGCAAAACTTGCATCATCATTCATGATTTCAAAACATTTTTCAAAAATTTTGCATGATTGTAAACTATTGTGTAAATAAGCATCTTTTTGTACATATGTATATAGTTTTTCTTGGATGATAGTTGACATTTAAACTAGCCTGGAATCAAATTGAGAAATGGAGCTTGATTAAGATCTTAATCCACCTAATTCTAAGAGGAACCTTATAGGGCTTAGGTTTAAGGCTTTTCAGGTCCATGGTGACTTAATTCTTTGAGTCCACTAGGCTATGATCACATGTCATCTCAATGAGCCTAAGTAGAGCACTTAACAACAACACATGACTCATATAGATTATGGCTTTACTTGGACACCCGCACTATGCACCGAGCTCTCTACGGATGAAGTGGTGAGGAGGCAGTCTTCCTTGACTTGGGGTAGCATATGAGGGTAGTACTTCTAGGCGGAACCTCTCTTCTTCTTATAGTGAAGGAAGTGCGTCTCAACTTGGTCTGGTTGCCATGAGGTCTAACGACGGGAGTTGTGGGTTGCAATAAAGCTTCAAAAGAGGGATAGTCTATTGGCTCAAGAGGAAAAACTCCTTGTATATATGCTGCACATGTATATGTTGTATAGATGCACTCGAAAAAAAAATGTGCAAAAAGAAAAAGAACTCCAAAAAAGTGGTGGGTCTGAGAGAAAATGATAATCCCACCGGAGTATGTATATAAGTGCAATAAGCAAAGCTTGGTTTCATGATCCACCTGTTGTAGCTTGCAGCAGGGAGACTTGGCTAGACTGGTCAAGCTCCCAAGGGTACTTGGCTACACTGGCCTTGACCCATTCTCTTCTTCCCCCTCTTCTTGAGCCGGTTGTACTTGAACTTAGAAGGGAATACCCCGCTCCTCGAGGAAAGAGTGGCCAGATTGAGGTCATAGAGTTACCTTGTTGGGGAGGGTTGTCAAGTTGCCATTTCTGAGGTGGAGAGCTTAGACCTTACTTTCACAGGACAAGAAAAGATTCGTGGTCTTCAGGGTTTGTGATTGATGACTTGTTCTGATCTGGAGCATTGAGGAGTCTTGGTTATAGATTAGTGGAACTTAGAGGCTGTTAGGTTTTAAGCTTAAGTCTAAATAAGGTTCCGACACATTAATAATCCAAAGATCTGATTAAGCTCCATACCTCAATTTAATGAAGGCAAGTTTAATAATCAACCTTGATCCATGTACATCCTCTTTTTCTTTTTCTTTCTTTCTTTTTTTTCACTTCTTTTTCAAATAAGTGTTTGCTAAGGGACTAGCAAAGTATAGTATAGGGGGGTGATGAATACCCATTCATCACTCTTTATTCTTATATTTTAGCTACAAAAACCTATGCAAATGCATGTAGATACTTGTAAATAGGAATAATTAGCAAAAGCATGCATCTTGTAAAAACCTATAATTAGCATGTTTTTGTGCAAAAATAAAAGAATAAAGATGAAAAAGAAAAAGAGGGAAATATTTAGAATAAATATTGAGCAACCTAGCCCAAGGGAGGGCTCAGCATGGGCCTGACCGCATAAAAGCCAAAGTAGAGGGAGATAGGGGCTCATGTGTAAATATCCATGTAAATAAATAAATTATATTTTCCTCACCCAAAAATATGCTTGTACATATTTTGTATATATTTAGAAACTATTAAAAACAATCTAAAAATCTAAAAATAAAAAATTCAAAAATGCCCTTTCACCATGTACATAGACCATGCCTCCTTATGTATTTAACCTTGTAAATAAATTTATTTATTTTCAAAACCTTTTGTAAATATTCTATGTTATATAGTGTAAATAAATAAAATAAAAAGAATCAAAACAAAAATCTAATAAAAATTACAAAATTAAAAATACAAAAATATATTGTACATATGCCATGTACATAGTTGTACATAACTATTTATTTCACCTATGTATATAAATAATTAAAATAAAATAAAAATATCCTTTTATTCCTCATTTTATTCTATAAATAAATAAAATATAAAATAGGAATAAAAATGTATAAAATTAACTAATTAAAAATCAAAATTAAAAACCCTATATTGTACATATACCTATATATAGCCCTATTATGTAAATACCTTATTTTTATTTTGAAAAATTAATTAAAAATCACCAAAAAATAGAAAAAATTAAAACAAAAATATTTCATGTTTTGAGTTTTAATTAAATCGGCCATTTGTTATTTTTAATTCAATTTCTAAATCTTTTCTGACGTGGCTGATTCCCATTGGTTCACGGGGGTTGTTGACCGCCCGGTCAACTCCCCCCTGTGGACCACTTCCCACGGGTCTGGTTCGCGGACCCGACTTCTCCCATTTATTCCCGCTAGACCCGATCACCATTTAGCCTAACCCAGGGTCCTAATCACTCCCCAGGTATCCGGGAATCTCGCCCGACATTGATCCTAGGGATCCGTGCTCAATCGAGCCGGACCCGAGCCCTTCTTCCCGGACCTGCACCCATATAAAATCCCAGCTCCGCCGCATTCATTGAGCATCTTTGGCTCCCCATTCTTTGTCCCGTGACCTCCACAGCAACCCTCGAGGTGACAGCTCTCGGTTGCCCGTGTCGCAGCGAGGAGGGAGTGGCCGGTCCATCGATCCGGCGACTTAGCGCCGCCGTGCTCCGCCCATTGCAGGAGCTCGAGCCTCAGGACCAGACGACCTTCGAGGCTACGACTGGGAGCTACCTCAGCTCCAGCCTAGTCTACTTCGCCACCCAGGTAACCTTCTAGCTTTCCTATTTCGCCTAATTTCTAGGTTGCCCCAAATCGTAGCTCCGCCGAGTTCCGTCGATTCCGGCTATCTCGCATACCCTTTCGATCATCGGAACCCACGTTCACCATCGCCTTTTCTCCACGCACCTTCTCCGCCCCTTCGTTCAACCCAGCTCGCACAGGAGCTGGGGTTCGAGCTCCACCGTCCGTCGCTCGCCGGAGCTCGCTCATCCCGACGCACAGATCACCTTCACGCCGCCTAACCGGGTCGAGGCACTTTGCCCTCGACCCGCGACACTTCTGAGCTACTTTGCAGGTCCATAGGAGGCCATCTGAGGCGTCCCTACATCCAGGCCAGGAGCTTCCCTCCGCCGACCTCGCCGGAGCCCCTCCAGCGCTCGCTTGGGCCATCGGAGGCCACCACCAGCTGCGGGACTTCATCGCGGACCTGTTCCAATCTTCAGAGGCAGCTGACGAGGACCACCGCGCTCGCACCAGGCCGGCGAAGCTCGCCGGCCAACTGTTCTTCCAGGATCCTCGAGCACCGTCCGATTGCCCTTAGCGCTCCAGTTCGCATCTTGACCGTCCATCCACGGAGGAGCAGTCACCGCCCGATCATTCAGAGGGGCGATCTGGACCGTTAGCGCAGAGAGAGAGAGACCAGCACCCGAGGCCGTCAGATCTTCCACGTGTCTCCTCCACTGACGTCGATCAGGCCCACGTGCGGAAGGAGAAAGGCGCTTCCGTCCTCAGCCGTTAGATCTGCTACGTGGCGCACATCCGGTCGTCGACGTAATAAAGGGGTAATTTACCGTAGGCCCCCTCTTAGTTTATGCTTTACGTTTCAGTCCTGTAAATATTTTGTGCTTTTTATTTACGTTGGGTTATTTGCACATTGGACCTCGTGCTTTTTAGTATTTGCACTTATGCCCCTGTATGTGTGAGACACGTGCGTCGTCACGTGTAGTTTTGGTGTATTTGCGACTCTAGTCCTGTAGTTCTGGATGTTCTTTAATGAATGAAAACTTTTTGGTAATTGCATTTATGCCCCTGTGAGTGTTTAATTACGCATGTGCGCCTATTTTGTGGGTTAATTGCAGTACAGGCCCTGGACTTTTTGGTACGAGTTACCAAAAGGTCCTCGGACTTGTTTTTCTTACCAAAAGGTCCCTGAGTGCCCCAGGCACGCGCTGCGCGCGTGCGTTGCTGGGTTAATTGCACCTGGACCCCCAGAACTTCGGGTATTTGCACTTCAGTCCCTGTGCACAGTGCCCTCTTTTGATTTTTGAATAAAATATCAAATCACCTCCAAATTCGATGAAAATTTGACACATGGCTCCTGCCATGTTGTAGGATTTTTGAGAATTTTTGAGGACATTTTTTATTTTATTTGTTATTTTTAAAAATTCAAAAACCTCTATTTTAGCCACTGTCTAGAATTAAAAATCTCAAAAAAATATAAAAACCCCCTCAAAAATTCCACAACAATTAGGTATTGTTTCTTTTGTGTTTCTTGATTTTCTAGCCAATTTTGGCTATTTTTCATTGCTTAAAAACACTAAAAACTCAAAAACACCTAAAAACTCATAAAAATTCTAGTAAATAATCTAAAAACCCAAAAACAATAATCTTGGTGCTCAAATTTTCCTAGTTTTCTCTAGTATACAGGAAAATTACCTCCAGGTCCCTCTGAGATCCTTAGATATTTTATCTTTGGGTTTTGGGCCTGGCTGGACAGTGCCTTGCATTTTCAGTACTGTTTGATTTTTAGAAAATAGAATACACATTATAAAAATCCCAAAAATTCACCAAAAACACTAAAAAAACCTGAAAAACATAAAAACATTTTTGTTTGAATTTTTGCTTGATTTTTGACACATTAAATAATTAGTTGAAGCTTGCTTGATTTTGTGTCTCTTTTATTTTCTTCACATTTTAAAAATCCAAAAAATATAAAAAAAAATCACTAAAAATCATTAAAAAGACTTGTCTTTTATTTTATTTTATTTTTACTACTTCGTAGGCCTTTGGCCAACCCGTGCTCCTTGAGTTCGACCCTGGGTGCTATACCAGGTTAATCTCATAGCAGGACCGCTTCACGTTTTGTTTTGATCTTTGATTTATTTAGCGGTTCGATCTTTTTCTTGATATACTTAGTCTGAGTGATTGAGGTCGCAACGACCAATTTTGTACCTTTACCTTAGTCACTTAGACGGTTATCCATACCATGCTCTCTATTTACATGCAATAATGGAGCAAACTCTCTCTCTCTCTCTACTCGACATCCCTCTCTCTCCCTCTCATGTGGCCGTCCACCATGGATGACCTAAGAGAGATTCTCCATCGCCGTATGACTGTCTGGATGGAGGCCGTATGAGTCTCTGTTTCTGCGGAAATTTGAATGATATATTAGAGGGATATAGTTGTGAAAATCCATGGAAGCATTTTTCAAAAAAATAAAAAAATAAAAAAGAAGAAAATGGAGTAGGTAAGTTACCTACTCCATGGAGTAGGATCCCTTCTCTCTCTCTCTCTCTCTCTCTCTCTCTCTATATATATATATATATATATATATATATATATATATGGGGCTGGAGAAGCGACACCTAGGGGTGTAGCCAACTAGCTGCACCCGACCATTTTTTCATTGATTTTTTACGCTTTTGAAATGAAACCTATGGGGATTTAAATAACCATTTATCACCATGATAGCATGACAAATTCAAATAAATTCGACACCTCTATCATCTCCATCAAGACTATCACATTTTAACGGTCTCAGAATTGCTGAAACTGGCCCAATCTAGATGGGCATTTTAGGAATATTTGTTTTGCATGAAATTTGAAACACATATTCTACTCAATAAATTAAGTAAATCTCCATAAGTTTCCTTCAAAAAATAAAAAAACCAATAAAAAAATGATCGGGTATAGCTAGTTGGTTGCACCCCCGGTATAGCTTCCCTTTTCCATATATATATATAGGATTTTTATCCAGAGGGCACTGTGCCCATTTTATATAAAATGAGCCCTTATTCCCAACCGTTGAATTAAATCATGCGATCCCATGATTATAGGAACCACGATTGTAACCACCATTTTTGTAAAAATGAAAATTAATTACATTCCTTAATTAGCAAATGAGTCATTTCTTCTCGCGTCATTTTCTATCGAGGAAAAAAACCCCTTCTTGTCATTCGCGAGAGCTTCGAGCGATTCTTTACTCGTAATCTGGAACCAAAGGTACTTTGATTTGCAATTTATAATTTTTTATATGTTTTTCGTTACATGTTTTCGTTTCTAATATGTATTTAATAGGTCAGTGTATGGATAATTCGCGAGTAGATTTTGATCTTGATACGTATGATTCAACGATGAAAGACGACTTTGTCCATGGTTCAGAAAGTGAAGATTATTTATGTGAATTAGAAGATGAAGGCAATCTTTTCGATCTGATTGATGTCCACAAGAACTATGGAAGATTAGGTATTTTTTATATATTTTATGTAATCATATGAATTTTATTTTCATGTTGTTCATTGTATCATTGAAATTTTGAAATTCGTATCATCACCAAATTTAAATAAGCTCTAGTATTATATAAGCATCTTTTAAGTATATGTAAGATCTCAGAGCAAACAAGTAATATATGTGATAACCCCCGCCTAAACGATCGTGGTAAAGGTCTGAAAATGGTCGTTGCGACCTCGATCAAGTAGACTAGGTATATCTAGAAAAATCAACCACTCAAAGAGATCAAATCAATCAAAACAAACACGAGCGGTCTAGCTATGAGTTTAACCTGGTATAGCTCCCAGGGTCGAACACAAGGAGCACGGATTGGCCGAGGCCTACGAAGTAGTAAAAATAAGATAAAAATAAAAGAAGATGTTTTTAGTGGTTTTTAATTATTTTTATATTTTTTTTTGGATTTTTAAAAGATAAAGAAAATAAAAGAAAACAAATATCAACACACTTAGGCTATTTATTTAACACACCAAAAATAAAGCAAAAATTAAGGAAAAATTGTTTTTATGTTTTTTAGGTTTTTAAGTGTTTTTTGGTGAATTTTTGATAATTTTCTAATGGGTAAATTATTCTCTAAAAATCAAACAATGCGAAAAAGGAAAGGTACTGTCCAGCAAGGCTTAAGACCCAAAAATAAAATATTTTAGGATCTCAAAAAGCCCTGAAGGTAATTTTCCTGTATACTAGATGGAATAAGGAAAATTTAGGCACCTGGATTATTGTTTTTGGATTTTTAAATTAATTATTATAATTTTTATGAGTTTTTAGGGGTTTTTCAATTTTTAAGGTTTTTACTTAATGAAAAATAGCCAAAATTGGCTAGAAAATCAAACAACAAGCAAGAAACAGTAGCTAAAATTTTTAGAATTTTTGGGGGTGTTTTTATATTTTTTTGGTATTTTTAAACCTAGACAGTAGCTAAAAAGAAGGTTTTTAAATTTTTAAAAATACTAAATAAAATCAAAAAATGTCCTCAAAAATTCTCAAAAGTCCAACAACATGGCAGGAGCCATGTGTCAAATTTTCATCGAATTTGGAGGTGGTTTGATATTTATTCAAAAATCAAGAAGGGGGCAATGTGCACAGGGACGTAAGTGCAAATACCCGAAAGTCTGGGGGTCAAGGTGCAAAATTCCCAGCTAAGCACGTGCGTGGCGCGTGCCTGGGGCACTCAGGGGCCTTTTGGTAATAAAAACCAAGTTTCTGGACTTTTTGGTAACTCGTACCAAAAGTCCAGGGGCTTGGATGCAAAAATCCCACTAAAATCCGCACATGCGCATAAACAACACTCACAGGGGTACAACTGCAAATACCAAAAAGTATTTCTTCATTCAATAACCCAACAGACTACAGGATAAAAGATGTAAATAGCCCAGCTAAACACGTGACGAAGCACGTGGTCACATACACACAGGGGCATACATGCAAATAAAACTAAGCACAGGGTCCACAATGCAAATTACCCTACGTAAATAAAACTTCTAAAATATTTACAGGACTAGAAATAAAAAGACAAACTAAGAGGGGGCCCTACGTAAATTACCCCTTTATTCGTCGACGGCCCGATGCGCGCCACGTGGATAATCGGACGGTGCTGGGTGGCTGGCGCTCTTCCTCTTCTTCTCTTGGGCCGGATCGACGGTGGAGGCGAGGACACGTGGGAGATCGAACGGGTGAGGCTCAGGTGCCTCTCTCCTCTGCTGCTAACGGTCCAGATGAGCCCCTCCAGGCGATCGACGGTAGCTGCTCCACGATGAACGGACGGCTGAGATTGAAACTGGAGCGGAAGGACTATCGGACGGTGCTGGAGACTCCTCGAAGAACAGGTGACCGGCGAGCTTCGCCGGCCTCGTGCACGAGCTAGGGGCCTCCTCAGCTGCCTCTGATGATCGGAGCAGGTCCGCCAAGACGTTCCGCAGCTGTGGGTGCTAACCGATGATCCAGCCGAGCCCTGGAGGGGCTCCGGCGAGGTCAGCGGCGAGCGAGCTCCTGTCCTGAAGTTGGGAAGCCTCAGATGGCCTCCTCTGTCCCTGCAAAGTAAACCAGAAGCTCCGCGGGTCGAGGGCAAAGTGCCTCGACCCAAGGAAGCGGCGTGAGGGTGAACGGGGCGTCGGGACGGATGAGCTCCGGCGAGCGGAGGATGGGGGAGCTCGAGTCCCAGCTCCGGGGCGAGCTGGGTTGGATGGCTGGGCGAAGAACGTGCATGGGGGAACGGCGAAGATGGTCGTGGGTTCCGATGATTGAAACGATATTCGATGTGGCCGGAATCGACGGAACTCGGCGAAGAGTCGATTTGGGGGAAACTCTAAATTAGGCGAAATGGAAGGGATAAAAGGATACCTGGGCGATGCGGGAGACTGGGCTGGAGCTTAGCTAGCTCCTGGTCTTCGCCTCGAAGGGCGTCAAGGCCTGAGGCTCGAGCTCCGGTCGGACATCGGAGCACGGCGGCAAGAAGCAGCCGGATCGATGGTCGGGCACTCTCTCCTCTCTGCAACAAGGGCCGACGCGAGCTGTCACCTCGGTGGTCACAATGGAGGTCACGGGAGTGAAGGTGGCGAGCCAAAGATGCCTGAAATCAGGGGCGGAGCTCAGACTTTATACCTCTAGGGGTCCGGGAAGAAGATGATCGGGCGAGCTCGGGAGTGCGCGGATCCCGAGGGGGCGGCTCCGGCGAGCATGCCGGATGCAAGAGGAACGATCCGGACCTGAGGTTCGATGGGTTGGCGATCGGGTCATCCCTAGAAAAAGGGGATAAAACGGGTCGGGCGTTGGAGACCCGGCTCTGGTGGTCCTGGGGGAGGTGTTGACCGGGGGTCAACAATCCCCCGTGGACCAATCAGAGCCCGCCAAGGGTGGAATTTTTATTTGATTTTTTTGGGGCCTTAAATGGCCGAATTTTCAAAAACTTAAAACATGAAAAATATTTGTTTAATTTTTTCTATTTTTTTGTGATTTTTAATTAATTTTTGGAAATAAAACTAAGGTATATACAAAGTAGCTATACATAGGTATATATACACTATATTGATTTTTGATTTTTGATTTTTAATTAGTTATTTTTATACATTTTTATTCCTATTTTATATTTATTTATTTATAGGATAAAATGAGGAATAAAAGGCTATTTTTATTTTATTTTTATTATTTATATACATAGGTTAAATAATTAGGTATTTACAACTATGTACATGGTATATGTACAATATCTTTTTGTTATTTTTAATTTTGTAATTTTTATTTGATTTTTGTTTTGTTTATTTTTATTTATTTTATTTACAAAACATAAAAAGGGATATTTACAAAAAGGTTTGAAAATAAATTAGGTTATTTACAAGGTGAAATGAAGAAGGTGGTCTATGTACATGGTGAAGATGTGTTTTTGGCTTTTTGATTTTTAAAGTTTTTATTTTGTTTTTAATAGCTTATAAATATATACAAAATATATACAAGCATATTTTTGGTTGAGGAAAACATATTTTATTTATGTACATAATTATTTACACATGAGCTCCTATCTCCCTCTACTTGGTTTTTATGCGGTCAGGCCCATGCTGAGCCCTCCCTTGGGTTAGGTTGCTCAATATTTATTCTAAATATTTCCCTCTTTTTTTCTTTTTCATCTTTATTCTTTTATTTTTGCACAAAAACATGCTAATTATCTATATTTACAAACATGCATGCTTTTGCTAACTTGTCCTATTTACACATATCTACATGCATTTGCATAGGTTTTTGTAGCTAAAATATAAGAATAAAGAGTGATGAATGGGTATTCATCACCCCCCTATACTATACTTTGCTAGTCCCTTAGCAAAACACTTATTTGATAAAGAAGTGAAAAAGAAAGAAAAAGAAAAAGAAAAAGAGAATGTACATGGATCAAGGTTGATTATTAAACTTGCCTTCATTAAATTGAGGTATGGAGCTTAATCAGATCTTTGGATTATTGATGTGTCGGAACCTTATTCAGACTTAAGCTTAAAACCTAACAGCCTCTAAGTTCCACTAATCTATAACCAAGACTCCTCAATGCTCCAGATCAGAACAAGTCATCAACTACAAACCCTGAAGACCATGAATCTTTCCTTGTCCTGTGAATGTGAGGTCTAAGCTCTCCACCTCAGAAATGGCAACTTGACAACCCTCCCTAACAAGGTAACTCTAAGACCTCAATCTGGCCACTCTTTCCTCGAGGAGCGGGGTATTCCCTTCTAAGTTCAAGTACAACCGGCTCAAGAAGAGGGGGAAGAAGAGAATGGGTCAAGGCCAGTGTAGCCAAGTACCCTTGGGAGCTTGACCAGTGTAGCCAAGTCTCCCTGCTGCAAGCTACAACAGGTGGATCATGAAACCAAGCTTTGCTTATTGCACTTATATACATACTCCGATGGGATTATCATTTTCTCTCAGACCCACCACTTTTTTGGAGTTCTTTTCTTTTTGCATTTTTTTTTTTCGAGTGCATCTATACAACATGTACATGTGCAGCATATATACAAGGAGTTTTTCCTCTTGAGCCAGTAGACTATCCCTCTTTTGAAGCTTTATTGCAACCCACAACTCCCGTCGTTAGACTTCATGGCAACCAGACCAAGTTGAGACGCACTTCCTTCACTAAATGAAGAAGAGAGGTTCCGCCTAGAAGTACTACCCTCATATGCTACCCCAAGCCAAGGAAGACTGCCTCTTCACCACCTTCATCCGTAGAGAGCTCGGTGCATAGTGCGGTTGTCCAAGTAAAGCCATAATCCATATGAGTCATGTGTTGTTGTTAAATGCTTTACTTAGGCTCATTGAGATGACATGTGATCACAGCCTAGTGGACTCAAAGAATTAAGTCACCATGGACCTGAAAAGCCTTAACCCTAAGCCCTATAAGGTTCCTCTTAGAAATTAGGTGGATTAAGATCTTAATCAAGCTCCATTTCTCAATTTGATTCCAGGCTAGTTTAAATGTCAACTATCATCCAGAAAAACTATATACATATGTACAAAAAGATGCATATTTACACAAATTTTACAATCATGCAAAATTTTTGAAAAATGTTTTGAAATCATGAATGATGATGCATGAAGTGCAAGTTTTGCAAAAAGATATTTACACACATTTACACAAGATTTTTGCAAACTTTTGATTTTCAAAACATTTTGGAAAAATTTTGTACTATATACATAATTTTGATATAGAAAATAATTACACAAGCTTTACACACAAAAGATTTTTGAAATCATTTTTACAAAAATAATTTGTACACTAGCTATGTATGTGCAAATAAAAGAAGATTATGTACATGAAAATTTTTAATTTTTGTGGTTTTTAGCCATTTTTATTTATTAACACACTCACACAAAGTACGAGTTATGGCTAAAGTATATATGAAATATATACACACCCCCCTATACTTAGCTCGAACGATGTCCTCAGAGTCAAGAGCGATGAAGAAGACATAACTCGTGCTATGTATAGGGAAGTGAAAAGAAAGGCTATACAAAAGAGAAGAAAAATCAAGAGGAACTCGGGTCTTCCCCCTATACTTAGGATCAAGTAATCCTAAGTATAGCAGGCTGTACACGAAGGGAAAACCGAGTGGAGAATGTACAGGGTCTACCCCCCCTATACTTAGGGTAAAATATCCCTAAGTATAGGCAGCAAAACAGGGGTAGATAAAAACAAAAGAAATACCCGAAAGGTCTCACATCCCCCCTATACTTAGGGTAAAGTGCACCCTAAGTATAGCATAATCATAAGATGGAGGAAGGGATGTGGGACTAAAGAATGTGCTGATATGGACATCTGGATCTATGTACAGCGGAGGATCAGTAAAGCTCAGGCGTGAGATGCATTAGATGTGAGTCAAAGACCACATCTCACGCAAAATGAATAGGGGCAAGATCAACGACCCGCGGCTCATGATCTAGAAATGGCTTGAGCCGCTGGCCGTTCACTCGGAAGGTACTCTCAGAAGACAACTCGGATATATCGATGCTACCGTTGTCGTGTACCTTCCGAACCAGATAAGGTCCTTTCCATTTGCTCTGTAGCTTCCCTGGAAATAATCTAAGCCTCGCATCAAACAGCCATACTCTCTGTCCCATCTCAAAATGCTTGTGGCTGATATGAGAATCATGCCACTCCTTGACTCTCTCCTTATAATGTAGGCTGCTTGAGAAAGCTGCATCTCTAAGCTCCTCCAGGGCAGCTAGCTCTGCCCTCCTTTGGTCTCCTATATCCTCTGGATCCATAAGTATGTCTATGACTGCCCAAAGTGACTTGTGCCTCAGCTCAACTGGTAGGTGACAGGGCTTGCCATATACGAGGCGAAAGGGAGATGTACCCAAAGGTGTCTTGAAAGACGTCCTATATGCCCACAAAACCGAGTCCAATAGCTGTGACCAATCCTTTCGGTCAGGACGGACGACTTTCTGCAGAATAGTCTTGATCTCCCTATTCGACACTTCGGCTAGACCATTCGTCTGTGGATGGTATGGTGTAGCAACACGATGGTCTATGCCGAACTCGGTAGCAAGTGCCTTCACCTGGTCATTGATGAAGTGAGATCCCCCATCAGAAATAAGAACTCGTGGAACCCCGAACCGCGTGATGATATGCTTCCTCAGAAATCTGCAAACTGTCCTCGCATCAGCGGCTCGGGCGGGGATAGCCTCCACCCAACGACTCACATAATCTACGGCCAACAGAATGTACTCAAATCCCTGACTCTTAGGGAATGGACCCATGAAATCGATGCCCCATGCGTCAAAAACCTCACAGAAGTGAATGGGCTGCATCGGCATCATATCACGCTGTCCACAAGTGCCCATCCTCTGACAGTCAGTACACCTCTTCACGAACTCATCTGAGTCCTTGAAGAGGGTAGGCCACCACAAGCCGGATTGGAGCACTTTCTGTGCCGTTCTCCTCCCAGAATGATGTCCTCCTGCCTCAAGCTTGTGGCAGTAAGTGAGGACGCTATGGTGTTCCTCCTGAGGAATACACCGACGCCAGACGCTATCCCCTCCTTCGTGGTAAAGGATGGGATCCTCCCAATGGTAGGACTTGGCCTTCGCTAGGAAGGTCTCAAGCCTCTGCCTGGGCCAATCTTGTGGGACTTTCCCAGCAACGAGGAAGTTCACAATATCGGCATACCATGGGAGTGAGGCGATAGCAAGGATCGCCTCATCTGGGAAGGTATCTCGGATAGGATCGATCTGCTCTGTCTCCTCAGGCTGCTCTAATCGGGATAGGTGATCCGCTACCACATTCTTGACTCCAGGCTTATCCTTGATCTCAATATCGAACTCCTGGAGTAGAAGGATCCATCTAGTTAGTCTGGCCTTGGCATCCTTCTTTGCCATGAGGTACCGGATGGCGGTGTGATCTGTAAACAAAGTCACTCGGGATCCAATGATATATGATCTAAACTTATCCAGGGCAAACACTACGGCTAGCATCTCCTTCTCTGTGACCGTGTAATTCCACTGGGCGGAATCCAATGTGCGGCTAGCGTAGTGTATAGCAAATGGTACTCCATCCCTCCTCTGTCCCAGCACTGCCCCTACGGCAAAATCGGAGGCGTCCGTCATGATCTCGAATGGGAGAGACCAATCAGGTGGCTGGAGGACAGGAGCCTCAATCACGCACTGCTGGAGAGTAGCAAACGACGAAAGACACTTGTCATCGACAAGGAACTCGGTGTCTTTCGTCAAGAGGTCGGTCAACGGTCGGGCAATCCTGCTAAAATCATGGATGAATCTCCTGTAAAATCCAACGTGCCCCAGAAATGACCGTAACTGCCTCAGATTGGACGGCGGTGTGAGTTTCCTAATGACATCAACCTTGGCCGGATCAACCTCCATGCCCCTGTTGGAGATGATGTGGCCAAGCACCGTCCCTTGAGTCACCATGAAGTGACTCTTCTCCCAAGATAGAACCAAGTGATACTCAATACATCGCTGAAGTACTCGATCTAGGCAGTCAAGACAAGAATCAAATCCGTCGCCGTAGATCGAGAAATCATCCATGAAGAACCTCAAGGCACTCCCCTACCATGTCCGAAAAGATCGACAGCATGCACCTCTGGAAAGTCGCAGGGGCGTTGCATAGCCCAAATGGCATGCGTCGAAAAGCGTATGTGCCGAAGGGACAGGTAAAGGTGGTCTTCTCCTGATCCTCAGGAGCGATGGCCACTTGGTTGTAGCCCGAGTACCCATCCAGGAAGCAATAATGGCTCTTCCCTGCCAGTCTCTCAATGATCTGGTCAATAAAAGGCAGGGGGAAATGGTCCTTCTTGGTGGCTTGGTTGAGTCTCCTGTAGTCAACACAAACCCTCCAAGAGGTGGGTACTCGTGTAGCAATCTCCTCCCCCGACTCACTGATCACAGTCGTGATGCCCGTCTTCTTGGGCACCACATGCAAGGGGCTGACCCACTTGGAGTCGGAGATGGGATAAATAAAACCTGCACCCCACCACTTCGATATTTCCTTCATGACAACCTCTCTCAGGTTGGGGTTCAGACGCCGCTGGAACTCACGCGACGGCTTTGCCCCATCCTCGAGATAGATGTGGTGGGAGCACACTGATGGACTAATCCCATGGAGATCTGCTACGCTCCATCCGATCGCCTTGCAGTTCTTTTCAAGAACCCCCATCAAACGGGATTCCTGCTCTCCAGTCAACTCGGCGGAGATGATGACTGGGTACATCTCTGGATCGCCCGCAAGGAATCTATACTTCAGCGAAGTAGGGAGCGGCTTCAGCTCTGGAATGCTGGGTGCCGGCAAATCTGGCTGTGGAAGAAACTGAGTGAACGCTGCAAGGTCGGCCAATTCTGCCTGGGAAAGTGAAAGCATACTCTCGCAAACTGGATCGGGAGGAGGCTGCTCAACTGCATTGTCTCTGCTCTGCTCTGCATCTACCTCCTCCTCTCTAGGCTCAGGTGAACTCAGGTCTGGCATCTGATCATAACAATCGGCCCAATCAGACTCTGAATCCGAGGGATCTGCATCAGAAACGGTGGCATCAGTACCACCGGGAAACAAGGTGGCATCAGCACCACCAGAACAAATCATCGTGCTGCGATCAAGGACCGGCTCTGCTGCCGCAATGGTATCCTGAACCAGGTCTGTGCTCTCCAGACCCTCCTCTGCTGTCATCTCTGCATCAGCTGCTTCTGAAAGTGAGAGGGTGGTCTGTGTCTCCAGGTCTGCCCAAGCTGCCTCATCTTCTGTGATCACAAAATCACAGTCCTGGTGGATGTCTGGCTCTGCGTCTGTCAGCTGCTCTGAATCGGTACTCGCATCTGAGCGGGATCTGAATCTGGCTCTATAGTCCTCGACCGTCTCTATTTGTATACTCTCGCCCTGGACGCGAAAGTACACCTTCCCGCTATCATGATCAGTCACCGCCTTGGCTGTGGCCAAGAACGGACGACCAAGGATGATGGGGGTATCGGTCACCGACTCAGGGATCTCCATGTCCAACACTACGAAGTCCACGGGGAATTGCAGACCCTGAATCGTGACGATAACGTCTCGTAAAAACCCCTTCGGCCTCTTGACAGATCGATCAGCGAACTGAAGGACTGTCCTGCTCTGTCGAAGAGTGCCCAACTCGAAGCGGTCGAGAAGGGCTGCCGGAAGAAGGTTAATCGACGATCCGCTATCTAGAAGAGTACGGTCGAACCACTGCTCACTAATCTGGCATCTGACATACGGGGCTCCTGAATCTGGCCTCTTGGCTGGCAGTCGGTTCTGGATCGCAAAGCACGTGGCTTTGGTCAGCACATGTATCTCTGAAGTGTGGTTCCTCCTCCTCCTCCTGACTGTAGTCCTCTCTCTCAAAGATCTCTGGAGGAGGGGGATGTGCTGCAAAGCCTCCTGGAGGGTCAGCTGAATGTGAAACCGATCTATCATGCTCTGGCTGAACTCCTCAAGCTCTCTCTTTTTGGGATTTTCTGTTTTCTTCCCCTTCCCCATCTGAAGGGCTCTAGGGAAGGGGATCACTGGGTCCTTCTCAGATGAAGGACTAGGAAAAGATCTACGCGGTTCAAGGACCGGATCCACACATACATCAGGCACCACAGTGGGACCAAAAGAAAGTAAACCTTTTCCTTTATTAATATCAGAATTCTGAGATACATGACCACGAGGAAAAACATCAGAACTCTCTCTACAAACACCGGTGGCCTCAGTACCACCACGGGCTGGCTGCTCTGCTGCTGCTGCTGAAGGTAGACGTCTTGCGGCATCAGTACCGCGTGCTGGCTCGGCTGCATGGGTGGCATCAGTACCACCTCCTCGCTCTGGTGAAGTGGCGGCCTCAGTACCGCCGGTGGGATCAGCATCCTTGGTGGCCTCAGTACCACCGTCATCATCTGGAGCGGCCTCAGTACCGCTCTCCTCCTCCTGTGGCGCCTCGAGATGGTGCTCAGCTGAGGCGCCGCCGCCGGCTGGGGTCCTACCGCTCCTAAGCGTGGCAAAATCAACATCAAACAGATCTGAAGAAGTATCATCAAATGGATCGCTAGGAGTGGCTAACTCAGTATGTACTACCTGCTCAGACTTCCGCTTGAGATTATTCGGGTTCGGCTCTATCTGGGCGGGTATGGCGGCCTTCCCTCTCACCAGGTCCCGCAACTCCTGGCGGAACTCGTCCATCTCCCGTCGAAATGTCGCCTGCTGGTCCGTGAGGAGGCGGGCGATGTCATCCGAAGCGGGGCTCTCATGGGAGCCCGACGGGTGGCCTCTCTGTGGATGAGGCTGTGGCTGCTGGTAAGGGTAAGAGGGGTAGGATGGAGGGTGCTGCTGGTGCTGGTATCCCTGGTGAGCCTGCTGCTCACGTCTCCAAGACTGTCCCTGCTGCTGATAGGGACGAGGAATGTAGGACGACTGCTGCTGGTAGACTGGGGGCTGCTGCTGCGGCTGGTGATGGTCTCTCGGCTGGGAGTACTGCCCTCCCTGTGCTGACGGCTGCTGCTGGGGCTGGGCACCACCACTCCCCCACCTGAATCCGGGATGGTCTCGTCGGATCCCAGGCTGGGGACGGTCGTACCAGATCCCGTTGACATCCATCAACGGCTCGGCATCCAAGGGGGCTGGCGGGAGTACTGCCAGAGGCTGGTCTGGCTGGTAGACCACCATCTGCATCTCTAGAGATGGTGGTGGCTGGTAGGTGGGCTGCGGCTGCTGGTACGGCTCCGCCTGTACAAGGTGAACCTGTCTAGGCTGCACTGGGGTGCTGGAGCGCTGGGACGAGCTGCTGCTGCTGCCAGCGTCGCCTCGCGACTGAAGACGGGGCTGAGAAGCCGTCTGTGTCTCCTGGAGACACATGAGCTGTGTCTTCAGGTCGCTCAAGACCTGTGCCATCTGATCCATCTGTGCTATGCTCTGGCACTGCTTCTTCTCTATCAGCTCCATGCGGTCCAGCTTCTCGCTGATGATGCCCATGTCCGCAGCTGACGACTCTAACTGTGTTGCTGCTGTGGCTGCGGACGAACTAGCTGGACCTACATCTACCCGTGCTATCCTCTGGTACTGCACGGGTCCTGGCTGAAGTGGCTGGGTCTTCTGGGTGTAGAGCCGGGTCTGGGACATAACCATGTAGTTCTCTGCCATCTCCTCGAAAATAGCCCAGACCTGGTCGTGGTCCTTGGCGAAGTAGGACCCGCCACAAGAAGCGTTCACCAGGCCATGTAGCTCTGGTGACAACCCACTGAAGAAGCTCTGAACTAGGTTCGGCTTCGTGATGTCATGGTGTGGGCATCTGTCCAAAAGCTCCCTAAACCTCTCCCAAGCCTCGTGGAACTGCTCGTTGGGGAACATGGAGAAGTTGCTGATCAGGGCCCTCGCTGCATTCGTCCGCCCGAGTGGATAGTACTTGTTCAAGTACTCGGTGCGGAGCTGCTCCCAAGTGTATACGAATCTCCCCAAATGTTTCAGCCAGGTGGCTGCTCTGTCTGCCAGTGAGAAGGGGAAGGCAATCATCCGTATGGTATCCTGGTCCACATGCCTGTCGTGGACAGTACTGCAAATCATGAGAAACTCCTGTAGGTGGAGATGTGGCTCCTCTGTAGCCAGTCCATGGAACCGCGGAAGCATCTGCAAGGTGTTCGGGGGGAACTTGAAGTCCCCCACGATGGCTGGAACCACAACCCAATGGTGCATCAAGGTAGATCCGGGGTTGTGCAACTCCCGCATCGGTCTCGGTGGTCCTGCTCCTCCTGCGGCTGCTGCCGCTGCGGCGGCGGCCGCGGCTGCTGCTGCTGCTACTGCGGCTCGTGCTTGTGCCTGTGCCTCATCGGGGATCTCCTCGGGCTCGCTCTGTGCATCTCTCTCTGCTCTGAGCCTCTCCATCTCACGCCTCATCTCTATCATAAAAGCTCCCTGATCGCGGAGCTGCTGCTGGACTGTCTCTAACTGTGCGATCAGGGTGGAGTTGATCGCTCCCTGGTCTAGTACAAAGTGCTCTGGTCTGCGGGAGTGATCGTCAGAACTGCCGGCCATCGCGACGTCTGCAAAATCGAAGGAGCCCAACTCAGGTGCTGTCAAATGAATAAGTCTCTCCTCGGGCTCAGGTCTCTCGGGTAGGTCAGAAAGGGGGTCGAGGGGGAACAGGGTGGAGTCATACTCGGGCTCGGAGAGCGGGTCTGAGCTCTCGCGAGCCAACCTAGATGATGTGGTAGACGCGCCCGAAAGCGGTGCAACCAAAGGCTGCCTAAGAGATCGTCTACCCATCATCTTGATCTAGCGAGTAGGGCGGATGAGATCTGGAAAAACTATGATCGAAAAACAAACCCCCGGTTCACCAACACAACACGAGCTGAAGACCGTGAAAGTTCGGTCAAATTATCTTGTCTATTTTATTTGGTGAACAATCAAGATAGCAGAGCGATTACGTGACCTGTTGGGATATCCGCTGCTAACCCAACCGACTGGCCCGCACGGAAGAGTCGGTAGTCCGTCAAGTATAGCAACGGGGGGCTCTACCTAGTGTTCGGGTCACTCTCTCGCACATACAAACCAAGCAATGAGGGGGTTGCTCTCCCCAAGACAGAATTTTTAGGGTGAGCAAGTTTTAAGGTCAATAGTCTTAGCAGTCCCAATTTTATGGTTACTCTTTTTTTAGGTATTTTTCAATGCAAACAAAAACGCCTAACGAATTTTTCGGTTCTCCTGGTTATTAAGTCCAAAAACGGGGGGAGAAGTCGAAAAAGCCGATGCACGAGAAATCAATGATGCATGCAAAGTCAGAAAAGCGTACCTGCCTCCAGCTCTCTACATGCAGAGTGATCCGCGCATAAAATAAAGACAGAAAAGTAAACTAAGCTATATGATGCAACGGTAAAAAGCCGAGTCCTAAACGAGCACTTCTATTGATCGTGAAGAACAATAGTTAGTTAACCGAATCGAGTCCGGAGTCCGGTCTTGGGAGTCACTCGGTGCCCGCCACAACGGGTCCTGCCAGCGCTGTATGTGACTCCTCACGGCACGTGGTCTCAAATCCAATTAAACTAACTTTTTCAGTGAATTTTAGTAAGGTCCAATTGCGTTCTATAGGAACAGATATTCTATTAAGTGTTGGGCCTTAGAAATCTTACGTCACAACCAACAAAAATCCTATGTCTAGGGGCTCGAGCAAAAACCGCGAAAAATCCGGAAAATGACAGTAATAAAGGAAAAAGAAAACCGTGATAAAAGCTGCGAAAAAGCCGAGGGGTCCTAATGGGTCCCCCGAGCACGCCGGTGCTTGGCGAAACAGACCCGCTACGAACTAAGTGTCTAAGAGTCTCTGAATGTCCCTGTATTATTACAACAATAATGAATAAAACTAAAATAAAACTACCCTACTACCTCACCCACTCAACTCTCTCTCTCTCTCGCTCTCTCCTGCGGCTTCGTAGAGAAGGAAGCTGCCTCCGAACTCCGCGGCTGCACCGGCTCCTCGAAAGTAGCCTCCGCGGTCCTCGGACCCTCGCAAGATAGACAGAAAAGAATGGTCAGACCAATAAAGAATAATCAAATAATCAGAAAAAGAAATGGAAATAATAAAGAGGGTATATGTGCAAAAATAGAAAACAAAATAATCACTCAAAATAAAACAAAAACAAAAATAAAAATAAAAGAAAATAGAAATAAAAATAAAAATAACACAAAATAAAACAAAAAGGAAACTAAATACAAAAGCCACGAAAAGCCGCGAAAACAAAAACGAGAAATAAAATCAAAAACAACTACTAAGCCGTGCTCCCCGGCAACGGCGCCATTCTGATAACCCCCGCCTAAACGATCGTGGTAAAGGTCTGAAAATGGTCGTTGCGACCTCGATCAAGTAGACTAGGTATATCTAGAAAAATCAACCACTCAAAGAGATCAAATCAATCAAAACAAACACGAGCGGTCTAGCTATGAGTTTAACCTGGTATAGCTCCCAGGGTCGAACACAAGGAGCACGGATTGGCCGAGGCCTACGAAGTAGTAAAAATAAGATAAAAATAAAAGAAGATGTTTTTTAGTGGTTTTTAATTATTTTTATATTTTTTTTGGATTTTTAAAAGATAAAGAAAATAAAAGAAAACAAATATCAACACACTTAGGCTATTTATTTAACACACAAAAAATAAAGCAAAAATTAAGGAAAAATTGTTTTTATGTTTTTTAGGTTTTTAAGTGTTTTTGGTGAATTTTTGATAATTTTCTAATGGGTAAATTATTCTCTAAAAATCAAACAATGCGAAAAAGGAAAGGTACTGTCCAGCAAGGCTTAAGACCCAAAAATAAAATATTTTAGGATCTCAAAAAGCCCTGAAGGTAATTTTCCTGTATACTAGATAGAATAAGGAAAATTTAGGCACCTGGATTATTGTTTTTGGATTTTTAAATTAATTATTATAATTTTTATGAGTTTTTAGGGGTTTTTCAATTTTTAAGGTTTTTACTTAATGAAAAATAGCCAAAATTGGCTAGAAAATCAAACAACAAGCAACAAACAGTAGCTAAAATTTTTAGAATTTTTGGGGGTGTTTTTATATTTTTTTGGTATTTTTAAACCTAGACAGTAGCTAAAAAGAAGGTTTTTAAATTTTTAAAAATAATAATAAAAATCAAAAATGTCCTCAAAAATTCTCAAAAATCCAACAACATGGAAGGAGCCATGTGTCAAATTTTCATCGAATTTAGAAGTGGTTTGATATTTATTCAAAAATCAAGAAGGGGGCACTGTGCATAGGGACGTAAGTGCAAATACCCGAAAGTCTGGGGGCCAAGGTGCAAAATTCCCAGCTAAGCACGTGCGTGGCGCGTGCCTGGGGCACTCAGGGGCCTTTTGGTAATAAAAACCAAGTTTCTGGACTTTTTGGTAACTCGTACCAAAAGTCCAGGGGCTTGGATGCAAAAATCCCACTAAAATCCGCACATGCGCATAAACAACACTCACAGGGGTACAACTGCAAATACCAAAAAGTATTTCTTCATTCAATAACCCAACAGACTACAGGATAAAAGATGTAAATAGCCCAGCTAAACACGTGACGAAGCACGTGGTCACATACACACAGGGGCATGCATGCAAATAAAACTAAGCACAGGGTCCACAATGCAAATTACCCTACGTAAATAAAACTTCTAAAATATTTACAGGACTAGAAATAAAAAGACAAACTAAGAGGGGGCCCTACGTAAATTACCCCTTTATTCGTCGACGGCCCGATGCGCGCCACGTGGATGATCGGACGGTGCTGGGTGGCTGGCGCTCTTCCTCTTCTTCTCTTGGGCCGGATCGACGGTGGAGGCGAGGACACGTGGGAGATCGAACGGGTGAGGCTCAGGTGCCTCTCTCCTCTGTTGCTAACGGTCCAGATGAGCCCCTCCAGGCGATCGACGGTAGCTGCTCCACGATGAACGGACGGCTGAGATTGAAACTGGAGCGGAAGGACTATCGGACGGTGCTGGAGACTCCTCGAAGAACAGGTGACCGGCGAGCTTCGCCGGCCTCATGCACGAGCTAGGGGCCTCCTCAGCTGCCTCTGATGATCGGAGCAGGTCCGCCAAGACGTTCCGCAGCTGTGGGTGCTAACCGATGATCCAGCCGAGCCCTGGAGGGGCTCCGGCGAGGTCAGCGGCGAGCGAGCTCCTGGCCTGAAGTTGGGAAGCCTCAGATGGCCTCCTCGGTCCCTGCAAAGTAAACCAGAAGCTCCGCGGGTTGAGGGCAAAGTGCCTCGACCCAAGGAAGCGGCGTAAGGGTGAACGGGGCGTCGGGACGGATGAGCTCCGGCGAGCGGAGGATGGGGGAGCTCGAGTCCCAGCTCCGGGGCGAGCTGGGTTGGATGGCTGGGCGAAGAACGTGCGTGGGGGAACGGCGAAGATGGTCGTGGGTTCCGATGATTGAAACGATATTCGATGTGGCCGGAATCGACGGAACTCGGCGAAGAGTCGATTTGGGGGAAACTCTAAATTAGGCGAAATGGAAGGGATAAAAGGATACCTGGGCGATGCGGGAGACTGGGCTGGAGCTTAGCTAGCTCCTGGTCTTCGCCTCGAAGGGCGTCAAGGCCTGAGGCTCGAGCTCCGGTCGGACGTCGGAGCACGGCGGCAAGAAGCAGCCGGATCGATGGTCGGGCACTCTCTCCTCTCTGCAACAAGGGCCGACGCGAGCTGTCACCTCGGTGGTCACAATGGAGGTCACGGGAGTGAAGGTGGCGAGCCAAAGATGCCTGAAATCAGGGGCGGAGCTCAGACTTTATACCTCTAGGGGTCCGGGAAGAAGATGATCGGGCGAGCTCGGGAGTGCGCGGATCCCGAGGGGGCGGCTCCGGCGAGCATGCCGGATGCAAGAGGAACGATCCGGACCTGAGGTTCGATGGGTTGGCGATCGGGTCATCCCTAGAAAAAGGGGAGAAAATGGGTCGGGCGTTGGATACCCGGCTCTGGTGGTCCTGGGGGAGGTGTTGACCGGGGGTCAACAATCCCCCGTGGACCAATCAGAGCCCGCCAAGGGTGGAATTTTTATTTGATTTTTTTGGGGCCTTAAATGGCCGAATTTTCAAAAACTTAAAACATGAAAAATATTTGTTTTAATTTTTTCTATTTTTTTGTGATTTTTAATTAATTTTTGGAAATAAAACTAAGGTATATACAAAGTAGCTATACATAGGTATATATACACTATATTGATTTTTGATTTTTGATTTTTAATTAGTTATTTTTATACATTTTTATTCCTATTTTATATTTTATTTATTTATAGGATAAAATAAGGAATAAAAGGCTATTTTTATTTTATTTTTATTATTTATATACATAGGTTAAATAATTAGGTATTTACAACTATGTACATGGTATATGTACAATATCTTTTTGTTATTTTTAATTTTGTAATTTTTATTTGATTTTTGTTTTGTTTATTTTTATTTATTTTATTTACAAAACATAAAAAGGGATATTTACAAAAAGGTTTGAAAATAAATTAGGTTATTTACAAGGTGAAATGAAGAAGGTGGTCTATGTACATGGTGAAGATGTGTTTTTGGCTTTTTAATTTTTAAAGTTTTTATTTTGTTTTTAATAGCTTATAAATATATACAAAATATATACAAGCATATTTTTGGTTGAGGAAAACATATTTTATTTATGTACATAATTATTTACACATGAGCTCCTATCTCCCTCTACTTGGTTTTTATGCGGTCAGGCCCATGCTGAGCCCTCCCTTGGGTTAGGTTGCTCGATATTTATTCTAAATATTTCCCTCTTTTTTCTTTTTCATCTTTATTCTTTTATTTTTGCACAAAAACATGCTAATTATCTATATTTACAAACATGCATGCTTTTGCTAACTTGTCCTATTTACACATATCTACATGCATTTGCATAGGTTTTTGTAGCTAAAATATAAGAATAAAGAGTGATGAATGGGTATTCATATATGTAAGATCAAATATCGTAGCACATGTAAACATCAGTAAGATTTATTATGACATAAGTAATATTTTTATATTCAATAGTAATATTTGCAAAAGAATCAGTAAGCACTAGTGTTGCACATGTAAGTATCAGTAAGATTTATTATGATATAAGTAGTATTTTCATTTTCGATAGTAATATTTGAAAAAGAATAAGTAAACTCCTATGTTTCAGATGTATCAGTAAGTTATATGGTATCACGAAGTAATATTATCTATCTCATTAGTAATAACTGCAAAAGAATAAGTAAGTATCAGTAAGCTATGTTATGACACAAGTAATATACATAAATTCAATAGTAGCACTAGTGTAGCACATGTAAGTCTCAGTAAGCCTTATTATGACATAAGTAATATTTTCAGTTTCGATAGTAACTTTTGCAATAGAATAAGTAAGCTCTTATGTTTCAGATGTATCAGTAAGTTATATGATATCACGATGTAATATTATCAAACTCATTAGTAATAACTGTAAAGGAATACGTAAGTATCAGTAAGCTATTTCATGACACACGTAATTTACATAAATTCAATACTGATACTTTAAATACGTAAGAATACGTAAGTATCAGTAAGCTATTGTATTAGTAAGTTATGCAATATCATGATGTAATATTAGTAAACTCATTAGTAATAATTGCAGAAGAATACGTAAGTTCAGTAAGCATACTGATGCTTTAAATATGCATACTGATACTCTTTTTATGGTTTATTCTTTTAGTCAATGATGAATATGAAAGCGTTGAAGATTTAAATGATGATAATTTCCCTATATCAGCTGTTGATCCTGCTATTATCCCTCGAGAGGGTCTCTCTTTCTCAAACCTAAAGGAATGTGAAATGTTCTATGAGAAATATGCTACTGAACTTGGCTTTAATATTAGGAGGAGTAGCACCAAATATTGTTTTGATCGAAAAAACAAAGTTAAGAATCTTTCTTTTAAAAAATATGTTTGTTGGAAGGAAGGACAGTATGTTCAAAATGCCAAAAAAAGAAAGATGTCATCGAGCCTGTCAGTGGTAGACGCAGAAGCTAATCTTGATGGAATAGACAGCGAGGGTAGACGTTGTGGAATAAGCCGTTGTGGTTGTAAGGCAAAGTTGTGTGCTAAATTAAATCAGATATCTAAACAGTGGGATGTGGTCTCATTCGTTGAGGAACATAACCATAAACTTGTTTCTCCAAGTAAGAAAAAGTACTTGAGACCGAATAGGAGAATAACTAAGGCCACAAAGAATCTACTAGCTTCTATATCTCAAGTGAACATCCCTACTGCCAAACAAATTGCTTTTTTGGACAAACAAAGTGGATCTGACGAACACATTGGTTCTATAGCCAGAGACATATACAATTTGAAGCGTGATCAGAAGAAAGAAATTGAAGGTCATGATGCTGATATGTTGTTGGAACATCTTGAATATTGCAAAAGCATTACACCTGAATTTTTTTATGTGTACAAGCAAGATGAGGATTTATGTTTAACTCATTGCATGTGGATAGATTCTTATTCTATGGAAGATTATAAATTGTTTGGAGATGCTGTTACTTTTGATACAACATACGATACAAACAAGTATAAGCTCATTTTTGCTTCTTTTTGTGGAGTTAACAACCATAAACAGACTGTATTCTTTTGCAACGCATTCTTAATGAATGAGACAAAGGAGTCTTTTGTATGGCTTTTTAAAAATTTTCTGATGGCTGTTAATGTCGCTCCCAAGACAATTATTACTGATCAGTGTCCATCCATTAATGCTTCTATAAGAGAAGTCTTCCCCTCTACCAAACATAGATATTGTGGTTGGCACGTTACAACTAACGTGAAGAAGAGGATTGGTTTAACAAAGAAAGCTGATATAGCAATTCCTGCATTGAATAAGATTATTTGGGGGGCAAAAAGTGAACAAGATTTTGAAGCTGAGTGGGACAGAATAGTTACAGAATGTAATTTAGACAAAAATAGATGTATTAATGTTATGTATCGTATTAGGAGAAAGTGGGTTCCTATTTACATGAGAAGATATTTTTTTGCTGAGATGAATACAACACAGAGGAGCGAGAGCATGAATTCATTCTTGACTAACCATGTCAATCAGCTGAATAGTTTATATGAGTTCATGACTAGATTTCAAACCGCAGTTGAAAGAATGAGAGAGCATGCTAATAGGATGGATAATGAAAATGAGAATAAAATTCCTAAGTTGGCTACGCAGTGGAGCATTGAAAAATAATTTTCTGAGCATTCCACAAAGATCGTGTTTTATATGGTTAAGACAGAGCTTTTGGAAGGTATTGAACTAAATGTGATTCCATTTCCTTCTGTTGATGATGTTATACAATTCAGAGTATATCCTATTGGGAGGATTGAAGATTTCAACAGAGTTACTTTTCATGCTTGTTACAATAAATTCAAATGTGATTGTATGAAAATGGAATCAATGGGTATTCCTTGCAGACACATTATTAGTGTTTTAAAACACACTGATGCGTTAGACGTTCAATCCTCTCTTTATTGAATAGATGGAAGAAAGATATCAAGAGAAATGGTTACTACCCACTTTATAGGAGGAGAACAGTGCAAGATGATAATAGTCAATTAAGGGTATTGGCAAATGAACTTATTAGCGAAGCTGATGGCAACAAAGAAGTATATGATTACATTAAGAAGGTCCTTATAAATGCTTCTGAAGGAGTCAAAGCTATTAAGAGCAAAAGGATCATTGTAAATGTTGAAGATGTCCATGATGTTAATGAAAAATGTGATAAGACAGTATTTGTTCTAAAAGATCCTAATGTAGCAAAACCAAAAGGGTCTGGAAAAGGTGGTAGACCAAAGGGCAACACTAATAGATTGAAATCAATTAGTGAAGAGAATTCGTCAAAGGGTAGACAATGCAAATTATACCACAAATTCAATGCAGGACATGATTCAAGGAATTGCCCTTCAAAATCTTAATATAATGCATGATGGTAAGAAATATTCTTATTCATATGGTTTATATAGTAATTTTAGTATATTAACGTTCTGATAACAATATGTATATTTTTTCCATTACACAGTTGGTTACATTATCAATGAGCTGATATTTGAAAGTTTTGAAGTCAGATGTTATTCAAAGGACTAAGAAGACTGATGGTAAGATAAATTCTTATTCATATGGTTTATATTGTACTTTTAGTATATTAACGTTCTGATAACACTATGTATATTTTTTCCATTTCACAGGTGGTTACATAATCAATGCAGCTGATATTTGAAAGTATTGAAGTCAGATGATATTCAAAGGATCGAGAAGACTGAAGCTTATTTTGGCATACCCCATTGCACTTTATAGAAGAATTCCATTATTTTATGTCCCCCTTCTTTGTAATATTTCTTAATTGTGTACTATTCATCAAGTATGAAGTTGTGTGTTTATGATCTGGTTGTAAGTTATTTTCTATTGTTCAATTTCCATTTGTAATTTACAAGTATGTATAAGTAAGTTGGTACTTGTCAATGGTCTTGTAAGTATGAATTATGTTTCAGTAAATTTCGTGAATGAATCAGTAAGTTATGTCTCTCACATGTTTTAGTAAGTTTGAAACATGTATCAGCAACTTTGAAGAATGAATCAGTAAGTTAATTTTATTAATCAGTATATATTACCCATGTTTCCTTTGACGTATGCATCAGTAAGTATGAAGCTTGTATAAGTAAGTTTGTAAAGGACATCAGTAACTTTCATCATTATAAACGTAAGTATCAGTAACTTAAATAATAAGTAAGTTTTTCTGTATCATATTTAACTATAAGTAAGTTTCTAATATATTACAAGTAATAATCTCAAAATCATTAGTAAGTTTTTACGTATCATTTGTAATTATTAGTAACTTAAAACATAATATATGTATCTAATGTAAGCACTTGTAAGCGATCGTTAATTGGATTTAGAAGATTTTTTAAGCATTTGTATCAGTAAGATATTAGTTTATTCAAGTAATATTTCCAAAATCAACCTTAAATTTTTATGTAGTATATGTAAGTAATAGTAAGTATTAGTAAGTTTTTATGTAGTATATGTAAGTTCTTATTGTTCACTTTTCGTTAGTAATTTCCAAGACTGTATAAGTAAGTTGGTACTTGTCCATCATCAGTAAGTATGAATCATGTTTCATTAAATTTGTTGTATAAATCAGTAAGTTCTTGCATGTGACATGTTTTAGTAAGTTTGGTATGTATCAGTAACATTGAAGAATGCATCAGTAAGGGCTTTTTATGTATCAGTATATATTTACCATATTTTCTTTGACGAATACATCAGTAAATATGAAGCTTGTATCGGTAAGTTTGTAGAAGACATCAGTAACATTCATCATTATAAAACGTAAGTATCAGAAACTTAGATAATAACTACGATTTTTTGTATCAAATCTAACTATAAGTAAGTTACTAACATGTCACAAGTACTATTCTCAAAATCATTAGTAAATTATTGCGTATCATTTGTAAGTATTAGTAACTTATAGCATAATATATTTTAATCCGTAAGTTCTTAGCTTATTCAAGTAAGATTTTCAAAATCAAATTTAAGTTCAAATAGTAGTATATTTAAGTAGTAGTAAGCTATACAATACTCAAGTAATATTGTCTAAAGCAATAGTAACTTTTTTATTTAGCATTGTATGTATCAATAACTTAATGCATCTGTAAGTACCAGGTAGTAGACGAATGTATCATCTGTAATAATTTCAACAATCAACAATCAACAACCATCAAAATTTTCTCATTCATAAAGAATTCCATGTTCAAAAGAAAGATACTACATTTAAATTTTAAACAGTACATGTACATATTTACATCATCTCTATATACATGTCTAAGATATCACATTTCTGTTAATCTTTCTTCTGAACACTTGTAAGTAGTATAGCTGCTATCTCCGCACGAAACTTGGGGATATCTTCGTTTCGGAACACTGGATCTTCCTTTGCAAATAAATTCCATATACTTCATTACATAAACCCCACAATCAATGGAATCACTTCGATGCATTGGGATTCCTTTTTTTATCTCTACTGGCCACTTTTCAAGGTGTTCTCCAGTAAATAGCATGAAGTATTCTGCCATCCAATCAACCTAAGGGTATTGTTAAAGAAATATGTTAGTAAAAAAATATATCAAAAATGGATGTATCACAAAATTTTATATCTTTTTACCCATTTTCTAACATCCATGAGGTGTTTTTTCATCCCAGCAAGTGAATTGTATGAAATGAATTTCTTCTCATCAAAATCAGCCACGAGAAGATGCCAATGATTGGAGGTGTGGATTACACAAAAGGCTTTTTTTACACTATCAAACATTGTTCTTGTGCATGAGAACAAATTATTTAGAGGCTCATAATCTTCTTCTGTTGCTTCTTTCACAGTCTTTGGGAACAATTGCTGAAATGAATAATATTTAGTTAATATAACTTAAATTAAAAACTAAAAATAGTTAAGTACTATTACCATTTGAGCCGTATTTGCAAAAATAAATGGGCATTCCACGTCACTTTCTTGATATGATTTGTAAAGCACATCCATGAACATGTCCAAAATCACATCTATGACCATTTTGTTATAAAGTAGGTCTTCAATGTGTATTCCATTGCAAAACTTGTCTCCTAGACCATGGTAAGTTGCTCCCATACTGAAATGTAAGTTAAGTTGTAACATTACAAAAAAATCAACATAAATATATCATGAAATGGGTCTAATAAATTTAGTAAATCTCCCCTTACTTGGCGACAGGATCCTTCAAAAATTCATGAATGGTTGCCCTCTCTGATTCAGAAATTGCATCATATCCAGCGTAATCAATGCGATTTAAATTGTAAACCTATAAATAAATTTAAGAAATATTATCATTATTTTGTATTATTGCATCATTCTAATTTCTTACTTTTGAAGCATCACCAAAAGAATTTAAGCATTTGTATTTATGTAAGTATTTGTAAGTATCATTAAGATATTAAAACAACATAAGTAATATTCTCAAATGCATCAGTAAGTTCCTTTGTATCATTTGTAAGATTCATTCAGTATGAAAATTACTCACCCTATATTTCTAAGTTCGATAGTAAATTCTTAAATGTCATTATTTTATAACAACATAAGTAATATCCTCAAATGCATCAGTAAGTTCCTTTGTATAATTTCTAAGAATCATTCAGTATGAAAAATTACTCACCCAATATTTCTAAGATCGACAGTAACTTCTTAAGTGTCATCTCTATGTATCAGATACCGAAAGACACTAGTAACATTATATGTATCAACAGTAAGTTAATATGTAAGTATTTGTAATTTAATAATTGACAGAAGTAATAATATTAATATTTAGCATATGTAATTTATTAAACTACCATCATTTGAATGACACTAAGTCAAAAAAAATTTAAAAGCAACAGTATATGTAAAGTATGGTAGGATGATTTCATACCTCCAAAGCTTGCTCTTTGTTGTCTTCAATCTTTGGAATTTCATCTTCATCTTCTACCGTCATCACTTCTTCAATATTCTTTTTTTCAAGCTTTCTTTTTTTCTTACTATTTTCTCCTTCATTGGGATGGTTTGTGCATTTTCTTCTTCCTTTATTGCTCTTCTAGACTTGACCCTTTTTGACATGCTGCTAGGAGTAATAAGCTTCTTGCTTCTACCCCTCTTTGGAACACATGGTTTAATTTTGTCACGATCTTCAGAATCCTCCTCAATTCCAAGATCAAAGGATGGTGATTCGATCTTTTTTGTGATATTATTTTGTTCTTCTTGATCACCAACCTTTGTTGTCTTCTCCTCTTGTTGCTTTACACTAACTGATTTTGGAAAGAATTCCTCAAACCATTGCTTTAGAATAGAGATTTCGACCTTCAGCTTCTCATTCTCCTTCAATGTATTCTCATATTTTTCTTTCATGTTTTTGTACTCATCCAAAGTGGGCATCTGAGAAATGAAACTCTCCAAATCACTTATTTTTTTCTTGTGTTCTTCACATTTACACTCTGGTGTATTTTGATGTTGAGCAGTCTTCAAAATTGATGTCATTGAACAATCATCAAGTTGCCGTTGTTGTGGTACAATGACACGCAATGCATAAGCAGTTGAGATGAAACCCTCTATTACGAAGGTTTCATAATCAAATATGAATTCATTTGGGTCAATCTTGAATAGCTCTTTTTCTTCATAGTCTAGCTGGACAACAATCTAATGCAAGGAAATATATTTAGCCATCAATCAAAATTCATTTTAATAAAAAGTATTATTTCAAGTTAAATTAATAATGACAAGCATTAACATTTTTAAATGTATCACGCTGTCAGTAGATTTGAAATCAGTAAAATTGACGCATGAAGTAAATTTGAAGTAATCAGTAAAATATTTGATTCATATGAGACATGTATCATTTAATTTGAAGCATGAATTAATATTAGTAAGATATTACTTCTCACATTTTACTATTTACCATAGAATATTTGAACAATGCTACATTAATTATGAAGCGTGTATAAGTAACATTGATTAAGGCAACAGTAACTAAAGTCAATTCTTCAGTAATTTTACGGATTAGACGAGAAATAACAATTGGGGTATGCATGATTAGTAATTTTGATTCATCCAGCAGTAAGTTTACTTTAGTTATTAGTAACTATTTTCATTATCGCATATTTCATTAATGCATCAGTAACTTCATAACTTGTATACGTAAGTGAATTGTTCAAAACTTGCATTAGTAACTTGCATCAGTAACTTGCATCAGTAACTTCCAAACTTACTTCAGTAAGTATTTGTGATTTATTGATAAATATTTTCAATATCGATTTTTTCATAAATGCATCAGTAACTTCAAAATTTGTATTTGTACGTGAATTGTTCAAAACTTGCATCAGTAACTTGCATCAGTAACTTGCATCAGTAACTTTCAAAACTTGCATCAGTAACTTCAAAAATTATATTCAATATTAAAATCACAAATGAAAATGTAAATAAAATTATGTTACCTGATCTTCATTAAAGTTCATGAATTGTTCAATGGTGACTTTGCAAGGAGTTGACCATTTCCTAATTCTTGGCAAGAGATTTTGATTTAATGCATGTGTTGGGAATAAGTGCTCCAGAGCCCATGCCTTAAAATAATTTAACATAATTAAATATTTGGTAAATATTTATTAAAAGCAAACTAGTAGTTAGAGATTAAAAAAACTTACATATAAACACGCTGCACATCCAGTTAATTAGCCAACTGTGCCTTTCCCATCAGATGATGAACGCTTCCTCATTTTTTCCACTATGTCTTCCAAGCATTGCATTATCATAGTCTCAACTGCATTAGACCAATTGAAGAAACATGTATCTTCAATTGAATCTATGTAATTTAGTAGGACCTTTGGGAAACAGAAGTTCATTTCGGGGAATAGAAATGTACAAAACATCAATGATATTAGACATCTTATGTACATTCTATTTGAATGATCATCTTCTTGAGATCTTAAAGATTCAAGCATGTCACAAATGTTATGACGATTCAATAACATGCTTGGTTGGCAAAATTGCTCTTCGAATGAACTTGGCCATTCAAACGAAAAACCCCTTAGTTGTATAGGAAATCCTGATGAAGGCAACCCCAAAAATCAAGCCTATGTCATTATCTGAGAATATGAGTTCTTTCTCTCCAAACTTGAAAATCTGATCTCCTTGATATCTTTGAACAATAAAGTCCAATACTTGATAATTAATATCAAGTTTTGTAATTAATACTAATCTTGAGAAAGCGGATTTATCGATCAACTCCTTATGCCTTCCAGTCAACTTGTTGTTACCAAGATATGTTACAAATTGTTTTATGTAACATCTGTGTTGGACGCAATATCTCGCTGCAATAATGAAATTAAAACCATTTAAAATTTTGCATATAAGATAGGCTTTTCTTAACTTACAATCTTAGTGGATATTTTCTAACCTGGCAATGGTTCTATCTTTGCATCATCCTTTACATTTGCAAGACTCAAAACTGATGCTCTACATAGCACAAAAGTTTGTGAATAGTAAGTTATGATATTAAGTATTACCATTTTGTATGTTAATATACAAACTTACCAGTGGTAATTTCAGTAGTTTTATCTCCCTCAAAGCTTGTATCTGCATTAAGTTACTTGTTAAGACATAATTGAATTATATTATATATTTTAAATTAAAAAATAACAAAATTACCACTTGCAGATTCCATAGATCCTTTTTTTACATTTTGCGGTGTTCGTCTCTTATAAGAAACATCAAATGTTTTTGCTTGTTCCATCTGCAAAATAGTAAATGAAATACTAATCTCAATTACTGATATAAGAATTTTAGTGATTTCAACAGGAACATCAAGTATTAACTAAATTACTGAACCACAAATTTGAGATATATTCAGTATTTCTTTGTTAAGCTTCATTAGAATTAGGCAATGATAAGATAAAAATGCAACCGCAAAAGTAAAAAATTAGACTTAATTGTAAAGAATTAGTAAACATATGTATGCAGCTATTTAACATCTTTCTCAATATGTTATATGCATGCAGCTATTGGATTCATACCAAAGTGTTCAAAGTTGAAAGGATTTTTTTTCGTAACCCTAATACGTATAATTCCCAAAAAAACTGATTTATCAAGTAACCTAGCATTACAATATAAGATGACGGTTGTTAATCTTTCACTAACCGTGTCTGACCGTGTTTAGCCTTCTCCGCCCTCGTTGCAATCGTCGAGAAGGTCTTCACTGCTCCGCCGCGAACCGAGCACTCTCGCCTGAAGTAAGTTTTTGAAAGTTAGCCTATCTTGTGTTTTATGATAAGGCGGTAAAAAGTAATTTATTGGAAAAATAGATTATAATATCATGATGGTAATATTATATATATGGCAAGTAACTTTTGTACTTATACAGGTAACTTTAAAGTCATACTATATTTTTATTCATTATCAATTAGTAAGTTACAAGCATGTACCAGTAAGTTCATGATGCTCACCGGTATCAATAATTATGATACTTGAATCAGTAATTTCATGCTTCACAAAAGTATTCGTAAGATCGTAACACTTATCAGTAACATTGAAGAATGCATTAGTAATATTATTTAATGAATCAGTAACTATTTCCCATATTACATTTGGAGAATACATTCAGTAAATTTGAAGGTTCTATCAGTAAGTTAGATGAAGACATTAGTAAGTTCCATCATCTTATCAGTAACTTTAATATCAGTAAGTTAGATGAAGACATTAGTAAGTTCCATCATCTTATCAGTAACTTTAATCTTTAAACTTAAAATAACATTAGAGTTATGGTTCTAATATTGGAATATGTATCAGTAACATAGAATTAGGTAGCAGTAACTTACAATCTTTAATCTGTAATATTGATGTATCTTTAGTAACTTTCTAAATCTTATCTATCAGTAATGTTCTTACTTCTCAAATTTATTTGTAAGATCGTAACACGTATAAGTAACATTGAAGAATGCATCAGTAAGTATATTTAATGTATCAGTAACTATTTCCCATATTACATTTGGAGAGTACATTCAGTAACTTGGAAGGTTCTATCAGTAAGTATGATGAAGGTTTCAGTAACTTCCATCATTTTATCAGTAATATTAATTAACAATTAAAATAAAAAGAGTTATTCTTGTAATTTTTGAATATGTATCAATAACCTAGAATCATCAAGCAGTAAGTTTACTTTATTTATAAGTAACTATATTTAATATAGAATCTTAGAAGCGATAACATATTTGTTCTTAAACGAAAAAATTAAATGATAAATCATTTCAAAATATTTGAAGCGATAAACTATTGTTCTTAATCCAACAACCAAAATTTTTCTTACTATCAGTACCTGTACATGATTTTTTAATAAGTCTGCATCAAAATTTAGTAAGATCTGAATCGGAATTTAAATATGTTTAAATTATAGGAAAGAAAATATTTTCAAAATGTTCTTCAAAGACGACTATACATAAAAACTTACTGATGTCGAAGATGAAGCGACCTCAAAGCGACCTCGAAGATGAAGGCGTACGAAAGAAGGTATTGGCTTTGTTTGATCGCCGTTCTTCGTAATAAGGAAACGCGATTTTGTTTTTGTTAATCATCGTAACAAATGGCGTCAATGAAATTAATTTACCCCCCATATATCTCGCGATATCAGTTATTGTATTCAAAATATGCCATATTTGAAATTATCATCGAAATTTTATTTAGACCTCACGATTTTAATCGGATGTCTACAATTAGGGGCCTATTAATTGCTAAATGGGCACAGTGCCCTCTAGATAAGCCCTATATATATATGGGTAAAATGGGGCTGCCCCTAGGGGGAGCTAACTTAGTTCCCCCCGCCTCATTTTGTCCATTTTTTATTTTTTTGAATTTTTTCCGTGAATATTCATCACTATATCCTTATATTATGTCAAAAAAATTTCGTGGGAAACAGAGACTCCTGCGGCCTTCATCCAGACAGTCATTTTTTTAACGGTCTCATGATTTTTAAATCGACCCTATCTGGATGGAGGTTGTAGGAGTCTCTGTTTCTCTTGAAATTTGAATGACATAATATAGGGATACATGATGAATACCCATTCATCACTCTTTATTCTCATATTTTAGCTACAAAAACTTATGCAAATGCATGTAGATATGTGTAAATAGGATTAATTAGCAAAAGCATGCATGTTTGTAAAAATAGATAATTAGCATGTTTTTGTGCAAAAAAATAAAAGAATAAAGAGTAAAAAGAAAAAGAGGGAAATATTTAGAATAAATATTGAGCAACCTAACCCAAGGGAGGGCTCAGCATGGGCCGGACCGCATAAAAGCCAAAGTAGAGGGAGATAGGAGCTCATGTGTATATACTTCTGTAAATAAATAACTTTATATTTTCCTCACCCAAAAATATGTTTGTCCATATTGTGTGTATATTTAGAAACTATTAAAAACAAAATAAAAATTGAAAAATCAAAAAGTCAAAAATACCCTTTCACCATATGCATGAACCACACCAATGTACTTATTTACCCTTGTAAATAAATTTATTTATTTCTAAAACTTTTTGTAAATATTCTAGATTATATTTTGTAAATAAAATAAATAAAAGAAACAAAACAAAAATCAAAATAAAAAATACAAAATTGAAAATGCAAAAATACATTGTATAAATACCATGGGTATAATTGTATATAACCATTTATTTCACCCTTGTATATAAGTGGTAAAAATTAAATAAAAATATTCTTTTATTCCTCATTTTATCTTGTAAATAAATAAAATACAAAATGAGCACAAAAATACATAAAAATAACAAATAAAAAATCAAAAATAAAAATCCATATAGTGTACATATACCTATATATATAGCTACCCTATTTTTATTTCCAAAAAAAATAATTAAAAATCACCAAAAAATAGAAAAAAATAAAAGAAAAATATTTCATATTTTGAGTTTTCTTTAATTCGGCCTATTTCTGCCCTAAAATAAATAAATAAAAATCGCACACACGTGGCCGCTCCTGATTGGTCCACGGGGGAATATTGACCCCGGTCAACTCCCCCGCGGACTCCTTCCTTTTCTGGAAGATGCGTGCCGCGCCTCTTTCGCCGATTTATCCACGCGTCTCCAGGCTGTCACCCACTCAACCCCCGTGCTCGGATTCTTCGCCAATCATCCCTCATCCTCGCCCGATCTTCCGCCATCAAATCCACGCCTTCCTTAGCTGTCGCCATTCAACCCTAATCACCCCGGTCACCCATTTATACCCCAGCTCCGCCGCCTTCGCGCGGCATCTTTGGACCATCTCCTTCTTCCCAGTGACCTCCATAGGCTCCGCAAGAGTGACAGCGAGCGTCAGCCCTTGTTGCAGTGAGGTGAGGAGGCGTATCCTTTGATCCGGCGAACTTCGCCGCCTTGCTCCGCCGCCAGCGTTGAGCATCGAGCTTCAGGCCTTGACGCCCTTCGAAGCTACGACCCGGAGCAAGAGCAGCTCCAGCACAGTCTACTTCAGCCACCAGGTAATCGATTAGATCTTCCATTTAGCGTAATTTTCGATTTCGCCCAAATTCCATCTCCGACGTATTCCTCTGATTCCGACCACATCGCGCAACATCTCGATCATCCGACCCGACCATCATCTCCGCCGTACCCCCACGCACCTTCTTCACCCCTCCATACAACCCAGATCGCACAGGATCTGGGAATCGAGCTCCTCCGCCGACCACCTTCGCCGGAGCTCCCCATTCCGACGCACCATCCACCTTTCGCTCGCTCTGACGGGTCGAGGCACTTTGCCCTCGACCCAGCGTTCTTTCTGTGCAGGTCTGAAGGCGAATCGACCTCGACTGGAGGTCGGAACATCTGGGCACAGAAGCTCCAGCTCTTCGACGTCGACGGAGCTCTCTGGAGCTCCTCCCTTCCAGCGGAGCATTGCATCAGGTGCGGGGCTTCACGGCGAAGCTCCCCAGCACCTCAGAGGCGGTAGACGAGGACCCACGCGCACGCAGAGGGCCGGCGAAGCTCGCCGGCCGCCAGTTCTTCCTCCATCCTTTGTCGCCGTCAGATCACCCCTCGAGCTCCAGTTCTCATCTCGCCCGTTCATCCATCAGAGCAGCTCGGGCCATCAGATCCTCCTGGGGTTGATCTCAGCCGTTGAGTAGCGAGGTTAAGCCACGACGTCTCTCAGCCGTCCGATTATCCACGTGGCTGCACCTCGACCATCCGATCTGAGCTTGGTCTCCTTCGAAGAACCACGTTGCATCTCCACCGTCCAATCATCCACGTGGACTCACACCAGCCGTCAGATCAGACCAGCGCTTCCATAGTTAAAGGCGCGTGTATTCTCCACCGTCAGATCTGCCACGCGTCAACATCGGGCCGTCAATAATAATAAAAGGGGTAAATTTCTCCTAGACCCCTCGGTTTGTCTTATTTCATTTTAGTCCTGTAACTTTTAATTCACGTTGTTTGTTTTCTGGGATATTTGCATCAAGGACCTCGTACTTAATTTTATTTGCATTTATACCCCTGCCAGTTGAGAACCACGTGCTTCGTCACGTGTTATTTTGGGAATTTTGCATCTTTAGCCCTGTAGTTCTGGAATGTTATGCAATGAATGAATCTTTTTGGGAAATTGCATTTATGCCCCTGTGAGCACTTTATATTCGCATGTGCGTTTTATTTTAGGATATTTGCATATAAGTCCCTGGACTTTTGGTACTTGTTACCAATAAGCCCTCGGAACTTATTTTTATTACCATTTGGTCCCTGTGTGCCCCAGGCACGTGCTTGGCACGTGACTTCTTGGGTATTTTGCACCAGGACCCCAGAACTTTTGGGTATTTGCACTTAGGTCCCTGTGCACAGTGCCCCTTGTTATTTTTGAATAAAATATCAAACGACCTCCAAATCCAATGAAATTTTGACACATGGCTCCTGCCATGGTGTAGGAATTTCTATGATTTTTGGGGACATTTTTGATTTCATTTATTATTTTTAAAAATTCAAAAACCCTTATTTTTGCCACTGTCTAACTTTAAAAATACCAAAAAAATATAAAATCACCTTTAAAAATTCTAAAAAAATTTGGTACTGTTATTTGCTTGTTGTTTGATTTTCCAGTGCATTTTGGTGATTTTTCATCGCCTAAAAACCCTAAAAATTACAAAACCCTCAAAAACTCATAAAAATTATAATAAATAATTGAAAAATCCAAAAATAATAATTAGGGTGTCTAAATTTTCCTTGTTCTTCATAGATTATAGGAAAATTACCTTCAAGGCTTTTTGAGATCCAAAATTATTTTATTTTTGGGTCTTAAGCCTTGCTGGACAGTACCCTCTGTTTTTCGCATTGTTTGATTTTTAATAAATAAGTTACCCATTAGAAAAATTCCAAAAATTCACCAAAAACAGTAAAAAACTTAAAAAACATAAAAACCATTTTTCCTTAATTTTAGCATTATTTTTGGAGTGTTTTATAATTTGTTGAAGTTGCCTTGTTATTATTTTCTTTTCTTTTTCTTATCTTTTAAAAATCCATAAAAAATATAAAAACAAATAAAAACCACTAAAAAAGACTCTCTTGGATTTCTGACTATATCGTAGGCCGCAAGGCCAATCTGTGCTCCTTGTGTTCGACCCTGGGAGCTATACCAGGTTAATCCTATAGCTAGACCGCTCTATGTTGTACTTGCTTGATTTTATCTCTGTGAGTGGTTATTTTTCTTGATATTCTCCGTTTATGTGATTGAGGTCGCAACGACCAATTTCCGACCTTTACCTCTGCCATATTTTCGGGTTATCAGAATGGCGCCGTTGCCGGGGAGCACGGCTTTGTAGTCATTTTTCCTTATTGTCTCTCTTTACTATAATTGTTTTCTGACACTCTCTCTTTCTAATTTTTGTGCGAGGTACTGCGTGGAGAACTTGGAGTACACTTTTTGAGGACTCGCACGGGAAGAAGAGCAGGAAGAGAGAGAAGAAGAAATTTTATATTCTGAGAGAGAGAGAGAGAACAATTATTTCTTGTAATAATTTAGGACTGTTGAACTCTGAGGACACTTGAACATTATTCGGGTCTGTTTCGCCGAGCACCGGTGTGCTCGGGGGACCCATCTGGATTTTCGCGGCTTTTATCGTGGTTTTGATAGCTAGCTGCCTTTTCCGGTGTTTACGCGATTTTTCTCGAGCCCCTAGATTTAGGAATTTCTGTTGATTGTGACGTAAATTTCTAAGGCCCAACACCTAATAGAATATCTGTTCCTATAGAACGTAATTGGACCTTAATAAAATTCACTGAAAAAGTTAGTTTAATCGGATTTGAGACCACGTGCCGTGAGGAGTCACATACAGCGCTGGCAGGACCCGTTGTGGCGGGCACCGAGTGACTCCCAAGATCGGACTCCGGACTCGATTCCGTTGGCTAACTATTGTTCTTCACGATCAATAGAAGTTGCTTGTCTAGGGCCGGTTTTTCCCGTTGCACCATTTAGGTAGTTTTATTCTGTCTTTAAATTCTGCGCGGATCATATTGCATGTAGAGCGCTGGAGACAAGGTACGCATTTCTTTCTCTGCATGCATCATTGATTTCTTCGCGCATCGGCTTTTTCGTCTTCTCCCTCTGTTTTTGGCTTAATCATCAGGAGAATCGGAAAAACTGTTAGGCCGCTTGTATTTATTTGAAAATTATTAAAAAGAAAAACAAAAAAAAAAAATTGGGACTGGATAACACTATTGACCCTAAAAGACACTCACATTAAAAATTTGTCTTGGGGAGAGCAACCCCCTCATTGTATGGTTTGGATGCGCGAGAGAGTGACCCGCACCCTAGGTAGAGCCCTCCGGTGCTATTTCTAGCTGACTACCGACTCTTCCGTGCGGGCCAGTCGGTTGGAGTAGCATCGGGTATCCTAACAGGTCACGTAAGCGCTCTGATATTTTGTATGTTCACCCAATAAAATTGACAAGATAAATTGACCGAGATTTCACGGTCTTCAGATTGTGTTGCGTTGGTGAACCGGGGGTTTGCTTTGCGATCATATTTTCTCCAGATCCCATCCGCCCAACTCGCCAAGATCAAGATGATGGGTAGACGATCTCTTAGGCAGCCTCTAGCTGCACCGCTTTCAAGCACATCTACTTCATCATCTAGGTTGGCCCGTGAGAGTCAAGACCAGCTCTCTGGGCCCGAGTACGATTCCACCCTGTTCCCCCTCGACCCCCTTTCTTTTGCTACTGAGAGACATGAGCCCGAGGAAAGACGAATTAATTTGACAGAACCTGAATTGGGCTCATCTGATTTTGCAGACGTCACTATGGCCGGAGCAGGCAGTTCAGATGATCGCCAACCCGAACATTTTGTACTAGACCAGGGGGCGATCAACTCCACTCTGATTGCATCATTAGAGACAGTACAGAAGCAGCTACGCGATCAGGGAGCTTTCATGATTGAGATGAGAAGGGAGATGGAGCGACTCAGAGAAGAGAGAGATCAGAGCGAGCCTGAGGACATTCCAGATGCTGATGCAGCTGCAGCAGCCGCAGCAGCAGCTGCCGCAGCGGCAGCCGCCGCCGCAGCAGGACCACCAAGACCGATGCGGGAGTTGCACAACCCCGGATCTACACTGATGCACCATTGGGTGGTGGTACCTGCTATCGTGGGGGATTTCAAGTTCCCTCCGAACACCCTGCAGATGCTTCCTCATTTTCACGGACTTGCCACTGAGGAGCCCCACCTCCATCTCCAAGAGTTTTTGATGATCTGCAGTACTGTCCACGACCGTCATGTGGACCAGGATACGATTCGGATGATGGCCTTCCCTTTTTCACTGGCAGATAGAGCAGCCGCCTGGCTGAAGCATCTAGGGAAGTTTGTTTACACCTGGGAGCAGCTCCGCACCGAGTACTTGAACAAGTACTATCCACTCGGGCGGACGAATGCAGCGAGGGCCCTGATCAACAACTTCTCCATGCTCCCTAACGAGCAGTTTCACGAGGCATGGGAGAGGTTCCGAGAGCTTCTGGATAGATGCCCACACCACGACATTTCCAAGCCGAACCTAGTTCAGAGCTTCTTTAGTGGGATGACGCCAGAGCTTCAGGGTCTGGTGAATGCTTCTTGCGGCGGGTCCTACTTTGCCAAGGACCACGACCAAGTCTGGGCCATTTACGAGGAGATGGCCGAAAACTACATGGTGATGTCCCAGACTCGGTTGTACACACAGAGATCTCAGCAGCCGCCAGGACCCGTGCAGTACCAGCGGATAGCACGGGTTGATGCAGGTCCATCCAGTTCGTCCACAGTTGCAGCCGCACAGGCAGAGTCGGCCGCTGCGGACATGGGGATTATCAGCGAGAAATTGGACCGCATGGAAATCATAGAGAAGAAGCAGTGCCAGGGCATAACTCAGATGGAGCAGATGGCACAGACTCTGAGCGACGTGAAGACCCATCTCTTGTGTCTTCAGGAGGCACAGGCGGCTTCTCAGCCCCGTCTTCAGTCGCGAGGCGATTCCGGTGGCAGCCGCAGCTCGTCCCAGCGCTCCAGCTCCTTGCAGCAGCCTAGACAAGTTCACCTTGTACAGGCGGAGCCGTACCAGCAGCAGCAGCCCTCTTATCAGTCATCACCATCTCCAGACTTGCAGATGGTGATATATCAGCCGGATCAGCCTCTGGCAGTACTGCCGGCAGACCCCTTCAATGCAGAGCCGTTGATGGACGTCAACGGGATTTGGTATGACCGTCCTCAACCTGGAATCCGACGAGACCATCCCGGATTCAGGTGGGGGAATGGGGGTAACCAGTCCCAACAGCAGCCAGCCGGTCAGGGAGGGCAGTACTCTCAGCAGAGGGATCACCAGCAGCCCCCAGCATACCAGCCACACCAGCCATCATCCTTCGTACCTCGTCCCTACCAGCAGCAGGGACAGAATTGGAGACGTGAGCAGCAAGCTCACCAGCAGCATCCTTCCTCTTACCCCTCTCAACCACAGCAGCACCAGGTCCAACAGCCTCATTACCAGAGAGGCAACCCGTCGGGCTCCCATGAGAGCCCCGCCTTGGATGATCTAGCCCGCATCTTCACAGAGCAGCAGGCTACATTTAGACGGGAGATGGACGAGTTCCGCCAGGAGATGCGGGACCTGATGAGAGGGAAGGCCGCCATCCCTGCACAGATCGAGCCTAATCCGAATAGCTTGAAGAGGAAGTCTGAGCAGGTAGTTCACACTGAACCTATCACTCCTAGTGACTCATTTGATGATATGTCGTCGGATCTATTTGATGCTGATTTTGTTACACTTAGGAGCGGTAGAAGACCAGCAGGCGGCGCCTCATCTGAGCGACAACACGAGGAGTCATCTAGAGCGCAAGATGAGGAAGAGGAGAGCGGTACTGAAGCCGCACATCATGATGACGGTGGTACTGATGCCACCCGAGATGCTGATTCACCCGGCGGTACTGAGGCCGCCATTTCACCACATCGAGGAGGTGGTACTGACGCCACCAGCAGAGCCGAGCCAGCCAGCGGTACTGAGGCCGCAAGACGTCTAGTTGTAGAGCCAGCTAGAGGTGGTACTGAGGCCACCAATATTCATTCTGATATAGATGTTGTCTTTCCTCGTATGGATGTATCTCGGAACTCTATTTTGAATAAAGGAAAAGGTTTAGTTTCTTCTGATCCCACTGTGGTGAATGATGTATGTGAGGATCCGGTTATCGAACCGTCTAGGCCTATTCCTAGTCCTTCATCTGAGAAGGACCCTGTGATCCCCTTTCCTAGAGCCCTTGAGTTGGGGAAGGGGAAGAAAAAAGAAAAAGACCCAAAAAAGAGAGAGCAGGAGGAGTTCAGCCAGGGCATGATAGACCGATTTCAGATCCAGCTGACCCTCAATGAGGCTTTGCAGCACATCCCTCTTCTTCAGCGGTCCTTGAGAGACAGGACCACAGTCAGGAGGACGAAGAGGAACAAGACCGCAGAAATTCATGTGCTAACAAAAGCCACGTGTTACGCGATCCAGAACCATCTGCCGACTAAGAGGCCAGATTTAGGGGCCCCGTATGTCAGATGTCAGATTAGTGAGCAGAGGTTCAACCGTACTTTATTAGATAGCGGATCGTCAATCAACCTTCTTCCGGCAGCCCTTCTCGACCACTTAAAGTTGGGCACTCTTAAACAGAGCAGGACATACCTTCAGTTTGCTGATCGGTCTGTTAAGAGGCCAAAGGGGTTGTTGCGAGACGTTGTCGTCACGATTCAGGGTTTGCAATTTCCCGTGGACTTCGTAGTGCTGGACATGGAGACCCCTGACTCGTTGACCGATTCCCCCATCATTCTCGGTCGCCCGTTCTTGGCCACAGCCAAGGCAGTGACTGACCATGACAGTGGGAAGGTATTCTTTCGCGTCCAAGGCGAGAGTATACAAATAGAGACGGTTAAGGACCACAGAGCCAGAGATAGATCCCGCTCAGAGCGCAGTACAGATTCAGATCATCTGACAGACGCAGAGGCAGACATCCACCAGGACTGTGATTTTGTGATCACAGATGATGAGGCAGCTTGGGCAGATCCTGCAGCACAGACCATCCTCTCATATTCAGATACAGCTGATGCAGAGATGATAGCAGAGGATAGTCTGGAGAGCACAGCCCTGGTTCAGGACACTATTGAGTCAGCAGAGTCGGACCTTGATCGCGACACGATTTTCAGTGATGGTGGTGCTGAGGCCACCTTGTTTCCCGGTGGTACTGATGCCACCGCTTCTGATACAGATCCCTCGGATTCAGAATCTGATTGGGCAGATTATGATGATCAGATACCAGACCTGGATCCACCTGAGCCTACAAATGAGGAGGAGGAGCAGAGCAGAGACCATGCAGAGGGCCCACCTTCTCCAGATCTAGTTTGTGAGAGTTCTCTATCATTTTCCCGGGCAGATTTGGCAGAATTGTCAGCATACACACATCTTCTTCAGAAGCCAGATTTGCCAGCACCCAGCTGTCCAGAGCTGAAGCCGCTCCCTACTTCGCTGAAGTATCGATTCCTTGCGGGAGAGTCTGAGATGTACCCAGTCATCATCTCTGCCGATCTGACTGGAGAACAAGAATCCCGTCTGATGGAGGTTCTTGAAAAGAACCGCAAGGCAATTGGATGGAGCGTAGCAGATCTCCATGGGATTAGTCCCTCTTTGTGCTCCCACCATATCTATCTCGAGGAAGGGGCAAAGCCATCGCGTGAGTTCCAGCGGCGACTGAACCCCAACCTAAGAGAGGTTGTGATGAAGGAAATATCAAAATGGTGGAGTGCAGATTTTATTTATCCCATTTCCGACTCCAAGTGGGTAAGCCCCTTGCATGTGGTGCCCAAGAAGACAGGCATCACGACTGTGATCAATGAGTCGGGAGAAGAGATTGCTACACGAGTACCCACCTCTTGGCGTGTCTGCGTTGACTACAGGAGACTCAACCAGGCCACCAAGAAGGACCATTTCCCCCTGCCTTTTATTGATCAGATCATAGAGAGACTGGCAGGGAAGAGCCATTACTGCTTCCTAGATGGGTACTCGGGCTACAATCAGGTAGCCATCGCTCCTGAGGATCAGGAGAAGACCACCTTTACCTGTCCCTTTGGTACATACGCCTTTCGACGCATGCCATTTGGGCTATGCAACGCCCCTGCGACTTTTCAGAGATGCATGCTGTCGATCTTTTCGGACATGGTAGGGGAGTGCTTGGAGGTCTTCATGGACGACTTCTCGGTTTACGGCGACGGTTTCGATTCCTGTCTTGAATGCCTAGACCGAGTGCTCCAGCGATGTATTGCTACACGCTTGGTTCTGTCTTGGGAGAAGAGTCACTTCATGGTGACTCAAGGGACGGTGCTTGGCCACATCATCTCCAACAGGGGCATGGAAGTTGATCCGGCCAAGGTTGATGTCATTAGAAAACTCGTACCGCCGTCCAATTTGAAGCAGCTACGGTCATTTCTGGGGCACGTTGGTTTTTATAGGAGATTCATTCATGATTTCAGCAAGATTGCCCGACCGTTGACTGACCTCTTGACGAAAGACACCGAGTTCCTTGTCGATGACAAGTGTCTTTCGTCCTTTGAGACTCTCCAGCAGTGTGTTATTGAGGCTCCTGTCCTTCAGCCACCCGATTGGTCTCTCCCATTCGAGATCATGACGGACGCCTCTAATTTTGCCGTAGGGGCAGTGCTAGGACAGAGGAGGGATGGAGTGCCATTTGCCATACACTATGCTAGCCGCACATTGGATTCCGCCCAGCGGAACTATACGGTCACAGAGAAGGAAATGCTAGCAGTAGTGTTTGCCCTAGATAAGTTCAGATCGTATATCATTGGATCTAGAGTGACTTTGTATACTGACCACACCGCCATCAGGTACCTCATGTCAAAGAAGGATGCCAAGGCCAGATTGACTAGATGGATCCTTCTACTTCAGGAGTTCGATATTGAGATCAAGGATAAGCCTGGAGTCAAGAATGTGGTGGCGGATCATCTCTCCCGACTAGAGCAGCCTGAGGATTCTGAGCAGACTGATCCTATTCGAGATACCTTTCCAGACGAGGCGATCCTTGCTATCACCTCACTCCCGTGGTATGCCGATATTGTGAACTTTCTCGTTGCTGGGAAAGTCCCACAAGATTGGCCCAGGCAGAGGCGTGAGACCTTCCTTGCGAAGGCCAAGTCCTACCACTGGGAGGATCCCATCCTTTACCACGAAGGAGGGGATGGCGTCTGGCGTCGGTGTATTCCTCAGGAGGAACATCATAGTGTCCTCACTTACTGCCACAAGCTTGAGGCAGGAGGACATCATTCTGGGAGGAGAACGGCACAGAAAGTGCTCCAATCCGGTTTGTGGTGGCCTACTCTCTTCAAGGACTCAGATGAGTTCGTGAAGAGGTGTACTGACTGTCAGAGGATGGGCACTTGCGGACAGCGTGATATGATGCCGATGCAGCCCATTCACTTCTGTGAGGTTTTTGACGCATGGGGCATCGATTTCATGGGTCCATTCCCTAAGAGTCAGGGATTTGAGTACATTCTGTTGGCCGTAGACTATGTGAGTCGTTGGGTGGAGGCTATCCCCGCCCGAGCCGCTGATGCGAGGACAGTTTGCAGATTTTTGAGGAAGCACATCATTACGCGGTTTGGGGTTCCACGAGTTCTTATTTCTGATGGGGGATCTCATTTCATCAACGACCAGATGAAGGCACTTGCTAACGAGTTCGGCATAGACCATCGTGTTGCTACACCGTACCATCCACAGACAAATGGTCTAGCTGAAGTGTCGAACAGGGAGATCAAGACGATTCTGCAGAAAGTCGTCCGCCCTGACCGAAAGAATTGGTCACAGCTTTTGGATTCGGTCTTGTGGGCATATAGGACGTCTTTCAAGACACCTTTGGGTACATCTCCCTTTCGCCTCGTATATGGCAAGCCTTGTCACCTACCTGTTGAGCTGAGGCACAAGTCACTTTGGGCAGTTACAGATATTCTTATGGATCCAAAGGGTGTAGGAGATCAGAGGAGGGCAGAGCTAGCAGCCCTGGAGGAGCTTAGAGATGCAGCTTTCTCGAGCAGCCTACATTATAAGGAGAAAGTTAAGGAGTGGCATGATTCTCATATCAGCCACAAACATTTTGAGATTGGACAGAAAGTATGGCTGTTTGATGCGAGGCTTAGGTTATTTCCAGGGAAGCTGCAGAGCAAATGGAAAGGACCTTATCTGGTTCGGAAAGTACACGACAACGGTAGCATCGATTTATCCGAGTTGTCTTCTGAGAGTACCTTCCGAGTGAACGGCCAGCGGCTCAAGCCATTTCTAGATCATGAGCCGCGAGTCGTAGATCTTGCCCCTATTCATTTTGCGTGAGATGTGGTCTTTGACTCACATCTAATGCATCTCACGCCTGAGCTTTACTGATCCTCCGCTGTATATAGATCCAGATGTCCATATCACCACATTCCTTAGTCCCACATCCCTTTCTTCATCTTGTGATTATGCTATACTTAGGGTGCACTTTACCCTAAGTATAGGGGGGATGTGGAACCTTTCGGGTATTTCTTTTGTTTCTGTCTACCCTTGTTTTGTTGCCTATACTTAGGGGTATTTTACCCTAAGTATAGGGGGGGTAGACCCTGTACATTCTCCACTCGGTTTTCCCTTTTGTGTACAGCCTGCTATACTTAGGATTATTTGATCCTAAGTATAGGGGGAAGACCCGAGTCCCTCTTGACTTTTTCATCTCCTTTTGTATAGCCTTTCTTTTCACTTCCCTATACATAGCACGAGTTATGTCTTCTTCATCGCTCTTGACTCTGAGGACTTCGTTCGAGCTAAGTATAGGGGGGTGTGTATATATTTCATATATACTTTAGCCATAACTCGTACTTTGTGTGAGTGTGTTAATAAATAAAAATGGCTAAAAACCACAAAAATTAAAAATTTTTTTTTTCATGTACATAATCTTCCTTTATTTTGCACATACATAGCTAGTGTACAAATTATTTTTGTAAAAATGATTTCAAAAATCTTTTGTGTGTAAAACTTGTGTAAATATTTTCTGTATCAAAATTATGTATATAGTACAAAATTTTTCCAAAATGTTTTGAAAAATCAAAAGTTTGCAAAAATCTTGTGTAAATGTGTGTAAATTTCTTTTTGCAAAACTTGCACTTCATGCATCATAACTCATGATTTCAAAACATTTTTCAAAAATTTTGCATGGTTGTAAAATATTGTGTAAATATGCATCTTTCTGTACATTTGTATATAGTTTTTCTGGATGATAGTTGATATTTAAACTAGCCTGGAATCAAATTGAGAAATGGAGCTTGATTAAGATCTTAATCCACCTAATTCTAAGAGGAACCTTATAGGGCTTAGGTTTAAGGCTTTTCAGGTCCATGGTGACTTAATTCTTTGAGTCCACTAGGCTATGATCACATGTCATCTCATTGAGCCTAAGTAGAGCACTTAACAACAACACATGACTCATATAGATTATGGTTTTACTTGGACAACCGCACTATGCACCGAGCTCTCTACGGATGAGGTGGTGAGGAGGCAGTCTTCCTTGGCTTGGGGTAGCATATGAGGGTAGTACTTCTAGGCGGAACCTCTCTTCTTCATTTAGTGAAGGAAGTGCGTCTCAACTTGGTCTGGTTGCCATGAGGTCTAACGACGGGAGTTGTGGGTTGCAATAAAGCTTCAAAAGAGGGATAGTCTACTGGCTCAAGAGGAAAAATTCCTTGTATATATGCTGCACATGTACATGTTGTATAGATGCACTCAAAAAAAAAAATGCAAAAAGAAAAGAACTCCAAAAAAGTGGTGGGTCTGAGAGAAAATGATAATCCCACCGGAGTATGTATATAAGTGCAATAAGCAAAGCTTGGTTTCATGATCCACCTGTTGTAGCTTGCAGCAGGGAGACTTGACTACACTGGTCAGGCTCCCAAGGGTACTTGGCTACACTGGCCTTGACCCATTCTCTTCTTCCCCCTCTTCTTGAGCTGGTTGTACTTGAACTTAGAAGGGAATACCCCGCTCTTCGAGGAAAGAGTGGCCAGATTGAGGTCATAGAGTTACCTTGTTGGGGAGGGTTGTCAAGTTGCCATTTCTGAGGTGGAGAGCTTAGACCTCACTTTCACAGGACAAGAAAAGGTTCATGGTCTTAAGGGTTTGTGATTGATGACTTGTTCTGATCTGGAGCATTGAGGAGTCTTGGTTATAGAATAGTGGAACTTAGAGGCTGTTAGGTTTTAAGCTTAAGTCTAAATAAGGTTCCGACACATTAATAATCCAAAGATCTGATCGAGCTCCATATTTCAATTTAATGAAGGAAAGTTTAATAATCAACCTTGATCCATGTACATTCTCTTTTTCTTTTTCTTTTTCTTTCTTTTGCACTTCTTTTTCAAATAAGTGTTTGCTAAGGGACTAGCAAAGTATAGTATAGGGGGGTGATGAATACCCATTCATCACTCTTTATTCTCATATTTTAGCTACAAAAACTTATGCAAATGCATGTAGATATGTGTAAATAGGATTAATTAGCAAAAGCATGCATGTTTGTAAAAATAGATAATTAGCATGTTTTTGTGCAAAAAAATAAAAGAATAAAGAGTAAAAAGAAAAAGAGGGAAATATTTAGAATAAATATTGAGCAACCTAACCCAAGGGAGGGCTCAGCATGGGCCGGATCGCATAAAAGCCAAAGTAGAGGGAGATAGGAGCTCATGTGTATATACTTCTGTAAATAAATAACTTTATATTTTCCTCACCCAAAAATATGTTTGTCCATATTGTGTGTATATTTAGAAACTATTAAAAACAAAATAAAAATTGAAAAATCAAAAAGTCAAAAATACCCTTTCACCATATGCATGAACCCCACCAATGTACTTATTTACCCTTGTAAATAAATTTATTTATTTCTAAAACTTTTTGTAAATATTCTAGATTATATTTTGTAAATAAAATAAATAAAAGAAACAAAACAAAAATCAAAATAAAAATTACAAAATTGAAAATGCAAAAATACATTGTATAAATACCATGGGTATAATTGTATATAACCATTTATTTCACCCTTGTATATAAGTGGTAAAAATTAAATAAAAATATTCTTTTATTCCTCATTTTATCTTGTAAATAAATAAAATACAAAATGAGCACAAAAATACATAAAAATAACAAATAAAAAATCAAAAATAAAAATCCATATAGTGTACATATACCTATATATATAGCTACCCTATTTTTATTTCCAAAAAAAATAATTAAAAATCACCAAAAAATAAAAAAAAATAAAAGAAAAATATTTCATATTTTGAGTTTTCTTTAATTCGGCCTATTTCTGCCCTAAAATAAATAAATAAAAATCGCACACACGTGGCCGCTCCTGATTGGTCCACGGGGGAATATTGACCCCGGTCAACTCCCCCGCGGACTCCTTCCTTTTCTGGAAGATGCGTGCCGCGCCTCTTTCGCCGATTTATCCACGCGTCTCCAGGCTGTCACCCACTCAACCCCCGTGCTCGGATTCTTCGCCAATCATCCCTCATCCTCGCCCGATCTTCCGCCATCAAATCCACGCCTTCCTTAGCTGTCGCCATTCAACCCTAATCACCCCGGTCACCCATTTATACCCCAGCTCCGCCGCCTTCGCGCGGCATCTTTGGACCATCTCCTTCTTCCCAGTGACCTCCATAGGCTCCGCAAGAGTGACAGCGAGCGTCAGCCCTTGTTGCAGTGAGGTGAGGAGGCGTATCCTTTGATCCGGCGAACTTCGCCGCCTTGCTCCGCCGCCAGCGTTGAGCATCGAGCTTCAGGCCTTGACGCCCTTCGAAGCTACGACCCGGAGCAAGAGCAGCTCCAGCACAGTCTACTTCAGCCACCAGGTAATCGATTAGATCTTCCATTTAGCGTAATTTTCGATTTCGCCCAAATTCCATCTCCGACGTATTCCTCTGATTCCGACCACATCGCGCAACATCTCGATCATCCGACCCGACCATCATCTCCGCCGTACCCCCACGCACCTTCTTCACCCCTCCATACAACCCAGATCGCACAGGATCTGGGAATCGAGCTCCTCCGCCGACCACCTTCGCCGGAGCTCCCCATTCCGACGCACCATCCACCTTTCGCTCGCTCTGACGGGTCGAGGCACTTTGCCCTCGACCCAGCGTTCTTTCTGTGCAGGTCTGAAGGCGAATCGACCTCGACTGGAGGTCGGAACATCTGGGCACAGAAGCTCCAGCTCTTCGACGTCGACGGAGCTCTCTGGAGCTCCTCCCTTCCAGCGGAGCATTGCATCAGGTGCGGGGCTTCACGGCGAAGCTCCCCAGCACCTCAGAGGCGGTAGACGAGGACCCACGCGCACGCAGAGGGCCGGCGAAGCTCGCCGGCCGCCAGTTCTTCCTCCATCCTTTGTCGCCGTCAGATCACCCCTCGAGCTCCAGTTCTCATCTCGCCCGTTCATCCATCAGAGCAGCTCGGGCCATCAGATCCTCCTGGGGTTGATCTCAGCCGTTGAGTAGCGAGGTTAAGCCACGACGTCTCTCAGCCGTCCGATTATCCACGTGGCTGCACCTCGACCATCCGATCTGAGCTTGGTCTCCTTCGAAGAACCACGTTGCATCTCCACCGTCCAATCATCCACGTGGACTCACACCAGCCGTCAGATCAGACCAGCGCTTCCATAGTTAAAGGCGCGTGTATTCTCCACCGTCAGATCTGCCACGCGTCAACATCGGGCCGTCAATAATAATAAAAGGGGTAAATTTCTCCTAGACCCCTCGGTTTGTCTTATTTCATTTTAGTCCTGTAACTTTTAATTCACGTTGTTTGTTTTCTGGGATATTTGCATCAAGGACCTCGTACTTAATTTTATTTGCATTTATACCCCTGCCAGTTGAGAACCACGTGCTTCGTCACGTGTTATTTTGGGAATTTTGCATCTTTAGCCCTGTAGTTCTGGAATGTTATGCAATGAATGAATCTTTTTGGGAAATTGCATTTATGCCCCTGTGAGCACTTTATATTCGCATGTGCGTTTTATTTTGGGATATTTGCATATAAGTCCCTGGACTTTTGGTACTTGTTACCAATAAGCCCTCGGAACTTATTTTTATTACCATTTGGTCCCTGTGTGCCCCAGGCACGTGCTTGGCACGTGACTTCTTGGGTATTTTGCACCAGGACCCCAGAACTTTTGGGTATTTGCACTTAGGTCCCTGTGCACAGTGCCCCCTTGTTATTTTTGAATAAAATATCAAACGACCTCCAAATCCAATGAAATTTTGACACATGGCTCCTGCCATGGTGTAGGAATTTCTATGATTTTTGGGGACATTTTTGATTTCATTTATTATTTTTAAAAATTCAAAAACCCTTATTTTTGCCACTGTCTAACTTTAAAAATACCAAAAAAATATAAAATCACCTTTAAAAATTCTAAAAAAATTTGGTACTGTTATTTGCTTGTTGTTTGATTTTCCAGTGCATTTTGGTGATTTTTCATCGCCTAAAAACCCTAAAAATTACAAAACCCTCAAAAACTCATAAAAATTATAATAAATAATTGAAAAATCCAAAAATAATAATTAGGGTGTCTAAATTTTCCTTGTTCTTCATAGATTATAGGAAAATTACCTTCAAGGCTTTTTGAGATCCAAAATTATTTTATTTTTGGGTCTTAAGCCTTGCTGGACAGTACCCTCTGTTTTTCGCATTGTTTGATTTTTAATAAATAAGTTACCCATTAGAAAAATTCCAAAAATTCACCAAAAACAGTAAAAAACTTAAAAAACATAAAAACCATTTTTCCTTAATTTTAGCATTATTTTTGGAGTGTTTTATAATTTGTTGAAGTTGCCTTGTTATTATTTTCTTTTCTTTTTCTTATCTTTTAAAAATCCATAAAAAATATAAAAACAAATAAAAACCACTAAAAAAGACTCTCTTGGATTTCTGACTATATCGTAGGCCGCAAGGCCAATCTGTGCTCCTTGTGTTCGACCCTGGGAGCTATACCAGGTTAATCCTATAGCTAGACCGCTCTATGTTGTACTTGCTTGATTTTATCTCTGTGAGTGGTTATTTTTCTTGATATTCTCCGTTTATGTGATTGAGGTCGCAACGACCAATTTCCGACCTTTACCTCTGCCATATTTTCGGGTTATCAATACAATAATGAATTTACATAATTTTTATTTTAAAAAATTAAAAAACACGTAAAAAATAAGGCGGGGGGAGCTAAGTTAGCTCCCCCCAGGGGGCATACACATTTTACCATATATATATATATGAGTAAAATGGGGCTGCCCCCATGCGGGGAGCTAACTAGGCACCCCTCGCACCATTTCGTCTTTTTTTATTTTTTTGAAATTTCTTCCGTGGATTTTCATCAATATATCCCTATATTATGTCATTCAAATTTCACGCGAAACAGAGACTCCTATGGCCTCCATCCAGAAGGGTAGCTTTTAAGCAATTATGTTACCGTTAAAAAATGTCGGTCTGGATGGAGGTCGTAGGAGTCTCTGTTTCGCACGAAATTTTAATAGCATAATATAGGGATATAGTGATGAATATTTACAGAAGAAATTTTCAAAAAAAATAAAAAAATCGGACGAAATAGCGTAGGGGGAGCCAAGTTAGCTCCTCTGGGGGCAACCCCATTTAACTATATATATAGGGGGCCTTTCAAATGGAACGTGGTCCTTCCATCACTAAGGAAGGCCAACGATCTGGGCCATCAGATTCAAATCCAACATCATCTTCAATTTTGATGCCCAAAAGGGCATTTTGGTCATCAATTTTTGCATTAATTATGCACATTAATTAATATTCCGAAATACTAATTCTAGCTACTTTTATTTTGGCATTTTTCGCAATACCATATTTAGAAAATATCCAATTTTTTGCTGGACGATATTATCTAGGGCATATTTTTGTATCCTCGCGTTTTTTTTGTAGAATTTAAGGTTCCTTTTATATTGACTGCATGTTTTTTGTATAATCCGTTGTTCATTCAAAAAGTCATCCGTTATTTGTAAATTTTGCATGGTTCTTTGTAAAATACAATTCATATTAGTAATTAATGTGTGCTTCTTTGTAACGATTGTATGGTTCTTTGTATAATAAAATTTGTATAGGTTTTTGTAAAAATTTGGTAGTCATTAACGTTTAATTGATGCGAATATACAAACCAAATTTGTATAAAACACATCTAAAATGTATAATGCACATCAAAAATGTGTAATGCACATCAATATATACAAGATCTATAAAAAATATAATTTTCATTCGCAGCCATCTGATTCGTAAAAATACATAACAAATTTGTATAATACATATCTGAATTGTATAATACAGACTAGTATTGTAGAATACAAATCAATATTGTATCAAACTGCGAATTGTTCTTCATCCAGGACTAGGTGCATCACTTTTTTATCGTTGTCGACGCGTACGAACCGATTTGCGCCGATCTCTAGGTCGTCGACGCGATCTGCAATGCAGTGGGTACAATGCTCACTAATATATACAAATCTTACTACATTTCTTTATCCCATATATAAATCCAATGTAGGTAGATTCTTCTCCCTGCGGGAAAAGCTGAATCCAAATGCATGGATCCAAAAGTAGATCGAGGAGAAAATGGATGCCATTACAAAATAAGGGTTGGTCGAGATCAAACCAAAGAAGATTCTGCTTAATGACACACGACGACCGACCTCTTCAACAACCGTCAATAGTCCCTCCGTCGATCGTGCGACCTCCATCACCAGCCGGAGCAATGCCACCCTCACGCAAGCCTCCGGAACCCCACCGCCGTCACCTCGTCGCCGTCGTGATTGTGGGATTAGGAGAGATGTTAGTGAGATATTTTAGGTATACGCATGAGATTTTTGGAAAGAGTATGAGAGAGATAAATGAGGAGATATTTCGGATGCTACATACTATATTTAGATAATGCATAATGACCAAAATGGGTTTTTGATTAATTAAATAATAATATTAACATACCTTTTATAATAATCGTCTGATTAATTATCGACGCACAGGATCGCTGGCCTTCTTTAGAGATGGAAGGACCATGTCTCATTTGAAAGATATCCTATATATATATATATGTATGTATGTATGCATGTATGTATGTATGTATGTGGGTAAAATGGGCTTGCCTCATGGGGGGAGCTAACTTGGCTTTCCCTGCGTCGTTTAGTCTGGTTTTTTTTATTTTTTTTAAAAAAATCTTCCATGGATTTTCATCAATATATCCTTGTATTATGTCATAAAAATTTCGTGTGAAACAAAGACTTCTACGACCGTCATCCGGATAGTCATTTTTTAACGGTCCCAGGATTTTTTAAATCGACCCTTTCTGGATGGAGTTCGTAAGAGTCTTTGTTTCTCATGAAATTTGAATGACATAATATAGGGATATAATAATGAATTTACAAGGATTTTATTTTCAAAAAAAATAAAAAAATATGCGAAAAATAGGACGGGGGAGCTAAGTTAACTTCCCCCATGAGGCATATACATTTTACCATGGCTGCTCCCTGGGAGGAGCCAACGGGCTGCTCCCACCCCCATTTTCCCCTATTTTTTTAATTTTTTGGAAAATAAAAATTTATATATTCATCATTATATCCTTCTAACATTCTATTAAAATTTCTTCAGAAACAGAGACTACTACAACCTCCATCCAAACATGATCGATTTAAAAAATCCTGCAACCGTTAAAAAAATGACGTCTGAATGGAGGGCCTAGGAGTCTTTGTTTCTGATGAAATTTTAATTGAATGTTAGAGGGATATAGTGATGAATATAAGAATTTTTATTTTCCAAAAAAAATTAAAAAATTTGGAAAAAAAAGGGTGGGAGTAGCCCCATTGGCTTCTCCCAGGGAGCAACCACATTTTCCCTAAATATATACATACATACATATATATATATATATATATATATATATATATATATATATATATATGGGAAAAAGGAGCCTACCTCGGCGGGTGCCTAACCTAATTTTTCATTATTTTTTGATTTTTTTGAAATGAAACTTTGGGGGATTTAAATCACCATGTATCACCATGTTGTCATTCCAAATTCAACTTAATTCAAGACTTCTATCATCTCCATCAAGACTATCAAATTTTAACGGTCTCAAAATTGCTGAAATCAACCCTATCTAAATGAACATGTTAGGAATGTTTGTTTTGCATGAAACTTGAAACACATATTTCCCTTAACATATTAAATAAATCTCCCCAACTTTTATTTCAAAAAAAATATAAAAATAGTCGCAAAATGGCGTGGATGCATGGAGTTTCCTACACCCCAGGGTGCAGGCTCCCTGCCCCCTAGCCCCATATATATATATGTGTGAGAAAAGGGAGTATGCACCGGCGGGTGCAACTACCTAGCTACACCCAGCCATTTTTCTTATTGATTTTTTATTTTTTTTTAAAAAAACTTATGGAGATTTACTTAGTTTATTGATAAGAATATGTGTTTCAAATTTCATGCAAAACAAACACTCCTAGCATGCCCATCTAGATATGGTCAATTTCAATAATTCTGAAACCGTAAAAATGTCATAGCCTTGATGGAGATGATAGAAATATCAAATTTAGTTGAAATTGGTATGATATCATTGTGATATATGGTGATTTAAATCCCCCCAGCTTTCATTTCAATGGGGCTGCCCCTAGGGGGAGCTAACTTGGCTCCCCCTGCCCCATTTTCACTATTTTTTATTTTTTTTTTAAATTTCTTCTATGAATATTCATCACTATATCCCTATTATTATGTTATTCAAATTTCGTGCGAAACAGAGACTCTAACAGCCTCCATCCAGACAGTCATTTTTAACGGTAACAGGATTTTTTAAATCGACCCCGTCTGGATGGAGGTCGTATGAGTCTCTGTTTCGTATGAAATTTGAATGACATAATATAGGGATTTAATAATGAATTTACATGGTTTTAGTTTTCAATAAAAATAAAAAAAATATGTGAAAAAAGGGGCGGGGGAGCTAAGTTAGCTCCCCGAAGGGGATATACACATTTTCCCATATATATATATATATATATATATATAGAGAGAGAGAGAGAGAGAGAGAGAGAGCGCATTTTGATAAATGAGAAGGTTCCAATAATACACAAGTGGAATCGTAACATTTTCAAAACTTGATAAAAGTATTTTATAAATTTATTTTTAATAAATCCATATTAATCTAGTTACAGCTTTATATGGAGAACTTCAAGATTTCTTGATACGTTATTAATTGTGTAAATTACATAAAAGAGCTTCGCTTCGAATATGTGTCGATTCAATTAAGGGTTTCATTGTTCAAATGTAGCAAATAAGGGCCTGATTTTATTTTTTTTGTCTCAAATAAACTTCGGTAACTCTTATATATCGACGTTAAACTTATATATCGACGTTAAACTGTGAAGTTGAAAGTTTAAACTCATCTTTGTTATATTTCAAAAATGGTACTCCGAACTAAAAGTCGACGTATTGTTAGAATACTTATATGCAATTTACCCTTGTTAATTTCCACGTTTATTAGTACAACTGTTGAACCCACGCTGCCTTAATCTTGATCGCGACACCTTTTTTTGTCTTGTTCACCTCTCCCTTTAATCTTCTTGAGCTCAGATGGTAAAAAAAAAGAACCTTTGAGCATTGTATAATTGTGTCCGCTCAACCTCAAGTTGTTACGAATGCCTTCGTGAGATGCCTCCGTCCTACTCAAGAAAAGTTCGATCTTTTTATATTTTAAATATAAGTGAATGGCAGCCGTGGATTGAACTTGAACATCTAGTTAACAGGAAGACAGGGAAACAGCTAACGTGGCAAGTGGGTCTGTGTCCAGTTCCGGTCACCCCTGCATGCTCACCTGACACCCAGTGCACGTGTAGGACCCCTCTCAATCTCAGAGAAAGAGAGAGAAGCGAGTCGAGCGGTGTGGATGTCTGATGCACATGACTATATATGCACCTCCATTGACAAAACAGTGCTTGTTGTTTGCTTCCCCATCGCCATCAGCGGAGGAGAGAGATCGAACGAGATGGAGTACTGGAGGACGAAGGTGGCCCCGAAACTAAGGAAGATTTTCGAGAGGGACGGCCACAGGAAGGCCGCTGCTGCCGACGCCTGCCGGGCCTTCGATCAATCCCAGGTGCGTGTGCATGTATCGTGTTCGTATCTAAGTTTCGATACCGATCGATGGTTGCTCCGTGGTGCAGGAGGAGATCAACAGGGAGTTCGAAGAGAAACGGGCAGAGCTTGCACTTATAGTCCTTCGTACGTACGAGGCGTCCTCTGCTGAGATCAAGGTCTTCCATCCCGTATTAATTTTCATTTAATATTTACTGGATTATACCTTTTGCAATTAGTGTTGCCTGCACTGAAGTTGGATCCTCAAACCATTGAACACGCTTGAACGTCTCTTATGATCCTCGCATTTATCTATATTGCATAAAGTAATGAGGAGTGCCGACATCTTCAATTTTTGAAGACAATGAACGAAATGCCGCATACACGAATCAATCGGAAGGTTCTGTTTCTGTCCTATCTTAACTATGCTTTTCGATCAATTATACCTTGTATAGATATAGTAGCGGCACACGAGGTTGGCGAGTAGTGATACCCCCAAGCAGTGACTGGTTGGGGAATGGACAGTTATCCCTTGACTCTTCGATACCCGTCTATCTCGTACATATGTATTTGGGATTTTTACCACAAGAAACCTATAAACTTTATCAATTACCTCTACGATCTTTGAAACAACCTAATTCCTCCTGGACCATGTAAACTTGCTTTGTCTTACCATACAGACTCTACCATCAACTTCAACTTTATTAGAGTCAATTACTTGGGTTAAACTTGAGTTAATCTAATCAAAGCAAACCAGACAGTGGATCTTCAATCTCTCTCTCTCTCTCTCCTTCCTTCTCCAACCCCCTTCTTCATCCTCTTCTTCTACCAAATCAAACAGAAGCAGTCGCGACGGATATGGAGGGTGGCGGACCTAGAGGAAGAGGCAAAGGTAAGGGAGGAGGAGGGTGCCCTCCCCGTGGACCGGGAGGAGGAGGGCGAGGTCAGGGAGGCGACAACTCCTGCTCTGGGTGGAGTCAGGGCAGGAGGATGGCGAGGGGCAGAGTAACATGGGAGGAGGGGGATCGGGTGGAGGGGGCGGTCCTACTGCGAGCAGAGGCATGGGAGGAGGCTAGCAGGGGTGGAGGAGCAAGAGGAGGAGAGTGCATGGCCAGAGGATGGGAGGAAGGGAGGCGGTGGAGGGGGTGGTCCTGCTGCGGATGGAGGCATGGGAGGAGGGTGGCGGGGGTGGAGGAGCAAGGGAGGAGGATAGCGGGGAGGGGGAAATCCTCCACAACCCATCTCACACAACTTCAACCCCTTTACATCCTTCGCCTTCCCCATCACCCCAGTGACCACCACTCTATCCCCGGCACCGACGATTGACAACGACAAGGGATTCACCTTCGCGACGACAAGAAGATTCGTTGTTTCCGACCACGTGTCCTCCTTCGGGTTGAAGCAGCAAAGCAACCCCTCGGATCGAGGAGGGAGGTGCTGGTGGTTGAGGGTTTGTAGTGGCGGAGGGCGTGGGAGTGGAAGCGAAGCAACGGGTGGCGGCGGCGACGGCGACGGCGGCGGCGGCTGGGGAGGAGAGGGTGGCGTAGTGCCACGTGGTGGAGACGTCGGAGGCAGAGCAGAGGTCGGTGCTGGGGAGGAGGGAGAGGATGGACTCGAGCACATCGAAGGGGAAGGATGAAGATGATGTGGACACATCGGTGGTGGCATTGTTTGTAAAATTTTTAAACAAAGAGGTTAATATGTACCTCATTTTAACGAAATCTGGTTACATTTAATGGGTGAATGGATGAGAGTTAACAGCAGGGTTCGTGGAATAAGGGTTAGTAAGTTTACGGGGTCGAATGGGTAATTAGGTTATTTCAAAGGTCGTAGAGGTAATTGACAAAGTTTATACGGTTCTTGGGATAAAAATCCCTATATATTTTTACTTTTATCTTGAGGTGTCATTTTCTCAGCATTTTCATTTTTTTTATACTATTTAAATATGCTTAAGATCAAGTTGTCAAGTACTAATCCTTGCCATTTATAACCAACCCTCATACACCAAGAGTACTCCATGTATACGGGTGTATTGGGTACTAAAACCTTCAACAATTATAATTACAATTTATGGTTGTAAAATGGCATGCCACTTAACCTAGCAATAGTGTGGTTGCATGATATGAGCAACGTTTTCCTCCTTAATTATTACAAATGTGGCTCCACATCTCGTGTAATCTTTTCCACTTTTAGAGGGAATCTGATCTGATATCAATTTTAGCATCTCAGACCTAGTTATTATTGAGAATTGGTTCTGTCAATTTATTGGATTTAAACCCAGTTGTACACATTAACAACCATCTAAGATACATAAACTCAAGTTATTACAAAATGATTCACATCACTTATGCTCATGTCACCCTGTAAGAATGTGAGACTGTGTTTTGGGGTGTTATAAAAAGTTCTTTTTCTTTATCACAATGAAATTTACAAATTCTAAACTCTTTTATTTTAGATTCAATATATGAGTTTTTTGTAAAATTTTTTGATGTTTTTGTTAGTGATGAAAATTAGATACATACATATATATATATATCCAAATATCCACTTATCGTATTACAAAAATTACCAAATACGAATATCCGTATTCGAATATTGATTCGAATACGGATCAAATATGTATATGGGCTGCAAAACTTTTCCATATATGGCTACGGATATTGTTAGGGCTTATATCGATTTTAGATTCGGATATGCAAATACTATATTTATTGTTTTTAATATATTACTTAGTTTAATATAATAAATGTAAGACTAAAGGCCTAAAGACTCGACTCATCTGCCCTAAGGAGTCCTAAAGGCTTAAACCCTAGCCCCATCCAAAATGCATCAGCATCCCAAATCCCATCCCCCATCGAAACGCTCCTCCGACCACCAAGGCACTCACAGCCTTGTGGCCTTGCCACCAACAGCACAGCACTGTGCATCGCCACCGCGACCATGCACCAACATCAATAGCTTCCCATCCCTATCGGAACCCTCCTCTAACAACCAAGGCACTCACAACCTTGTGACCTCATCGTTCCACCTCGCCACCAACAACATCGTCATCACGGTCACGCACCACACATTACCTCCAAGGCCCTAATCGAGCCTCTGCAAGTGAACAATCACAACCATTTCGATCCTTGTCCATCCCAAATCTAAGGTATGGATGACCATCTATCTGATTTGGGTATGGTTTGACATGAAGAGGATGGTACATTAAATGGTTCCAGACACTCTCTCTATTGAGTTGTTTGTGACCCCTCAAGGGTGAGAAGAGATTTATCTAGAGCCAGAAGAGATAAGTTGTTCTCATATCTTGATTTTTTTATATGATTGAATGTGGTTACTACGAAGTATTGGATTCTAATATTTACATGTCATAGTTTTTTTGTTTTTATTAAGAGAAATGTCTCAAGAATTACTTGAATGTGCAAATCTCAATAGTGATACAAAAAATCCGAATTTAGATCCAATTGTCAATTCTACAAACGAAGTGTTTAGAATTTAGATCCAATTATCAATTTTACAAAAGAAGTGCCTAAATTTAAACCACAATGAACTTTGACAACAATTCAATTCGTATTTTTACGTGGTCTTTATTCGATCGTATCTGATATTTATTGGATCCATATTCGGATTCACTCTTTCTTCGATTTGTATTTGGGTTTGCTCTTTATTCAATCCATAATAAGGGTCGCTCTTTATTCTATCGATCCGTATCCGGATTCGATATAAATTCTTATTAGAATTCGTATCAGTTTTTTTAAGGATATAGTTTCCTTAATACATATCTGAATCATATCTATATATGTATTCGTATTCAAAAGAGTTGAAGCAATTATGCATATGAAAAAAGGATCTCCGATCCGTATCCGATTCGTTTTCATTCCTATATTTTATACCAGCATTGTGTAATCTTATATAGTAATGATATGTTGAGGATTCCCGTTTATTAGAATTTTTTCAACACTTCAATTCATATGTTAACAAAGTTGTACTTTTGGAGCACAATTAATAAATCCTAAAAAGAAAGAAACTCTCAAATTGATGCTTTGAGAGGGGATCCAACTCTGAATCAAGTATCCTCGTAGCCCTTATAATTGCCATGTTTGCAATTCCAAATAGAAGAAGACTCCACTCTTGTCCAACAGTGAAAAAGAAAGACCCCAATGAGTTAAGAGGGGATATCCGTTTCCATATATCTGTTATAACGTTTTTTTAAGTTATAATATATGGTGAATTGAATGGGGTCTTCGTTGATTAAGGTGTCCCTATTTCCCTTGATCTCTAGTCATCCCCCCTCCTTTCCTCAGGTACACCAAAGCCCTCCTCACTATTAGGGGCTCGAGCTAATCGACATAGCCTTAAATGTCCTTGATACATCTACCGTCTCCTTGAGGTGGAGATGAGGCTTCACACATCACGGAAGCATGAAGATCGAATCAAATTCGATAAAAAGAGACTTGTCATACAAGTTATGATAGTAATGTAATTTAAATAAAAATCGATGGAACCACATTGATTGGGAACCTTTCTCAATTCATTCAATCATGATCACACGAATTTAGAACATACTCTTGAAGCGTGACTGTTATCTATGAGTCTCTAGGCGACGAGACTTCTTGTCTCAAGTCTGATCCAAAAGGGATAGTACTAAGGGGCACGACGATGTGTGAGTCTGATAGAAGAGGGGATGAATTGTACAATATACTATTATCACAATATATATATATATATATATATATATTAATCATTAACCATAGAGATAGAATAATATCATACCACAAAGTACACAATGATTTTTATGTGGAAACCCAAGCGGTCCCTTTCGCTCTCTCGGTGAAAGTTGTTTCCACTATTCCAATGCTACTTTAAACCGAGGTTAGCATAATCATGTACCCTTCTTTGGACAACTCTCAAAGAAATATTTTATATCTGATAAAAAAGGAATCCACAACTTGAGTACCTATACAAAAAATGTTGAACAGAAAAATATCAAGCAATAAGACTTGAATTTACAAGCTTATGCCTATAAATGTAGAATTTGCTAAAGAATGATGATGATTGCAACAGATCACAGAAAGCACAAACAACTTCAGTGGCTAGATGGCTTTGGATTGCAGAGAGCTCGATAGTGCAGAAATACCGAAACTACTCAAATATCGCACAAGAATAGTACTCTTTCTTTTCTATTGAGAATAGAGAATATTTCTTGTTGGTTGTGTCTCAAACAATGAGTCATAGAGTCCCTTATATAGGGTTGGCCTTAAAGGATCCCTTCATTTGAAAAAAAGGAAGTGCCAATGTTCTGATTTTCAAAAAAATTATGAAATGATGGATCATAGAAACAAGATCAATCCATCTCACAAGGTGATTGATCAGTTTTTACCATTGAATAATATGTTTGAAAACTGGTCGATCATGATGATGAATATGTGACTTTAAAAGATGAAAATAGAGCTATGTTCTCAAGTAATTATTGCCTTTAATCATTTATATTGTATTATTAGCATTCATGCATATGTAAATAAGATCCACATTTTAGCGTTTAATAAGAAGCCAGAATTTCTATGTATATTATCACATGTATATTAACACAACTCCGATTATTTTTATTTATTTTATAATAACTACCAATGCAATAAAATCAACTCTATTGCGTACATAATAATAATCTTAATAAATGAAAAACATTAGAAAAATAGTAACTTGTATAAGTGAAAATAAAATCAACCCCTAGTTTTGAGATAAAAAACTGTAAAATCAAATATCTCGCACATATAGTCTCATATGAACCTCTACACACTTTTGAATTAATGTACATTTAATTATATACAAATCAATAACAAATTCAAAAGAATCGAAGTTCATATGTGAAACTTGGATTTTGGGCCCTCGTTGTATAGAGGGTTCCTAAGATCACTAGAACTAGATGGTGGGATCTTCCACTGAAGCAATCGAGCTTCAGGGAGAAGGTTTTAGAAGATTTATCTTAGGATTGTAGTAGAAGTGCAAATGAGATGTGGGAGGCAGTAGCATCTTGTATCCGAAAGGTAGCGAAAGAGATGCTAGGAGAGTAAAAGGGAGGAGTCCCATGTCAAAAGGAGGCTTTGTGGTGGAGTGAAGGGGTGCAAGAGAAGCTAAAAATTAAAAGAGCACGCTTTAAAGCTATGTCTAAGGATATAATAGAGGAAACTATCACAGACTACAATATAGCAAAGAAGGAAGCAAAGAAGGCTGTAAGCGAAGCTAAGTCGAAAGCTTATGAAGTTTTTTATAAAAATCTCGACTCTAAGGAGGACCAGAAGGATATATTCAGGTTGGCCAAAGCAAGAGAAAGAAAGACCAAAGACCTTTCTCAAGTGAGATGCATTAAGGACGAGGAAGGTCACGTGCTTGTTACTCAGAAGGATATAGAGACTATATGGGAGCAGTACTTCCATAAATTTTTCATTGGGGAAGGAAATAGGGAGATCACTTTGGGTGATCTAGCTAGTAGTGGAAGTTACTTGAATCGTGCAAGCTATAGACGGATACAAAGAAAGGAAGTAGAGGGGGCTTTGAAGGTTATGAGACATGGGAAAGGTGTAGTACCGGATGAAATCCCTGTAGAAGTATGGAAAGTTTTAGGTGAACGCGGTTTGACTTGGCTTATGAATTTATTCAATGTTATTTGACGAAGCAAGAAAATGCCTGAAGATTGGAGGAGGAGTATCGTGGTGCCTCTTTATAAGAATAAAGGAGACATTCAAAATTGTTTAAATTATAGAGGTATCAAGCTGATGAGTCACACTATGAAAATTTGGGAACGTGTGATCGAGAGAAGGTTGAGGCAAGTTTCCAACGTCAAAGAAAACCAATTCGGATTCATGCCAGGTCGCTCAACTATTGAAGCCATCCATTTGCTGAGGAGAACAATGGAGATTTATAGAGCTAAAAGGAAGAACCTCCATATGATTTTTATTGATTTGGAGAAGGCTTATGATTCTGTCCCATGAGAGATATTGTTGAGAGTTTTGGAGAAGAGACAAGTGCATGTCCTATACATTAACCTCATAAAGGACATGTACGATAGGGGTTTATCTTGTGTAAGGACCCCACCTGGGAAGACTGGCTATTTTGACATCAACATTGGTTTACATCAAGGTTCAACTTTGAGTCCATTTCTTTTTACTTTGATTATGGACGAGTTGACAAGTCACATTCAGGCTGAGTTACCTTGGTGTATGTTATTTGATGATGATATTCTGTTGATTGACAAATCTAGAGATGGAGTAAATGAGAAGCTTGAGGTCTGGAGACATGAGTTGGAGAGTAAAGGATTTCGTATAAGTAGGGCTAAGACAGAATATATGTAGTGCACCTTTGATGGAAGCAATGGTGAAGGAATTGAGGTGAAGATTGGTGATGATAACATTCAGAAGAGAGATTCTTTTAGATATCTGGGATCTATTTTGCAATATGATGGGGAAATTGATGGAGATGTTACTAATAGAATAAATGCAGGCTGGCTAAAGTGGAGAGGAGCCTCTAATGTTCTCTGTGATAAGAAAATTCCTTTAAAAATTAAAGGAAAGTTTTACAAAGCAGCTGTGAGACCTGCTATGCTCTATGGATCTGAATGTTGGCCTGTGAACCATAGACATGTGCAGAGAATGGCTGTAGCAGAAATGAAAATGCTAAGGTGGATGTGTGGACACACACGTAAAGATGTGTTGCTCCGATCGAGGATAAGATGCGAGAAAATCGCTTAAGATGGTTTGGTCATTTGCAAAGAAGATCAGCTGATGCACAAGTTAGGAGATGCGAGTGTTGGGATGTTGAGCTGGCTAAGAGAGGGCAGGAACGACCCAAGAAGTGTTGGAAAGAGACCAAATGAAGGGATCTTTGTTTGTTGGATATAAGCCCAAGAATGACCCAAGATAGATCTGAATGGAGGTGAAGAATCCATGTAGTCGACCCTACTTAATTGTGGGAAAAGGCTTTGTTGTTGTTGTTGTGTCTGACTTTGAGTTTATCATTTTATGTATAAAACTAACTCTTTTTATTTTTTTCATTTATTTTTTTATTTATGTTTTAATGAAGTGCATAAAAATACAAACATAAAATGAATTAAAAATGAAAGAAAATAATTCATTTTGAGTCTATACCAAGAGTTTGTACAAAAGTCTCATTTACTTTATTTCTTTATTATTAAAAATATCAAAAAATTAGATTAATGTGTAAATATTTTTTATTTTATTTGATTTTATTTTGAATTTTTATTATTTAAAAATCATAAAATTTTACAAACATAAAAAATCGATCTTCTATGTGCATAGAAGACCACAAAAAATGCATTTTGTACATATGACTTATTTTGTTTTTGGTTTCTTCACAAAAGTTGTATATCTGATCAGGATGAACAACTTTCATGAAGAATAATTTATGAGTTGACATCATTTACTATTTTATTTTGATTTTATTTTATTTTTATTTTTGATTTCTGTGGGAGCGACATGAGGCATTTCCTGGAGCTGCCATGCATCTCCCACATAACTCACTTAGCTGCCCTTCTTTTGGGTCGTTGGATGAGGTACCCCTTCATCCAACAACCCTAATCATATTTCCTTTTATTTTTTTTATTTTATATTTTCTTTTTATTTCTTTCTTTTATTAATCTCTTGGCCACGTGTTCACGTCTCGGCCGATCGAATGGCCAAGAACCCGTCGTCTCCTCCGACTCTTCCGCCCCTTGCGACCTCCGCTCCTCCGCATCTCCCTCCCGTCGATACCCACAAATTCCATCTCCACCTTCCTCGCTTCTCCACAACTGCCACACACTCCTACACGTCGCCACCTTCTCGGAAGTTTTTGCAAGCCCTAACAGAGTCGCCTCAAAACCCCCCTTCGTTGCCTCCAATTCCACTCTTCTCCCAATCTTTGGGAATGAGCTCGAGCTCCTAGCTACGTAAAAATGTAGTATGGAGCTCTGTCGGACCTTTGGATTATTCGTGTGTCGGAACCTTAATGGGAAATGGATTTAAAACCTAACAGCCTCTAAGTTCCATAAGACTCCTATTTAGGTCTCCTCAACAGTCAGATCAGAACAAGTCTACATACACAAATTCTTATGACTATGAATCTTTTCTTGTACGTGTAAGTGAAATATAGCTCCTCATCTCAAAAGTAGCAAAGAAACAACCTCTCTCAACAAGGTCACTCTAATCCCCCGGTCTGGCAACTCTTTCCTCGAGGAGCGGGGATATTTCCTTCTAAGTTCAAGTACAACCAGCTCAAGAAGAGGGGATGGAGAAGAGAATGGACGGTAACCAGTGTAGTTACCTATCCTTGGATGCATGACCAATGAAGCCATGTCACCCGCTGCAAGCTCACAAATATTTGACTTTGAAACTCTTATTCTTTTTTTTCACTTGTATATACACTTCGGCGGGCATTTTACTTTTCTATCAGGTCTGTCCACTTTTGGAAATTTTGCATTTTTTTTCTTTTTTTTAATATATACAAGGTGCAGCATGTACATAAGGAGTTTTTCCTCTTGAGCCAGTAGACTATCCCTCTTTTGAAGCATTATTGCAACCCCACAACATCCTGTCTTTAGACCTCAACATCGCCAAACCAGGTTGAGACGCACTTCCCTCCCTAGAGGAGGACGAGAGGTTCTGCCTAGATGTACTACCCTCGTATGCTACCCGAAGCCAAAAGATTCTGCCCCCTCACTACCTCCTCCATGAAGAGCTACGTGTAGAGTGCATTGTCCAAGGTAAGTCACGGTCTGAAAGAATCATGCGTGAGACTTATCAAGATGACATGTGAACATAGTCTCATGGACTCAAAGAATTAAGTCACTAGGACCTAAAAAGTCTTAACTCCAGATCTTGTAAGGTTCCTCTGAAATAAAGTGGATTAAGGTCCAACTAAGCTCCATTCTTCAAATTTATTCCAGACATAGTTTAAATGCCACTATCATCTTGAAAAATGCTCATGCAAATGCAAGGAAAACAAAAATCTTTTTGTGAAACCATTTTCAAAATTTTGAAATTTTTATGGACTTTTCAAAAAAGATGCACATGCACAAAGTTGTTTTGTTTATGCAAATAGTTAGTAATATATACAAGTATATACACAAATTTTTTTTAGGGATGAGATACATATTTACACAAGAGTGAGTTAATTATTTTACAAGAATAGGATGCAAGAATTTACAACTTGAGAAATTTATACAGGTATATACAGTTGATTTTTTTATTTTTATTTTATTCATATTTTTATTTTTGTGATGCATATATTCCTCAAATTTATTTGAAAATAATTTTACAAATAATTTTGAAAACTATAGTCCAAAAAAATTTTTCTCACAATTTTACAAACATTTACACACATTTGAAAACTATTTTGCAAACATTTTTCAAACAGTATATATAGATTTTCAAAATAATTTTTTAACCATTTTTCAAAACATTTGGAAATAGTTTTTACAAAATAATTTTATTTCACATAAAGAAAAAATTTTTACAATCCATAATATTTTTACAAAGGTTGAAAATATTTTTCAAACATTTTTCAAATAGTTTTCAAAATATTTTTCAATTAGATTTTCAAACTACTTTCAAAATATTTTTCAAAATATTTTAACCTGACTTATTAATCAGCATATACAAAAAGAATTTTGAGGAAATATCTGCATCTTTTTATTAGTTAGTTAGTTAGTTAGTTTTTTTACAAGTATTTATACAGTATTTTAGCCATATTAAAGAAATGAAAGTACGAGTTATGGCTAATTATATATACAATATATACGACACCCCCTATACTTAGCTCGAACTATGTTCTCATAGTGATCAAAGAGCTGGAAAGAAAGACATAACTCGTGCTAAGTATTGGGAAGATAAAAGAATACTATACTACAACGACGAATAAAAGAATAAAATCAATAGAAGTCGGTGATCCCCCTATACTTAGGATCAAATAATCCTAAGTATAGAAGAATGTACACAAGGGGACAACCTAGGAGAAGGATATACATAGTCTACCTCCCCTATACTTAAGGTAAAATATCCCTAAGTATAGGCAACAAAACAGAGGTAAAAAGAATCAAAAGAATAATCACAAGTCTGACACCCTCCTATACTTAGGGTAAAGTACATCCTAAGTATGGAATAATCATGAGATGGAGATGGGGTGTGAGACAGAAAGACTGTATGATATGGACAAAATGATCTATAGAGATGTGAGTAGGTCAATGTTGAGGTTCCTCTCAACAAGCGCTAGAGTTTACACCCCTAGATGGGCGCAAATGTTAGGATAATGATGTGTCAAGGTTTAGGACGGCATCTGTAATGCGAATACCATACTGCCGTCGCAATCTCGGCGGGAGAACAACAACGAGGTCAACAGATTAAATGATAATACCCAGATAAACAGTCAGGCGGGTGTTTGCTATCGGGTAAAGATATGGGCAGATGAAGTCGGGCTCCAGTAGCACAAAAGAAATCATCGGCTCAAGATCTGTATGGAGTGAAAGGGCAGAGCCGAAGTAGTCGAACATGGAGAAGGAATGATCTATCAAGGAATCCTCCACGTCAATCATAGTCTCAAAAAGGTATGGAAGGTCATGATCAGGAGACTCATTAGCAAGGTTGATATCCGATGCATATAATATAGACAAATCAGTGAAACTATCGAATACCTCAAAGACCGTGTCATCCCCAGCAACGACACCATTCTGATGAGACGGAAATCGTACAGTCGAGATGGATAAATAATATCAAATGTGCTGTTGTTCTCAACCGCACGATTTGGTCAACGGAAAAATTTGTAAACCATGCAGAAAAATCAAGAAATTCAATGTAAGCGGCTTTCGCTATTCTTTTTACCTGGTATAGCGACCAGGGTCGAATACAAGGAGCACGTTTGAAAAACTAAGTAGTCAATTTTCAGAGTTAATTTTTTAGTAGTTTTTGAATTTTGAATTTTTTTATTTATTTAAAAGAGGAACAAAGGAATAAAAACACACACACACCACACTATTTTTGTATTTTTCAAAAAGGTCAAAAATACTCAGAAAATAAAAAAGAAAATGTTTTTGGGTTTTATATATTTTAAAATATTTTGGTAATTGTTTCACAATTTTCTGATGTTATTGTGATTTTCTAAAAAAATAGTGGAAAATTAAGCAAACAATGAACAGTCAGGATTATTTTGCAAATTAAAAATCTTTTAAGTACTCAAAATCCCTGAAACTTATTTTTAAAAGAAACTAGAAAGCAATATCTACAATTAGAAACTTATTTTTAAAAGAAACTAGAAAGCAATATCTACAATTAGAAACTGAAATCAGATTTTTTTTATTTTTCTACAATTTTCTATAATTTTTTAATGTTTTTCATTTTTCGCACTTTTTGGAGTTTTATAAAAGGAAATTGCACAAAAAATGGTCAGATATTAAAAGACATCAAAACACAGCTACAGAAATTTTTGTGGAGTTTTTAGAGTATTTTGTGAATTTTTATGAATTTTCAAAGTTCTAATAAGGATAAAAACACAGTTTTTTATTTTTTTAAATACATCAAATAAAGTCAAAATACTATGAAAATTTTGTATAATGTTAAGGCACATAGCAGGAGCATACACGAATTTTCACAAAATTTTTCGGCTCATAAAAATATTTATTTCATCAAGAAGAATAAGCAAATTCACTATTCTGGGACACAGGGAATAAAACATAAATATTTAATGTCTCTGTCTTAGATTATAATAAAAAAATAATTATGCGAATAGAACATGCAAATTTACCAGTGGTGGCATGCAAAGCATGTGACTTGCTTGTAGGCATGGACTTCTTTGCCAATTCGAGAAAACTTCAGGGGCGGAGGCACAATTTACCAAAAGATATTTTTTTATTCTTCAATGGCCAACCCTGGAGCTTCCTCTTCGTATCAAACACAAGGGGAGATGAGGGAGCTGGCTGCCGCCGCCGCCTCTACTGGAAGGAGGAGATGGCAGCTCGCGCAGGGCTCCGTGAGGAGGGTGGAGGAGCAGGCGGCTCGCGGACGCGCGCACGGGCAGTCGTCGGGAGCGGGGTGGATCGCGCTGGGTGGAGGGGACGGCGCAGAGGGGGGGGGCAGCGCCGAGCTGAAGGCGGCGTCGGGGCCCGCGCGAGGAGTGGACTGTAAGGGCGCGCGGGTGGCGCGGCCTGGAGCGACGGGAGGAGCGCGCGGGCCGCAGCACGGTCACACGTGGCCAGGCGGTCGCAGGATCTCACGAAGGTTCACGGGGAGGAGGCCGCGGAGGAGAGCTCGAACGGCGGAGGACCGGTGCGGGCGGCGCCAAGTCGCGCAGGAGGCGTTGCGGCTGGGCACAGGGCGCTTGGCCACGCGCGTGGCTGGAGGTGGCTCGGAGGCTGAGGCCGTGGGCGGCCAGTGGAGCGGTTGCGCACCGCCGGTGGCGCACCGGGTGGAGGGGCGGCTGCCTGGAGCGGAGGCCGCCCGTGGCCTGGTGCCGCGTGGTGCGAGCGACGGGGGTGGTGGTCGCCGCATGCTGCAAATTTTTTTTATTTTTTTTATTTTTTTGTTCTTATAAGTCTGAGAATAAAGAAAAAATGTTGTTTTTTTATTTGTTTTTAACTGCAACTGCAAACAGAGATAAAAAGGGATTTTTTTTATATTTTTTTACTTTTTTTAATGAACCTGCAAAACAAAGATTAGAGAGAAACGAAAAACTATTTTTTTTAATTTTCCCTGCAAAATAGAAGTTAGAGATAAAAATAAATATGTGGATTTATATATATATATATATAATATTTATAAACAAAATGGATACGTGGATGGTGACGGATCTTGATGAAACGGGAGAATGATCCGAGACTCCGAGCACCGTGCGTGGTCGGAGGTGAGAGGTTGTGCGAGATGGAAAAAGAAATGGAGGGATTGAGAGATGAGGTGAAAATTCGGTGTCGGGCGAAAACTAAGTGGTTAAGATTCTGGAATTTCTAAAAGTCTAAAGATTAATAAAATAAGATTAAAAAATGAAACCTACGATTACCTACGAGAAATGACAGGAAATAAAAATCGGATCTCACTTTGGCATCGGACACGCCGTGATGGCCTCGACGATGCTCAAATCGCTGTCACCGACCGGATCAGAGGCTAGGCACCCTTCTACAACAAGCAATTCTCGGAGATCGGGCTCCTCTCTCCAAAGATTGATCAAGAGAAAATGAGGGAGGAGGAGCCCACTAAAAAGAGAAGAAAAACAAAAAAGGAAGGTATCTACAAAGAATGAAGGTGATTATTGGTTAATTAAATAAAATAATTAAATAAATAAAATAATTAATTAACTAATTTCGAAATTCGAAATTAAATTAATTAAATAAATAAAGTAATTTATGGAAATCAATTAACCACCTTAATGGTGGCCAATTAAGGTATAAAATCAAATCATTACGGAAAAGGTAAGTTATCAAACCAAATAAATGAATTAAATAACTAAATATAAATATAAAATTCGTAATTACATTAAATTAATTAATTAAAGTTAGATAATTAATTTTTTTGGAGGATTTTATAAAAGGAAGTTAATTGTATACGCATATTATATACATATAATACAATGTACATAGGTAAAAATAAAGAAATAATTTTTATAAAAGAATTTTTTAATTTTGTTTAAATTTTTATTTTTTTTAATTTTATTTTTTTTTAAAAATATTTATAATTATATGCATTATGTGCAAAAATAAATATAAATAAAATATATACAACAAGTATATGGGAAAATTGCACAAAACACCCAAGAAAATCGACTTTTCAACCGTAACTCCAAAAATTTTGAAACCACAATCATTTGAAAGATAATTTAATTTAGAGTATGATGGAAGTGAGTTTGGTTCACTTTGAGCTCGTATGGAGCCGGAATTGATGTTTCAATTATCACTCGGCTTTTTCTAGGTGTAATTATTTGCCGTATATACATTATTTTATTTTACACTTATTTTTCTTATTTACAACACATTTTTATTTACAACTATTATTTACAAAAATAATTATTTTGAAGTCAGATTATATACAAACAAAATAATGCAAGTTTTATACAAATATACATGGAAAAATATTTACAAAATATTTTTGGATTTTTGACAAACGACCTTATCTCCCCCTACTTTATTCCTGGTCAACCAGGTCAAGTCTTGACCTTCTCTCGGTGTTCGGGTTAGTCTGTATTTATTGCATAAATACCGCCTTTCCTTTTCTTTTCTTCTTTATTCTTTTATTTATGTACAGAAAGTGTTAAAAATGCAATTTTAACAAATGCATGCAGAATGGTAATTTTATGGAATTAGTGGTATTTACAGGTATTTGACTAAGGAAATGGGGCTAAAATAAAAGAATAAAGGCGATGAATCGTGGATTCATCAGTCGTCGAGGAGAGAAACCTCAAACTCATTATCAGAAATATCAATAACTCGGTCTCGTGATCCGACAGATCGGTTGCACTCCCAGAAAGTGAAATCGAGTACATAGGGTCCATGACATCCTCCCGCAGATAACCCTCGAGGAGTAATGCCGAATAATAAAGAAATTGGGGATCGATGCTGTCAAATATCAAGTCCTCCAAAAATATATCGATCTCATCAAATGAGAGGACACTAGGCTCAAATACGGGACTATCAAGTTCTGTCAAATAAAGAATCGGTCCCTCATCAAGCTCTCTATGTTGAGATGAATCCAAATATATCTCTGAATCTGAGAAGATCTCTTGAAGAAAATACACTGAATCTATTGGGCACGGACACTGGAATGACTCAAAGGATGGTTGAGATGTGGGATCCTCCTCTATTTCTTGGGCTCCTAAGAAATTTAGAATCCAAGAATCTTCTACGTGAAAGAGCGGGACTGGCTCAAAATCTGAATGTAAATCCAATTGGTCCTCAACCAATGTCTGGCTCTGGGAACTCACAACAATAGGCAACACATCCATCATATGAAAAGTATCAGCATCCATATCCTCTGATTGGTGTGTGATGTCAAGATCGGCATGGTGTGTCACACACTCAACTGTTGTCATCTCTCCCTCATGTGTTGTCCTGAATAAATCATCTTGTGAATATGGAATGTCTGAAAGTGTATCCAAGATGCTCTCAACTAAGACCAGGTCGGGACACTGATGTGAACTACCACACGAGATAATAACATATGAAATCTGCTCTGCGGTCCTCCCCCTCATGGCGATGTGGATAAGGTCAGTCATCGAAAATCCATGATTCGGAAATCGCCTCAAAAGTTCTCGTAATTTCTATCATGAATCTATCAAGGGCTTCTGGGGGTTAAATGAAAAATCACGAATACAAGACCGCATCATCTCTGCTCTACGATGGGGGTAAAATTTCTGCAAAAACAACGATCGTAAATCTCCCCACGTAGTAATCTTCCTCCCCAATCGTCTGTACCAACTCTTGGCTCTACTCTGAAGTGTAAAAGGGAAGGTAATCAGCATCATGTCCTTAGAAGTTATATCGGAATATTATCGTGATCCACAAATATCCTCAAACTCATCGATATGCAAATATGGTTCCTCGTGCACTTCCCCAAAGAATTTCCGACAGTATATCAATTAACTCTAAATCTAGACTGAATGGTCTCAAAGTAGAAGCAGACTGTGCTTCCTTATCTTGGTTCTCATCCATCATCCTAGGATAGAAGTCATCTAAATCACGCAACTGCACCATATGATCTTCTATGGGATGCACTCTCATCTCAGCAAGGTGAACACCCGTGTCTCGTATTTGGTCAATCTGAACTCTTCGGGCGTCACTCACAACATGTCCCAAATGGGAGGTTGGGTAGGGAGAAGATGGGAAATCGGATGGAGTTCCGACCTCCCAAGAGAGTGGGCGGGCATGATGGGTGTGAAATGAAGCCGCAAAATTCGGCTGGAATTGAAAGTGGTCCATCGTGACGAGAGGGAAATGAAGGGCGGGAGGGTAGGATAGAACAAAGAGAGATAGAGGGAAGAGAGGGTGAGGTAGAGTGAAAGAGATAGAGAGAGATAGAAGGTGAGAGAGATAGGAGGTGACTGCTAATGAAAGAAGGATGAACGTAACCGACTCACACCAAAGACATACAGATGCAATGCAAAACCCCCAATTCACCAACTCTACACAATGTGAAGACCGTATGATTTGATCTTTTATCTTTTCAATTTTAGAGTTTAGTGATAAGACAAATTTGTACAAACACTTAGGAGGCTTGAATAGGATTTGGGCACTACTCCTTAGTGTGTACGCGAGCGAGTAAAAGCGCAAATAATGAGGGGATTACTCTCCCAAAACAATGATATGAATTAATTACGTTTGATTTTAAGGATCAAGTTCAATTAGTAGTCCCAATTTTTAATTTTGGATTTTTTTGATTTTTTTTGATATTTTCAATGATAACACCTAAGGAGCTTTTTGATTTCCTCTTTGATTAATTTGAGTCGAAAATAGGGGGAGGAAGTCCAAAAAGCCAATGCACGGTCAAACACGATGATGCATGCAGAGATAGAAAATGCGTACCTTTCTCCAGCACTCTACATGCAATATGATTCACGCATAAATTAAATAAAAAATGTAAACTAACTATATGATGCACGTGGAAATCGACCTTAGACAAGCAACTTCTATTGATCGTGAAGAACAAATAGCTAACTAATCAGAGAGAGAGGTCTGAGTCCGGTCTCTGATGTCGATCGGTGTCCGCCACAATGGATCCTGCCAGCGCTGCATACGGCCTCTAGCGGCACGTGACCTCTAAAACGATTAAGTTAACTTTTTTTAATTAATTTTTATCAAGGTCCAATTTACTTTCTATAGGAACAGATAATCTATTAGGTGTTGGGCCTTAGAATATTACATCACAATCAATCAAAATTCCTACGTCTAAGGGCTAAATCCACGAGAATCAAGTAGCAGGCTATGGCGTGAAATCAAAAACTCAGAAAAACAGCGGTGAGGTCCCCCAAGTGCACCGGCACTTGGCGAAACAGACCCCGAGAAAATAGTCCAAGTTTACAAGTCCAAAGTCGTAAATTATTAAAAAAATTATTGTTCTCTCTCAAAAAAATAAAATTCTTCTTCTCCTCCCTTCTCTTCCTCCTGTGCGAGTCTTCCAAAAAGTAAACTCAAAGTCATCCAAGCAGTACCTCGCACAAAAATCAAAGAGAGAAGGTCAGAAAACAATTATGATATAGAGAGACAAAATAGAAAAACGACTACAAAGTCGTTCTCCCCGGCAATGGCGCCATTCTGATGACATGGAAATCGATGCAGTTAAGAGAGGGAAAAATAATATGCAAGATGTGTCGTTCTTCTCAACTGATCAATTCGGTCAACGAGAAAAATAATATGCAAGATGTGTTGTTGTTCCCCGGCAACGGCGCCATTCTGATGACACGCCTCACAACTCGGGTTAAGCAAATAATAAACAATGGTCGTTGTGACCCAAATCACCAAGCGCGGTCAATTGAGAAAAATAATTTAAACCACTTGAAAAATCAAGAAATTAAATGGAAGTTGTTTTCGCTATTCTTTTTACCTGGTATAGCGACCAGGGTCAAACACAAGGAGCACGATTTAAAAACTATTCAGTCAAATTTCAGTGTTAATTTTTAGTGGTTTTTTACTTTAATTTTTTTTTAATTTTCGATAGAAGCACAAATGATGAAAATGCACACACACCGCTCTTTTTGTATTTTTCAAAATAGTAAAAAATGTACAGAAAAGTTCAAAGAAAATGTTTTTGAGTTTTATATATTTTAAAATTTTTTTGATAATTTTTTCGAAATTTTCTGATGTTTTTGTGATTTTATAAAAATCAAATAGTGCAAAATAGAGCAAACTATTCAAAGTCAGGAGTATTTTGCAATTTAATAATCTTTTAAATGCTCAAAATTCCTGAAATTTATTTGTAATAAAAACTAAAAAGATATCCAAAATCAGAAATTGAAATCAGAATTTTTGGATTTTTCTAGAATTTTCTACAATTTTTTTAGGAAATCTCGTTTTTTGCAAATTTTTAGGTTTTTATAAAGGGAAAATTCACAAAAATTAGTCAAAAATTAAAACACACCAAAATACACTTAGAGTAATTTTTTTTGGAATTTTTAGATTATTTTTTCGAATTTTTATGAATTTTCAACTTTTGGGAAGAAAAAAAGTTACTGTTTTTGATTTTTTAAATATATCAAATATCAATAAAAATTAATGAAAATTTTATACAGTGGCAAGCACTATAACAGGAACATACACTAATTTTTTGAGAATATTTCGGAATATAAAAACATTTCTTTTGATGAAAAGATCAAGTAAGTTCAAATCTGAAAGCACTGGGACTGAATTGCAATTGTTCAAAGTTTTTGCATGAAATAATAATACAAATAAAATTACTGGATAGAAAATGTAAATTACCCAGTGAGGATGGTGTCCTACATGTGATGTTCTAGAGCACAGAGGTTATTTCATAATTTCTGAAAGTTTTAAGGACAACTTTGTAATTCTTTCAATTTTTTATTCAACCTCTCCCCTAGGGCTTTCGTTCTTCACAGCAAAGGGGAGGAAGCGTCGGTCGTGATTGGTGGAGTGCGGATCTAGATCGGCAAGCAAAGCAGACGCGCGGCGCGGCGTCGCCTGGGTGAGGCGGAGGGCGGCATGACTGGACCGCCGGGTCTACGGGTGGCAAGACCGTCTATGAAGGCGCACGGGGCGGCGATGTCGCTTGTGCGAAGGGCGCCTGGAGTGTGGGCGGCGGGGGTGGCGACCTGCCGCCTGCGTGAAGATTTTTTTAATCTTTAATTTTTTTATTTTTGCTTTTGTAAACATAAAATTGATAATAAAAATTTTATTATTATTATTTTTACTTTATTTTCTTGCAAAACAAAGGTTAAAAAAAAGAAAAACATTTTTTTGATTTTTTATTTCTCCTGCAAAATAAAGGTTAGATATAGAAGAAGGTAAAAAAATCATTTTTTTTATTTTTCCTACAAAAACAAATGTTAGAGAAATAGGAAAACTAATTTTATGTTGTTTTTTTATTTATACACATAAATGGGATGTGTGAAGGAGTGGATCTCGGTGAAATGGGAGATAGATCCGTGTCTCCGACCACCGTACGTGGTCGGAGGTGATAGGTCGTGCGAGGCAGAAAAAGAAATGAGAGGTTCGGAAAATGAGATGGCAAATCGGTGTCGGACGTGGATTAAAGCGTGTTGAAAATTTTGAGATCTTTCTAAAATCTAAAGACTAATAAAATGGGGGTAAAATTCTAGTCTACGATTTACCTAGAGAAAAAGACGGGAAATAAAATTGGATCTCACCTTGGGTTTGGAAATGCCATGATGGCCTCGACAAGGACCGATACACTGTCACCGTATGGCTCGGGGGCTAGGCACCCTTCTTCGACAAGATCACTCTCGGAGATCGGGCTCCTCTCCACCAAAGGTTGATTAAGAGGAAATGAGGAAGAAGGATCCCTTTAAAAAGAGACAAAAATAAAAAATGGAAGGTATTCATACATAAGGAAAGTAATTAGTGGTTATTTAAATAAATAATATAATTAAATAAATTATTAATTAAATAAAAATGAAATTCAGATTTAATTAAAATAAATAAATTAAATACTTTCCAAAAATAAATTACTACCTTAATGGTGGCTATTTAAGGCACAAAATCAAATCTTTACATAAAAGGTAAGTTATCAAATCAAATAAAGAATTAAATAATTAAATATAAATACAAAATTTGTAATTAAATTAAATAATTAAAGTTATATAATTAATTTTTTAGTGAATTTAATAAAAGGAAGTTAATTATATACAAGTATTATGTACATATAATACAATATACACAAGTACAAATAAGGAAATAATTTCTATAAAAGATTTTTTATTTTTTATTTTTTTATTTTATTTTTATTGAAAACAATTTTTACAAATATATACATTATATATAAAAATAAATATGAATAAAATATATACAACAATATATGGGAAAATAGCACAAAACACCCTAGAAAATCGACTTTTTAACCATAACCCCAAAAATTATGAACCATAGCCATTTCAAAGATAATTTAATTTAGAGTACGATGGAAGTGATTTTGGTTCGATTTGAGCTCGTATGGAGTCGAAATTGATATTTCAATTATTGGTTTGCGGCTTTTTCCGGTGTGATTATTTACCATATATACATTATTTTATTTTACACTTATTTTTATTATTTACAACACATTTTTATTTACAACTTTTTGTTTACAGAAATAATTAGTTTGAGGTCAAATTATGTACAAATAAAATATTGCAAGTTTTGTACAAATATACAAGAAAAGAATTTACAAAATATTTTTGGTTTTTTCTAACAGAAGACCCTATCTCCCCCTACTTTATTCCTGGTCGATCAGGTCAAGTCTTGACCTTCTCTCGGAGTTCAGATCAGTCTGTATTTATTGCATAAATACCTTCTTTTCTTTTTCTTTTCTTCTTTATTCTTTTATTTATGTACAAAAAGTGTTAAAAATGCAATTTTAATAAATGCATGCAAAATGGTAAAATCATGAAATTAGTTGGTATTTACAGGTCTTTGACTAAGGAAATGAGGCTAAAATAAAAGAATAAAGATGATGAATCATGGATTCATCACTACGACGGCGGCAGCGCTTGCAGCCCTCAGTAAAGCGATGACAGTTGCATTTCTCAACGAGATCTAGCAAGAAGAACTTCATTGTGGCAGCATCCTTCCTGAGCTGCAAGAGCTCAGCCCCTGTCGAGGCTTCAAGAGAACATCAAGGACCTCCCATGTCCTTTATCAGATGAATCCACCATCACCCTTTCCTCTATGATCTGAGTCACCTCTGTCGTGAACCCCCATCCTCGAGCCTCCGCTAGATCCTCACCGTGAGTCGCCATGTTGTGCTACTTAGTACATACCGTCAATGCTTGATCTCCTTATAGGTATCTGAAGTGCAACAACACGACCGAACCCCAATCGATAGCCTGAACCGACCTTGCTCCTCCATCCATAATTTCGAGCCTAACCCCATTTAGGTACATCTCTTCTCCTTCTTGTTCTTATTCACTTATGTTTGTCTATCTATGGATCCCATAAAAAATTGGTGCTCTAGTTGTACCCATGTTCCCCTTTGAACTTTAGATCTGAAAATCCCAATCCACATCTACAATTCTATCTTCGTCTACCTCCCTCTCCAATTCTCTACTACCTCCACATATCTCTCATCAAGTAGGATCTTTCTTTCAGATCGACACATGAGCCTTTCACATCACCTCCATCTTCCTTGCAAACGAAGGAACTCCACACACAACGATCCAACATCAATTTACCCTCTCCTCCCGGTGCTTCACATTTAGGGTCAAGCTTCTAGCTCGAGCCAATACTCCTTCCTTGTAGGTAAATCTTTGACACAGCTCCACCACCTTGATGTGTCCATAGCCACCGCATCTAGGAAGAAAGCAGCTCTCCATCGTCCTCCATTCTCCATAGCATTAGCTCGTCATGGGTTACCTCTAGTCATGTGTCGACAGTGGTAACCCGAACTCCTTCGACCCTTGCAGTCTAGGAAGGAGTCCCTCGCATAATAGCCACCTCCATGCCTTTGGATCCGTCACCCACAAACAAGAAGAGGAGCTTGCTTTGGAGCTACAGTCGTCATTCGATCAAGAACGGGAATCCATCTCAACCATTAATGCAAGGAGCTCCGAGCCTCTAGCCTCGGTCGAGCCGGATCTACAGTCGCCTACCATGTGGAGGTTTGGATCCGAGTCAGAGCCAAGTCACATGCATAGGCACGTAGACTTGGCACTTTTACATAATCCACCATCACACCTTCTAGATATCGCATCGAAGTCCTGATGCACGTGCTTCACACACGCTCCCTTGGAATTTTGCATAATACCCCTGTGGGTATATGTAATTACTTGTTAGTTCTTTTGGCATTTGTCCACAGTTTTTTATTTCCTATAATTACAATTAGGCGCTTGTATTTGGACCCTAGTTATGAGCATAATTTTTCGTCTTATTTTTATTCCAAAAAATGCATACTATAGAAAATTTTAATTCTCTATCTTGTGGTTATTTAATTGTATTTTACATGGCTTGAATAGGATTATTATAAGTTATTTTAGAGAAACTTGACATATTTTATCCCTATAATTCATATTAAATCAACCATTGCTCCAAAAATTCATCAAAAAAACACATTATCTAGGATTAATTGTTCTCTGTATATAAATACAAAATTCATCTCATATGCACACATATTTTGTTTAAATTAAATTAATTTGTGATTTGAGTAATTGAATTTTAATTACCTATAAAATCAATATTTTTAGTTTCTGAGTTTTTCCTGGATGACTAGTAAATAGATTCATATAGAAAATTTATTTTTGAAAAATATTAAGATATTCTAATTATTAAAACTAAATTACTCTAGGTTACCAATTTTAAAGGATTTATTTCACAGAAAATTCATTTTACATCAGAAAATTATCAAAAATTCATAGTAGCTTAATTTGCATGCAGTAACATTCTGGACAAGTTTTAGGATCTTTAGAATTAATTTTTTTGCAAATTTGTATTTTGTCCCTTAGCTACATTTGAATTCGCATTCACATTACTTAAAAAATACCAAAAAATAATACTCCTGAAAAACCTAACCACTGAATTATCAGAATATTAGCTTAAGGAGACAGTTGCCTCCCTGTGATCGGCCTTGGGCTTGTCCAAGTAAAATAAATTTTGACCATGTTTTGCACTTAATTAATTAATTAAATATTTTTTGATCAAATCCTAGATTTCCCGACAACAACGTAATTCCTCCATATTAGCAAGGGTGTTTTCGGGTTTGTCACATGATCAAAATATGGTCGATCAGTGGTGATTGATCATGGATAATAATATGAATATTCATGTCAGAAAATCAATAATCAATAATCGTTCGATCAAAGATCAAAAGATGACTGATTAAGGGTGATCGATCAAGGCATCAAGATGATCTATCACATATCCAAAAAATTAATTTTTTTATATTGATGATTATGGCTTATTTTTGCTTGATGATCAAGAATATGCAAAAAAATATATAACTATTTTTCAGGAGAAAATAGAACAATGTAATACATATCATTAGTCTTATTTTTCTTGTCCTTGGCCTCCAAAGCCTTTAATTCACTTGAAATTTTGGAAGTAAATCTTTCTTTTGAGTCTCTCTATAACTTATTTTTGAGACTTGAGCCTTAAAGCCGAGTCTTTAAGAGTTGCTTTAGGGCTTTGAGTCAACTTCATAGTTTTTCTACACTTTTCATCATTAGACTCTACTTGAAAAGTTAATCAAGCTACAAAACAAATATACAACAAAATTAGTAATCACTAATAATCTCTCCCTTTTTGTTAATTATAAAACTTATATTTGTTCTTCAATGCTTTCAGATATATTTGTTTTTATTAGTTTAATTCCTTGCCATCTATAAGATTTCAAGAACTGTCTTCCCCCTTGATTTTTTCTTGTAATCTCTCCTCACTTCTCTTCCTTTCTTTTGATACTTTCTTTTGATACATCAGTATTATCGAAAATATTGATATCATCCTTATCTTAAAGAGTTCTTACTCCTGCATTTTTCTTTCTTCTTGCCAAGAAAGTTTTCTCACAGCTTTTGTCTAATCTAAAGATTACTTAACTCCCCCTTTTGTTAACCTTTGTTTTAGAGGACGGTTTAGAAAATGTTAGTAGGTTGTCTTAATCTTAAGTGTATTTTGAGGTAGACAAAACTATCAAGATTTAAGGGCTTGATAAATATAATTGCAAGTTCTTCTCTGTTTACAAATTCTAAGGAAATTCCTCCTTCTTTAAACAAAATCTCTTAGAAAGTGAAGTCTAATGCCAATTGTCCTAGAGTGTATTATATGATTTTTGGAAATAATTATAGTACTTGTATTACTACATAGAATTTTACCTTTTCAAATTTTAATCCAAAATCATTTAAGGTTTGTTTCAACCACAACACTTGTGAACATGCAAGCGAGGTAGGAATGTATTTAGCTTATGTTGTTGATAAGGTTACACTGTTTTGTTTCTTAGAGAACCAAGAGATCAACACATTTACAAGGAAATGACACGTCCCACCAGTAGTCTTCCTATTAGTTATACTTCCAACATAATCAGTATGAGATTCTAATTCAATGTTTGGTGATGTAGGTTAAAACAAGCCATAATAATAACTATCTTTCAAGCATTTTAAGATCATTTTTACATCTCTTAAGTGACTCTATTTATGGTTTGATAGGAACCTAGTATAGAGACAAGTACTCTACTAGCAGTAAGATATAGCAATGAAACTATCATACCTATGTATTGAATCACATCAATACCCTTACACTTTTCATATGTCTCAGCACGCTTGAGCTCTCATTGTGTTGTATTCCCTTCTCTAATCTCCATCCATACTCTTTTGAGAAGATTCTGAGTGTACTTTGTTTAACTTATGAAGATCCCTTGTGGCAGTTGTTGAATCTGCAAGCTTAGAAAGAAACTGAGTTCTCCCATGAGACTCATTTCAAACTCCTCCTTCATCACCTTAGCAAAATCTCTTTAAAAATCTTTATTAGTAGCTACGAAAATAACGTCATTGGCATATATAAAACTATTAGAAGACTATTTGAATTTTTAGTAAGTAAAGTTGAGTCTACTTTTTCAATTTCAAAGTTAGCATATAAGAGAAAGATTTTAATCTATTGTACCATGCTCTTGGTGCTTGTTTTAGTTATATAAATCTCGGTTCAACTGATAAATAAATTTAGGCTAATCTTTATCAACAAAAATCGTTGGTTATTTAGCAAAAAACTTTTTTTCTGATAACCATTAAAAAAGATTTTTTACATCTAGTTTATACAGTTTATGTATGTGAGTAGTATAAGCAAGTAATATACTACTTGATTCTAGTTTGGCTACAAGTATATATGTTTCATCAGATTCTACACTTTCCTATTGGTTGTAATCTTGTGCAACTAGTCTGGCATTGTTCCTAATTACTTTAAATTCATCATTTGATTTATTTATGTAAACCCATTTAGTTATAATTATTGAAATGTTTCTAGTTTATGTACAAAAAGTTCCCAAACTTCATTTCTTGTGAATTAACAAAGTTATTCTTGCATTGCAATTATCCAAGATTCATCTCTTAGTGCATCTTCTACATTATTATGTTCAATTGAGATACATAAGTATCAAGTACAAAACTAACCTTAAGTTGAGATCTTGTTTTAACTTTATCTTATATTTCTACAATGACTTGTATATTAGGGTGTTCTTTGTTAAATGTACATTCTTTAGGTTATATGCATTAGTATCTTCTATCTTGGTTATGTTAATGAAAGTTTGTTCTTCATTTCTTCATCTTCAAAAACATTTTCTTGATTGTTTAATTCTTGTGGATTTTCATCAAATTTATGTGCATTTTTTATTCCACAACTATTGTATTCTTATTAAAAACTCAATAAGCTTTACTATCCAAGGAATACACGTTCATTACTTTTGGAGTCCAAATACAATATAAACTTTTATATTAAAAATATAAAAATCGCAAAAATTGACATTCAATACACAATAAATGTAGAAAAATAAGTTGATACAAAACTCTACTAATAAAAATTTAACTTGTGGCAACAGATTCAGACGTTAACATCAGTGGTAATCATTAGTACTCATTATCAAAATCTCAGAACTGTTTGGTTGCTACAGAGCTCTATTATCAAAATCTCAGAACTGTTTGGTTGCTACAGAGCTCTAAATGTTTTTTTGGTGGTGGATTATGCACTCAGTGAAATTCAAACCTTCGTTTTTTTTCTTGTTAAGTGGCCCAGTATTGGTCGCAATTTCACTAAATATACATTTGTAGCTTCGTAGATAAAAAAGAACTTCTTTGATTTATTATATAGGATGTGGTCATGGACCGCACGGAAGCAAAGATCAAGAAGCACCCCGGAGCTGTGAACAAGTTCATGGAAGATCTCGTCAAAATAGGTACATCGCACGCAATGGATTGCTTTGTTTTTTTATTTGAACTCAGAAATTCTATCATAATAAACAAACAAATATTGTTGGAATTCCACCTGACAGAGTTTCCAGGATCAAAGCAAGTGAGAGATGCATCCTCCAAGTATGGACCAGTATTGGTCTCAGGCCCGGTGCTCTTCATGTTGGAGAAGGTGGCCACCTTTGTCCCTGTAGAACAACCGGCACAAGGCGCAGCTGCGATACCACCGACAGAGGCGGGTAGCACACAAGAGAAGGATATCGTGGCCGAGGAGGAAGGGAAACCAGCACCTCCGCTCGCCTCAAGCATTGAGCCGCCACTGACGCTGCCCAAAGCGGTGGCCGAGGTTAAGTGAATAGAAGGAACAACTAATGCTATATAATATAGTTTTACATATGGCGCATAATTGTTGGATAAACTTCTCTGCTTGGCGTGGCGTGACTGAAAGCATGGCTAATATTTCAAATACTGTTCTTTGTATTTCTGACTTGTTGCTTGGTTTTAATACTGTACTGTTTATTTTCCTTTTTCGATTTTGTGTCTAGTCAGCAGTCAGACTACACGTGGCATAGTATTATTCGCTGCTGTCCACGTCTCCCTAAATTTGGCTCAGTCAAAGCACCCTACCTCCTCACCATCCACCAACAAGCATCCAGAAATCGTTGACTTTTAAGTCAGCTATTCCCCAACTCCTCCGCTAAGCACCAAAACCATCTCCCATTCCGGTCCCTAGAGTTTCCCCATCGCTCCACAGGCCGACCACCCTTTTTCCATTATCTGTCGATGGCCATTACACCATTACCCAGCTCCAACTGTTACCAACTATTCCTCTTCTTTGAAACCATAACCACGCCAGCAAACCATCCATCCCTTACCCCTCACCTGAAGACCCAAACTCCTAAATGCCACTCGCCCCTTGCCATTATTCCCTTAACGCCCATCTCGACTGTTCTTGACTCCACCCATATAACCCCTTTCACGCCATCAAATCAACCCATCCACCGTGAGCGAGGAAATTATGAAGGCCCAGCTTCCGATCAAGGTCTTCGTGACAGCAAGATTCCCATCGTGGAAGGCTATGATGGTCACCAGTATCAACCTCCAGGTGGGATCCTTGGGGTTTCTCAGAGTCCCTATCGTATGCAGTGCCCGCAGATCTCTCGCTCAGTCTCTTGGTGATTAGTCGTGCACCGATTGAGGCAACGACGATGTCCAAGCTCATCCAGTCCGGTCAACAATTTTGGACGCACCGCAGGTAGTCTTTCTGAACCTTTCTTCCTCCGTCCCTCTTCTTCTACCTCCTGATCTATCTCCCCCTCTTTCTATATCTCGGCATTCTTTCTTTCCAAATCATCTGCTCCTCTTTTGTTTGGACCCAAACCCATTCTGATGACTCCGCAAACCACCTCAATCATCCCGCTTCTCTGTCTATCTTGCTTACTCCTCCATCTCTGGTGATATGCACCGGAGCTCCGAGCTTTTCCCAGATTCGTAGCGGAGCTCCCGCACGGCATAACCCGCAAACGAGTTTTGCTCGAGATGCTATATCATGGCAGGTATCAAGAGGCTACCACCTACAGAGAAGTACCACAGATGGTGTTGTTCTATCTCCTGAACCCTCACCGAGAACCTGTGGAACACCGTCACTTCGCCGGGGCTGATTGTTTATCCAGAGGCAGCACCCGACCGCTACACTTCTCGAACATCAGAAAAGAACAAGCTGGACTCATCTTTACCATGAAATGGAGACAAAGCCCAAGAGAGGGAGGAACCCAACGGGAGTCGTACGATCGGCAAGGGTCCTCATCCGATCGTCCAACCCCTCTGCTACTGGCAATGTGTGATCTTGTTCAAGCGACGTCTATTACTCCAGCAACTATTGACTAGCCATCGATCCAATTTCATTAGGGATGAATATGAATGTGAATATATTCATATCTGATCTGTTATTGTATTTGTTTTTTTTACATATTTTGACATTAATATTCGTATTCATTATAAATTGGATGCGGATATGGATATCACTTCGACGTTCACTAATATTCGCATATTCGTATTCATACAAAAGTATATTAATAGATTTATTTATAATTGTGTGTAACAATGTTTTATGATTGCATTCAACATTGTTGATATAATTGTTACAAAATTATTATAGTTGGCATATTTATTTTATGTTTAACCATCCAAACATGTATATTTTAGTTATCTATTAAATATTTATGTTATTATTCGTATCCGATTCGTATTCATTTTTAAGGATATGGTAACATATTTTTCACATCCGTCAATATTCCACATTTTGACTGTATGTTCAGACCAGAAAAGGCTCATCTAGGCCATACGATCATGTAAACCCTCACATTTGCTAACTAGGGTGTTTTTGGCGACATACCCTTTACAGTTAGAGGCTTAGGGCATGTTGCTAAAAGCATTGGGTTAGGCGAGAGTATCCTTTGTGAATAGTAGTTGTTTGGATTGTTAAGAGGAATGAAGAGGGTTGGAACAATAAATGTGATGTGATGTCACAATGACTATGCATTACAATAACTTTTCTTATAATTATAATACATTTTTTATGTTATTTTTTTTATTCCAATGTGGTTTAAAAAATATAACAAAGAAGTTGTAAGGTCCATATAACTAATTCCAACCCAAAATGCAAGGGTAGAGCTGGGAGTATGTCAGCTTACCCCGGGGTAACCTCGCAACCAAACGAGTCCTTATTGCATGTTTGGTAGCTGGGTTGGGTTGAGTTGGAGTAATCACTTCTAAATAGTAGCTGTTTGGATGGTTAGAAGGGTTGGAGAGGGTTGAACTGAGGAATGTAATGTGATGTCGCATTGGTTTGTGATAGAATTCCAACCCAAGAATGTACGGGGGTAAACCAGGTTACACAGGGTAAATTGGTAACCAAACAAGCATGTGCCCCGAGCCTCTTGGGAATTTGCAAGTATGCACTTGACTTCTTATTGAAATCATAGGTAGCCACACTTCAATTTAAATCAAATCTAGACTTGTTTTCCAAATTTACATTTGAGCCCCTATCTTTGAACATTGATAATTTGGGAACCATTTATGCCAAAAATATGAGTTCTTTTTCTAATTTCTAAAGCTTGCATTGTTCCTGCATTTTAATATATTATGGACCTAAATATATGCTTATTTGGAGTTATTATCAATTTTGAAAGATAAAGTTGATTCTCTAGTATATAATTCATTATTACATCGAGATTATCTCAGACAATTCCAAACATTACTCCTCTCATAGAGAAATTTACAAGGAAACTTTTGTTTGTTGATTTATTGGATTTCATTATGATTTGTAACATGAATAAATTATTCTCTATTCCTTCTTCAATTTTATAGTCCCCAAATTGCAATATTTGTTCAAAGATACTATCTTCTTCCAATTGTGTTGAGATCTCACATCTCATCAAATATTCCACATGTGCAACAATTTTTATTGCAAAATTATTCACCAAAATCCTCTTTTCTTTGTTTCTGAATAGCTTCATACCCAAGATATTAGAGTCTTCTCCAAGATCTTTCATCTCGAAGGTATAAGATATCCAAATCTTAACACTAGTCATCATTCATGTATCATTCTCAATGATAAGGATGTCATCTACATAAAGCACGAAGAACAATGGCATTGTAAATTATTCACAAATGTTATACCTTGAGTAATTTTTTGGAATTTAATGTGATGGCTTGCATAGCTTAAAAAACAAAAAATTGTAAAGGTAGACTTATTTTTCTACATTTCTAATTTATTCATGCCATCCGCATTTTGTTTAAAAAATGCATTAGTTTCTTACGAAGTCTATTTTTATTTTGTAAAATAATGCAATGTTGTCATTAAAATTTAAAAGGACAAAAATGTTACATTAAGCATATTTAATTCATCGTCAATCTAAAAATACCAAAAAAAATATTTTTGTAATCTTTGCACAATAAAGCTTTAAGAAAAAAATAACTTTACGATTTTTAAACATTTCACAAAGAAACCTATTTTTCAAATCGACTCAATTCCCTTTAAGTTTGTTTTGTAAAATTTATTTTATTTGTATGATTTCAATTATATTTTTATCTAAAAATATCCCAAAAATATCAAAAACTTTAGAATAAGTTCAAAAGTATTTGATGTATGTTTATTATAATTTTATCACTCTTTTTGAAATTTTAAAAAATTGTCACCATTAGAAAAAATGTAATTAATTTCCCCATACTATTTGTTTCCTTTTTCTTTGAAAAAATTAAAAATCAAACAAAATTTTGCCAAATAGAAAATAAAAAATCATGGAAAAGCAATTTGCATTTCATGCTTGCTCTACTTTTTTTGTAAAAAAATAAATTTGCATTTGTATTTTCAGAGTTATTTGATTATTTCTATTTATTCTTATTTCAATCATGTAACACCTTCAGCGTACCTATGTAATTTTCTTTCTTGCTCCTCTAGGGCTTCACGTTATATAAGAAATCATATACTTATTGAATAAAATAAGTTATTCATTCTCAAACTTTTCTCTACATGATATCAAAGCAATGGTCGTAGACCGTGGTTCATAACTAAGCCCATGCTGCAACCATCAACCTCGTCTTCTCCTCTTCTTAGCCTCGTGTTGTGCACAAAGGTCGACTAGGTCCCTTGCAAGGGGCCCTCTTCTCGGCCTATAGATTGCACGAGGCCCATTAGTACCTGTAGCATCGTTGCCAATTTGCATTAGTGCAACAACATTGCCGCCAGGCCATGCTAAGGTTGCAGCACCGCTGCCCCAACTACTCTTGCATCACCTTAGGGCCTTGCGCATAATCGAACTATGTGCAACCAACATCCCATTTGTGCACGGGTTCCCACTTTTTCGCTTAGGTCCTACGTGTGTCGTCGTCTATATGCTTGTGCACCACTAGAATGCATGTACATCACCCATGTCTCCTGTAAATGAATCCTAGGGCATTTTCTAGCCCTTATTGGGTACTACAACTGTTGCTTTAGTCAACCACATGCATAACTAAATGGATGACTTTATCTTCTTGATATCTCTATCTGACCATGATGGCATCTCTTCCTGCCGAAATCAAATTCCTATATACTACGTCTTATATGATGGTATAGGGAACTTCTATCGAACTCAAGGGTGTAGAAAACTTTGTGCTTCGATCTCATGCCTTCAAGGCATCCATCGTTATTAGCAAAAGATCTATATTCCGACAAAAGATCCTTTGAAGGAGTCAGATAAGGATTATGAAACATGGATTACCGATAACTATTGGGTTATTACTTGGATGACCTATAGTGTTGAACCTCACATTGTTGTAAGCTTGCTCTACAAAGACACGGTAAAGGAGATGTGGGAAGAGCTAGAACAGACCTATTCCCAGAAGACAACCAAGTCTTTCCTAGATGACATATATATATATATATATATATATATATATATATATATATATATATATATGAGGATGGGGAGCTTGCACCAAGGTGCATGTAATTTTATATGCACCGGGGCTTATATCTTTCATATTTTTTTACTTTTTTTAAAAATACCACTATATATATTCATCTATATATCCCTCCAATATGCCATTCGAATTTCGTACGAAACAGAGACTCCTATGACCTCCATCTAGAACAGGTAATTTTAATGGTCTTAGAATTGTTGTAATCAACCTGTTCTAGATGGAGGGCATAGGTGTCTATATTTTTGACGAAATTCGAATGGCAAATTGGAGAAATATATAGATGAATATACATGGTGATATTTTTCATAAAAATAAAAAATGTGGAAGATATAAGCCCCGGTGCATGTAAAATTACATGCACCTTGGTGCAAGCTCCCCATCCTCCCTCTCTCTCTCTCTATACATATATATATATATATATATATATGCATACCTGGTTTGTATCCTAGGGAGAATCCACTCTCGTTGAGTATTACTAACATCTTAATGGTATGTATGAGGAGCTTGCAATATTTTAGCATGCTATAGAGATCTGAATAGTAGGTTTATCACTTTCTTGAAGATGTACATCCTTGATACCAAACAGTAAAGGGACACTTCTTATGTCTGATTACTACAAGAAACTGCATAATGTGAGCACGAATGTAGTCCCATTCTGTTGGCATTATGGTCATTGATGACCCGAAAATTGTGATATCGACTAAGGTGGAAAATAATCACGAAATCGTTGTCCCTAGTCAATCAATTCTATCAACAAGAAAAAATAAAACCTCTCAAGGAAATCAAGAACATGTAATGTAAGCGGTCTTCGCTATTTAAATCCACATGGTATAGCGGCCAGGGTCGAACACAAGGAGAACGATTGAAAAACTAAGTAGTTAAATTTCAAAATAAAATAAAATGAATTTTTAGTGGTTTTATTTTTTTTATTTTTTTTGAAATAAGAGTACTATGCACAAAACACACAAGGCACACACAACACTCTTTTTGTATTTTCTAATTATATCAAAAATGCTTAGAAATATCCAAAGAAAATGTTTTATTGTTTTATAATTTTAAAATAATTGATAATTTTTATAGAGTTTTCAGATGTTATTGTATTTTTCTAAAAATCAAATAGTGGCTAAACAGTAAGCAGTGCACAGCCAAGAGTAATTTGCAACTTAAAATTAATTTAATAGCCAGAACTCCTGGTGATTATTTTTATGATAAAATATATATAAATATCTACACACAGAGCTTGAGGACACAAATTTCTTACTTTTCTACAATTTTCTAAGTTTTCTGATATTTTTCAATTTTTAGAAGTTCTACAAATAATTATTGCTTGAAAATTAACTGGAAAATAACAGACAGAGAAAGAAATCCACTCTAATTTTTTGGAATTTTTCAGATAATATTATTTTAATGATTTTCAAAGTTCAAACGGGGAAAAATAACATTGTTTTTTTATTTTTTAATAATATAAAATAAAAATAAAATGCAATGAAAAAATTGTACAATGATCAGGCATATAGCAGGAGTTTACACAAATTTTTATAGAATTTTCAGAACAATAAAAATATTTATTTCAATGAATAGAAGCATGCATCAGCAGTCTGTATAAACAGGCCTTAGATGCAATTATTTAAAGTTTTTGCAAAAAAATTCACAAGAAATAAAATACGAGACGAATATTGCAATTTACCATGGATAAAGTGACTTCATGCTAGTGGGGATGTCTTTGCAATTTTGGAAACCCTTGGAAGACGGAATATTATTTGCCCGAATATTAAATTCCTCTAGGGTTTTCTTCGTTCCTTTCTTTCACGAGCCAAAGGGGAAGGGGCAAAGGCCATCACCCCTTGCCTTCTCCTCCAAGCAAGAGTGGCGGGCTGAGGCGATTGGCAACACGCGTTACGGTATCGCAGGGAGGCGCATTCTTCCAGGCGGAGAACGCAACAGGTTCAGAGTGGGCGGCGACGATGGAATGGCCGAGCTTCAAGGTTGTGCGGTTGTGTTAGAGCTGGGGGCGGCTACGGCGTGATGGTGATGCGTCGTCGCTCTTAAGCAGCGATGGGAAGCAGCGTTGAGCGGAAATTCTGAAGGATGCAGGCGGTCCAGGCACAGATGGAGGAGTGCGACGTGAGGGGGCAATGACTTTGAGGATGGCTGCGATGGAGCAATCCACACATGAGGTTGCGGACGGGGACGGTGGTGCTGAGGGTGAAGCAGCTCGCGACGAAGCTGCTGTGTGAGCGGTGGCCCGTGCGTTTGAACGGTTAGCGGAGGTCCTTCGCGGATGGGTCGAGGGAGGCAATGCACGCCCCCCCACCCTCCCAGTGTCGACTATGAACGACGGTCTTGTGTATGCTCCAGTGGCGTAGATGGCCGGCGGTCTGCTCGCAGGACTGGCCGGTAGCAGTGCGGTTGACCAATGATGGCGGAAGTGGAAGACGGGCGACGCCGCTGTGCTAAATTTTTTGTTTTTTTTTATTTTGTAAAATCGAAACAACAAAATAACAAAACTTTTATTTTTTATATGTATTTTTAAACAGAAATTGCATAAATCTCTTTTTTATTTTTTTATTTTATTTTTTGTAATCTTTTTTTATTCCTGCAAAACAAATGTTAGAAAGAAAAATATATAATTATTTATTTTTTTTAAATTTTGAATAAACAAATGAGAACGCAAGCACGACGGCTCTTTCTCTGTTATTATTAGAGAAATAAAATCGAGATACGTGAGCGAGTGCGATTTCGAGAAAAATAGCGGATGGAACCGGGTCTCCGACCATCGTACCTAACCAGAGTTGAGAGATTGTGTGAGGTAGAATGAGAACGTGTGTGGATCGAGAAAATGAAATGAAAAATCAGAATCAGGGGCGGATCAAATTGTGATGTGATTCTAAGATCTAGAGAAAAAAATGAAAACAAAATAAAAATGTGAAATTTAACATATGATTAACTTATATTAAAAATAAAAGAAAATAGATCTCACCTTAGGATCAAATACGCCATGATGGCCTCGACTAGGACTGACTTGCTGTCACTGGACGGCTCAGAGGCTGGGTACCCTTCTGTAACAAGAAGATCTTGGAGATCGGGCTCCTCCCACCAAAGATTAATCAAGAGGAAATGAGGGAGGAGGAGCTCAATAAAAAAAAGAAGAAGAATAAAAAAGGAAAATAATTACAAAAACGGAAGGTATTTAGTGGTTAATTAATTAAATTAAATTAATTAAAATGATATTCATAATTAAATAAAATAATTAAAATAATTAATTTACAAAAATTAATTAGCCATCTTAATGGTGGTTATTTAAGGTAGAAAAACAATCTTACATACATGGTAGGTTTTCAAATCAAAAATGTAAATAAAATAAATAAATAAATCAAATTTTCATGGTTATATTAATTTAGTTAATTAATGTTAGAAATTAATTTTTTGGAGGTTTCTTTATATAAGGAAATTAGTTATACACAAGTAATATACACATATAGTACATTATACACATGTACAAATAAGGAAATTATTTTATTATTATTTTTATTTTTTATTTTTTATTTTTATGAAAATATTTACAATTATTTACATTGTGTTAAAAAATAAATATGAATAAATATATACAATAAATAAATGGTAAAATTGTAAAAAACCACCCAGAAAACCGACTTTTCAACCGTAACTCCAAAAATTATAAAACCACAACTATTTTAAAGATAATTTAATTTAGAGTATAAAGGAAGTGAGTTTAATTCGATTTGATCTTGTATGGATCCGGAATTGATCTTTCAATTGTCACTTTACGGCTTTTTTAAGTGTGGATACTTTTATATTCATGGTTTTACTTTGCAATTATTTTTATTATTTACAAAATATTTTTATTTACAATTTCTGTTTAAAATATTTAATTTGAGGTCAATTTATATATAAATAAAATTGTATAAGTTTTATACAAATATACAAGGAAAAATACCTACAAACGATTTTTTTGATTTTTCTAATTGAAGACCATATCTCCCCTACTTTATTCCTGGCCGATTAGGTCAAGTTTTGATCTTCTCTTGGGTTTAGGTCAGTTTATTTCATAAATACATCCTTTATTTTTATTTTTTTATATTCTTTTCATTTTCTTTTCTTCTTTATTCTTTTATTTCAATATAAAAAGTGTTAAAAATACATATTTAACAAATGCATGTAAAATGGTAATTTCATGAAATTGGTGGGTATTTACAGGTATTTGACTAAGGAAATAAAGTTAAAATAAAAGAATAATGGTGATGAATCATGGATTCATCATTCCCCTATACTTTACCTTTGCTAGTCCCTTAGCAAACACTTATTTGGAAAATAAGTGAAGAGAAAAAGAAAAGAAAAATGAAAGAACTTAGACCAATGTTGATTTTTAAACATATCTTCATAAAATTGGATAATAGAGCTCGATCAGTCCATTGGATTATTAGTTTGGCGAAACCTTATTGGGAAACGGGTTGACTCAACAGCCCTCAAGTTCCATTATTCTATGGTCAGATCACCTTAATCAGCCAGGTCAGAACAAGTCTACATACACAAACTAGTGACTATGAATCTGTACTTGTACGGTGTATGTGTATGTTGGCTCCCCACTTCAGAACTGACAAAGAAACAACCTCGCTCAACAAGGTAACTCTAGTCCCCCGATCTAGCAACTCTTTCCTCGAGGAGCGGGGATATTCCCTTCTAAGTTCAAGTACAACTAGCTCAAGAAGAGGAGATAGAGAAAAGAATGGACGGTAACCAGTGTAGTTACCTATCCTCGGATGCATGACCAGTGTAGCCAAGTCATTTGCTGCAAGCTTACAAAAATTTGACTTTTAAGTTCTTATTCTCTCTTTTTTTATACTTGTATATACACTCAGGCATGCATTTTACTTTTTGATCAGGCCTATCTACTTTTGGAGACTCTACATTTTTTTCTTTTTTCTTTTCTGTTTTTTAATATATACAAGGTGCATCATGTACATAAGGAGTTTTTCCTCTTGAGCTAGTAGACTATCCCTCTTTTGAAGCATTATAGCAATCCCACGGCATCCTGTCTTTAGACCTCAATGCTACTAGATCAGGTTGAGATGCACTACCCTCCCTAGAGGAAGATGAGAGGTTCCTCCTAGATGTACTACCCTCGTATGCTACTCCAAGCCAAGGTCAACTGCCTCCTCACCACCTCATCCGTGTTGAGTCACGTGTAAAGTGTGTGTGCAAGTAAAGCCATTGTATGCGAGAGTCATGCGTGTGTTGTTAAGTGCTCTATTTAGACCAATCAAGATGATATGTGAACATAGTCTAGTGGACTTGAAGAATTAAGTCTCAAGACCTGAAAAATCCTAAGCTCGGATCCTATAAGGTTCCTCTGACATTAAATGGATTAAGATCTTAACTAAGCTTCATTCCTCAAATTTATTCCAGACCAGTTTAAATGTCAACATTACTCTGAAAAATGCTCATGCAAATGTGAGAAAATTTGTATAATGCAAAGAGAAAAGAAGAGAAAAAATCCATTTTTGAATTTCTAATTTTGAACTTGTTATGGATTTTTTAAAGAAAAATGATGTAAATGTAAAAGATTTTTTTAATGAAAATTTTTGTAGACTTTTGGTTTTTATATATTTTTTTACGGTTTTTTATAAGGGTCAGGGTTAGTAGATAAGATACACATATTTACAGAGGAGTGAGTCAATTATTTACATTAATTAGGTGAAAGGATTTACAACTTGAGTGGTAGTAATTTATACAAGTATGTATATATACAATTGGTAAAGAATTTTATGGGTGATGCATATATCCCTCAAACTTATTTGAAAATAATTTTACAAACACTTTTGAAAACTATAGTCCAAAATAATTTTTCCAAATAGTTTTACAAACATTTGAAAACTATTTTGCAAACATTTTCCAAACAGTATATGTAGTTTTTTTCAAAATAATTTTTTAACCATTTTCAAAACATTTGCAAATAGTTTTACAAAATAATTTTATTTCACATAAAGAAAAGAAATATTTACAAACCAAAATACTTTCACAAAGGTTGAAAATATTTTTCAAAACATTTTTCAAATAATTTTCAAAATATTTTTCAAATAGATTTTCAAACTATTTTCCAAAATATTTTCAAAATATTTTAACCTGACTTATTAATTAGTATAAACAAAAAAAGGAATTTGAGGAAATATCTGCATGTTTTTATTATTTGATTTTACTGAACTTTACATGTATTTATACAGTATTTTAGCCATATTATTTAAAAATATGAAAGTACGAGTTATGGCTAAAGTATATATACAATATATACGACACCCCCTATACTTGCTTGAACTATGTCCTCATAGTGATCAGAGAGAATGGAAGACAAAACTCGTGTTGAGTATAGAGAAGTGAAAAGAATGCTATATTACACGACGAATGAAAGAATAAAATCAATAGGAGTCGGTGATCCCCCTATACTTAGGATCGAGTAATCCTAAGTATAGAAGACTGTACACAAGGGGACTACCTAGTGATAGGATGTACAAATATTACCTCCCATATACTTGGGGTAAAATATCCCTAAGTATAGGCAGCAACACAGAGGTAATAGAATCAAACGAATAATCAAAAGTCTGACACCCCTATACTTAGGGTAAAGTGTACCCTATGTGTAGCATAATCATGAGATGAAGATGGGATGTTTAGACAAAAATAATGAATGATATGGATAGAATGGATCTATACAAGTAAGACAATGTTGAGATGCCTCTCAACAAGCGCTAGAGTTTACGCCCCCAGTTGAGTGCAAAGGTTAGGACAACGTAGTATCGAGATTTAGGATGACATCTATGAGGCGAATACCATACTGTCGTTGTCGTCTCGGTGGGAGAACAACTGACTCAGGATGGTCAACAAAGACATCCGAATATGCACTCAATTGGTAGTCGGCTACCGGAAAAGAGAATACGATGTATGATCATACTCCGATAGCACAAAAGAAATCATCAGCTCAATGTCTGAATGGAGTGAATGGATGGAGCCGAAGAAATCGAACGTGGAGAAGGAAGGATCTGTTAGGGAATCCTCCATGTCAATCACCATCTCGAATAGATAAGGAAGATCAAAATCAGGAGACTCACTAAGAAAACCGATATCCGATGCATGTAATGTAGAGAAATCATCAACGTCATCGAATAGCTCAAAGATCAGCTCATCCTCGTGAGGGTCATCGAGGAGAGAAAACTCAGACTCAGGAAAATCAAAAGACTCGGTCTCGTGATCTAACAGATCAGATACACTCCCAGAAAGTGAAATTGAGTACACAGATTATGTGGCATCCTCCCACTGATAACCCTCGGGGAGTAATGCAAAATCATTAGTGAAGAATGAGGAATCAGAATCTAAATGGGAATATGCGCTACTGTCAAGCACCAACCAACTACACCAAAGTAAGTCATCTGTTATAAACAGTATCTGAAAAATCTGGAGGCATGGCATGCTGCTAGTCAACAACGCGGAAGCAATAGACGTCTCAAGATCTGATCCTCGAACTGCGGCAATGTTGGCTAACATCTGATCCTTATGGAATGTATTAATCTCATCAAACTGGAGGACACAAGGCTCAAGTACGGGATTATTTGTATCTGGCATCTCAAAATGGTGTCCCTCATCGTGCTCTGGCTGTTGTACTGGATCAAGATATCCATCTGAATCAGAGAGGTACCTCTGAAGAGTAGAAGTCGAATGAGCTAGGCATGGAAACTGAAATGGCTGGACTAACAACTGAAGCAGCGTGGGCTCCTCCTCCCTATCTTGGAATAATCAAAAGATCTGATATCCAAGACTCCTGAACTGAAAAGTACGGGACTGACTCGAACTCTGGCTGGAAGACCAATAGGAACTTGATCAATCTTTGGGTCTAAAAACCCTCGGTGGCAGTCATCTCATCCATCGTCAGTAGTGAAGCAGAATTCATGTCATCTAGTTGGTGTGTAGTGGTTGAGTCCTCATGAAGTGTAGCACACCTAACTGACACTGCAACACCCTCATGTGTTGTCCCGACTAAAGCATCTCGTGAAGATGGGATGTCTGAGAGTACTCTAGAGAAGGTCTCAAGTAAATCTATGTCAGAATTATGGTGTAAACCACCACACGAGGTAACTACCAGTGCAATCTACTCCGCGATCATCCCCCTCATGGCGATCTGAATAAGGTTAGTCGTCGAGATTCCATGATCTGGAAATCTCCTTAATAGGTCAATAAACCTAAGCCATGAATCTCTCAATGGCTCTTGGGGGTTTACTAAAAAATATGTAATGAAAGACCACATCATATTTGCTCTACGATGGGAGTAAAATCTGTGTAGAAACTGTGAATGTAAATCTCCCCACGTAAAAAACTTCTTTCCCAACTGTCGGTGCCAACTCATGGCTCTGATCTGAAATGTAAATGGGAAGGTCATCAGCATGAGCTCCTTAGAAGTGATATTTAACTATGTGTGAGTCACACAAAACTCCTCAAACTCAGAAAGATGGAGATAAGGCTCCTCGTGCACTTCCCCTAAAAACTTCGGCACTCGCTGAATGAATTCAAAATACAGAATGAAGGGACTCAATGTAGAAGCTGACTGTGCTTCCTGATCGAGCTTCTCAACCGTCATCCTAGGATAGAAGTCGTTTTAAACTCACAACTGCTCAATGTGATCTCCTATGGAATGCAAGGTCATCTCAGCAAACAAATCGCCCGGGTCTCGCATCTGCTCAATCTGATCTTTGAAGGCATCAAGCACAACATGCCCAGTAGAAAGAGGGAATGGGGATGGGGAAGAAAGAGAAGGAGATGAGAGGTCGATCGGGGTCCCGACCTCCCTAGAAGGTGGTCAAAGATGATGGGAATGGAGAGATGAAGGGTGGGAGGGAGGGGTACAGAGTGATGACGATAAAGGAAACAGAAGGTGGCTGCTAATGATCTAGAGATGATGATCGTAACCAACTCACACCAAAGACATCCAAACACAAAGCAAACCCTCATTTCACCAACTCTACGCAATGTGAAGACCGTGAGATCTGGTCTTTTATCTTTTCAATTTTAGAGTTAGGTGATCAAACAAAAGTTTTACAAACACTTAAGTTGGCTCATAGGATTGGGGCACTAACCTTAGTGTGTACGTGAGCAAGTAAAATGCGAATACAATGAGGGGGTTGCTCTCCTAAAATAAGGGTATGAATCAATTACGTTTGATTTTAATGGTCAAGTTCAATTAGCAGCCCCGATTTTTTATTTTTAATTTTCTCTTTTTTTGGATATTTTTCAATGAAACGACTAATGAGATTTCCAATTTCCTTTATTCCTTTATCCATAAAACAGAGGGGGAAAATGGAAAAGCCAATGCACGAGAAAATATGGATGCAAATGCTAGAGATAGAGGTGTGTAACTAACTCTAGCACTCTACATGAATATGATCCACGCAGAAAAATTAAACTACTCTATATGAATGCAATGTGAGAGCTGTCCTAAACAGGAACTTCTATTATTGTGAAGCACAAGTTTATTTTTCTAAGTCCAAGCGAGTTCTATAGGAACATACATTCTATTAGGGGTTTTGGACCTAATGCTACCTTGCTCAATCAAATAGAAACCTAAATCTAGGGGCACAAGCATAAAAATCCGCATAAAACAAATAAAAAATAAAAGCGAGAAAACAAAACACGGGGAGGTCCCCAAAATGCATCGGCACTTGGCGAAAAAGATCCCAAAATAGTCTGAGTGTCCAAATGAGTCCAAGTGTCTAGAATAATCCTAAATTATTACAAATATTCACAAAAATTCTCTAAATAGAATAGCTGCTCCATGTCTCTTCTGTTCCTCCTCATGTGCTTGATCTTCTCAAGGATCTGAATCATACACCAGCGGTTCCTCGTATAAAAGCAAAACAAAAGAAGGTCAGAAGGTAATTATAATAAATAGAGATAAAAATAAAAAACAATTTAAAAATAACTGTTCGGTAACGACGACATTCTGATGACCCAAAAATTACGATATCGACTAAGGTGGAAAATAAATCATGAAGTCGTTGTCCCTAGTCAATCAATTTGGTCAACGAGAAAAAACTAAAACTACTCAATGAAATCAAGAATATATGATGTAAGCAGTCTTTGCTATTTAATTTACATGGTATAGCGACACGGGTCGAACACAAGGAGCACCATTGAAAAACTAAGTAGTCAAATTTAAAAATAAAATAAAATTAATTTTTAGTAGTTTTTATTTTTTAAAAAAAATTTAATTTTTTTGAAATAAGAGTACTATGCACAAAACACACAAGGCATGCACAACACTCTTTTTGTATTTTCCAATTATATCAAAAATGCTTAGAAAAATCCAAAGAAAATGTTTTTGTGTTTTATAGATTTTAAATTTTTTTTTGTAATTTTTATAGGGTTTTCAGATGTTTTTGTATTTTTCTAAAAACCAAATAGTGGAAAAATAGTAAACAATGCACAAACAAGAGTAATTTGCAACTTAAAATTAATTTAAGTTCCCAGAACTCTTGGAGATTTTTTTATGCTAAAATATAGACAAATATATGCACATATGGCTTGAGAACACAAATTTTTTATTTTTCTACAATTTTCTACATTTTTTCTAACATTTTTGATATTTTGTAATTTTTACGAGTTCTACAAATAATTATTGCGTGAAAATTTGCTGGAAATTAATAGACAAAAAAAATGTACTATAATTTTTTTATTTTTCATATAATATTTGATTTTTAATGATTTTTCAAAATTCAAATAGGGAAAAATAACATTGTTTTTCTATTTTTTATAATATAAAATAGAAATAAAATGCAATGAAAAATTTGTAAAATGATCATTCATATAGTAGGAGTTTACATAAGTTTTTGTAGAATTTTTAGACGATAAAAACATTTATTCCAATGAATAGAAGAATGCTTCCATGGTCTGGATAAATAGTACTTAAACACAATTATTTAAAGTTTTTGCATCAAAAATTCACAAGAAATAAAATACGAGGTGAATATTGCAATTTACCCAGGACTTCATGCTGGTGGGGATGTCTTTGGAATTTCGGAAACCTTTGGAAGACGGATTGGTATTTTCCCAAATATTAAATTCATCTAGGGTTTTATTCGTTTCTTTCTTTCATGAGCCAAAGGGAAGGGTCCAAGGTCGTCGACCTTTGCCTTCTCCTCAAAGCAAGGACGACGGGCTGAGGTGATCGGTAGCGTGCACTACGGTATTGTGCGGAGGTGCGTTCTTCCAAGCGGAGCACGTAGCGGGTTCAGAGTGGGTGGCGACGGCGGAATGGCTGGGCTTTGAGGTCATGCGGTTGTGCTCAGAGCTGGGGGCGGCGATGGCGTGATGGTAATGTGACGTCGCTCTTAAGCAGCGATGGGCAGCAACGTTGAGCGGAGATTCTGAAGGATGCAGGAGGTCCAGGCGCAGATGGAGGAGTGCGACGTGAGGGGGCGATGATTGTGGAGGATGGTTGCGGAAGAGCAACCCGCACAAGAGGTTGAGGGCGGGGACGGTGGTGCTGTGGGTGAAGCAGCCCGCGATAGAGCTGTTGTGTGGACGATGGCACACACTGGTGAAGGGTTGGCGGAGGTCCTTTGCGAACGTGCTGAAGGAGGCGACACACGCCCCCCCCCAGCGTCGATTGTGAACGGTGGTCTGGTGTATGCTCTACGAGGTGCACATGGCCGGCAGTCTGCTCGCATGACTAACTGGTGGCGGTGCGGCTAGCCAGTGATGACGGAGGTGGAAGATGGGCGTTGCGCACCGCCTGTGGGTGGAGGGAGGCACCAGCTGCATAATTTTTTGTTTTTTTATTTTTTATTTTATAAAACCGAAATAATAAAAAAACAAAACTTTTACTTATATATATATATTTTTAAACACGAATTGTAGAAATCTCTTTTTTATTTATTATTTTTTATCCCTGCAAAACTAATGTTAAAAAGAAAAATATATAATTATTTTTTTTAATTCTGCATAAACAAATGAGGATGCGAGCACAACGGCTCGGTCCCCATTATTATTAGAGAAATAAAATCGATATACGTTAGCGAGTGTGGTTCTGAGAATATGGTGGATAGAACCAGATCCCCGACCACCGTATGTGGCCGAAGTTGAGAGATTGTGTGATGTAAAATGAGAACGTGTGTGGATCGAGAAAATAAGTTGAAAAATCGGAATCGAGGGGCGAATCAAATCGTGATGTGATTCTAAGATCTAGAGAAAAAAATAACAATGACATAAAAATGTGAAAATTCAAATACGATTAACCTATATTAAAAATAAAAGAAAATGGATCTCAACTTAGGATTGGACACACCGTGATGGCCACGACAAGGACCGACTTGCTGTCGGATGGCTCGGAGGCTGGACACCCTTCTGCGATAAGAAGCTCTTGGAGATCGGGCGCCTCTTCACCAAAGATTGATTAAGAGGAAATGAGAGAGGAGGAGCTCGTTAAAAAGAGGAAGAAGAATCAAAAAGGAAAATAATTACAAAAAGAAAGGTATTTAGTGGTTAATAAATAAATAAATAAAATAATTAATTAATTAAAACAAAATTTATAATTAAATAAATTAAATAAAATAATTAATTTACAAAAATTAATTAGCCACCTAAACGGTGGTTATTTAAGGTAGAAAATCAAATCTTATATACATAGTAGGTTTTCAAATCAAATAATTAAATGAAATAAATAAATCAATCAAATTCTCGTAATTATATTAATTTGATTAATTAATGTTAAAATTTAATTTTTTGGTGGTTTTTTTATATAAGGAAATTTGTTATAGACAAGTAATATACACATATAGTACATTATACCCATGTACAAATAAGAAAATTAGTATTTATTATTTATTTTTATTATTATTTATTTACTTTTATGAAAATATTTACAATTATTTACATTGTGATAAAAAATAAAAAATGAATAAATATATACAATAAATATATGGTAAAATTACAAAAATCGCTCCAGAAAATCGACTTTTCAACCGTAACTCCAAAAATTATAAAACCAAAGTTATTTTAAAGATAATTTAATTTAGAGTACAAAGGAAGTGAATTTGATTCGATTTGATTTCATATGGAGCCGAAATTGATCTTTCAATTGTCCTTAACGACTTTTTCTGAGTGTGGATATTTTTTACTCTATACATGGTTTACTTTGCAATTACTTTTTTTATTTACAAAATATTTTTATTTACAATTTCTGTTTAGAAAAATATTTAATTTGATTCAATTTATATGCATATAAAATCGTGTAAGTTTTGTACAAATATACAAGGAAAAATATTTACAAATGATTTTTTTTGGATTTTCTAATTGATGATCCTATCTCCCCCTACTTTATTCTTGGTTGATCAGGTCAATTTTTGACTTCCTCTCGGGATTCGGGTCAGTTTGCATTTATTTCATAAATACATCCTTTATTTTTATTTTTTTATTTTATTTTCTTTTCTTTTTCTTTTCTTCTTTATTCTTTTATTTGAATATAAAAAGTGTTAAAAATGCATATTTAAAAAATGCATGTAAAATGGTAATTTCATGAAATTAGTGGGTATTTACAGGTATTTGACTAAGGAAATGAAGCTAAAATAAAAGAATAAAGGTGATGAATCATGGATTCATCAGTCGTAATGTAATCATTTTTGCCATATGCGACTACATGTCATCACAAGTGGTGTGGTCATATGTGCAGGGCCGCAAATGTGGTTACGACGACAATGTGGTCGTAATGTTCTCATACAATGCGAGCACTATGATCCCCCATGCTTGTGATTGTTGCTGCCAATATATTAAAAAAATGCATACGATGAGATTGACGTATCGTCCTGAGTGGGTATATTACGTACTCGTTGTAGCACGATACTTCACCAATTAATCATAACTGGATCAAATGTCTCTATGAATAGGACTTGATTTCTAATTTATATATCGGGCAAGTCCGGGGTCGAACACAGGGAGGCAAAGGAACAACTTCAGTTAAATTTACAACACTTAGGTCTAAGTTTTCAAAGCGTATTTTTTTGTAGATTTTTTTAATGTAATATGAATGTGAATGCAAAATACATATGAATTAAATTAATAAGAAAACACATAACTTAGCCAAATTAATTTTAATATTAATTAATCCAATTTAGCCAAATTATTTTTTCTAGAAATCTAATCCAGTGATGAATGCAAAGCACATTTTTTGGAATTTTAAGGGATAAAATGCAACAATGAAAACACACATTTTTTATGGGTTTTATGTTATTTTTCACACAAACAAAATGCACAAATTATGAAAATTTCAATGAAAGTTAAACATGATAAAATAAGACTACAGTATATTTTTTTAGGAATTTTTTTATCAATATATGATTTTTTATGAATTTTAATGAAAACAGAGTGACTACAAGTATTTAATTCCTTACAAATCGAGTTATCGATTCATCCAGAGAGCGAATTATCTCAGAAAGGTACCTTAATGACCAATTGATTTAGCCAAAATCAGGTGGTCGTAAGTTCAACACAAAGCGTGAACTCAGTCGGTGTGATGACCACACTAACTCTGAACTAAAGTCAACAATTAACCCACACTAAAGATCAATAAATTAGAAATAATGTGGAGTTAAAATTTATTTTTAACTCTGCACAAATGGTGTATAGTGACAAGTGTGCAGAGAGTTCGAACTCAGGGAGCAAGCAGGGTAGTTCAAAAATTTGTGCACAAGTGAGTGTGTGTGAGTGTTGTCTACACTAAGCAAGCAGTCAATAAATTTTTTGTGGGTTTTTGATTTTTTATTTTTTTAATTTTGTAATTTGATTTTTAATTTTCTGATTTTTATATTTTATATTTTACAATTTTTTATTTTCTTTTTCAATATATTGGAATTTAAAGGCAAGGTAATAGAAAGGGTAATAAACTATTTATAAAAATATGCAAAAATAACCAAAAATTCAGAAATTAAATATTTTTGGTAATTTTAGGATTTTTTACTGTTTTTGTGATTTTTTGGAGATTTTTCAAGGTGTTTTTGGTATTTTTAAATGCTGAGATAAGACAAAACAGTGGAAAAGGTGCTGGCTGTGAGTAAAATGAGAATTAAAATTATCAAACAGCAACCAAAATTTTTCACACTATTTTTTAAATAAAGAGAATAAAATAAAGAGCAAACAGGAACTGAGTTTGTATTTTTTAGAGTTTTCTTTGATTTTATAGAATTTTTTGAAGTTTTAGAGTGTTTTTAAGTTTTTAGTGTTTTTCTTTTGCGATTTTTAATGATTTTTGGACTTACACTAAAATAGGCTAAAATAGACACTAGGTAATTTTTTTAAAATTTTTGGGAGTGTTTTAATATTTTTTTGGCATTTTCTAAGCTAGACAGTGCACAGAAAGCATGTTTTTGATTTTTAATAAATATAAAAATAAAAGAAAATCAAAAACTAAAATGTTGGCGTGGAAGAACACATGCACAGGAGCTTAAGTTCAAAAGTTGAGAATTTTTGGAGTTAGAATGATGCCCTAATTAATTCGAGCAAGACAGCACAAATGAAAGGCCTGGCAGGGACCTTTACGTAAATAGGCAAAATCCCAGGGGCCTGATCGCAATTTTTCCACAAAAAGTACAGCTGAATTCAAAACTTAATGGACCTGGTAACAAATCTAAGACCCGCGAGGGTTTCTTAGCAAAATCTCCAAGGTCACGCGCCTAGGGCACGTGGACCTGGGAGGGGTACAGTTGCAAATAGTAAATACGCTGACGGCTAGATCATAAAATGTCCAAAAAGTCTATACTGAATATGACAATTAGAGGTTCGACGAGAAATAGCCAAAAACGCAGCCCCTATATAGCAAAATTCCCTTGGGGGCACGTGCCAGAGCACGCGCACCTGAGGCGGACTATTTAGTAATTATATAAAAATCTAGGGGTTGCGGTGTAAATATTACAAAACTAATGAACAACAACTGAATGTTTCTAGATTATTTAATAAATATCAAAAAGGGCCGGGTGAAACATGCAAAATACCCAGTCCTTAGGCGCCGATGAACGGTGGATGGCGCGGCACTTACGCCACGTGGCGCAACGAGGACGCGCGATGACGGTTCGGATTCTACGCCCTATATTAGACCATCAGGAGTGCATCAACGGCTCGGGGCGGCGCCAATCTGACGGTGGCTGTAGCCCGCGAAGAACAAGGGGAGATCGCACGGCTCCGAGGCTCGAACGAAGATCAGCCGAAGAACACGGCTTGGATGAATTTCAAGCGCCAAAATCTCGATGCCTGGAGGTGTAACTTCCCCTCCAATGACTCTCCGCACTTCCTGGAAGTTCCCTCGACTAATTGGCGGCTGCAAAATGGCCCAAGAGAGGCCGGAGGTCCGCCGCGGCATGATGGTGCTGGGGAAGCTCCAGGCTGCTCGAATGCTACAAAACTCGACCCCAGGAGGGGGTCTCCTCGCACCTGGACCTGCAATCAAAGCACAAGTAGCAGTAAAAGGTTCCAGGGCCAGCAAAAAGGGGTGATGGTGGCGTGGAATGGCGGAAATGGTGGCTGGAGCTCAAGAGCTCCGGCGAAGTGTTTGATGGTGAAAATCGGCTCTAATAATGGGTTAAATAATGATCGAAATATACGAAATGAAATCCTAAACTACCAGCGAGCTAACTACGAGAAAAAAAAAGAAGGAAAATGCCCTCAAGTGGCGTTGACCATGAGGAAGAAACCTCACGGCCGCGAGGCCGGAGATGGGGTTGGAAGACGACCTTAGGTGCTCACCGCACCTCGACTGAAGCGTGGAGAGGTTGCCCTGTCACTGGAGCACTGCTCAATCCATGCCCGGAGGGTTTTGGCGCCCCAAAGTCGGTTCAAAGTCAAATGGAGTTGAGGGGTTGGTTTTTGAAGCATGATGGTCGTGGCTCCTTCAACGAGGAAAAATGGGCTGCATGATGGTCCATTCCCCGAGCAAATCAGTGGGCGGATATCGTTGATGCAAGGGGAGAAAAAATGCAGAAGAAGTCGACCTCATTCGATGAAAGACGTGGCCTCCAAAATTCGTCAAAAACGAGGAAAAAGTCACTCTGACAGGCAGCAGGCGCTGGGTCAGAGAGTTGACCCAGGTCAACTCTCCGGCCCTCCTGGTTGGTCCACGTGGACCAACCAGGAAAAAGCCTGAAAATAATTATTGTAAAATCATTTAAAAATAGTAAACGATTTTATTAATTTTTGATTATAAAATAAAAATGTTTATTTTTTATATAGTATTTTATTCCGATTTTTAATTATTTTTATGAGTTATAATTTTACAAGTTGCTTTTATACCCCTATATAAGTATATTATTCTATACATTGTATTCTCTTATTTTTATTTTGTATTTTTAATTTCTTTAATTTTGTTTATTAATTTATATAATTACAAAGTATTTTACTACACTTAAATATATTTTTATTTTATTTTTCTGAGATGTTTTGTATGTGTAATAAAATATAAATATGAAAAGTATAGGTATACATATAGGTAGGGTACCTATATATTGTGTATATAAGTATTTTTATTTTGAGTTTTATTTAGGTTTTTATTCTAATTTTAATGTACATAATTATTATAAGTAATATTTACAACATTATAAAAATATAAGATTATAAAAATAATAAATAAATAATAAACTGAATATTTTATTCGGTACACTGTACAATGTGGGTCCAAAACTCAACTTTCAAACCGTAGCTCCGCCAAATGCGAAACCACTGCCATTAGATAGCTTATTTTCTTCTATATACAATTAAAGGTGAGTTTGATGCATTTGGAGTTGTCATTTGTGAGATACGGGTCTGGGAAGTTGGGATTCTGGAATTTTATTCAAACCATAACTTTTTATCTGTACATTATTTTTGAGTGAAATCAATTTTGTATTTTTCTCTATAAAATTATCTACAACTTTCATGTACAAAGTTTCTTTATTTTATGTATAAAAAGTGGAACCAAAAATAGGTCCCAAAATGAATAAAGAATGAATAGAAAATATAGGTCTTTTATCTGTATTTTGGCCCTTATCTCCCCCTACTTTATTCCTTGTCGACCTATTCATCAAGATGCCTAGGTCTCGGGGGTTTTGGGTCATAAAATATTTACAATATTTTATTCTTTTTCTTTTCTTTATTTATTCTATAATTTTGGCCTTAATTACAGTATTTTAGACACTATCTGAATGCACATGCATGGATGCTAATATGCTTGATTTAAGGGTATTTACAGGCATTTGCTAGGGTTTTTGATGCCAAAATGATAGAATAAAGATGACGAAATGTGGATTCATCACCAATCCATGAGAGTAGGAATTTCACAAAAATAATGTGTATGGATCTAATTAAAAATCATTTACTAAAATAACTCTATACTTTATTTAAGGTACATGACAACTCCAATTTTAATGAAATTTGGACAATAATTAAAGCATATTGAAGGCATCATTTCTGATTTTTGAGGAATTTTTGTTGTAGTCGTCAGTTAAATGTGAATTTAAGATCACAAATTTGGTAAAATATGTATTTTTCCGCTAAAACAAGTTTAATTAATTACCCAAAGCTCACAAAAATTTTAATAAATAGCTAAATGACAGAGAATTAGATGCTCAATAACGTTACGTTTTTCATAAAATAAATGATGCAAAATGGATGTCCATCTTCTTCATTGCAGGTAGGGCACGAAGGGGAGAAGGGCGGCGGCGGTGCACCGCGGGCGGAGGGAGCGGTCGTGGGTACGGGCGGGAGGTAATGGAGGGCGGCACGCGTGGACGGAGGAAGCGAAGGCTAAAGCTGGCGTGGGTGCGGGCGGAGAAAGGTGCCGCCTCCTACGGCTATAGCGGGACTGGAGCGGGAAGAGGGCATACGCGAGGCGCGTGTGGATATAGGAGAGGAAGGAAACGACAGGCAGCGGTGGCTGTCGTGGCTGGCGGCGAGGGTCCTATGGGCAGTGTGGACAAGAGCGGGTGGTGAAGGTCCTGCAGGTGGTGCGATGGTCGACTGCTCCTGGAGGAAGGTGGTGAGGCAACGGAGGGAGGAGCACGGCCCGCGGCTGGGCCGCTGCGTGAGCAAGCGACAGTTGAGTAGCCAGCGGGAAGGGTGGTCTGTGTTGCTGCAATTTCCTTTTTTATTTTTTTTGAAATTTTTGTTGTAATTGTAATTATTTTTTTAGTTTTATTAAAATGGAAATAAACAAAAGATGCAAAGAGGATGATGTGGTGATGGTGATGTGCTAAAAAAAGTAAACAAATGAAGATGTGTGTAGTGATGCGATGTGATAAAAATGATGAAAATAAAATCGATGTCAATCAATAAAAAGGAAAAGAAAATAAAATTACCTAAAGAAGGAGGCGGGTGCCTGTGGTGTGCTCACGAGAAGCACGGTCCTCGCTCGAATTGTCGACGAGTGATGAGCTCGAGCAGCGTGCGGAGGCAGCTGCGATGTTGGCCGGAATGCCAACGGATCTCACCGGAGAGGAGGTCGGTCGTCGCTCTACTTCTTCATTCGTTGTCTTCAAGATGGGTGGTCATAGCTCTTGATTCTCTCTTGCATAAAGGTGGATCAAAGACAAAAATGAGTAGAATGAGATGTATAAAAAAGGGAGGAAAATGGAGGTTAGAAAACATGGTGGAATGGTGGAGTTGAATGGAGGGTTATATGGAATGGTGGAGTTGAATGGGAGGTTAGATGAAGACTTGGTGGTTAATGGGAGAAAATGGAAGTTAGTGTAGAGAATAAAAATTAAGTAATGAAAAGAAAAAAATAAAGTAGGTTACTAAAAAAGAAAAAATATGGGAAAATATGGGAAAATTGCATACAAAATAAAGAAGAAAAACAAAGAACAAAACAGGTTGTATGTACACTTGTGTTTACTTTCTAATTTTGGTTTTTTTTATATTTTTAATAAAATATATTTACAAAATAAAAATAAAATACTAGGAAAAAGATAAAAACACAAAAATGATTTTTTTGGGAATTTTTACTAATTAAAAAAAGTAAATTAAAAAATAAAAGAAAAATATGTACATTATATACAAAGTCACTTTACCTTATTTTCAATGACAAAATATTTTTTAAGATTTTTTTAATTATGTCATTTATTAAAATATATAATAAAGAAATTAATAGAAAAAGAAATAAATCGAAAAGGGTTAGATTTGTACAAGAAAAAATCAAAGCCGTATTTATTGCATTATGTACAATATACAACGAGGTCTCAAAACTCAAATTTTGCAAACAAGCATTGTTTTTAATGAAACCACTTTCATTAGATAGATAACTTTCTAACTTAAATTTAAAAATGAGTTTCGTGAATTTGAAGTTCATACAGAGAGGGAAATTTGGCTGGGAAGTTGGACGTTACGACTTTTTCTCTTTGGGATCTAGGAATATTTATTTTTAGTGAAATTTATTTTGTATTTTTGTATTTTTATATACATTTTTGTAAATAAGTTTGAGAAAGAATTATATAGAAATGAGTTGAAATGAAATTATTATAAACACATGAAGTTTGGGCTATTTATAGGTGAAAACCTCCTTTATTTTACATCTTTTTAATATTAATTTATTTTGTACAATACAATATATAATAATGAGTGTATTTTATTTACAAGAGTCATTCTATTAATTTATTGATTTTATGGATATTTACTTGAGATTTTACTCATGGATTTTGCTAAGATCAATATATTGAGATGATGAATCGTGGATTCATCACCCCCCCATACTTAAACTTTGCTAGTCCTCAAGCAAATAAAGAATGAATAAGTTGGATTAACCCCTGAATGTGTTTGTGAATACAAGACTTGATCCATTGAAGAACTTCCAATTTTAGTGATCCTAAAATTCTAAGCTGAACATTAAGCTATACTCAAAAGGTATCCAATTTCCCTCATCACCAGACTCTCCCTGTATACATAATAATAGGGATATGTTATTAAGTGTGGACTGTAGTTACAAGAGTAGAGTCGGAACTTCACCCGAGGTTCCAGTCCAAGAGACTCTCCTAAGAACCCGATCCTCAACCCTAGGGAATAAACCATTTCTTGCATCCAATCCACCATCTCTTTAGTTATTAGACATAAAAGTGTAGATGGAAGGCCAGTTGATGCAGGGCATAGGATTGTGTCATGTGTTCTCTCCCTCTCATTGGAACAAGGATCCTCTCGATTACCTTGTTAACTCAACACATGTATTTTTTTGGTTATTGATCAGTGTGTCTGTTAAGAGAATTCAGAGTCATCTACACTTGTTTCTTGGGAGTACACCGGGGTGGATCTCTTTTGAGTATCTAAGATACCTTCGACACCCAGACTTGTATCACTATATGATGTAGAGCCCTTTTTGGGTGCTAGTATGACTCCTTGGTTCTAATAGCGGTGGTCTAAGTAGACACTTTGAAATGGTTGGGAGCGCTCGCCTTCAGTGGAAACTCTTTGTAATTTGACTTTGTATGGTGAGGGTCTTCTTTCAATATTTTTTCTGAAATTTTGGCTAGCTACACTACTTTTACCAAAAGTTGGTGCACACTGATCAACATTTTTTTAGATTTCATCACATCCTGGCACATAGGTAAATGTTGAGAGATAGTACAAGAACCATGTTCTCATACTAGCTAAAGGTGTTGACGCTCAGGTTTCATGAAGCGTTCATTGATTTTATCACATCCTCGAGCATCATAAAATCAGGTCCAAACTCAAATCCTTCATCCCAGTTCCTCAGGTGAAATTTCAACTCATCTCATCACAACTGCAGTCGTGTATGTGAGGTGATGATCATATTCTTAAGGTATATCACACAAATCTTTCAAACTAGGGAAATGTGAATAATTAAGTCATAGATCCTAATGAATAAGGTTGGTTAACTCAAAATCTCAAGACCTCATAAACCAAGTGTTTTTGAACTTCACTAATCTTGTGTGAATTTCCAAGTGTCAGGGTTAAACCAACTCATGAGTTCGATTTTTTGTGATTTTTTTTATTTTTGATTTGAAAAATAAGAGAAGATTTTTTTATTTTCGAACAAGAAAGGTAAATAAGAAAGGACACATTTAAAATTAGATTTTTTTATTTTGTTTTTTAAAAGCAGATAAGGAAAGAAAAGAGAAAATTATTTTTTTAATTTTTTTTGAAAAAAGACATTTTTTTGTTTTTTACCAATTTTACCCATCCCATAATTATTGTATAATATATACAAAAAATACACAAAAGTACGAGCTATGGATAAACTATATATGTAGTATGTACAAACCCCCCTATACTTAGCGTGTGCTATGTCCTCATGGCACTAGGTGACAAAAAGCCATAGCTCGTACTAAGCATAAATGGGTGAAAAGAATAGAAGAGAAAAGGAATATAAGAGCATTGGAGAATACACAATGGGCATCGACGCCCCTATACATAGGCTCTGATCAGCCTAAGTATTGGAGAGAACACAAGATTGGGGGACCAATGAGGGTGGGAAAGAATATACAAAAAGAAAATAAGAAGAAAAGACATAGCAACTCGGGTCAGTCACCCCCTATACTTCAGATCTGATCATCCTAAGTATAGCCACAAAATAAAATGATATGGAACTGAGATGAGTGATGTAAATCACGAGGGGGGGGATAAAAGAAAGAAAAACTATATAAGGTGGAGTGAGAATATACAAGGATCAAGAAGCTTTTGTGACAGACCTTTTTGCGGGAGCGATGGGGTGGGTAGTATACATATGTGTCTCTGTCAGAATCGTCCTCAGAGGAATAATAATGAGGGGTAGGGAACGTCCAACGAGGGTTGACACATGGTTGCTTGCTCAAATGTGGCTTAAGAACATCCGAGCTGAGCTCACTCATATAGATCACCTCATCCGGACCTAATGAAGATTCCTCGGCAAATTCCTTCTCTGATATGTCGAAGGCAACTTTCTTAACCGGTTTTCTAGAACCTGAAGCATCAAGAGGAAGAGGAGAGTGATACATCCTAAGGAGTTTGGGGGAACACCTTGGGGAATCAATACTCTTCTTCTTCTTATCAGATGACTGACTAGAGGATGGAGCAACCGATTTAATGAGATTGGTCAACTTGATCCCAGTTGTCTCTTTTGATGTAGGTCTTGGATGCAGTGTGTGTGAGGTGCTGACCAGATGTTCATCATCAGATGAGTCACCATATGAATTGCTATACTCTTGTAGGGTCAGCACACTTCTCTGATATGTCATAGTGTTTTCAGTTGGCTTGGCATTGGTCAGCTCATGCGTCGGATCATCTAAATAATCAAGGAAATCAGAAATGATCGTGTCTGACTCAGGGATATTTTCTAGTTGTGAGTCCTCTCTAGAAGCTGTCACGGGGATGGTGATGCAAGCAGTGGGTGATGTGGAGGTGTAGGGAGTCTATGAATAAATGGTCGTCTGGACAGTCGATATCTCAAGTGTAGTATAGAGATGAGACTCAACTATCTCTTGGAGGCGACGGTTGTCTGCAACTTTACGGGTTACCTTAGAATACCATGTGTCCTCAAAGATTGGGTGAGGTTGAAGTGCTCCCAATGCAGTGAAATCGATCATCCGAGTCTCGCAATCTATAGTTGCCTTAGCCAAGGTTAAGAACGGCTTCCTGAGAATGATCGGAGACTGGTTTGAACTCTCCTCGATGCTCAATATCAATGATCGTGAAGTCTACTTGGAGGAGAGCATCTTGGAAAGTAATGATGACTGAAATGGTTCCTCTCGACCGTCTTATAGACCAATCAGCTAGCTGAACGATCTCTCTTGTCTTCCTGCTTGATCCGTTTTTGAGCTTGGCAAACACGGAGGTCAGGAGGGTATTTTTCGGTGAATCATCATCGATTCTTGCATGTGTAAAGGTAGTGTCTTTGATTTCACAGTCAAACCTAGGTAACTGCTTCACCCTGTGGCTTTTGATTTTTCTCCTTATCACCAAAGAGGTGGTCATAGACACCATATGTCTCTCAATCCTTGTTCTCTTATTGCCCGACATTCTAGGCATCAATTTACTTCTCACAAATCTTTTGAGGCCGGGAAAATGGTCAATGGCCATTATTAAGGGAAGCTAAAAAATAAATTCTCCGTCTATCACTTCCCTAACTATAGGGTCCATTTTTTTTGTCTTTTCCATTTTCAATTTTTATGGTGTCTTCGGTGTTTCAATTTTTTGGGTCTTTTTGATAGGTGAAGGAGGAATAGGAGAATGTATAGATACTAGTTTGGAGGGAAAGTGGTTAGTAAAAGAGGGAGGTAGAAGGGACTCCAGTTATACATGATGTGTGGTCAATCCGGCGTCTTCCAGGTTTTCAAAATTCAATCCGTGAAATCCATGATCCACTTTCATTCCTGGACTCCTGATCGGTATAGAAATGTCATCCTCCAATAAGTTCTCATGACACATCATGAGAGAAGTCTGCTCAGTTGGAGGATACTGTTGAGAACTCGAGATCTTATACTCAACACACCTTGACTCGGGCTTGTAATGCTGGGTTGAGTATGGCCCATCTGTGTGTCAGATGTTGGTTGGAGCCTCATAAGGTGGAGTCAGTAGATAGGGGGTCTGTAAATTGGCCACATGAATCCAATCCCCTATATATGTTGGCTCTCTGAATGGGTGGTATGAAGGCTGGTCAATGTGAGCTTGATCACTAAGGTCAATCAAGTCAAGAAGATCATGTAGTGCATGCCTCTCTATTCAGTCTGTTTGGTCGACCATGTTGTACCCTAAGGTCAAGTTGGGATATGTATAGGTTAATTATTGTCCGGTCTTGATGAATCTCGTATTCATCATGCCAAAATCAATCATTTAGGCTCGGTTTCCCTTCATCCACTTATAATTAATCATTAACAGAGCATTATTAGCCATCATGCATGTGTAAATAATATTTGCATTTCATCATGCATAAATTGCATTTAAAATCCCCAGTGTAAATTAGCCCAAAAAGCCGCTAACTTCTCACATTTTTTGTTAATTCATCCTAACTCCGATTGACCAAAAGCAACCTCCATTGTGTAGATATTACTAACCTTATTAAATAAAAAATACAAAAAAATTACTAACCCCAATAAGTGTCAAATAATCCCAAAGTCTAATTTCACATCTGACCGACTAAAATAAGCATGTCTCCCACATACAATGTCCGATTTTGGTCTACTCACTTTTAAAGTACTCCATTTTCAAATACCTTCAAATAAAGACCAATTTTGTAAAATTCAAAGCTCATATGTGAAAATTGGGTTTTGGGCCTCTTTTGCGCATTTTGACTTTTTGCTATTTTTGACCTGAGTTTTTATGTACATAATTAACTCTTTTAATTTTATTTATTTTTCATTATTGTTCTTTGATGAAAGTTTTATTAAAAAACACAAATATCCAAATCTAGAGTAAAACTGAAATCAAAGAAACTGATCTAGTCCAAGTGTCCGTTGTCGGTATGTACAAAAGTTGTGTGATTCTGACTTCTATTTTATTTTCCTATTTTCTTATCTATTAAAAATCCAAAAAAATTAGATTAGTGTGTAAATAATTTTCTTATATTTTATCGTATTTTTTCTAGATTTTTTATCCTCTCTAAAACCACCAAAAAAATACAAAATCTCAAAAATACGGTTTTTCGTACACATGGAGAACCACCAAAAATACCACTTCTCACAGGTGGCCTCTTTTGCTCCCGGGTCCTTCATGAAAGTTGTAGATCTCGTCGAGACGAACAACTTTCGTGAAGAAAATTGTTCGATCCGAGGTAATCTTCTATCTCTTTTTCCCCTCCAAAAATCTGAATTTTTTGGTGCCACGTGGCAGCTCCAGGGCATGCCACGTGGCACCCCATTCTCCACTTCTCTCCCAGACCACCGGGTCACGTGCCCCGCACGTGACCCCGTCTTCTTCTTCCCCAGCCGTTCACCCTCATCCCCGAGCACCACCCTTGTAACGCCCACCCCCGCCATTACCACCTCCAAACTGTTACACTTGCCACCACATTCACTCCCCTCCCCTGCGTAACGACCTTCCATCATCATCTATAAACACTCTCCTTCGCCGGCCACACAACCCATCCGCCTTTCTCTAGTGCCGGTGAGAGCGGCCGCATCTCATCGGCGTGATCCAGAGGATCCACGGTCCTCTGTGTTGCACTTCCTTGTGAAGATGATCAAGCTTCGAAGCTCCTCCAACTTTTCGAAGCAATCATCGGAGAGCTCCTGCTTCTCCACCATCCTGGAGACCTATCTAACCTTCCATACCATGGCATATTCTCCCTCGCTCGACTCCCCTGTCATCAACTACCCCTGCATTCAACGCCTCCGTCACCACATCCTCGTCTCCGCCCTTCCACGCTCGGCCTCCAACATCACAACCGAGCCTCGCCGTCGCGCTTCACCTACGACTGCTACGCTGCTCCGCTCCGCCTCCACCTTGAGCGACTCACCCCCCACTCGAGATCCGCCCGCGCCCACCGCCTCGCCGCCCTCTCAGGCCGAAGCCTCGGGCTAACAGCGTCACCACCGCAGGGATCTTCCACCTCCGCCGAGCCCAGGCCGGGCTCCAGCTCCGGTCGCCCACGCCCTCCGCCTCCGCGCGGAGGCACCGCCCCTCGAGCTCCGCCCGGCGCCTCGGCGCGCTTTGGCCCAGCCGATCGCACGTGCCCACCGCCTCTTCGCCGACAGCCATCGCCTCCGCGCTCGCTTCCTCAGCCTCGACCGCCCTTCGCCGGTCGTGTGTCGACCGGCCTAGGGCCAGCCAACCACGCCCCCGCGCTTCAGCTGCTCAGCTCCGCCTCGCCGCCCGTGTGGCGCCACCGTCCTTGCGCCGCCTCACGCATCGCGCTCGCCACCGTACAGGTGCCGTTGGATCAGGGCACAAGCCCTTGATCCAACGATCCAGGAACCGCCACGTGTCGGCGCCCTAGCCAGTTTCCAAGCCTCAAGGCTCGGGAGCCCCGAACCACAGGCGCGGATTCCGAGTCTCACCTCCGTCACCCGAGCCTTAGGCTAGGCATCCGAACCTCAGGCTCGGACGCCCATGCCTCAGCCTCATCCACCAAACCTCCTGGCGCACGTGCTGCGCACGTGCGCTTGGGGGAAAATTGCAAGAACACCCTCTAAAGTTCTAGAATTTATATTTATGCCCCGCCTGGGTAAATATCAGTGGAGCCCCTCCGACTTTTGGAAATTATAGATAAATCCTCCCAGGGACCTTTTTTGCAAGGAAATTTTTATTTTATTTACATTTTAGTCCCTGTAATTTCTTTTTAGCATATCTTTTTCATATGGACTCTGATTTTAGCATATAATATGTCGTTTCGAAGCTAATTCCGTGCTCTACAACTTAGCATAAATTGTGGGCAGATCGGAGGGTGTTTATTGAGAATTATTATTTGAGGATCTTTTGCATGCCAAGTTTGACATATCTGTGTCATATCTCCCTTGGAAAACTTAACGCTTTATTTTTGCAGGGATTTCATTTATGCAATGATGAAATTGATCTCCTTGAGGACTTAATTTTTACAGGGGTTAAATCAAGGAGTTTTATAGGTTTATTGACTTGTGGACTGTAATCATGTCTTGAGAATAAAATTTGAAGTATTTTGAAGATAAATCTGATATCTATACGTGCATCAGGGTTTAATTTGATTCATCTTACTGGATTTGACATTATTTGATCTGTGATTCCATTTCGTGGACATTGATTAATCTTATTTGGATTAAACATCAGTAAATCACAGATCCTGGGCTTCATTCTTTCTGTTTATTTCCTTGCATTTGCATCTCCTAGCATTGTATATTTTCTCAACACAGAAATTAATCGAGCGTTTATTAATTATTTAATTTGATTTAAAGGCCACACAACTAAGAATTACTGTTCCATGTGTTCGACCTTGGTAAACTTGCCAAGTAAAATATTCCACAACATTCAAAGATTGTGATTCTTGATTGACCAAAATTCACTTCCTATACTACAATTTACGATTATTAAAGAGGTGGATTTCGCGCTCATCAGGTCCCAACTTGAGGTAAGAATGAGGTCTATGGAGGCAACTGATTCTGCCAATCATTCATGTCAGCAGTGGCTTGCTTTTCGATTTGTTCCTTGATTCCAGCAAGTAGACGAGAATATAGTGAGTAAATCTAGGGTGGATGTGGGTCAGGAGTGTAAGAACGTGGGGTAGGTGAGAAGTACAAAGAAGTGGGGAAGTCAGTCAGAGTTCTAACTTCACGGTCGGGGTGTAGGTATGAGGAGGAATAAGAGGGTGGAGATAATCGTAATATGATCGAGGAAGACTGACATGGATGTGATGACCAATATTCCGACATCTTTGAAGAGATCTAGGAGAATGAAGAAAATCGGGGAAGAAAGTGTGCAAGTGCACCGAATAACACACTGACAGACAAACACAAGAGCAAACACTGAGTTCACCTACTCAACACAGCGATGGTCACGAGAGTCCGACCATTTATCTTTTCAAATTTAATTAGGTGATTGATGAATCCTGTATTCATCATGCTAAAAATCAATAATTAAACCCCTAGCTTAAATAAACCACTAAAATTCACCAATAATTCCTCATTATTATAGTGTATATATTATGCATAATTAACATATAATTAATGTATATAATAACTGTTATTTAATTTGTAATTATTTCATTATCAAAAACCCGTAAAAATTAAGTAGAACAATTGTCTATAATTCCCTAACCCTTAAAAAGACTAAAAAATGCAAAAATAATTAAATATCCAAAAATTAGGGGTTTTTAACCCCTTAAAAATACCACCAAAAATACTTTCTGTATAAATGACCTCTTTTGACTTTCCGTCCAACATGAAACTTGTAGATCTCATCGAGACAAACAACTTTCATGTTTTGATTTTTTTTCTAATTTTACCTCTAACTATTTCTTTTATATTTTTCTTTATTTTTGCTTTTTCTAATTTTCTGATTGGGCCACGTGGCACCCTCTGGGCCGCCCACATGGACCGCTCCTCCTTCCTCCACCAGGCGCCCTCTTAGGCTGTGAGATCTTCTTCACCCCGCCCCCATCTTCACCGTTGATCTCCGCTCCATCCCCAACCGTCTGATCTGATCTCAGATCTGATCTGAGCCACTCCCCCACGCCTCTCGCTCAACCGCTCGATCACCTCCTCTTTAATGGCCACCATCTTTCCACGTCACCCCTTCTCCCCAGGCCGTTGGATCTCCCTCATCTCTCCATCATAGCCACTTGTTAGCACATAGCCCTAAGCCGTTCGATCAGATGCTTGGATCTGATCGTGACCCTCCAATCGTGCTACCATCCCAACCGTTGGATCGAAAGATCCAATGGCTCCTGCTCATCGTCCTCCTCCAGCCCGACCGTTCCCCATCGTATCAACTTTTTCCCCTTCCTATTTTGGAAGGCTCCACAATCATCCCCCTCGCTCCATAACATCTCCTCCACGAAGCCCTACCCTTCACCATCCTCGTGTGACCACCATTATTCAATGCCATTACTCCCATGCCATTAAACCACCATTGCAAAACGCCTCGCCATCTCATAACTCCCGACCACCTCCACCTATAAAACAGCTTACTCCGCCACCAGTGACCGTCAACCACCACTCCAAGGGGCTTTGGCCCAACCTTTGGCCCTCTGGTGACAACGGAGAGGTCCGATGTCGAGGCGTCAACGGTCCTATCTCCAGGTGAGATCCATGGCATCCGCCATGTAAGCTCCACCTCTCCGGCGGTAGCTCGAGCTCTATGGAACGGCTGGCCAGACAAGGCGACGACCCCCGGGCCTCCTTGAGGCCTAGTATAAGCCACTTCCTCCACCAATGATCCATCTCCATTCAAGTATTCTCCTCCCTCACTTTTCTTCTGATCTTTTCTTATTTATCCCAATGATTGTACGCATCCTCACCCTCTCCTGACCACGTCCTACGCTCCGCCACCCATCAGTCATTCACGTTGACTCCATCGCTCCAGATCTTCCATTCTCCAGAGCCCCCCTCGCTCCAACCCATCTCCTCCTCCACTCACTGGAGAGGGAGCCCAGGTCCTCTGCTCCCTCCTCCCTAATGGACCTACACTCACCTCACATCACTCACGCACATCACTCACACGTTTCGGCAACCCATCTCACCCCCTGCAGGTCTTCAATGGACAGAATCCATGCCCTATCCCCGATCTCGAAGCTCATCTCCGGCAGACCTGCATCGCCCAGCCACCTTAGCCACCGCAGTGCCTTTGCCTTGGCTCCAGGACCTCTGCCAGCCTTCCAGTGGACTTCCTCGGCCTCCATTGATCCTACGGAGTGCGGAGAAGCTACCAGAGGTCGCCGGAGCCCCGACTTCTCTGGTGGCCTGCGGAGGAGCAAGACGGTACAGATGTCATCCGATCATCTAGATCGGCCGGACTAGATGAAGACACGTGGGTAACCGGGCCTCCAGACGAACCTATAGGCTCGGGTGCACCAAACCTCTTTCCGAGCCTCCACTCGACGCCATGTGTCCCAAACTGATGATGTCCCCCGAGCCTAGCCCCTCGCTTGTACCTGAGGGCTTGGGTAAATTACAACGAAGACCCTGAAAGTTCTGATATTTGCACTTTAGTCCACAGGCGCACGCATCAGGAGCGTGCCTGGATATTTTACGGGGATGCCCTTGTAGCTTCTAGAATTTGCTAAAATGCCCCCATATTATATGGAGAAATTGCATAGGGCCTAGATGGTTTTTGGAAATTGCAAATAGGCCCCTCCAGGAACCTATTTGTAATATTTATCTTTTTATTTCTTGCATTTTTATTACAATTATGCCCATGTATTGTTTTTAGCATAACTTGAGCATCATAGGTCCAAATTGCATGATTTTAGTGTCATTTTGATCCTTGTTTCTTCATTTATCTCATGTCATGTTTAATTTTCTCATCTGATACTATTTTAAATGAAGTGAATTTTCTTATGTTAGATGATGATCTTGTTGTACTTGTCCTTGCCCTGAATTGATGATTGACCATATTGTTGTGCTTAAAATGACTCTAACTTCGAACCATATTTTGTTGCTCAATTTAGTGAACCTTTTAGGGCATTTTTGTAATCCTTTATTTTGCATGTACTTAACCTTGCATTATTTTCATGCATCATCTTATAATTGCATAAAAATCAACTAAAAAAGTTGCATGCATCACTTTATTGCATTGTAATCTACATGAAGACCATAATGCATCCTGCATTCCTGCATGAAGACCTGTAATTGAGCAATAATTCACACTTTCTCTTAATTGATCGAAATTCAATAAATAGATAGAGTAGCTTGTGTTTCTGTGTTCAACCTTGGTAGACTTGTCAAGTAAAAATAATCCACAACATTCAAAGATTGTGGTTTTTGCTGAACCAAATTTGCCTCCTATACTACGACATTCTCTGATTATTAAAGAGGCAAATTTGACGTTCATCAGTGATAAATCAAGATATACGTCCAATTACATAAGAATTAAAAGTAGGTTTTGGGCACTATCTTAGGACGTATCCTCACCCCTCACCAATCGCAATAGCACAAGTGTAAAATGAGGGTTTTGCTCTCCCGAAAACAATTGTTAATTTTAGTCAATTTTTTTGTCAACTCTGACTAGCAGTCCCGATTTTAAGTTCGGTTATCACTTGATTAATCAACCAAGCACGACATTCCTAACGATCATTCCCGATTTCCTTTTAACCTAAGTTTCATAACTAATGGGAAGGGAGTCGAGAAAAGTTGAGGCAAATAGTGAAATCAATGATGCATGCCCAGTTCAGAAGACATAGTGATCCTTGATCTCTACATGTGGGATGCAATGCATAATTGAAATTTTATACTATATGAGATGCAAATGAGAAAAAAACTATTCCTAGACAGGCACTTCTATTAGCAAGTGATGAACAATTTAATTTGGACTAATAACTCTGCAGTCAAAGTGTGCCTCGTTAAATGTGATGTGTGGTCCTAAAGATTACGAGTACAAGCAAAAAAATATTCTAGTAAAATTGCTCTAAGAGACGCGAGTGCAAGTCCTATTCTATGTCAATCAACCACACGACGATGAATGGGTCAAATGTCTAGTCCCGATACAAGCACGAGCTCTCAAACAAGAGCTGCTTTAAAGAACGAATTACCTAAATTATTAAAACATAATAATTACAAAAATTTACAAAAATGAAAATGCTCTCAAAAATAAATTAAATTCCCTTCATCTTCAACAATCGACACATGTAACGTCGGTCGACGTCCGATGCACTCCAAGTCCACCGAACCCTCGCAAGGAAAAAGAAATTTCATAAACAACAAAATATATACAAAAATGAGTAGAAAAATAAATGAAAGAAAGTAAGAAAAAAATGAATTAATTACAAGGTGGCTTAGGGGTCAGACTACCCGAGTGAGGGAAAACCTAAATCTAATTTTCTAAATTAAAGCCTAAGTCGAGTGAGGGAAAATTTTAGTGAAAGCTAAACATGATGAAATAAGACAACCGTAATTTTTTAGAATTTTTTAAAAATATATGAATTTTTCTGAATTTTTTAATGAAAATAGAGTGATTGAAAGTATTTAATTCCTAATAAATCCAATTATCAACTCATCTAGAGAGTGAATTATCTTAAAAAGGTACTTTAATTAGCAATCTAGGATAGCTAGATTTGTCAAAAATAATGAGTGTGAATTTAGTTAAAAATCATTTACTAAAATCACTCTACAATTTATTTAAGACACAAGAAAACTCCAATTTGAATGAAATTTGGAAAATAATTAAAGCACATTTTAAGGAATCATTTCTATTTTTTGAGGAATTTTTGGAGTAACCATCAATTAAATGTGAATTTAAGATTGGGTAAAATATGTAATTTTTCACTAAAAAATTTAATTAATAACCCAAAGCTCACAAAAATCCAAATAAATAGTCAAATGATAAAGAGATAGTTCTTAAATAATAGGACATTTTTCATTAAAATAAATGATGTAAAATAGATGTCCAAGTTACCACATGAACATAGGGGTATCTGTGTAATTTTATAAAAACAAAATTTACAAACAAACTGTGCACAGGGAAATTTTTGCAATAATAGAAACTTGAAATATAAATAATGCAATTTTTACAAAAAAAATAAACCTTCTTCTTCTCTGTTACAGGTAGGGCATGAAGGGGAGAAGGGTGGTCACGACAACACACCATGGGCGGAGGGAGCCACCACAGGTACGAGTAGGAGGCGATGGAGAGCGGCGTGTATGGGCGAAGAAAGTGGAGGCAGCTAGAGTGGGTGCAGGCAAAGGAAGGTGCAGCCGCCTGCAGCTGCGGTGGGACTAGAGTGGGCAGAGGGCGTTGATTAAGCCAAAAATCGATGGCCTTAAGTTCCACACAAGGCGGGAACTCAGTCATTGAGTCGACCACACGAGATCCGGATTAAGTCAACAAATAAACACGACAAATAAATCAAGCAATGAACGTAAATGTGTGGAGTTAACATTTATTATAACTCTACAATGAATGTGTATAGTGTGTAAGCAAGTAGAGTGTTGAACACAGGGAACAAGCAGGATAGATCGGGTGACCAAGCACAAAAATGTGAATGTGATGTATTTGCCTACATGTATTATTTTTGTAGGTTTTTTATTTTATAATTTTATATTTTGATTTTTAATTTATTGATTTTGCATTTTCTATTTATATTTTATATATTTTTCCTTTCAATTTGTAAAATAATATATATAATAAGAAAAGAGAGAGATAAGGTATTTATAAAAATATGTAAAAATAATCAAAATTCAGGAAATAAAATATTTTTGTGCTTTTTATATTTTCCTAATGTTTTTATGATTTTTTTTATATTTTTCCTAATTATTTTGGTATTTTTAAAGTCAAAAATACTGAAAACAATGAATAAACTAAAAGGATGAAACTAAAATGAGGATGCAAAATAACAAACAGAGTCCAAAATTCCTCAAATTAATTTTAAAGTAAAGACAATAAAACCGAGAAAAATCAAAAACAAAAGTTATATTTTTAGGATTTTTGTTTAATTTTTAAGAATTTTATGAAGATTTTAGAGGTTTTGTTATTTTTAGGAGTTTTCTTTTGTATTTTTTTATAATTTTTGGATTGAAGCTAAACACATAGAAAAAACAAAATATAAATTTTTTGGAATTTTTCGAAGGGTTTTATATTTTTTAGGTATTTTCTAATGCAAACAAAGCTGAAAATGCATGTTTTTGAATTTTTATAAATTTTAAAATGCAATAAAAATGCAAAATAAAAAGGGTATGGAAGACCAACAAAATAGGAAGTTATGGTATATTTTTGGGAATTTTTAAGATTTTATAAATGCATGAAATAAATAAAGGAAACAAAAAGAAAAATCATTACTGGTAGAGGTATTTATGTAAATAGTCAAAAGTCAAGGAGGCAACTTGCAATTTTTCCACCATTATAAAATGCAATATAAAAGTTCTTGGACCAAATATAAATTTCAAGATCCGCAGCGGTACAAGTGCAAAAGTCCCAAAGTCACGTGCGTATGGCACGTGACTGGCAAGGACCGTTCTGTAAATAACGAAAACTTGGGGGCTTAATTTCAAATTCACCAAAATATTACAACGAGACAAAATAGTTCCTGGACTGAAATGAAATACAACAACTAGCGAGGGTCCCTGTGCAAAATCCCCACACTCCACGTGTATAAGTCACGTGAGGTGACGTGGACAGGGACCTAGATGCAAATACAGAAACTACGAGGGTCTTTTTGCAAATATTACACAAAAGACTTCGACTCGAAATAGTGCAAGAACAAGCCTCGAAAAAATCGTGAAGTAGGGTCAAAACCCACAATCTGATAGTGCCAGACCTCGTTTAGAGAGTTGACCGAGGTCAACTAATGGAGGCTTCCGGTTGGTCCACGTGGACCAACCAGAAAATTCCTTGGCAAAAATATTTAAAAAATCATTTTAAAATAGCAAATGATTTTATTATTTTTGGATTATAAAATGAAAAATATTTGTTATTTCATAAAGTATTTTATTAAAAATTTTTTTATTTTTATGAGGTATAAAAATACAAGTTACCTTTTATAGCCTATATAGGTATACAAATCTAAATATTTTAATATTTTATTTTTATTTTGTATATTTGATTTTATTAATTTTGTTCATTATTTTATATATTTATAAATTATTTTTATACACATAAATATATTTTTATTTTATTTTTCTGAAGTGTTTTGTACACTTAATAAAATAGGAGTATTAATTATATAGGTATCTTTACATGTATTATATCTATGTATTATATACAAGTGTTTAATTTTTGTGTTTTCTTTAGTCTTTTATTATGATTTTAGTGTACACATATATTATAAATAATATTTACAAAATTATTAAAATATAAAATTGTAAAAATAATGAATAATAAATAAAATGAATATTTTAATATGTACAAGCATACAATAGGGGTCCAAAACTCAACTTTCAAGCCGTAGCTCTACAAAATACGAAACCACCTTCGTTAAATAGCTTATTAAAAATATATAAATTAAAGTGATTTTGATACATTTCGAGTTTTTATTTGAGAGATACAGGTCTGGGAAGTTGGGGTTCTGAAATCTTATTCAGATCATAACTTTTTGTCTGTACATTATTTTTGAGTGAAATAAATTTTTTTTCTTTATTTAATTATCTACAACTTTCATGTTCAAAGTTTTTTTATTTTAAGTATAAAAAGTGAAACTAATAATAGGTCCCAAAATGAATACAGAATGAATTAAATCGAAGGGAATTTTATTGTATTCTGGCCCTTATCTCCCCCTACTTTATTCCTTGTCGACCTATTCATCTAGATGCCTAGGTCTCGGGGTTTCGGGTCATAAAATATTTACAATATTTTATTCTTTTTCTTTTCTTTTCTTTATTCTATTATTTTGGCTTTAAAAACTGTATTTTACACACTATTTACACACACATGCATGAATGCTAAAATGTGGGAATTAAGGGTATTTACAAGCATTTGCCAGGGTTTTTGAGGCCAAAATGATATAATAAAGATTATGAAATGTCGATTGACCATCCCCCTATACTTTTCTTTACTAGTCCCTAGCAAACACTTATGCAAAAAGTGCAGAAAGAAAAACAAAGAAAAGAAAATGCAGAAAGATGGATTAAGCTTAATTATCAAACTTGTCTTCGCAAAATCAAAGTTTGGAGTTTAAGTTGGACCTTCGGAATTTTAGTACGAGCGGAACCTTAATGAGAACCGGATTTGAAATCCAGCAGCCTTCGAGAATCCCAAAACTCAACTCAAGTCTCCTCAATAGCCATGTCAGAAATATCTCAATTCATATGCAAACCCTTACGACTATGAAGCTGACTCGTACATTGTAAGTGATGGTGGCTCTCCCCAACTAGAATGACAAAGAGATTGACTTCTCCAGTATGATAACCCAATGATTTCCCAATCCAATAACTCCTTCCTCGAGGAGCGGGGTATTCCCTTCTAAGTTCAAGTGGCAACCAGCTCAAGAGGAGGGCGCGAAGAGAAAAATGTATGGTAGCCAATGTATCTACCTATCCTAGGATGCAAGACCAATGTAGTCAAGTCATCCAGCTGCAGGCTCACATGATTTGACTTTGAAGCTCTAGCTTACTCATTGGCTATACAACTTATTTACATACTTTGGCATGTATTTTATTTTTGTACATGCATGTCCATTTTTTTGAACTGTTTACAGCAGCATTTACATAGGGAGTTTTTCCTCTTGAGCCAGTAGACTATCCCTCTTTTGAAGCTTTATTGCAACCCACACTCTCTTGTCTTTAGAGCTCCTCATCACTGGACGGGTTGGGGTGCACTTCCCTCCCTAGAGGAGGACAAATGTTCCATTTGTGTGCGTCTCATACCGGCAAATCCAACCCCCTCACCACTCCAACTGAGTTGAGCCATGTGAAAGGTGCAGGTGTCCAAGTTAGGTCATTATCAACAAGAGTCGTGTGTGTGTTCCAAATACTCTACTTAGGCAGTCAAGAATCCATTGAACCAAGTCTCGTGATCCTCAAAGAATTAAGTCATCTAGACCTGAAGTACCTCAATTCCAGTTCCTATAAGCTTCCTGTTATTAAGTAGACTTTAAGATCCAATCAAGCTCCAATCTTCGGATTTTACTTAGACTTGTTCAACTATCAAACTCAATCTGAAATATGCTCATGCCATGCAAATGCTATGCAGAAAATATTTTTGTGATGCAATTTTTCAAAGATTTTGAACATTTTATGGATTTTTGAAAAGATGATGCATATGCTTTTTTTGTATTTTTCAAAAAGATTTTTCAAATGTTTTTGATATTTTTAATTTTGCAAATGTTTTTGGGATTTTTTAAAACAAAAAGATTTTGGATAAAAACTAGGTACAAATATTTACATGGGGATGCATCTTACATTTACAAGAATTAAGTTTTTAAGAATTTACGAAGTGGTAAGTGCTCAATTTTATAGATATATACAATAAAGAATTTAAGGTGTGATGTATCTATTGCTCAAACTTATTTGAAAAGGTTTTTCAAATAATTTTGAAAACTATAGTCCAAAATAATTTCTAAGAAAAAATTTTACAAACATGTACACATATTTGAAAATCATTTTGCAAAGGCTCTTCAAACAGTATAGATAGATTTTTCAATTTTTGCAACCATTTTTTCAAATCATTTGCAAATCATTTTTCAAACATTTTATTTAATGCAAAGAAAATAAAAGTTTCAGGCAAAAGATGCTTTTACAAAGGTTGAAAACATGTAACAAAACGTTTTTCCAAATAGTTTTCAAAATATTTTTCATAAAGATTTTCACTATTTTTCAAACATTTTACAGAAAAACATTTTCACCTGATTTATTAATTAGTACAAACAAAAAGACTTTGAGAAACAATCAACTTCTTTTTATTAAGGTTTTTAATGGATTTTTAGCCTTAATTATTAAGAAAATACGCAAGTATGAGTTATGGCTAAAGTATATAAACAATATATATGACCCCCCTATACTTAGCTTGAGCTATGTCCTCATAGATCGGAGAGAAAAGAGAAGACATAACTCATATTGAGTATAGACAAGTCTAATAAATAAACGAATAAGAGATGAATGAACGAATGAGAAGTCGACTGTCCCCCCTATACTTAGGATCAAATAATCCTAAGTATAACAGACTGTACACCAAGTAGGGAGGGTCAAGGGTGGGAATGAACAGATCGTACTCAGATTGTCTCCCCCTATATTTAGGGTAAGATATCCCTAAGTATAGACAAGAAGAGGAGACAATGGAGAGGATCAAAGAATAGAGAAACTCGGGGTGCACACACCCTATACTTAGGACAAAGTACGTCCTAAGTATAGAAGACTGACAATAAGAGGTGGCACCTTTTTGGTAGAAAACGAAAATAGAAAAGGAAAAGAAGAAAAGAGTACATCACAGCTCAATGTGTGCACCCCCTATACTTAGGACAAGGCGTGTCCTAAGTATAGCAAAATCATAAGATGACAATGGGGTAGCAGACATAAAGAGAGAATGAATGATGGATATGGACAGATGGATATATATAGTGGAATATGAAAATGATAATCATGTATGAGATGCAGGTGATGTGAGTCAAAGAGCACATCTCATACCAGATGAATAGGGGCAACGTCAACGGTCGGCGGATCATGATCTAGATATAGATTCAGGCGCTGACCGTTAACTCGAAAGGTAGAAGAAGATGACAACTCAGATATATCAATATTGCCATTGTCATGTACCTTTCTGACTACATAAGGACCTTTCCATTTACTCTGTAATTTCCCTGGAAATAATTTTAGCCTAGAATCAAACAACCATACTCATTGATCGGGCTCAAACTGTTTGTGGCTGATATGAGAATCGTGCCATATCTTCACTTTTTCCTTGTACTGTAAGTTACTCGAAAAGGATGGATCTCTTAGTTCCTCTAGGGCTGCCAACTCTGCTTTCCTCTGTTCTCCTATACTCTCGGGATCTAATAACAACTCTGTAACTGCCATAGTGACCTGTGCTTGATTTCCACCGGTAAATGGCATGGCTTGCCATAGACTAGTCGAAAGGGAGATGTCCCTGATGGTGTCTTGAAGGAAGTCCGGTAGGCCCACAAGACCGAGTCCAAAAGCTATGACCAATCCTTTCGGTCAGGGCAGACTACCTTCTGTAAATAGTCTTGATCTCCCTATTCGATACTTCAGCAAGACCATTAGTCTACGGCTGATATGGAGTGGCAACACGATGGTCAATGTTGAACTCATCTGCAAGGGCATTTACCTTGTCGTTGATAAAGTGAGACCCCCGTCTAAAATCAGAACTCTAGGTACCCCGAACCGTGAAATGATATTCTTCCTCAAAAATCGACACACAGTCTTAGCATCTGCGGCTCGAGCGGGGATGACCTCGACCCAATGACTCACATAATCCACAGCAAGCAAAACATACTCGAACCCCTGACTCTTAGGAAATAGGCCCATGAAATCAATGCCCCATGCGTCAAAAACCTCACAAAAGTGAATGGGCTGCATGGGCATCATATCTCTATGTCTGCAAGTACCCATCTTCTGGCAGTCAGTACATCTCTTCATGAATTCATCTGAATCCTTGAAGAGAGTAGGCCACCAAAGGCTGGATTGGAGTACCTTCTGTGCTATCTATCTCCCAGAGTGATGTCCTCCTGCCTCAAGCTTGTGGCAGTAGATGAGGATGCTATGCTACTCTTCTTGAGGAATGCACCTCCTCCAGATACTATCCCCTCCCTCATGATAAAGGATGGATCCTCCCAATTGTATGACTTGGCCTTCGCAAGGAAGGTCTCAAGTCGCTGCCTGGGCCATCCTTGTGGAACTGTCTTGGCGACAAGATAGTTCACAATGTCGGCGTACCATGGAAGAGAGGCAATAGCAAGGATCGCCTCATCTGGAAATGTCTCTGTGATAGGTGCATTGGCTCAGATTCCTCAAGGTTATCTAATCGGGAGAGGTGATCTGCCATCACATTCTTAACTCCAGGCTTATCCTTAATCTCAATATCAAACTCCTGGAGCAGAAGGATCCATCTGGTAAGGCGAGCTTTGGCATCCTTCTTTACCATGAGGTACCTGATGGCGGTGTGATCTGTAAAGATAGTCACTTTTGATCCCAGAATATATGATCTGAACTTATCCAAAGCAAAGACTACGGCTAGCATCTCCTTCTCAATCACAGTGTAATTCCGCTTAGCAGCATCCAAAGTCCGGCTAGCGTAGTGAATGGCATAAGGCAATCTATCCCTCCTCTGTCCAAGCACAACCCCTACGGCAAAATCAGAAGCATCCGTCATGATCTCAAATGGGAGAGACCAATCGGGTTGCTGAAGGACAGGAGCCTCTACAACTAATTTCTTGAGAGTCTCAAATGATGCTAGACACTTATCATCTACAATGAACTTAGTATCCTTTGTCAGCAAATCAGTGAGCGGTCGGGCAATACGACTGAAGTCCTGTATGAACCGTCGGTAGAAACCGGCATGCCCCAGAAAAGACCGCAGCTGACGTAGATTGGACGGTGGATTGAGTTTTCTGATGATATCCACCTTGGCCGGATCAACCTCCATGCCCTTGTTGGAGATGATATGACCAAGGACCGTCCCTTGAGTCACCATGAAGTGACTCTTCTCCCAAGACATGACAAGATTGACCTCAATACAACGCTGAAGCACACGGTCTAGGCAGTCAAGACAAGCATCAAACCCATCGCCATAGACCGAGAAGTCGTCCATGAAGACCTCTAAACAGTCACCCACCAGGTCTGAGAAGATGAACAACATGCACCTTTGGAATGTCGCCGGGGCATTACACAAACCAAATGGCATTTGTCTGAAAGCATATGTCCCAAATGGACAGGTGAATGTCTTTTTGTCCTGGTCTTCGGGCGCAATGGCCACTTGATTATCACCAGAGTACCCGTCAAGAAAACAATAGTGACTCTTCCCAGCTAGCCTCTAGATAATCTGATCAATGAATGACAGTGGGAAATGATCCTTCTTGGTGGCCTTATTCAATCGTCTGTAGTCCACACAGACCCTCCAAGAAGTGGGTACTCGGGTAGCTATCTCCTCTCCAGACTCACTCACAATTGTAGTGATACACGTCTTTTTGGGTACCACATGTAATGGACTAACCCACTTGGAGTTGGAGATGGGGTAGCTAAAATCGACGCTCCACCATTTTGATGTCTCCTTCATGACCACATCTCGAAAATTCGGGTTCAGTCGTCGCTGGAACTCACGTGAGGGCTTAGCGTCCTCTTAGAGGTAGATATGGTGGGAGCACAGAGCCGGACTAATCCCCTGAAGATCAGCTATACTCCATCCTATTGCCTTGCGGTTTCTTTCAAGAACCTCCATCAAACTAGATTTCTGTTCTCCAGTCAAATCTGTTGAGATAATGATTGGGTGCATATCTGGCTAGCCTGCAAGGAATCTATACTTCAGCGACTGCGGCAAGGGCTTCAATTCTGGACAACTGGGAGCTGGCAAATCTGGATTCTGATATGTCTAAGTGAAGGCTACCAGGTCTGCATGAGAGAACTCTCGTTGTACATGAAAATCTGACGAAGGGAACCCTGCTGGAAGATCTGTAAACTGTGCTAGCTCGCTCTCCATCCTAGCTGTAGGCTCAGAAGGAATCAGACATGTCAAGTAATCATCAAAGTCATCTCAATCGATGTCTGAATATGAGGGATCTGAACTAGAAGAACATGAATGAAACTCTGCTTAACCACTCAGCCCGTAATTGTCGACCTCAAATGTGTCCTCTGCCAGGGGTGTGCTATCCAAACTCTCAACTGCCATAAGTTGTGAGTACTCTGAGTCTGTAGGAAAGGTGAGGGCTCGTGCTACTAGATCTGTCCAAATGGCTTCATCATCGGTCATCACAAAGTCGCACTCCTAGTAGACGTCTTGCTTAGCCTCTGCCATCTGCTCTGTGTCACTGAACTGCTCTGAGCATGCTGAATCTCTTACTCTGGTCTCGTCGATCGTCTCTATCTTTATACTTTCGCCCTCTATGTGAAAGTACACCTTCCCACTATCATGGTCGGATACTGTTTAACCCGAAAATCGGTGATCTTATGTTCCACATAAGGCGGGAACTCAGTCGCTGAATCGACCACGCGAAATCCGGATTAAAACAACAATTAACCCACGACAATCAAGTAAAGCAATGAAAGTGTGTGGAGTTAAAATTTATTATAACTCTACAACAAAGATGTGTATAGTGCAAGTATGTGTAGAGGTCGAACACAGGGAGCAGACAGGTAGAACGGGGTACCAAGGCACCAAAATGTGTGAATTGTGATCAAAAGTCTACTACGCTATTTTTTTGTGGGTTTTTAATTTTTATATTTTTTTATTTAATTTTTAATTTTATATTTTTTGTATTTTTGTTTTTATTTTCTAATTTTGTATTTTCTTTTTTTTTATTTTATATTTTTATATTTTCTTTTTCCAATAATAGAATATATAAGCAATGTAATAAAAGGGAGAAAGAGATATTTATAAAATAGATAAAAAAGTTCAAAAATAAGCAAATAAAGTCTTTTTGGTCTTTTTATACTTTTTTACTGTTTTTGTGATTTTTGGGTAGTTTTTAGAATGTTTTTGGCATTTTTAATTAGCAAAATAAAGCAAAACAGTGAATAAAATGCAAGGCTGAAACTAAAATGGAGAAATAAAATGAAAAACAGAAACAAAAAATCTCCAAATTAATTTTCACTTAAAGATAATAAAATAAGGAAAATTTGGACACCATGATTATATTTTTAGGGTTTTTGAAGAAATTTTAATATTTTTATAGAGGTTTTTAGGGTTTTGCAATTTTTAGGAGTTTGGTTTTGTATTTTTTAATGATTTTTGATCTGGAGCAAAAACAAACTAAAGTAGACAAAATATATTTTTTTGGGATTTTTCTGGAGAGTTTTTATATTTTTTATGGATTTTCAAAGCTAGACAGTGCACAAAATGACTATATTTGATTTTTTAATAAATATAAAAATGCAATAATTTTGGAAAATAAAAAATAGGCCGTTAAACTACTATGCAACATGACTCTACTATGATTTTTGGAGATTTTTTGGATTTTCTAGACACATGCAAAAAAATACAAGAAACATAAAGAAAATACATACGACCATGGGTGTTAATGTAGTATTAGAAAAGTCTGGGGGCCTCAGCGCAATATTCCAGAAACTTTATAACTAAACAAAAATGTTTAAGAACTAAAAACTAATACTCAAACATCCGGGGGATTGCCTGCAAAAATCACCAAGGCCACGTGCGATGCACGCGACCTGGCGGGGGCAAACCTGCGATAATAGAAAAGTTCGGGGGCCTGTTCGCAAAACTTACAAAACTATTATACAACAGGTGAAAGTTTAATAACTAATAAACAATTAGCAAAACTAGCTGGGTTGGGCGCGCAAAATACCCAGCAGGGAGCGATCGAACGGATGTGCGCGCGTCACTTAAGACACGTGTCGAAGCAATAGGGCTCGATGCCCCTTCGCGATCCAGCGGCCAAGATTAAGACCTGAGAGCACGATCGGACGGCTGGAGGGAGCACTGCATCCAACGGCCCCTATCAAAACTGGGGCAGGTCCAGATCCAACGACGCTCGACGACGGTGGAAGAACAGTCGAGGAACTCGCCGGCGGCGAGTTAGGAATCGATGGCGCTTGTGCTCCCGACCTCCCCGAGTCCCGCTGGTAGCATGAACGTTCTCCCGCACCCCCGGTGAAACTTCCAGGTGGTCTGAACGAGGCCGAAGACCAACGAATGGTCTCAGCGAGTTGAGGCTCCTCTGGTGACCTGGGCAATTCTTGAGCAAAAATGAGGCACGCTTGCCTCTCTTGGGACTTGCAAAGGGTAAAAACCAAACGTAGCAGCAAAGGAAATGCAAGCCCCAGCGTTTATTGGTGAACGGTTGGCGGCATGGAGTGGTGGATGGCTGCCGGAGCTCGAAGAACTCCGGCAACGTGGTCGGTTGCGAACTGGGGGTGAAACGCTTGACGAATCGACAAGATTAAGGCACGAAACGTAGGCTAAGATGACCAGCTAACCATACAACAAAAAAATGCACGAAATACAACAAAAAAATGGACCTCAATGGTGATCAAAACCAGAGGTGGGTACCTCGACGACGGCGACCCATCGGAGATGGTGGAACAGCCATATAACCACGCTAAGACCCGCTCTAGATGGCTGGAGACCACGCTGTCACCATGGTCGATCCAGAGCGCATCCTAAGGAGCCAAGACGAAGTCAAAAGGGGTTCAAACTGAAATGGGGGAAATGGGTGCAGTTTTGAAACTTGGCCAAGGGGCAAACTTCGAGGTGCGATCACGGGCGAAACAACGACTCAAGGGTCGAAAAAATCCTCTGGCATGATTCATCTAAGATCGAGGAACAACTTCGAAGAAGACGCCATCATGAAAGGAGTAACGGAGTGGCCTCGAGAATTGGGTGAAAGTGGGTCAACGACCACTTCTGACATACCACAGGTGTTGGGCAGAGAGTTGACCGAGGTCAACTCTCCAGCCCTCCTGGTTGGTCCACGTGGACCAACCAGGAAAAAACCTGAGAAAAATGTTTTAAAAATCGAAATAAAATAGCAAACTATTTTATTTAATTATGGTTATAAAATAAAAAATACTTATAATTTTATAAATTATTTTATTATGATTTTTAATTATTTTTATGAGGTATATTTTTACAAGTTGCTTTTATACCCTTATATAGGTATATTATCTACATATTTCATTCTTTTATTTTTATTTTGTGATTTTAATTTTATTATTTTTATTTCTTATTTATAAAATTATAAAATACTTTTATATACATAAATATATTTTTATTTTATTTTTCTGATATGTTTTGTATATTTAATAAAATACAAGTATGTTTTGTATAGGTATATATATAGGTAATGTATCTATGTATTTTATTTTTAAGTATTTTATTTTTGTTTTTATTTAGGTTTTTATTCTTATTTCAATGTACATAATTATTATAAGTATTTATTACAACATTATAAAAATATAAAAATACAAAAATAATAAATAAATAATAAATTGAATATTTTATTCGGTACATTGTACAATGAGGGTCCAAAAGTCAACTTTCAAACCGTAGCTCCGCCAAATGCGAAACCACCGCCATTAAGTAGCTTATTTTCTTCAATATACAATTAAAGGTGAGTTTGATGCATTTGGAGTTTTTATTTGTGAGATACGGGTCTGGGAAGTTGGGATTCTGGATTTTTATTTAGATCATAACTTTTTATCTGTATATTATTTTTCTGTGAAATCAATTTTGTATTTTTCTTTATAAAATTACCTACAACTTTCATGTACAAAGTTTCTTTATTTGATGTAAAAAAAGTAGAACCAAAAATAGGTCCCAAAATGAATAAAAAATGAATAAAAGGTATAGGTATTTTATCTGTATTTCTGACCTTATCTCCCCCTACTTTATTCCTTGTCGACCTAGTCATCAAGATGCCTAGGTCTCGGGGTTTCGGGTCATAAAATATTTACAATATTTTATTTTTTTCTTTTCTTTTCTTTATTCTATAATTTTGGCATTAAAACCGTATTTTATACAGTATTTACACACATATGCATGAATGCTAAAATGCATGGATTAATGCTATTTACACGCATTTACTAGGGTTTTTAAGGCCAAAATGATAGAATAAAGATGATGAAATGTGGATTCATCATCCCCCTATACTTGCCTTTGCTAGTCCCTAGCAAACACTTATGCAATAAGTGCAGAAAAAGAAAAACAAAGAAAAGAAAAGGAAGAAAGATGGATGAAGTTTAATGATCAAACTTGTCCTCTCAAAATCAAAGTTTGGAGCTTAAGTCGGACCTTTGGAATTTTAGTGCGGGCGGAACCTTATTGAGAACCGACTTCGAAATCCAACAGTCCCTGAGAATCTCAAAACTCTGTCCAAGTCTCCTCAAAAGCCAGGTCAGAAATATCTCAATTCATACGCAAACCCTTACGACTATGAATCTGACTCGTACAGTGTAAGTGATGGTGGCTCTCCCCAACTAGAATGACAAAGAAACTGACTTCTCCAGTACGACAACCCAATGATTCCCCAATCCAATAACTCCATCCTCGAGGAGCGGGGTATTCCCTTCTAAGTTCAAGTGGCAACCAGCTCAAGAGGAGGGGGTGAAGAGAAGAATGGACGGTAGCCAGTGTAGCTACCTATCCTGGGATGCAAGACCAGTTTAGTCAAGTCATCCTGCTGCAGGCTCACATGATATGACTTTGGAACTCAAGCTTGCTTATTGACTTTACAACATATGTACATACTTTGCAGGCTTTTTATTTTTGTACATGCCTGAACTTTTTTTTTCTCTTTTTTTCTTTTTTTTTGAAATACTATATACAACAGCATTTACATAAGGAGTTTTTCCTCTTGAGCCAGTAGACTATCCCTCTTTTGAAGCTTTATTGCAACCCACAGCCTCCTGTCTTTAGACTTCCTTATCACTGGACGGGTTGGGGTGCACTTGCCTCCCTAGAGGAGGACAAGTGTTTCCACTTGTGTGTGTCTCATACCGGCAAATCCAATCCCCTCACCACTCCAACTGAGTTGAGCCATGTGAAAGGTGCAGGTGTCCAAGTTAGGTCATTATCAACAAGAGTCGTGTGTGTGCTCCGAAATACTCTACTTAGGCAGTCAAGAATCCATTGAACTAAGTCTCGTGATCCTCAAAGAATTAAGTCAACTAGACCTGAAGTACCTCAAACCCAGATCCTATAAGGTTCCTGTTATTAGGTAGATTATAAGGTCCAATCAAGCTCCAATCTTCGGATTTTACTTAGACTTGTTCAACTATCAAACTCAATCCGAAAAATGCGAATGCTATGCAATGCAATGCAGAAAATATTTTTGTGATGCAATTTTCAAGGATTTTGAACTTTTTATGGATTTTTGAAAATATGATGCATGCATTTTTTTGTATTTTTAAAAAAAGATTTTTCAGATGTTTTTGGATTTTAGTTTTGCAAATGTTTTTGGGATTTTTGAAAACGAAAAAGATTTTGGCTAAAAACTAGGTGAAAATATTTACACGGGAAAGCTGCTTATATTTACAAGAAATGGATTTTAAGAATTTACAGGGTAAGTGATCAATTTTATACATATATATAGGTAATGGATTTTGGTGTGATGTATGTATTCCTCAAACTTATTTGACACGAGCTTTTCACACAATTTTTGAAAATATAGTCCAAAATAATTTTTACAAACATTTTTGCAAAACATGTACACACATTTGAAATCATTTTGCAAAGGCTTTCAAAACAATATGAATAGATTTTTCAAATATTTTTGCAACCATTTTTCAAACCATTTGCAAATCATTTTTCAAACATTTTATTTCACACAAAGAAAAGAAATTTTACAATCCACACATTTTCACACAGGTTGAAAACATGTAACAAAATATTTTCAAAATAGTTTTCAATAGATGTTCACAAGGATTTTCAAACTATTTTTCAAACATTTTGCAAAAAACATTTTCACCTGATTTATTAATCAGTAAATACAAAAAGAATTTGAGGAATAAAACACCTTTTTATTAAAGATTTTTTAATGGATTTTAAAGAATTTTTCTAGCCATATTATTAAGAAAATACGAAAGTACGAGTTATGGTAAAGTATATACACAGTATATACGACCCCTATACTTAGCTTGAGCTATGTCCTCATAGATCAGAGAGGAAAGAGAAGACATAACTCGTACTGAGTATAGGAAAATCTAAAGAATAAATGAATACAGAGATGAATGAACGAAAGAGAAGTTGATCGTCCCCCCTATACTTAGGATCAAATAATCCTAAGTATAGCAGACTGTGCACAAAGCATGGAGGGTCAAGGGTGGGAATGAACAGATCGTACTCAGATTGTCTCCCCCTATACTTAGGGTAAGCTATCCCTAAGTATAGACAAGAAGAGGAGACAATGGAGAGGATCGAGATAAATGAAAAACTCGGAGTGCACACCCCCCTATACTTAGGACAAAGTACGTCCTATGTATAGAAGACTGTCTACAAGGAGCGGCACCTTTTTGATACAAAAAGAAGATAGAAAATGAAAAGAAGAAAAGAAGAAAAGAAGAAAAGAAGAAAAGAGATGAGACTGGAAATGAGATCAGCGGATGTACATACCACTCCCCCTATACTTAGGGTAAAAGAAGCCCTAAGTATAGACAACAACAGGAGTGATGAAACGGAACGAAGAAAGAGCACTCGGCTCGTCCACCCCCCTATACTTAGGATAAAGTACGTCCTAAGTAAGGCAAGCACGAGAATGGGTGGACGAGCAAAACGGTAGAGAGAACAGAGGCACACAAAAGTGAATATACAACAGAGATGGATGTACACATGATTAAGAAGGTTGAAAGCGAACCTTCTTGCGGGACCGTTGAGGAATGGATCTGGTGTGATGCAGGTCGACATCGGGGTCCACAGTGGACGGAAGCCGATCAGGGTTGACGGGGTGTAAGTCCTCAGTGGCCCTAGGGTGTGAAGGCACAGATGGATCAGTGAAAGAAGTGCGGCTAGGTCCGGCCTTAAGAGTCTCGAAGATATCGAAGTGGAATGGGACGAACTCATCATCATCGGAAGTAGTGTACTCGGAGTCGTCCTGTGAGGTGTCATCCAGGTCAAAATCAAAAGGCACGAAATCATCAGTGGAAGTAGTCGAACTCTGTTCGTCCTCTATAATCTCAACCGGATCATCTTTCTCATTAAAAGGCCCGAATTTCCGAAGAAAAGCAACTAAATCAAATTCGGCCTTTGGCTCATCAGTATCTATGTGAACAGGAATGGACCCATCGGTGAAAGAAGTCAAAACCTGTCCGTCCTGTCTAGTCTCTACATCTGCCCTCCGCTCAATGGTGTCAATCGTGTAAATCCCGCGGATGTCATCAACACAATGCCAAGTCCCAGAAGAAGGAACTCCGAGGTCCATGCTTTCCGAGTCTTCCTCAACTGGGAGAAATTCTCGGGTCTCAATGGAATCCAATAAGCAGCAAAATTCTCTGATAGTCTCATCCAGGTCATGGTCCTCAGGGTCAGCTAAGATAGGTGTGGTCACATCAGGTGCAGGTCTCTGGTCAACTGTGGGTGCGGTGATCGACACTTTGCTCCCGTCAACAAAACGGAAGCGAACCTCTCCTGATCCGTAATCAATAAAGACCCTCGCAGAGGCGAGGAAAGGTCGTCCCATGATGATTGGAGATGGCTCTCCTATGGAGCTCTCCATGGGCAACACGACAAAATCAACATGGTGGTTCGTGCCCTGAATAGAAATGACGGCGTTTTCAAGGATACCCTTCGGCCTCTTTATTGATCCATCAGCAAACTATACGATCATCCAGGTCTTCTTGAGAGGCCCTAGGTGAAGAGACTGTACCAACGAGAAGGGTATGATGCTAATCGAAGCACCGCCGTCTAGGAGAGTGTGATCACATGTGTGGTCAGAGAGGGTGCAGCTAATGAAAGGTGTGGCAGTGTTCTTTTTCCTAGGAATGGGACGGTGTGTGATGGCGTGGGCAGTGGCCATGGTCAGAATATGACGCTCAGATCTGCTCCTCCGCTTTCTCTTCTTGGGAAGAGGGGCAGATAAATCGGTCATGGCCTGCTGAAGTGGGGCACGAATGATCTCATGAATGGTGGCCACCACTTCGGGTTCAATCAGTATTTTTTTGAATTTTTGGACCTCCTCCATACAAGGGAGGAAGTCGGAATCAGCATATGCACGAGGTATGCCAAGAGCAGTCTGTACAGCGGCATCCTCGGGGTCAAAGGTGGGACAAGGTGTGAGAGGATGTGTGGTCAAAGGATCTAGCAAGTGGTACCTCTCCTCACAGTCTGACTCGATCAAACGTCTCCCAATCTCTTTTTGTGTTTTTAAATTTTTCTCATTTTTTTATATTTTGGGCGATTGCAAGCTCTCATGATAATCCTCAAATGATTCCATATCCTCAAAGACTGGAGCGACATTTTGGTTCTTATTTAAACTAGTTAGGCCAGTGATCCTCGAGTTCATATGCTCCATCATCTGATTCAAGGTCTCAAGTGTTGATATCATGAAAGGTGACTCCAAAATCTCAGGATCGGGTGTGTCGAATGTGGGCGGTGGGTGTGGACAAAAATCACATTCCAGATCAGGATACTCAAGGAAGAGCGGGTTGTCGAAATGTGTAGGTGATGGTGGTGGAAATGACTGGTGAAGGTCAAAGTCCGGATCCTGAAATAGTGGGTTGGTCGGATATGTACAAAAATCAGGAGAAAAGTCCTCCTGGAAAAAGTGAGGTGGACCGGCTGAATGATCCGCAAAGTCCGGATAAAATACGCTCTAGTCGGCCATCTCGAAACAAAGGAAAATGATCAGGAGAGCACGGTGGTCAAGTCAAGAGACGTGGGAAGAAAGGCGCAAGTGCGCAGAAGCGATCTAGGACGCACACAAAACAATCACAGACAAAAATGAAAAGAATACAAACCCTCAATTCACCTACTCAACTCGGTAGAGACCGCAAAGAGCGGTCTTTTTATCTTGTCTGTTTTAGAGTTAGGTGAGAAGTCAAAGAATTGCACAAACACTTAGGGGGCTGAATGGGATTTTGGGCTCTAACCTTAGTGTGTGCGCGAGCAAATAAAAACGAGGACAATGAGGGGATTACTTGCCCCAAGACAATGTTTTTCTTTTTGATCTGTTTTAGGTTCAAGTAATGTTAGCAGTCGCGATTTTATTGATTGTCACTTTTTTGGATTTTTAATAAAAAATGCACGCGCCTATCGGAGAATCAATTCCTTTGAACACCTAGGTTGGCAAAATCAGAGGTAGAGAGGTGGAAAAGCAATGCAAGCGATCAAAACGATGATGGATGCTAAAGCGTAAATGCTCACCTTGCCTCCAGCACTCTACATGCGAGGATGCTCAACAAAATTGAAACCTATCTATATGCAAATGCAAAAGCCGATGAAATCGCCCTAAGTTTCAGAAATTACTATTATCGTGAAGAACCACAAGCTGACCACCAACCCTCAATCCTAATGTCCGGTCTAGGCTCACCCCTCCTCTGCTCAACACATTTGAGTTAGGAGAAAGCGCTTGTGTGGGAATGAGATCGCAGCGCGTGGATCAAAAGCTAAATGATCAACTATTTAAGATTTGACTAAGTCCAAACGAGACTATAGGTGCATGCAAAGTATTAGGTGTTTGGCCTTAGTCTATCGCAAGCAATCCTAGAACTAGGGGCTCAATCACACAAAATAAATAAAATCGAAAAACAAAATAAAATAAAAAGAATGCGAGAAAACACGAAAAAGCCGCGAAAAGCACGGCGAGCCCCCAAGTGAACAATCACTTGGAAATTAGGCTCAAGAGTCCAAGTCCGGGGGTACCTGTATTATTACAATAAATAGTCTCTCTCTCACAATAAATTACAAGAAATAAGGTCAATGAAATAAATGGCTCGGGAATTGTCTTCAAAAATCCTCTAAGTCCGCCTAGGTGCGAAGCGTCACCGCCTCACGTGTGTGCACGGGCGCTCCTAGAAAAGAGAGCCTCCCTCGATCCGCGTACCTCGCACAAAGTCAAACACGAAGGTGATTAGACAATTCAAACAATAATTATAAAAAATGAGCCAAAATAAAATAAGAAGAAATAAAAGCCGCAAAGGTAGACAAATGATCACAACACGAAGCAAAAACTCGAACTACGCGCTGTTGCTCCCCGGCAACGGCGCCATTTGTTTAACCCGAAAATCGTGATCTTAAGTTCCACACAAGGCGGGAACTCAGTCGCAGAATCGACCACGCGAAATCCGGATTAAAACAACAATTAACCCACGACAATCAAGTAAAGCAATGAAAGTGTGTGGAGTTAAAATTTATTATAACTCTACAACAAAGATGTGCATAGTGCAAGTATGTGTAGAGGTCGAACACAGGGGCAGACAGGTAGAACGGGGTACCAAGGCATCAAAATGTGTGAATTGTGATCAAAAGTCTACTACGCTATTTTTTTGTGGGTTTTTAATTTTTATATTTTTTTATTTAATTTTTAATTTTATATTTTTTGTATTTTTGTTTTTAATTTTCTGATTTTATATTTTCTTTTTTTTTTTGTATTTTATATTTTTATATTTTCTTTTTCCAATAATAGAATATATAAGCAATGTAATAAAAGGGAGAAAGAGATATTTATAAAAATAGATAAAAAAGTTCAAAAATAAGCAAATAAAGTCTTTTTGGTCTTTTTATACCTTTTTACTGTTTTTGTGATTTTTGGGTAGTTTTTAGAATGTTTTTGGTATTTTTAATTAGCAAAATAAAGCAAAACAGTGAATAAAATACAAGGTTGAAACTAAAAATGGAGAAATAAAATGGAAAACAGTAACAAAAAATCTCCAAATTAATTTTCACTTAAAGATAATAAAATAAGGAAAATTTGGACACCAAGATTATATTTTTAGGGTTTTTGAAGAATTTGTAATATTTTTATAGAGGTTTTTAGGGTTTTGCAATTTTTAGGAGTTTGGTTTTGTATTTTTTAATGATTTTTGGTCTGGAGCTAAAACAAACTAAAGTAGACAAAATATATTTTTTTAGGATTTTTCTGGAGAGTTTTTATATTTTTTATGGATTTTCAAAGCTAGACAGTACACAAAATGACTATATTTGATTTTTAATAAATATAAAAATGCAATAATTTTGGAAAATAAAAAATAGGCCGTTAAACTACTATGCAACAGGACTCTACTATGATTTTTGGAGATTTTTTGGATTTTCTAGACACATGAAAAAAAAATACAAGAAACATAAAGAAAATGCATACGGCCAGGGGTGTTAATGTAGTATTAGAAAAGTTTGGGGGCCTCAGCGCAATATTCCAGAAACTTTATAACTAAACAAAAATGTTTAAGAACTAAAAACTAATACTCAAACATCCGGGGGATTGCTGCTGGTATTTGCGAAGAGCAGCACCTTACGATGTTTATGACCAATTGGATTTTGACGTAAAACGCCAGCTGTTACCATAGTTGCTGCATGAATCGAAGCAGATACTGGAGTGGGACCCTCCATGGCATCGGGTGACCGAGTATGCGATCCTATCTGTGCGGATTTCCCAGCAGCACCAATAAAAAGTAAAATCGAAATCAGAGTGATGGCATTCAATCTCATATTGCGAGATAATATAAATCGAGAGGACTTTGGTTTATATTAGTGGAAAAGATATAGTGTCTCGGGTGCCAAAGAGGGATCGATCGGAAGGGAAGAAGGCTGACTTCACGCGCGACTGCTTTGCTTAGCAAAAGCCTGATGGTAGAGTTCGGGTACATCCGATCAGAGCCGAAATCTCAACACAGGTCTGAACCCGGAGGGTCGAAAGCCTCCCGGAAACTCTCTCAGGTCCCCAAGGCCACAGACAGGCCTCAAAACCAAAGAGAAATCGGAACGGAAATGGTCCCCTGGGTGAAGCACGAATGAAAGATCAATGGGAAAAGAGGCACCCCGCACCTGCTGTTGAACACGAAGTCCCCGAGTACTATCTACTATATATCAAGCATCTCAGATGGGGGGGAGCTTGTTTGATTAGTTTGGAGGAACTGGACACTGGAAAGCACAGGGCTCGGAAGCCAGAGGGTGTTGAGGTTACTTAGATGGATGTTCCACCATCAAGCAATAGGGTTTGTGGGATTTCAAGCACGTGAGAATGAGGACACGATCCAGCGGCCAAGATTAAGACCTGAGGGCACGATCGGACGGCTGGAGGGCGCACTGCATCCAACGGCCCCTATCAAAACTGGGGCAGGTCCAGATCCAACGACGCTCGACGGCGGTGGAAGAACAGTCGAGGAACTCGCCGGCGACGAGTTAGGAATCGATGGCGCTTGTGCTCCCGACCTCCCCGAGTCCCGCTGGTAGCATGAACGTTCTCCCGCGCCCCCGGTGAAACTCCCAGGTGGTGTGAACGAGGCCGAAGACCAACGAATGGTCTCATCGAGTTGAGACTCCTCCGGTGACCTGGGCAATTCTTGGGGAAAAATGAGGCACGCTTGCCTCTCCTGGGACCTGCAAAGGGCAAAAACCAAACACAGCAGCAAAGGAAATGCAAGCCCCAGTGTTTATTGGTGAACGGTTGGCGGCATGGAGTGGTGGATGGCTGCCGGAGCTCGAAGAACTCCAGCAACGTGGTCGGTTGCGGACTGGGGGTGAAACGCTTGACGAATCGACAAGATTAAGGCACGAAACGTAGGCTAAGATGACCAGCTAACCATACAACAAAAAAATGCACGAAATACAACAAAAAAATGGACCTTAATGGCGATCAAAACCAGAGGTGGGTACCTCGACGACAGCGACCCATCGGAGATGGTGGAACAGCCATATAACCACGCTAGGACCCGCTCTAGATGGCTGGAGACCACGCTGTCACCATGGTCGATCCAGAGCGCATCCTAAGGAGCCAAGATGAAGTCAAAAGGGGTTCAAACTGAAATGGGGGAAATGGGTGCGGTTTTGAAACTTGGCCAAGGGGCGAACTTCGAGGCGCGATCACGGGCGAAACAACGACCCAAGGGTCGAAAAAATCCTCTGGCGTGATTCATCTAAGATCGAGGAACAACTTCGAAGAAGACGCCATCATGAAAGGAGTAACGGAGTGGCCTCGAGAATTGGGTGAAAGTGGGTCAACGGCCACTTCTGACATACCACAGGTGTTGGGCAGAGAGTTGACCGAGGTCAACTCTCCAGCCCTCCTGGTTGGTCCACGTGGACCAACCAGGAAAAAACCTGAGAAAAATATTTTAAAAATCGAAATAAAATAGCAAACTATTTTATTTAATTATGGTTATAAAATAAAAAATACTTATAATTTTATAAATTATTTTATTATGATTTTTAATTATTTTTATGAGGTATATTTTTACAAGTTGCTTTTATACCCTTATATAGGTATATTATCTACATATTTCATTCTTTTATTTTTATTTTGTGATTTTAATTTTATTATTTTTATTTCTTATTTTATAAAATTATAAAATACTTTTATATACATAAATATATTTTTATTTTATTTTTCTGATATGTTTTGTATATTTAATAAAATACAAGTATGTTTTGTATAGGTATATATATACGTAATGTATCTATGTATTTTATTTTTAAGTATTTTATTTTTGTTTTTATTTAGGTTTTTATTCTTATTTCAATGTACATAATTATTATAAGTATTAATTACAACATTATAAAAATATAAAAATACAAAAATAATAAATAAATAATAAATTGAATATTTTATTCGGTACACTGTACAATGAGGGTCCAAAAGTCAACTTTCAAACCGTAGCTCCGCCAAATGCGAAACTACCGCCATTAAATAGCTTATTTTCTTCTATATACAATTAAAGGTGAGTTTGATGCATTTGGAGTTTTTATTTGTGAGATACGGGTCTGGGAAGTTGGGATTCTGGATTTTTATTTAGATCATAACTTTTTATCTGTACATTATTTTTCTGTGAAATCAATTTTGTATTTTTCTTTATAAAATTACCTACAACTTTCATGTACAAAGTGTCTTTATTTGATGTATAAAAAGTGGAACCAAAAATAGGTCCCAAAATGAATAAAAATGAATAAAAGGTATAGGTATTTTATCTGTATTTCTGACCTTATCTCCCCCTACTTTATTCCTTGTCGACCTAGTCATCAAGATGCCTAGGTCTCGGGGTTTCGGGTCATAAAATATTTACAATATTTTATTCTTTTTCTTTTCTTTTCTTTATTCTATAATTTTGGCATTAAAAATCGTATTTTATACAGTATTTACACACATATGCATGAATGCTAAAATGCATGAATTAATGCTATTTACACACATTTACTAGGGTTTTTAAGGCCAAAATGATAGAATAAAGATGATGAAACGTGGATTCATCAGATACCGCCTTGGCAGTGCCAAGAATGGGCGTCCAAGTATGATGGGGGTATCTGTTACCGACTCAGGGATCTCCATGTCCAATACAACAAAGTCCACGGGGAATTTCAGGCCCTTAATTATAACGACCACGTCTCTCAACAACCCCTTCGACGTCTTAATCGACCTATCAACAAACTGAAGGAATGTCCTGCTCTGATGGAGAGGGCCAAACTCGAATCGGTCAAGTAAGGTTGTTGGGAGGAGGTTGATTGAGGAGCCGCTGTCTAATAGAGTACGATCAAACTGCTGCTCCTGAATCTTGCATCTGACATAGGGGGCTCCTGCATCAGGTTTCTTGGCTGGCAGTTTGTTCTGAATGGCAAAGCATGTGGCATGGGTAAGCACATGAATCTCTCCTCTGTGGTTCCTCCTCTTCCTGCGCATTGTAGTCTTCTCTCTCAAGTTCTTCTAGAAAAGGGGGATGTGCTCTAGTGCCTCCTGTAGAGTCAGCTGAATCTGAAATCTATCAATCATCTGGTTGTTGAACTCTAACTGATGAGTCTTTTTTGGATTTTCTTTTTTGTTCCTCTTCGCCAAGCGGAGTGCTTGAGGGAAGGGGATGGTAGGGGTCTCCTCAGATGGAGGACTAGGAAGAGGTTCCTGTGTCTGTGAAGGAATGGAATCCATACAAAGATCAGCATGCAATACATATGGACTCGGAGTAGATAAAGAAACCTTTCCTTTATTAATATTTTTGTTCTTTTTCTTGTTATCACAGTCCTGAGATACAAAATGTGGCAACACAATAGGTGGAAGCTCAAAAGAATTAGAAGTGGTGGCCTCAGTACCACCAATGGCATCTGTCTTTGCGGCATCAGCACCACGCTCTGGCTCAACATCAAGTGAAATGGTGGCATCAGCACCACCGCCTGCGTCTGGCGTCACGACGGCCTCAGTATCGTCAAGTGGATCTCTATCCTCGGTGGCATTAGTACCACCGTCATAAATATCATCAGCGACATCAGCACTGCTACCATCCTCGTCTGGCGCTCCTGATTCCTCGTGTGGTTGTCGCTCAGATGAGGCATCATCGGCTGGCATCCTACCTCTCCTAGTAGTCACGAAATCAGCATCACACATAAAAGAAGACATGTCATTCAAAGAGTCACTAGGAGTGGTATCTTATGTAAACTGTACCTGCTCAGACTTCCTCTTCAAATTATTCGGATTAGGCTCAATCTGTGCTGGTATGGCAGCCTTGCCCTTGATGATATCCCTCATCTCCTGCCGAAACTCATACATTTCCCATCGGAAGGATGCCTGCTGTTCAGAGAGTAAGCGGCGAGGTCGTCAAGAGCTGGGTTCTCGAAGGTGGGTGCCGGAGAAGCGGAAGTGTTCCCATGCTGGAAATGAGACTGTTGTTGTGAATAGTGAGGGGGAGGCTAGGAGTATGGCTGGTGAGGCTGCTGACGCTGCCTCCACTGCTATCCCTGATAAAAGGGACGAGGACCCTGCTGGTACTGCTGGTGGGAGTAATGGGGCTGCTGCTGCTGCTGCTGGCTGTTCTGAGTTCCCTGAGCTAGAGACTGTTGTTGGGATGAAGTGCCTCCGGTGGCCTAACGGAATCCGGGGTGATCGTGACGAATCCCGACCTACTATGGGTACCGGTTGTACCATATCCCATTGACTTCCATCAATGGTTCCTGCTCGAAGGGTGGTGGAGGAAGAACTACCTGTGGCTGATCCGGCTGGTAGACCACCATCTGAGTGTCCTGAGATGGTGGCGGTGCTGAATGGTGTTGTAGCTGCTGGACCGGCTCTGCCTGGATGTGGTGAACATGGCGGTATGTGGCAGAGAATTGGGTGGAGCTGCTACTACTGGGATCAACACGTGACCTGGGAGGTTGCTGCGTAGACGTTTGTGCCTCCTGAATGCATAGGATCTGAGTCTTCAGGTCACTCATGGTCTTCGTCAACTGGTCCATCTATGCCAGACCTTGACTTTGCTTCTTCTCAAGGATCTCGATGCGGTCCAACTTCTCGCTAATGATTCCCATGTCGACTGTGGAGGATTCAGCCTGAGCTGCTGCTGCTGAGGGAGTGTGGGTACCAGCATCGATGTGTGCAATCCTCTGATATGAAACTGCCTATGGTAGGATCTTCGGCTGTGTGTAGACTCGGTCTTGGGCCATAACTATCAAGTTCTCTGCCATCCCTTCATAGATGGCCCAAACCTCGTCTTCACCCTTGGAAAAATAGGATCCACCAGAAGAGGCATTCACAAGCCCCTACAGCTCCGGTGTCAGCCCACAAAAGAAACTCTGAATAAGGTTGGGCTTTGATATATCGTGATGTGGACACCGGTCAATGAGCTCACTAAATCGATCCCAAGCCTCATGGAACTGCTCATTCGGGATCATAGTGAAGTTGCTTATCATAGCTCACGCTGCATTGGTCTGGACGAGTGGATAGTACTTGTTCAAGTACTCGGTCCGGAGCTGCCCCCAAGATGTGGCATACCTCCCAAGGTGCTTCAGTCAATAGGATGCTCTGTCAGCTAAGGAGAACGAGAAGGCAATCATCTTTATTGTGTCCTCGTCCACCAATCTATCGTGGACAATGCTACAAATCATGTCAAACTCCTACAGATGGAGATGAGGCTCCTCAGTGGCCAGCCTGTGAAACTTGGGCAACAACTGGATGGTCTGGGGGCGAAGCTCGAAGTTCCTGACAATGGGAGGAAGCTGGATCCATCAGTGTGTGAGGGTTGCAGTTGGGTTGTGCAACTGTCTCATGGTCATTTGTGGTGGCCTCTCCTGGGCAGGTTCTCCTCCTCCTCTGCCTCCTGCTTCTGGTATATCTCCACTGCCCTTAGGTATGTCTTCTCTGCCCTCTCGCATCTGCGCCAGCTCTCCCATGATGTCACCCATGAAGGCTCCCTGGTCTCTGATCTGTCTCTGCATAGTCTCCAGGGAAGCTAATAAGGAATTATTGATGACAGCCTGATCATATATATACGGAGGTGGTCCCTGCTCATCGGGTGTTCCTCTCTGTCGCTATATCTTGGGTCTCTGCAAAGGCAAAAGTACCCATCTCAGATGCCATCAAATGTTTAGAACTCTGTGTTGCACTAAACTCTGACACCACTTGACTGACTGAATAAGAAGGATGATCGAGGGGGAACAAGGTGGATGTGAACTCAGGCTTGGAGAATGGGTCTGGACACCCCGAAGCCGACCTAGATGAATAGGGAGGAGTGCTCGATAGCGGTGCCACCAGACGTGGCCTAAGGGATCTCCTTCCCATCATTGTGATCTGGAAAAAGGGTGGATGAGATCTGGAATGCAAACAAGATGTGAAAACAAACCCTCGGTTCACCTACACAACACTGGAGCTGATGATCGTAAAGGCTCGGTCAATTATCTTTTCAATTTTATTTAGGTGATCAATCAATCTATCAGAGCAATTAAGCGAGCTGGTAGGAACCTGATGCTCTTAAGAAACTGTCCCGGCCTAAGGCTAGATCTTTCCCAGTCAGTATGAATTGCGGACCATTTACTGGCTACCCGATCAATACACTCTGCAAAGGATGTCACGGTCCGCTTTATCGGTTACTGGAGAGATCCTCATTGGAGAACGACTAACCTTGGAGCAGTAGTCTGAGAGGAGTTCAGGTATAGCTCTATCCTAGTGTGTGGGTCACTCTCTCACTGCAGATAAATCAACCGAGGGGGTTACTCTCCCCAAGACAAAATTTTTGGTGGGGTGAGTTTTAAAGTCAAGTTTGTATTAGCAGTCCCAAATTTTATTGTTTTCACTTTTTTAGTATTTTGTGTAATAAAAACAATGCCTAACGAACTTCCCGATTTCCTTGGTTATTTTGAGTCCAATAAAACAGGGGAGGAAGTCGGAAAAGCTGATGTGCGATCAAACACAATGATGCATGCAGAGATAGAAATGTGTACCTTCCTCCAGCACTCTACATGCAGGGTGATCTGCGCATAAATTTAAAGACGGGAAAGTAAACTACCTCTATGATGCACGAGGAAACAGTCCCTAGATGAGCAAGTTCTATTATTCGTGAAGCACAAGTAGCTATCAACTAAGAAGAGAAACCGGAGTCCGGTCTAGGAGGCCGATTGGTGTCTACCACAGTGGATCCTACTAGCGCTAAATACGACCTCTCTCGACACGTGGTCTCTAATCCAAGTCAATTAGCTTTTTCAATTGATTTTAGCTAAGTCCAATTATGGTCAATAGGTGCAGGCAAGATGTTAGGTGCAGGCAAGATGTTACGCAGTTTTCTCGCTGGTTTTGTTTTATTCGACTTTTCTTTTCTTTTGATTCACGCGGATTTAGCCCCTAGATTTAAGAGTTTTTATTGATTGTGACGACGCCCCTAAGGGAACAATACCTCGGGAAATGGACCTCATGAAGTGTCAAAGTATCCAAGAGTCTTGTTTAAGTTACAAATTAAGAGTCACTCTCTCACTTAAATTACACAAATATGGAAGAAAGTAAATGGAGCTAATTTACAAAATGTTCTCTAAATCTTCTTCGTGCAGGGATAGCAGGCCGAAGCCGATGTCATGTGGGTGCGTAGTCACCTAGGGAAATGCGCCTCCCTCAATCCACGGTAACTCGCACAAAGTCAACAAGAGAGGAGGGTTAGACAACTCAAAAATATATCAAAACTAAAGGAAATAAGTAAAGCACTAAAACAAGCAAACAATCACAATCAATCAAGGAAAACCGATCTATACGTTGTTGCTCCCCGGCAACGGCACCATTTTATTAAGACAAAAAATCGATGGTCTTAAGTTCCACACAAGGAGGGAACTCAGTTGCTGAGTCGACCACACGAGATCCGGATTAAGTCAACAAATAACCCACGACAAATAGATCAAGCAATGAACGTAATTGTGCGGAGTTAAAATTTATTATAACTCTACAATGAATGTGTATAATGCGCAAGCAAGTAGAGTCTCGAACACAGGGACCAAGCAGGATAGATCGGGTGACCAAGCACAAAAATGTGAATGTGATGTATTTGCCTATAAGTGCTATTTTTGCGGGTTTTTAATTTTATATTCTTTTATTTTTGATTTTATAATTTTATATTTTGATTTTTAATTTAATGATTTTGTATTTTTCTTTATAGATTTTATATATTTTTTATTTTAATTTTTAAAATAATATATATATATAATAAGAAAAGAGAGAGATAAGGTATTTATAAAAATATGTAAAAATAAACAAAATTTAGGAAATAAATTTTTTTTTGCTTTTTATATTTTTCTAATATTTTTGTAATTTTTTTATATTTTTCCTGATTTTTTGGTATTTTTAAAGTCAAAAATACTGAAAACGGTAAATAAACTAAAAGGCTGAAATTAAAATGAGGATGAAAAATAACAAACAGAGTCCAAAATTCCTCAAATTAATTTTAAAGTAAAGACAATACAACAGAGAAAATTCAGAGATAAAAATTATATTTTTAGGATTTTTGTTGAATTATTAAGATTTTTATGACGATTTTAGGGGTTTTGCTATTTTTAGGAGTTTTCTTTTGTATTTCTTTTATAATTTTTGGACTAAAGTTAAAACAGACTGAAACAAACAAAATATATTTTTTTGTTATTTTTCGAAGGGTTTTATATTTTTAGGTATTTTTTCATGCAAATAGAGCTGAAATTACATGTTTTTGAATTTTTATAAATACTAAAATGCAATAAAAATGCAAAATAGAAATATGGTGTGCAACAAAATAGGAAGCTATGGTATTTTTTGGGGAATTTTTAGGATTTTATAGATGCATGAAATAAATAAAGGAAACAAAAAGAAAAATCATTACTAGTAAGGGTATTTATGTAAATAGTCAAAAGTCTAGGGGGCAACTTGCAATTTTTCCACAAATATAAAATGTAATATAAAAGTTCTTGGACCAAATATAAATTTCAAGACCCGCAGGGGTACAAGTGCAAAAGTCCCAAAGTCACGTGCGTATGGCACGCGACTGGCAAGGACCGTTCTGTAAATAACAAAAACATGGGGGCCTAATTGCAAATTCACCAAAATATTACAACATGACAAAATAGTTCCTGGACTAAAATGAAATACAACAACTAGGGAGGGTCTATGTGCAAAATCCCCACACCCCGCGTGCACAAGTCACGTAAAGTGACGTGGATAGGGACCTAGACGCAAATACAGAAACTACGAGGGTCTTTTTGCAAATATGACACAAAATATTAAACTGCAGATTAAAGTTTCAGGGCTAAATATTAAATACAAAAAGCCTCCGGGAAAGGAATGCAAAATACCCAAGCACTGGCGATCCGACGGCGGAGGACTTTTTACTTGACACGTGGCGATCCTCGGATGCACGATGACAGTTTGGATTTGATGGCCCAAATTAGATCCTACGCTGAGGATCAACAACTATTGGAGGGCTCGATCCGACGGCTCGGAGAAGGTCAGCAAGAACAAAGGGGCATCCAACGGCTCGGAGAACCTTCGCATGAACAGGGCCGGAACGCGAGCCCAGCGAACTTGGGTCGCTATGTCCTGCATCCCTCTGTCGTCTTCCGTCGCTGCGAGGAGGTCCAGGAGCTCGCTGGCGGCTCCCTCTTTCAGCTGGAGGTCTCAGAAAGGCTGGGGGATGTACGACGCTTGCCCGCGAGGTCGGAGGAGCCGCAGCCCCCCAGGTATCACCGACGAACACCGAAAGACCCCCAGGTATGCTTGAACTCTGCAGGACCTGCACAAAAAGAAACTCCGGGCCAAGGGCGAATTGCCGCAACCCGGTTAACGGAGAGGCGGGGAGCGTGGAGGTGGATATGGGGCTCGCCGGAACGATCTCCGGCGAACTATGAGTGGAAGTGATTTACGCGACTATGGGCGTATCTAACGGAAGCTAAGGGTTCACAGAACTAAAGCTAAACTAACCACGCAAAGAAAAATGAAGAAAAAAGCTCAACTAGTCTGGAAATCAGGAGGGGGTACCTTGACGGTGGGACTTTGCCGGAGGTGGTGGAGACCGCCACAGACGACGCTGGGGCCTGCTAATCATGGGCGAAGACTCCCCTGTAACCAGAGATTCACCAGAGCACAAGAGGCGGGACGTTTTTTGGTCAAATGGAATTCAAATTTGAAAGTGAAAATCGGAGGTGTATAAGAAGGGTTGACGACCGGGCTAGGAAGAACAAGGTATAGCGGATGCGGCAGTGATCCAAAGATCGAGGTTTCTCATGGGCGTGTATGCCCATCCTCCAAGGGTCAAAGGTCATGATTCATGAAGACTTCGACTCGAAATAGTGCAAGAACAAGACTCGAAAAAATCGTGAAGTAGGGTCAAAACCCACGGTCTGACAGTGCCAGACCTCGGTCAGAGAGTTGACCGAGGTTAACCAATGGAGGCTTCCGGTTGGTCCACGTGGACCAACCAGAAAATTCCTTGGCAAAAATATTTAAAAATTCATTTTAAAATAGCAATTGATTTTAATTTTTTTGGATTATAAAATGAAAAATATTCATTATTTTATAAAGTATTTTATTATAATTTTTATTTATTTTTCTGAGGTATAAAAATACAAGTTACATTTTATAGCCTATATAGGTATACAAGTCTATATATTTTAATATTTTATTTTTATTTTGTATATTTGATTTTATTAATTTTGTTCATTACTTTATATGTTTATAAATTATTTTTATACACTTAAATACATTTTTATTTTATTTTTCTGAAGTGTTTTGTACACTTAATAAAATAGGAGTATTAATTATATAGGTATCTTTACATGTATTATACCTATGTATTATATACATGTGTTTAGTTTTTGTGTTTTCTTTAGTGTTTTATTCTGATTTTAGCATACACATATATAATAAATAATATTTACAAAATTTTAAAAATATAAATTTTAAAAATAATGAATAATCAATAAAATGAATATTTTAATCTGTACAAACATACAATAGGGGTCCAAAACTCAACTTTCAAACCGTAGCTCCGCAAAATACGAAACCACCTTCATTAAATAGCTTGTTAAAAATTATATACAATTAAAGTGATTTTGATACATTTCGAGTTTTTATTTGAGAGATACAAGTCTAGGAAGTTGGGGTTCTGGAATCTTATTCAGATCATAACTTTTTGTCTGTACATTATTTTTGAGTGAAATTAATTTTTTATTTTTCTTTTTTAAGTATATACAACTTTCATGTTCAAAGTTTCTTTATTTGAAGTATAAAAAGTGAAACTAAAAATAGATCCCAAAATGAATAAAGAATAAATGAAATCAAAGGGAATTTTTATTGTATTCTGGCCCTTATCTCCCCCTACTTTATTCCTTGTCGACCTATTTCATCTAGATGCCTAGGTCTCGAGATTTCAGGTCATAAAATATTTACAATATTTTATTCTTTTTCTTTTCTTTTCTTTATTCTTTTACTTTGGCTTTAAAAACTGTATTTTATACACTATTTACACACACATGCATGAATGCTAAAATACGGGAATTAAGGGTATTTACAAGCATTTGCCAGGGTTTTTGAGGCCAAACTGATACAATAAAGATGATGAAATGTGGATTCATCAGGCCTGCATGAGGCACGCATAGACGGAGGAGAGGAAGGAAGCGGTGGGCAGCGGTGGCTGTCGCCACTGGCGATGAGGGTCCTACGGGAAATGTGGACAGGAGCAGTTGGCGAAGGTCCTGTGGGAGGTGCGGTGGTCAGCTTCTCCTTGAGGACAGTAGAGAGGTGAGGAGGAAGGAGCGTGGCCGGTGGTGCGGCTGCTACGCAGGCTGGCAGTAGTTGAGCGGCCAGGGGGAAGGGTTGCGGGTGCTGCTACAATTTTTCCTTTTTTTTGATTTTTTTGAATTTTTTGTTTTGATTTTAATTAATTTTTTAATTACTATTTTAGTTTTCTTAAACAATAATTAAACAAAAAATGCAAAGAGGATGATGTGGTGATAGTGATGTGCTAGAAAAAAAACAAATGAAGATGTGTGGGTGGTGATGTGTAGTGATAAAAATGGCGAAAATAAAAATGAGACTAATGATAAAAAGGGGAATAAAACAAAATTACCTAAAGATGGAGGCGGGTGCCTGTGGCTGCGATGTTGGACGGAATGTCAACGGATCTAACCAGAGAGGAGATCGACTATCGCTCTACTTCTTCGTTCGTTGTCACTAAGACGGATGGTCGGATTTCTCGATTCTCTCGCGCATAAAGGTGGATCAAAGGCAGAAATGAGGAGAATGAGATGCATAAAAAGATAAAGAAAATGGAGGTCAGAAAAGATGGTGGAATGGTGGAGTTGAATGTGAGGTTAGATGGAATGGTGGAGAATGGGAGGTTAGAGGGAGACTTGGTGGTTAATGGAAGAAAATGGAAGTTATTGTAGAGAATGAAAATTAAGTAAAAAAAGAAAATAAAATAAAGTAGGCTACTTAAAAATAAAATGAGAAAAATTGCAAACAAAATAAAGAAGAAAAAACAAAGAACAAAACGGACTATATGTACACTTTTTTTACTTCTCTAATTTTTATTTTTATTTTTAATAAAATATATTACAAAAAATAAAATAAACTACTAGGAATAAAATAAAATACAAAAATTATTTCTTGGATATTTAGTAATTAAGAAAAATAAATTAAAAAAAAAAAAGAAAATGTGTATATTATATACAAAGTCACTTTACTTCATTTCCAATGAAAAACATTTTTTAAGAATTTTTAAATTATGTAATTTATTAAAATATATAATAATGAAATTAATAGAAAAAAATAAATAAAAAACAGTTAGATGTGTACAAGAAAAAATCAGAGTCACATTATTGCATTATGTACAATATACAACAAGGTCCCAAAACTCAAATTTTGCAAACGAGCTCCATTTTTAATAAAATCGCTTTCATTGGATAGATAATGTTTTAACTTAAACTTTAAAAGTGTTGTGAATTTAGAATTCATACGGAGCAGGAATTTAGCCGGGAAGTTGGACATTACGGTTTTTTCTCTTTGGGATCTAGGAGTATTTATTTGCGGTGAAATTTATTTTTATATTTGTATTTTTATATACATTTTTATAAATAATTTAAAGAAAGAATTAGACAAAAAGGAGTAGAAATGAAATTATTAACAATACATGAAGTTTGGACTATTTACAGGTTAAAAACTCTATTATTTTACGGCTTTTTATTATTAATTTATTTTGTACAATATAATATATAATGATTAGTGTATTTTATTTACAAGAGTCATTTTATTAATTTATTGATTTTATAGAATTTATTTGAGATTTTACTTAGTAATTTTGCTAAGAACAATATATTGAGATGATGAATCGTGGACTCATCAACGACCACATAAGGGACTACATGTGCTCGTATTTTTAGATTCCAGAATAAAAAAAATAGTACATGTCCTTTCCATCTTCCCTCACATATGCCTATACATGTAGTGGCATATAAAAATCGTACATGTACAAGAATACAATAATTCCATAGAACTCACATTCACAATCAAACATGACATTATATCATACACATATACGAAATATTCACACCTATATACTCATACACAAACATACCACATATACACTTGAGACCTCAAATTTTCCTACCTTGGATGGTACAAGATATCATATTTTTGAAGTTTTAACTAGAGTCATTAAGTCACATTCATATCATAGATGTAAAAAACTTCTATGGACTCATCATTAACCGACCACAAGCATCCAACCAATAGAAAATCTAAATGAGAGATGAAACTTTCCAAAATAAATGTAGATAACATCTTTATGAGCTTGCAAATACTCAAGAAATCATATTATAGAAATATAAATGTCTCTACAAGAATTTATAGTTTTTGGGACAACAACTAGCGACGGTTCCCCGATGACCGTCTCTATTGACTGTTATTGGGGACGGTCATACGAAAACCGTCCCCAATACCCACATTCTAGGAGACGGTCTTTGGGTTATTGTCTCCTTTTATAATAAAGTAATAGGGATGATCGTTAATGACCGTCCCCTATGCCTTGACCAAGCCACTGGTCCACTTTCGCCCACAGAAGGGGCCTTTGGGGACGGTTATGACTGTCCCCATTACGCTTATGTTGGCGTCGCGAGCGGCCCAAGGGCCCAAGTGGTCCACCAGAGGGGACGGTCGTTAATGACCATCCCCTATGCCTTGACCAAGCCACTGGCCTAGTTCCACCAACTGAAGGGGCCTTTGGGGATGGTTATGACCGTCCCCATTGCGCTTATGTTGGCGTCATGAGCGGCTCAAGGGCCTAAGTGGTCCACCAGAGGGGGCGGTCATCAGTGATCGTCCCCTATGCCTTGACCAAGCCACTGGCCCACTTCCACCCACCGAAGGGGCACTTGGGAATGGTTATGGCCGTCGCCATTGCAATCTGTTGGCGTCGCGAGCGGCCCAGGGGCCTAAGTGGTCCACCAGAGGGGACGGTCATTAGTGACCGTCCCCTATGCCTTGACTAAGCCAATGGCCCACTTCCACCCACCAAAGAGGCCTTTGGGGACGGTTATGACCGTCCCCATTGCGCTTCTATTGGCATCACGAGCGGCCCAGGGGCCTATGTGGTCCATCAGAGGGGACGGTTATTAGTGACCGTCCCCTATGCCTTGACCAAGCCACTGGCCCACTTCCACCCGCCGAAGGGGCCTTTAGGGACGGTTATGACCATCCCCATTACGCTTATGTTGGCGTCGCGAGCGGCCCAGGGGCCTAAGTTGTCCACCAGAGGGGACAGTCGTGAATGACCATACCCTATGCCTTGACCAAGCCACTGGCCCGCTTCCACCCACCGAAGGGGCCTTTGGGGATGGTTATGACCGTCCCCATTGCACTTCTGTTGGCGTCGTGAGCGGCCCAGGGGACTAAGTGGTCCATCAGAGAGGACGGTCGTGAATGACTATCCCTTATGCCTTGACAAAGCCACTGGCGCACTTCCACCCACCGAAGGGGCCTTTTGGGACGGTTATGACCGTCCCCATTGCGCTTCTGTTGGCGTGAGACAAAGGGAACAGTTTTAGTGGACCGTCGCCGATTCTCACCAAAGGGGGCGGTCTCGACGACGTCCCCGTTGGTCAGATTGAAAAAAACCCCTTCGATCTACGTTCTTTCCCATTTCAACTCATTCCCCATCCCTACCGCCCGCAGCTGCCCGTCGTCCCCGTCACCACATCGAAGCCTCTCGTGCTTGCCGGCCTCTTCCATCTTAGTTTCTGATGATTATCAACACTCCTTTGTATTTATTGTTCTTCATTTTGCTCGATGAACTATGTTTGGGTGTTTTTCCTCATATCAAAATGTAAAATGTTTAATATTCTTTTTCTATTAGATTCTCCACTCGGTGCTCCATGTTTCAGAGCATCATCTATGCTTAGTTCTACTTACTTTATTAATTTTTTTACTAGAGTGATTAACAAATTTATGAAATGTTACTGCCATTTATTAATTTATCCGTCTGTGGAATTAGGTCTTCCCTGTGTAAATATATTCTCAGATCGTCAGTAGGGTCCTTATATTGTCAACAATCAATAGTGTGAATTCATTCTTCATTATTTCACTTGACTCTAACATGAGTGTCTTCCATCGCATGAGCATCTATATCCAACTTTTAGTCTTTAAAATTTTCCTTGCTTTCACTTGTTTCTTGAAGGGCGATCTCACTACACCATGTGAATCTTAAATTTATCCTGATATTGTTAAGTTGGTGTCACGAGACAGATCCATCCATTACTCCTATGACAATAATTAAATAGAATAAGGTGCAGTGAAATATGAATATCACCCAACACCTCTGTATTCATTGAGTTTAGGATACTCATATCTTCATAACATTTTCCAAATAGCTTGTCTTCATAACATCACCCAACTAAATAACTTGTTACAAATAACTTTTTCCATATAGCTTGTCTTCATATAACTCATTTGCCCCATGTTTAACTTGTCTCCATATAACTAAAACATCATGTTTATTTTTATTCTGATTGTACAGTAAAATGGATAAAACATGGATGGATAAGAGATACGATGATTTTATCGATATAAGAGAGGAGTGATCACGTTCTTGGACTTGGCATTTCAAATAGAGAGAGTTAATAAGAAATTTGGTGGTCTTAAGATTTATTGTCCATGTGTGAGATGTAAGAATGTTAAATGTAATGTTAGAGAGGAGGTTTATAACCATCTTATACTCAACGGATTTTGGTTGCATTACTCCATTTGAACTGAACATGGAGAAGTTATAGATCATTTGCGAATGGATGGGGATATGGGTGTAGGTGTAGGAGCCACTACACAATCCTTGAATAATGTTGATCACGAGTTATTCGAATTAATGGACGACTTAAGAAAACCTGAGACACAAGACATTGGTTTAGATGATAGGTTTTCGAGTAGTTTGTCAGATGCAGAAGATATGTTGGCTCCTGGGGTGGAAATGGTGCGTTTACAATTTTTATTAGAGTTGTTTAAGATGAAAGTAAGGAACGGATCAACCGCTTCAATGATGACAGAAATATGGCTTTTATCCGGAAGTTATTGAAAAATCCCCAGAATTATCCAAAGGACTGGAAAGAGGCGAAGCGACGATTCCGATCGCTAGGTCTGAAATACGAGAAAATCGATGCTTGTGTTAATGATTGTGTACTTTTTCGAGGAGAGAATTCTTTGCTTCCTTAAAGATTTGAAGGTGTCCGATGGGTTCTCATCGCAGTTGTCGAGGTGTGTAAATGAAAGAGAATGTAAGATAACCGGATTGAAAAGTCATGACTGTCATGTTTACATGGAAGTATTACTCCCATTCGCTATTCACAGGATCGTTGACGATGTTGTCCTACAATCCTTAACAGAATTGAGTGGATTCTTCAGAATATTATGTTCGAAAGTTTTAGATCTGTTGATCTTAAAAAGACTTGAAGAAGATATTGTCATCGCATTATGCAAATTAGAGCAGATATTTCCACTTGTTTTTTTAATATAATGGTTCATTTAATAGTTCATCTAGCATGTGAAGCAAGGTTCGGTAGGCCGGTTCAATATTGTCGGATGTATCCAATAGAAAGATACCTTTGAAAATTAAAAAATATGGTCTTTAATAAGGCACAACCTGAAGGATGCATTGCTGAAGGTTATCTTTGTGAAGAGTGTATTAATTTCTGTGAAATGTATATGGAAGGTGAAAGCGTGCGTTTCAACATATTTGAACGAAATGATGAAGACGAAGTCGTGGTGGAAGAGGACGAATCCAAATTATGCATCTTTCAATCATGTGGCAGGCATATATTTAGTGGTATCCGTCGCGTAATATCCGATGAGGATAGAGATCTCATACACTACTATATTTTGATGCAGTTATCAGAGATCAATGAATTTTTTGATGCGTACAATTCATTATTTAATGAGACGCACAATAAATCTCAATTCCTTAATTAGTTCCGTTCACGTGTGAAACATTTAAGGGAAATGGAAGATGATAGGTGGAACATTAACCTTGACATTCTTGGACGTATACCATATTCACGAGTTATTTCGTACCAGGGTTATATTGTGAATGGCTACAGATTTAGAACAAAGTCCGCCAACAAGATGAAATCAACGCAAATGTCCGGTGTTATAGTAAAAATAAATTTACCTTCAGGTTTAGACGGCTACTATGGGGAAATAGTTGACATAATAGAGATCAACTTCACTCATGAATGTCGATGTGTTCTCTTTATGTGCAATTGGTTCGATGTCGATCGCGAGGGGATAGGATATCGAAGAGATAGAAATGTGATTACATCGTTGAAACAATCTGGAAAATTACAAACAAATGAGCCTTTTACACTTGTCAGTCAGGTAGAACATGTATTCTACATTCTAGACAACTTAAGTGATGGGTGGATCATACCCGTGAGAACAGTACCAAGAGATTTTTTTTGATGTCAATGATGATGATGAGTTGCTAAATATAAACGACGCATATCAAGCTGAGATACAAGAACATCCATCTGATATTGTAGATGCGGATGTTTAAAGTGCAAGTTCACCATCAATTTTTCCAATTGTTTGATTTAATATGTGAAATATACAATTCTTGTTATCTCATTTAAATGTTTTATTATATATGCAGATATGCCTCCACGTCCTAGACGCATTCAGGATGCACCACCTGCACCACGTCGAGTGAGTGAGACCTCCGATCCTGACGGATCGAGTAGCTTAGGTAGACGCAGAGGCCCATCACAGTGCCGAGTGTTGGACCGACTGCGTCCCGGTGAGACACTCAGGGTGCGGATAGTTGGAGGTGATGCAGAGGGGGAGAACTCGGCTGTTTTTCAAAGTTACTTGGGGCAGGTGTGCAGAGGCAGGGTTCCTATCCACATTACGGACTGGCATTTAGTGGATCAGTCAATAAAAGATGCCATTCTTCATGATTTGGAGGTAATTAAAATAATAACAAAGCAAAGATGTTGTTCATTGGATAAACTTATTTTTTTTGCTTCCTTTTCTTTGCAGTCTAGTTTTTCATGGGATCGTGACTCGGCCACCGATGCTCTAATTTTAGGACATGGAGCGGAATTGTTGTGTAAATATCGAGGCCGTCTGAAGGCCCGAGTGAGTACAATAACTTAGTTTTTCATCATTTATGTATGTAAGTAACTTTCTTTAATTTTTTTCAGTACTTCGATCCGGAGCTTCCATTGAAGACACTTTTGGCAAATTATCCTCCAAATATACCCCTTGAATAATGGAGGGTGTTGGTATATATTTGGATGGGAGAAGAACATGCGGTATGTGACATATATATATATATATATGTGCGTATTATATATTATTTGGGATTCTATTATTAAAATAATTATCTTTGTATAGGGCATCTCAAGGCGAAATGCTGAAAATCGGAGGAAAGGTTTCAGGTCTACCCATAGAATCGGGAGAAGGAATACAAATCAACTGAAGGATAACTTTTAAGTAATGTACTTTATGAATTATGTTTAAAATTCATCCATTAATATATATTAAAATGGTATCGTAAGTTTTAGTTTTCTTTTCACAGTAGGCAGTGGAGAACGATTGCGTGCCCAGCCGAATAGAAGTCTTTGAGAAGTCTAAGAGTCACGATGTGGGCAGAGAAGTTCATTGGGTAGATCCTACCTATGGTCCAATTCATGTAAGCTATTCATAACAATTTTGCATCTTTTTTACAATTTAAATGAATTTTGAACTTACTTAAATAATTTTTAGGAGGAGATGGTCAGACTCACGACCACTGGCTCTGTAGACAATACTGGAACAAGTCAACCGCCTCTTACTCCTGATGCGGCCTTCCTCCAAGCGACCGATCTGGAGCATCAAGGACAAGTCCGTTGTGGTGGTTGTGGTGCCACCATACAGAATTGATATGGAGTAGGGAGCGGCTCGTCATCTTCCTCTCAAAAGATATAAAGAGAGAGGGAATTAGAGACTCAAGTGTCTAGCATGAATATCGAGATTCAGGATTTGCGACAGCAAATGGCAATTTTTAGTGCATTCATGTAGGCACATCAAGGTGCAGCGTCGACTAGACACCCAACACAAGTGGATAATACCGTTGCGAGGTTAGGCGATGACGATGACGGAGAAGAAGAAGATGATGCTGATGATGACGACGACGACGACGATGAGGACCAAGATTAGGATTAACTATAGATAGTTTGTTTACTTGGTAGGATATATGGTAGTACATTGTATAATTATTTTAAACAATTACTTTGCAAAGTGTGTTACTTTGTTTGAATACTTTATGCTTGAGTACTTTTATTTGAATCATGTAGTGTATTCGTCATTTCAAACATTTCGTCTAGATATGAATGTGTGGAATGAATGTTATTTTCTATGTTGATCATATTATTTAATATGAAGCTACAATTATTGTAACAGGTACTCAATGTTTAGTGTCAATCTTTACAGGGTAAAATGAAGAGCAAATCGGAGGTAATGAATTTTTTTTTGTTAGCAGACGAACAGAGGGGACGATCATCGTGACCGTCCCCTTTGGCATCATACGAGACGGTCACGACCGTCTCAACTAGTTAACCTGTGCCGACGGTGATGACCGTCCCCTCTAATAGACTTTAAGGGATGGTCATGACCGTCCCCTCTAATAGACTTTAAGGGACGGTCATGACCGTCTCCTCTAATAGACTTTACGGGACGGTCACGACCGTCCCCTATGTACGATTATATGGGACGGTGTCAACTACCGTCGCTTATGGCAAATGGGACGCAGGATATGGATACAGTTTTATGACCGTCCCCTTTGATCAAAGGAGACGGTCAAGCTGTCATTGGCGACGGATAATGACCATCGCCTATTCTACACTTTCCTGTAGTGTGTAAATGCATGAAGAGAGAGTATGGATAATGATATAATGACATACACCATAATATGCACTAATCCCATCAGTTCAGTGATGCATAAAATCTTTAGAAGTCCTTTGACTTGTTGTAGTGATACGTTATCATGGCATTACCCATAAATCACATTATTGACAACATTGACATGGAGACTGCCATGAACTGTAACATGCAATCACACATTCACATACACACATACACACATCTACTTACACACATACATTATAATTAACATACACATATTATATACATACAACAAATACACATTCACCATGGCTCTTAGGTGCATAGGTGCTCCAATGATGCATGCATGTATACAATATAATGAAAATCTAAAAATAACAATAGAAATCATCCACTCTTTAGTACTACATGAGATAAAAAAGAATAAAGTTACCTCTAATGAAGTAGGTGTGTTCTTACCTTTTAATGATTCCTCCTACACATGATGGATAATGCATGCATATGATAGATAAATGCAATATGAAATCACCCTCATGCATGCAAATACTTTCATTAGAGATAGTACCTCCATGCCAAATACATTCATATGGCATCATTATGATTTAGATATTACCTCCATAGCATAGATTATTCATGACTTGAACATATACACAATATCATGTATGGTTTATCAAGAAACAATGTGAAACATATAACATGCAATTAGATTTCCAAATATATCATAGAAAAAAGCTTATTAAAGGAAATGAATGCATGTCATATCTCTCTTAATGAGAGAAGAATTTTGATGCTTTGTTGGTAAGGAATAAGTCATATCCTCATTAGCATGATTCTTATTAAGCTTAATCCATTATCTATTACATCATTATCAAAACTTCATGTCAACAACAAGAAACCATTACAATCTCATTCACTTACAATCAACAAAGAACATATGATGCATATAGACATGCATTCAAGCATGCACATTCATATACATATAGTGAACCTACATATGTCACATTCAAGTTCATAACAATCATAACGCAACTATCTAGTAGTTCTGTCACGCACTTCAACACATTCATTAACAAGTGTCAAATCCTTCACTTCTTCCATCGACGAAGGATGTCCTCCTTTTCTTTCCTTCTCTATCTTTGACTTTCCCTCTCTTCTACATCCCTCTCGTCGATGATGATGTTGCTACGAACCGATCGCTGCGTCGTAACCCTAGGTTGCTCCTAATCTTCATTGATGTCCTCATCCTCATCACTCCAATCATCATGATGGTCGACAACCTTCTTTCCACACTGACAAGTACCCCTATATTTTAAAAATACATTAGTAATTCTATCATATAATAATAAATAAAATACAAGATATGCAATTACCTGGCTACAAACCGAGATTATAGGACATTGAGTCTATTCTCCACCCCACTCATGAAGTTCAAAATACGATCAATGTTGACGGATATCCTAATATGTGTCGGTCTAGAGGAGGTACCACAGATGAATGTGTATATTGTGATGGTGGGGGGACCATAAATGCTCGTGGCATATGGAGTGCCACAACTAAAATATGATTATGGTGTATAAAATTTCCCCTCCCTCCACCGCGATCTCTTATAAAAATGTTCAGATATCATATTAGTCTCATTTGAATTGGTTGAAATCTCAGTTTTCAATTATTCATATACCCTTACCCATATGCATGCCATACCCATCCATACAGGCTCATACCCCTCCACACACTCTTACACACCCATATGCAAACCTAATGAATCATCAATACATCATCTTTTTTCATTTATTTTTAGCTTAAAATTCCTTACAATACACTTGTAAAAATCAATAACTGTCACTTTTTAATAAATCCCAGATCATCTGTAAATAGTGTACATTTATCACTATTATAACCTAAAATAAAAAAATCAAGAAATAAAGGAAAAAGAAGAAAATAAGAAGATTATATATTCAATAAATAGAGGTTGATCCTAACCCCAAGAGTAGGTCAATACTTGACCTAATCGACAAAGAATAAAGTAGGGGGAGATAGGGCCTTTTGTCTATAAAAATCAAGAAAATCAAAACTCATTTGTATAGATTCTTCACTATGTATACTGTACATATCTTTCATTATTTTATTATCACCAAAACAACTATAAATAAAAATATTTTCTTCTTGAAACTTGTACATGAAAATAAGTTGTAAATAAAAAAAGTAATTGCAAGAAGAAACCATGTACAGAATAAGAGAAACAACACTCTGAATAAGCAGCAAAGCCAAAATTGTTAGATAAATATATACATTACACTAAAAAAACTAAAGTCACTTCATTGTGTTCAAAAACAAATAAGCTATAACATGAAAGTGTTTTCATAAAAAGCGGAATTAAGATGTGAACGTTGGCCTTTTAGAGTGATGTTGTATATTGTATTTATATAGTACATATTATTTTATTCTATTATTTACTTATTTGTATTTTTGCACATATTGTATTTTTTATATTGTGTATATATTTTATATTATTTTTGCTAAATACAAAAAATTACAAAATAAAAAAGAACCAAAAGTAAAATAAATTGTATTTCTACTATAGGCATCATATACATATGTTGTATATATCCTTTTTTATTTAACTTACTAAATAATTCATAAAAATAAATAAAAATATATTTAAAATCCTTAAATTATTCTATAAATTAATAAAATTACTAAATTATGTAATTATTTGGAAAATTTAATTAATTAAAAATGAATTTGTTTGTATATATATAAGTATTTTTACATATGAATAAAAGGTATTTATTTATTTTAACCTATTTATTTAACTTGTTTAAAGTATTAAAAATAATAAAAAAATAAGCTTATTTATTTATTTATTAACATTATTTATTTAGAAAACTTTTTTATTAAAAATCATTTTTATTTATTTATTTAATTATTTCCAATGTTTTTATCCTATAGGGGCTTGGACTTATTTGGACCAAGTCATCATTGGTCGGACATGGTCTGTTGTCCGGGTCAACTCTTCCATTTACTCGTCTCGAATAATAGCCAACCGTATTCTTCTTCGATTTTCATTGCCCGATCTATCCAGCCATTCCACCTAATTTCTTCTTCGCTTCATTGCCTGAATAACAGATCCACTCACCTGAATTAAATTCGTGCACCATTCCATTTTGAAAATCACATGTCACTCATGCCTATAAATATGCCTCCTAGACTCCCATTCCAACCTTATCCATTTTTGAGAGGAGAGACCTGAGGTGACTTAGAAGGTTCTCCCATGAAAGGGAGAGCATGAAATTCGCTAAAGAACAAGAATCGATCATCGTTGGACCTCCATTGATGATCCCATCTTCACCCACATTCCGTTGCAGAATCGAGGTCGCAACTGTTCCATCTCCACCGTGAATCAGAGTAGGTTTAATCTAGTTTAAATTTTAGCATTTAATTTCATCAGCTTTCATTTGATATTTCTTCGAATCAGTAGATTGTAGTACCGCCTCTGATAAGCCAGATCGGAGGCCTTTTATATAATTCAATCCATTTTGATCATCATTTCACCTTCACCTATTGTTTCTCCATCTTCCCACATGATCTGACCCCCAGCAGATTTGACCCAGGTTTGAGAATCCGATCTCACCTCCTTGATATAGGGTCTTTTGCAATGGTCTGCTAATGAAACACAATTATCACTCGTTGCACGACCAAGTGTACCTCTTTATTTACAAAACTTACGGTTCGGGAATTTACACAATGTATTTACAGGTTTAATGCACAAAGTTTGTAAAGAATTTCTGTAATCCTTAAAAGAACTTGTAAAAAAATGACAAACATTTTGAAAACTTTATTTTGAAATAATTATTTGGCATATAATTTTTACAAAATTTACAAAATTTGAAAATTATTTTTCAAAGATGTTTCAAAAAGTATGTATAGATTTTTCAAACTATTTTGCAACCATTTTCCAAACCATTTATAGTTAGATTTTCAAAACATTTTAATCAAACAAAAGAAGGAAATTTTTACAAACAAAATATTTTTACAAAGGTTGAAATATTTTCAAAAATATTTTTCAAACAGTTTTAAAATATTTTTTAAAGAGATTTTTGAACTATTTTCAAACATTTTGCAAAAAAATTAACATGATTTATTAATTAGTATATACAAAGAATTTTATTGTGTATTTTAACCATATTATTTGAAAATACGAAAGTAAAATTTATGTCTAAAGTATATACAAGGTAGATATGACCCCCCTATACTTAGCTTGAGCTATGTTCTCATAGATCAAGGAGAAAAAAAGAAGATATAACTCGTACTGAGTATAGAAGAGCATATACTAAAACTACTAAAGAAATGTAGGAATGAAGAATGAGAAGTCAACAGTCCCCCCTACACTTAGGATCAATTAATCCTAAGTATATCAGACTGTATTCTATATGCAGGGAGGGCTGAGGATGGGAATGAACAGATCACAACTTAGTCTGTCTCCCCCTATACTTAGGGTGAGATATCCCTAAGTATAGATAGAAATATCAACAAGAGAGGAAACAGTTGAAGGGGCCAATAAAAATCGATGAAAAGAAAAAATATGTTGGGGGATGTATGCACCACTCCCCCTTTACTAAGGGTAAAAGAACTCTTAGTATAGGCAATAACAGAAGTGATGAAACAGAACAAAGAAAGAACTTTCGACTCATCCATGCCCTCCTCCTAATACTTAGAACAAAGTGCATCCTAAGTAAGGTAAACATACGAAATAAGGTGGATGAGTGAAACGGTAGATGGAACGAAATAAACGAAAGAGGATATACAAAGTGGATGATATAAAGAAATCAAGAAGATAGAAAGCGTACCTTCTTGTGTAACCGTTGAGGAATGGATCTAACAAGGTGTAAGTCGATATTAAGGTCATCTTCTGACTCAAACCGATTAAGATCAACATGGTATAGATCCTCAATAGTCTCAAAGAGAAAAGGCATGAACTAGTCAGTTGAAGAAGTGTGGTCACTTTCAGCTTGGGAAGTTTCTGGAATCTCAAAACGTAAAGGCGTGAACTCATCCATGGCAGAAGTGAGGTCAAGTCTGGCCTTTGAAGTCTCTCCTAAGTCCGCCTTCCGCACTAAGGTGTATGTAGTGTAAATACCGCGGATGTCATCAACATATGCCACGTATAGGAAGAGCGAAGTCCAAGGTCTATGCTATCCGAGTCTTCCTCTCTGAAGAGGAATTATTGGGTCTTAGTTTCATCCATAATAAAGCAAACCTCTCTGATATCAATAGATAGTTCATAGTCCTTGAGGTCAGCCGACACGGGTACATTCTCATCAGATGTGGGTCTCTGGTCCGTGGTAAGTGTAGTGATCACGATGACGCTTTCATCGGAAGAACGAAAGTATACCTCTCCTTATCCATAATCAATAACGACTCTCGCAGAGGTAAGAAAGGGTCATCCCAGAAGGATTGAAGAGCTCTTTGGGGGGTGGCGATCTTCGTGGGCAATACAACAAATTCAACAGTGAAACTCATGCCCTGGATTTGAATGACGATGCTCTCAAGAATACCCTTCGACCACTTTATGAACCATCAATGAATTGAAAAATCATCATGTTTTCTTGAGAGGCCCAATATGAAGAGACTGTACCAAAGATAAGGGTATTATATTAATCGATGTTTCACCGTCAAGGAAAATATGATTACACATGTGGTCAGAAATGACACATCTCACGAGGGGTGTACTAATGTCCCCTTTCTATATAGTGGACAGTGGGTGATGGCGTAGGTAGTGGCCATGGTGAGAAGGTGTCACTCGGATCTGCTTCGTTGCTTTCTTTTCTTGGGTGGAAGTGCAGATAATTGGTTCATGGCCTTCTAAAGTGGGACCTTAATAATATCATGAATAGTTGCTGCCACTTCAGGATAAGTCAACATTTTTTAAAGATTTTCTATCTCTTCCATAAAAGGGAAGAGATCGAAATCATCATCTACACAAAGATGATTAAGAGCAATCTGTACAGTGTTATCCTTAGGGGAAAATGTGGGAACAATGGTGGATGTAGGTGTGGGCAAAGGATATGGCATAGGTGCCCTCTCCTCGCAAACTGACTCGGCTAGATGTCTCCTAGAATTTTTTTTGTATTTTTATATTTTCTCATTTTTATATTTTGAGTGATTGCAAGCTCTCATGTGTGTCCTCTAATGAATCCATGAATTCAGAAGGTGAAGCGACAGTGTGGCTCTTAGTTAGGCTAGTGAGATCATCTATCCTCTAATTCATTTGCTCCACTACCTAGGTCATGTACTCAAGAGTGGTATCCATAAGAGGTGACTCCAGCAGCTTAGTCTCGGGTGGGGTGAGATGGTGGGTAATATGGCGGTGGTGGTGGATAAAAATCAAAATCCGATGTCTGAAATTGTGAATAAGGTGGATATATACAAAAAGAAAAGTCAGGAGCAAAGTCCTCCTGATAAAATTGGCTGGAGAGTAAGAAGGATCAGTGAAGTCCAGATAAAAATAACTCCAGTCAACCATAAGACAGGGATTGAGAGATCATGAGGGTCAAGTCAAGATATGCAAGAAAAAGGCGCAAATGCGTAGAGAAGATCGAGTATGCACACAAACAAACAGAAATATAAACAAACAAAAAAACCCATCAATTCACTAACTCAACACAATGATGACCGTGAAGATTCAGTCTTTTTATCTTATAAAATTTTAGAGTTAGGTAACAAAATAAAATATTTACAAGTTTACGGGTGTAGTCACCTAGAGTGGTTGTGCTCTAGTCGATGATGCACTCTTTCTAGAACACTGGGACCACTTCGTCTAATGTCTGAGGTAAATGCTTCCAGGAATAACATGGCCCAAGAGCCGATCCAAGCGCTTAAGGCACAAGTCCAGGGATGGGGGATCTATTCCTTAGGTGTACATGCCTCACTCAGTGTGAATGCAACTTGTGTACAAGGAGGGGGTTACTCTCCCCAAATAATAATTTTTCCTTTTTGATTTTAGGGTCGAGTGAAATTAACAGTCCCAATTGTATTGGTTATCACTTTTTTGGATATTTTTGAATGCACGAGTCCTGATGAAGTATCAATTCCTTTAGTATCCTATGGTGGTTAAAATCAGAGGGAGAGAGTCGGAACAACAATGAAATCAATGATGTGTGCTCATATAGAGATGTTCACTTTGCCTCCAGCTCTCTTCGTACAACTGCTATACAGAATTGAAACCTACTCTATATGCAATGCAAGCCGATAAAAGTGCCCTAGAAACATGAGTTACTATTATCGTGAAGAACATGAGCTGACTATCTAGAAAAGAAACCTAGAGTCAGGTCATGGAGATTCCTCGGTCCCTAATGAATTTGCGATTTATCATCTCAATATATTGATCTTAGCAAATCTCTGAGTAAAATCTCAAATAAATGTCCATAAAATCAATAAATTAATAAAATAACTCTTGTAAATAAAATACACTAATTATTGTATATTATATTGTACAAAATAAATTAACAATAAAAGATCGCAAAATAAAGGAGTTTTTCACTTGTAAATAGCCCAAAAATTCATGTATTTTAATAATTTCATTTCAACTCCTTTTCGACTAATTCTTTCTCTAACTTGTTTATAAAATGTGTAGAAAATACAAAATATAAAATAAATTTCACCTCAAATAAATACTCATAGATCTCAAATAGAAAAAATCGTAGAGTCCAACTTCTTGACCAGATTCCCAATCCATATGAACTCCAAATCCACCAAACTCACTTTTAAAGTTTAAGTTAGAAATATCTATCCAATGAAGCAGTTTCATTAAAATCAGATCTCATTTGCAAAATTTGAGTTTTGCAACCTAGGTGTACATTGTATATAATGTACATATATTTCTTTTCTCATTTTTTATTTACTTTTCTTAATTACTAAAAAATCCAAAAAATAATTCTTGTGTTTTATTTTATTTCAAATGTTTTATTTTATTTTTATTTTGTAAATATCCTTCATTAAAAGTATAAAAAAATAAAATTAGAAAAGTAAAAAAATTGTACATATTGTTTGTTTTATTTTGTAATGTCTCCACTCTCTTTTATCCTTATTTTATTTTTTTTAGTATCCAACTTTTTCTCTTTTATTTTATTTTTTTCCTTTCTCTACAATAACTCCTATTCAACACCATCTTCTTCATTTAACCTCCAATCAATTCCACCATTTTTCTAACCTCCCACTCAACTCCACCATTCCACCATCTCTCTAACTCTCATTCTTCTTCTCTTTTTATTCTTCTCTTCATCATCATTTTTCCCCCATCCTCCATTCTTATAGAAAAAGGAGAGAGCTCATCGAGCTCGATCAATGACAATGTTCCAGTATGATACGGAGCGATGACCTTCTTTCAGGCGAGATCCGCAGAGCTCCGCTCCGTGTCGCAGTTTCCTCCAGGCCGCTGTGCAGCCTCACATGCTTCGCCACATGCTTGAGGCCAAGACAAGAGTTCATTGTAGCTGCTCCGCATTCTGGCGAAGATTCATGTAAGTTTTCTTTCTTATTCTCATTTTTTTATTATCTAGCGTTATTATCCTTGTCACCTTCAATCATTTCTTTTCATTTCACCATCACCACCATCATCTTCTCATCCTTGTTTCATTCCCTATTTGAAAATAAAAAAATATATATTAAAAATCACAGCAGTAAAAATCAAAAAATAAAAAAAATAATAATAATGAGCTAGCAGCAGGTGGCTGGCCCCTACCACAATCGTTGGTCGCCACCGCCACCGCCAGCCACCACCAACGGCAACCACACTGCCCTCCCATCTCCTCTCTTGTGCGCCTCAGCACGGGACGCGCCGCCCGGCATTGACCACACGCAGCTCAGCCATGCCCCAGTCGCATCACACCCACCTGCCAACCTCCAGGCTACGCAGGTGACGCCGCTAACTGCGTCTAGACGCCCCTCCCTACCTCCATCGCACTGCGCATCGACCGCCAAGCCCACACGTCGCCTCCTTGCGCGGTCGTGGCCGACCTTGCATGCGTGCGTGCCCCGTCCAACCGACCTTCCACATGTGGCCCACCACGCAGCCACCGCCAAGCCCACCGTGCAGCCGCCGTCTCCGCCCCCTTATCCTCGATCGTGGGGCTACATCGTCGTAGTTGATGTCACGGCCTTCCTCCACGAGCCGCCTCCCGGCCTCATGTGCCCTAACCATTTAACTGCATCAAAAAAGAAGGTTGCCCTTTTATTATTTCATTTTTTTTATTTGTAAAAATTGCATGCTTTTCCTGTAAAGTTTTTGTAATAAAAACGAGTCCATGTGCGTGTTTTATTTGTAAATTTTAATTTCTGTATTGTAATTAGGATCATATGTTTGCATGTTAATTTGGACATCATTATTGTATTGTTTATTTTAATGAAAAATTTCTTGTTATTTAGCAATTAATCCTCTATCATGTGACTATGTATTTGGATTTTTATGAGCTTGGGTACTATTTGTTTGGATTTTTATGAGCTTGGGTAATTAATTTAAATTTTTTTAGTGAAAACTTGCTTATTTTACCCACTGTGAGGTCTTAAATTGATATTTAATTCACAGATGCTAAAAATAAAAAATGATGCCTTGAACTGTGCGTTAACTAGTGTTCACATTCATCTAATTTGGAGTTGTATTGTGCCTTAAATAAATTATAGTGATTTTGGTAGATGATTTTTTATTAAATCCACACATTATTTTTGCGAAATTCTAACTCTCCTGGATTGCTTATATAAATACCTTTTGGAGATAATTCGCTCTCTGGACGAATTGACCTTGTGGATTTATTAGGAATTAATTACTCACTAACACTTTGTTTTCATTAAAAAATCCATAAAAAATCATTTATTGTCAAAAAAATTCCAAAAAAATAATTGTAGGCTCATTACAGCATATTTATGTTTCCATAAAATTTTTATAATTTTTGCATTCTATTTTAGTGAAAAATTACGTAAAAACCCATAAAAAGTGTGTATTTTTCATTGTTGCATTTTAATTCTTAAAATTCAAAAAAAGTATTTTGCATTCCTCACTAGATTAGGTTTCTGGAAAAATATAATTTGGCTAAAATGGATTAATTTTGTATTAAAATTAATTTGATTAAGTTGTGTGTTTTCTTATTAACTTAATTCAACCGTATTTTGAATTCGCATTCATATTGCATAAAAAATATATAAAAAATCCGCATTGAAAACCTAGACCTAATTATTATGAATTGACCCAAAGCTGTTCTTTTACCTCCCAGTGTTTGACTCCGGACTTGTCCGACATAAAAACTTAAGCCGAGTCCTCTTCACATAGACATTCGATTCGGTTCTGCATGATTCGTTAAGTACCCGTATTACAATGAGTACAAATTATGTCACGTATTTAGCAAACTTGTCTTATGGCACCGTTGCCGGTGAGACTTCACGACTATTGATATTGAGAACCAAGAAGAGTTCACCCAGTCTCTCATCATTCTCAGGAAGTCTTTCTTAGCATTGGCTAAGGCAACTATAGATTGCGAGACTAGGGAGATCGATTTCACTACATTGGGAGCACTCCAACCTCACCCAATCTTTGAGGACACAAGATATTCTAAGTATTCCCATAAAGTCACAGACAACCCTGACCTTCGAGAGACAGTTGAGTCTCGTCTCTTTACTACACTTGAGATACCGACTGTCAAGACGAATATTGGTTCAGAGACTCCCTACACCCCCACATCACCCACTACTTGCATCACCACCACTGTGATTGCTTCTGAGAGGACTCACAAGCAGAAGCTACCTCTGAGTCGGACACGATCATTTCTGATTTCCTTGACTATTTAGATGATCCGACACATGAGCTGACCAATGCCAAGCCAACTGAGAACAATATGCCATACTAGAGACGTGTATTGACCCTGCAGGACTATTACAATGCATATGGTGAATCATCTGATGATGAAACTCCGATCAACACCTCACACACACTACATCCAATAACTACACTAAAAGAGACAGCGGAGGCCAAATTGACCAATCTTGATAAATCGGATGCTCAATCCTCTAGTCGGTCATCTCATAAGAAGAAGAATAGTATTGATTCCTCGAGGTGTTCCCCCGAACTCCTCAAGACATGTCACTCTCCTCTTTCTCTTGATACTTCAGGTTCTAGAAAACTTGCTAAGAAAGTTTCCTTCGACATACCAGAGAAGGAATTTTCTAAGGAGTCCTCACCAGGTCCGGATGAGGTGATCTATATGAGTGAGCTTAGTTCGGTTATATTCTTAAGCCATATTTGAGCAAGCAGTTGTGTGTCGACCCTCGTTGGACGTTCCCTATCCCTCACTATTATTTAGATCTGGCCAATGGACCGGAGGCCTGCCTATCCAGCCTGCTTATGGGTCGGGCTTGGACCAAGAGATTTTAGGAGTGGGCCGGCCCGGCCTGGCCCGCCCTTTGGCCCGCCTGTCAATTGGGCAGGTCGTGGGCATGTGTCATAAAATCCGGCATAGTTTGGCCCGCACATATAAAAATATATGTTTAAAAATTATAATTTAGATATATTTAATATAATGTACTTCAAATTTTTGTTTTACATTACCAATATTACATCTTATTTTATAGTTTACATGCAAAGTAACACATATTATGGACCATAAATTTTATAGAAAGTGTGAATGCTGGTTTAAATAACTTTCTAAATCCAAAATGTATGCATATTATGGACCATACATTGTATTATGATAACTAGATGATGGTTGCTGACCTGTTGTGCATATAATGGACCATTTCTAAATAGGGTCACCTGCTGATATCTTGAATTCAGCACGACATTCATCATATTTTGGACCATTTCTAAATCCAAAACAAATATGATGATGCTAAAATAACTTATGGTCCATTTAGCATCAGCTATTCTTTCTAAATACAAAATGTAGGCACAACATTATCATCAACCAACATATATTATTTTATAGTTTCAGTTGTATTGTTACAACGATATGTGGTCAATTCATTTCATTTGTTTACAATAATATTCCAAGTGCATGCTTATGGATCTTAAAAATATATCTTTACTTTTGAATGTTGCAACTCAGCAGTTTTTATTAGTTATTCCAGACTATTCTACAACAGCCAAAATTGCCATCTCCTCACATACCTTCGCAAGTGACACTTTCTAGTGCTGACAGTTGCGGCAGCAGTGGGTATTTATAATATATTTGTATTAGATACAGATTCAGAAGGATGCTATCATTTCTTAAATGTTGTTTCCAACCAGCTACGATACCCAATAGTCATACTCATTACTTCTCTTGCATCCTTCTATACCTGTTTGCATAGTCGAACCAGGTAACTATATCATCCTGTATAGATGCTTTTAACTGTTAGGTGAATGCAGATTGGTTTGGCATGGGATATTTCTTACTTGGATTTAGAGAGATTAGATGATGCTAAAAATCTTAATTATCTCCATAAATTTGATTAAAAAATTAATACAAAATACTTTACATTCGACCCATGGGCCGGCCCTGCCCAGACTTGGGTCGGGCTTGGGCCTTGAAGTATGGCACGTGAACTAGGCTGGGTTGGGCCTTGGACAGAGGGTTTTAAAATCTCGGCCCATTCGACCCGGCCCATAGCCCAGACTGGTCCACACTTTGGCCAGGTCTACTATTATTCCTCTGTGGACGATTCTGACAACGCCACATATGTATACTACCCACCCCCTCGCTCCCGCAATGAGGTATGTCACAAACCTTCTTGATCCTTGTGTATTCCCATTTATCCTTGTATAGATTTTCCTTCCTTTATTTCCTTCCCTTCCCCGTGATTCGCATCACTCGCTCCAATTCCATATCATTTTTATTTTGAGGCTATACTTAGGATGACTAGATCCTAAGTATGGGGGGGTGAGTGACCAGCGTTGCTCCGTCTCTTCTTTTTATTTTTTTTATATTCTTTCCCACCCTCATCGGTCCCCTAATCTTGTGTTCTCTTCAATACTTAGGCTGGCCAGAGCATAAGTATAGGGAGGGTCGGTCGATGCCTGTTGTGTATTCTTCGATGTCCTTATATTCTTCTTCTCTTCTATTCTTTTCACCCACTTATGCTTAGTATGAGCTATGGCTTTTTGTCACCTAAAGCCATGAGGACATAGCACATGTTAAGTATATGGGGGCTTGTATATATTACATATATACTTTACCTATAGCTCGTACTTTGACTTATTTGTAATTAAAATAAGGGGTTATGGGTAATTATTGTAAAAAAGAGTTATAACAAAAAACCTTTTCATAAAACAAAACTTTTTCAAAAAAAAACTAAAAACTCTCTTTTTTCAAAAAAATATACATACCTTTTTGAATAAAAATCAAAAATATTTTCAAAAAAATCTCTTTTCAAAAAAAATCTTCAAAATTTTTTCCTTTCTTCTTCTTTCTTTTCAAAACAAAAAATCTTTTTCAAAAAAATGAGTGTCCTTTCTTATTTACCTTTTAAAAAAACATTGAAAAAAAATAGCAAAAACCTTTTTTTAAAAAACCTAACTAATGAGTTAGTTTAGTCCGTGACACTTATACATTCACGCAAGACTAGTGAAGTTCAAGAACAGTTGGTTTATGAGGTCCTGAGATTTTGAGTTAACCAACCTTAGTCATTAGGGTCTTTGACTTATTATTCACGTTTTCCTAGTTTGGAAGATTTGTGTGCTATATTACACGCTTAGTCTCTACCTTAAGAATATGATCAACACATCACATGCACGATTGTCGTTGTGATGAGATGAGTAGAAATTCCACTTGAGGAACTGGGATGAGCGATTTGAGTTTGGAACTGATTTAGTGATGCTCGAGGATGGGATAAAATCAATGAAGGCTTCATGAAATCTGAGTGTCGGCACCTTTAGCCAGTATGAGAATATGGTTCTTGTACTATCTCTTGACATTTACTTATGTGCCAGGGTGTGATGAAATCTAAAAAAATGATTGATCAGTTTGCGTGAACTCTTGGTAAAAGCAGTGGAGCTAGCCAAAAGAAAAGAAAAGAAAGAAAGAAAAGTTGAAAGAAAAGCTCTCACCATACAAAGTCAAATATCAAAGAGCTTCAACCAAAGGCGAGCGCTCCCAACCATTTCAAAGTATCCACTTGGACCACCACAATTAGGACTAAGGAGTCAAGCTAGCACCCAAAAAGGGCTCTGCATGGTATAGTGATACAAGTCTGGGTGTCGAAGGTATCTTAGATGCTCAAAAGAGACACACACTAGTGTATCCCAAGAAAACAAGTGCAGACGACTCCAAATTCTCTTAATGGACATACTGATCAACAATCAAAAAATACATGTGTTGAGTTAATAAGGCACTCGAGAGGATCCTTGTTCCAATAAGAGGGAGAGAAGAAATGACACAATCCTATGCCCTCCATCAACTGGCATTCCATCTACACTTTTAAGTCTCACAACTAAAGAGACGATGGATTGGATGCAAGAGATGTTTTATTTCCTAGTGTTGATGATCGGGTTCTTAGGAGAGTCTCTTGGACTGGAACCTTGGGTGAAGTTGCGACTCTACTCTTGTAGCTGCAGTTCATACTTAAAGGCATATCCCCATTATATATGTATACAGAGAGAGTATGATGATTAGAGAAATTGGATACCTTTTGACTAGAGCTTGGTCAGTTTAGAATTTTAGGATCACTAAAACCAAGAGTTCTTCAATAGATCAAGTCTTGTATTCGCATGCATAGTCAGGGATTAATCCAATTTATTCATCCTTTAGTTGCTCAAGGACTAGCAAAGTTTAAGTATAGGGGGTGATGAATTCGCCATTCATCATCTCAATGTATTGATCTTAGCAAAATTCCTAAGTAAAAATAAATATACATAAAATCAATAAATTAAAAAAAAATAACTTTTGTAAAAAAATACTAATTATTGTATATTATATTGTACAAAATAAATTAACAAAAAAAGTTGTAAAATAAAGGAGTTTTTCACCTATAAATAGCCCAAAACTTCATGTATTTTTAATAATTTCATTTCAACTCCTTTTCGGCTAATTCTTTCTCTAACTTGTTTATAAAATGTATAGAAAATACAAAAATATAAAATAAATTTCACCTCAAATAAATACTCCTAGATCTCAAAGAGAAAAGGCCGTAAAGTCCAACTTCTCGGCCAAATTCCCGCTCCGTATGAACTCCAAATCCATCAAACTCACTTTTAAAGTTTAAGTTAGAAAATTATCTATCCAATGAAAGGGTTTCACTAAAATCGGAGCTCATTTGAAAAAATTGAGTTTCGGGACCTAGGTGTACATTGTATATAATATACATATTTTTCTTTTCTCATTTTTATTTACTTTTCTTAATTACTAAAAAATCCAAAAAAACATTTTTATGTTTTATTTTATTTCTATATTTTCTTTTTATTTTCTAAATATCTTTCAATAAAATACAAAAAAATAGAAAAGTAAAAAAAATTGTACATTTTGTTTGTTTTATTTTACAAATTCTCCACTTTCTTTTCTCTTTATTTTATTTTTTTAATAATCAACTTTTTATCTTTTATTTTCTTTTATTTTGTTTTTTTCCTTTCTCTACAATAACTCCCATTCAACTCCCTCTTCTTCTTTTAACCTCCATTCAACTCCACCATTTTTCTAACCTTTCATTCAACTCCACCACCATATCTCTAACTCCCATTCTTTTTCTCCTTTTATTCTTCTCTTCATCCTCATTTTCCCCATCCATCATTCATATAGAAAAAGAAGAGAGCTCATCGAGGTTGATCGGTGGCAGTGTTCCACCACGATACGAAGTGACGATCTCCTTTCAGGCGAGATCCGGAGCTACGCTATTGATGAATCTCCATTTCATCACCTTTATTCTATCATTTTAGCCTTAAAAACCCTAGCAAATGCATGTAAATAGGATCAGTTTGTGCATAATAGCATACATTATTTATTATATTTATTGTACATAAAATAAGGTTTTCAATGCCAAAATTATAGAATAAAGAGAAGAAAGAAAAAGGAATAAAATATTGAAATTTTTTTATGACCCTAACCCCAAGACCAAGTCCAGAATGGAATTGGTCGACAAGGAATAAAGTAGGGGGAGATAAAGGCCAAAAATACAATAAATACCCCCATTTATCTATTCATTAATTGTGCATTTTTTATATCTATTTTATTCTTTATTATTTATTTATCAATAAAAAAAATTGTACATGAAAGTCGTACATAATAATGTAAATAAAAATATAAAATTAAGTTTGTATTATACTATGTACATTTTATACACAGAATAAAAAGCCAGAAATCAAACTTCAGAGACTCATATCTTTTTAATAAAAACTCAAAACATAGCAACATCAGCTCTAATTGTATATAACTTTTCACGAGCTATTTAATGGTGGTGTGTTTTATATTTTTTGGAGTTACTATGTGGGAGTTAGGTTTTTGGCCCCTCTTGTACATAATATCGATTAAAATATTCAATTTATCCATTGTTTATTATTTTTACAAATTCATATTTTTATTATCTTGTAAATATTATCTATAATATACGTGTACATTAAAATCAAAATAAAACCCAAAAGAAAAGGAAAAATAAAATAAGTTTATACAAAATACATAGACAAAAGACCTATGCTTCTATATGTATGTAAATAAAAGGGAAATACACTCTTTAATTCTTTATCCCTTTTATATTTTTCTAATATTATAAATATCATATAAATCATATTAAAAATACAAAAAAAAATAAAACTCATTAAAATACATTAAAATAAAATCATATACATAAAACATAGGTAAAATACTTATGAATATACCTATATAATGTACATCCCTATTTGTTAAAGTATACAAATAACATCTTAAAAATCAAATAAATATATATTTATACTCACAAAAATAAAATATAAATATATAAAATGACAGGATAAAATACTAAAACAAAATATACAAATAAAAATAAAAATATACAAAATACAAGTAAATATATCTATAAATAAGCTATTAAAATAAAGTTGTAATAAAATAAGCCAAAAATAAATAAAATCGTAATAAAATAATACAGAAAATAATAAACATTTTTTATTTTATACACAAAAATTAATAAAATTATTTACTATTTTATATTAATTATTCTTTAATAAAATTACATTTTTGTCATGTAGTGGTCTCAGCTGGACCAATCAACGCGCACCACTCATTGACCTTTGGTCAACAATCCCTCCCAGGTCTGATTTGACGCGGACCTGTTTAATCCCTGATTTGTGCCATTTTTCACGGGCATTCCATCTATCACGCTCGTGTTCTTCAGACAAAATGCTTCTCCATCATTGTACATCCACGCCAGGCCCTTGGATCCATTGTACATATCATCGATTCTTTGCTGAAGGCCGGTCAAATAAGGGTGTCGCTTTGCTTATAAATAATCAACCCCCTCCTCCTTGTTTCAATTTGGTCAATTTTCCTCCATTTTCTGCCCCCGCCTTCGGCCTAGCGAGCTCCTTCGTGACAGGGAGGAGCCCCTGGAGGGTCCGAGCGGGCTAAAAGGGGAGGAGGTTGCACCCACGACCGCGGCTCCGGTGTGGTCCTGCTCCTTGGTTTACACCTAGGTTCGAGCTGTGTTTTAATATTTTTAATTAGATTTCAAATCCAGAAGCTTATTTATGCATTTATTTTAGTTATGAGCCTGTAGAATTAGTGTATAAAAGGTGACCCGTAGTTTGCCGGAGCTCTGCTCCGGCGAACGTCTCCACCGTCACTCTGACTCTTCCGACGCCTCGCAACCACCTCTACTTCCTTCCCTTTCATTTCCCCACGCCCTTTCACCGTTCCTCTCAACCAGAACTGCCTTGGATCTGGATTTTGAGGTCCATATCCGCCTGCGCCACCAGCCATTTCCAATCGCTAATAAGATCTTTGAACCCTTCCTTCGTGCTTGCGAAACTTTCTTGCAGGATCTGGAGGCCAAGAGACCCCTGAAGGGGTCGATTTTTGCACCACGCCTGGTACCTAGAGGCCACCATCTTCCTTGACCTCGTCGAACCTCTCTCGTGCTACAAGTTCCATTTTGGAGGCGTCATCAGACGCGCAACCTCCCCAGGAGTCTTTTTCGCCTCGTCGCAAGGCGAACCACCACTGGAGTTGCCCGTGCTGCCCGATCGAAGGAGCTCCGGGGACGTGTTCTTCCCCGTTCATCCAGCCGCCCCCGGAGCCGTTGGATCTCTCCCCTGCTCCAATTCTGATCCTGGTCATCCGATCACGCAATGCCCCCAGCCGTTCAATGAAGCTTATGATCTAATCTGAACCGTAGAGAGGCGAAGGGGTATCAAGCAACCAGATCACGCCACGTGTCCAAGTGAAGTAGGGAGAGCCGTCCGATCCATCCTTAAGGGATAAATTGCATATATACCTCTCCCCTTTTTGTATTTAATTATTAATGTTGTAAATAAAATATTATGTGTAAATAAAATTGAGCATTTTGCATGTAGGCCTTCGTACTTTTTATATTTGTGTTTTGGTCCCTACCAACGTCACGTGCAGTCCTCACGCGATGCTGGAAATTTTACATAGAACCCCCTGGTAATTTTGTATATTGTAATATAGTTCCAGAAAATAAAACAAATAGTTTATTATGTTGGGTAAATTGCAATGTACCCCCTGAACTTTTATTTATTCGTAGTTATGTCCCGACCAAGCCATTTATTTTTGTGACTTTTATCTATTTATTAAAAATAGCTGCCTAGCTCCTAAAAATCCCCAAAAATAGGATTAGATGCTTTACGCCTGGTAGATTCACGCCACGTGTCCACTTTGTAGTTTCGTGCATTTAATCTATTTATTAAAACTAAAAAGGAGCTAAAATATTCCCTATCTAGTTTAGAAAATACCAAAAAATTTTGAAAAATTCCAAACAAATTGTATATGATATATTTTGATATTTATTAAGTCTAGAAAATAAAAAAACCTAAAAATAAGAAAAAGAAAATTTAAAAAATCAAAATGCTACAAAATCCAACAAAAAATATAAACAATCTTCAAAAATACCAAAAATATGGTTTTCTTATTTATAATTATCTATATATTATTATTTGTGTATTAAAATTAATTTAGGTAATTTTGGTGCATATTTATTGTTTTTCTAAATCCAAATTAGTTTTGAATATTTAATTAATCCCATAATTGGGATATTTTTTACTTTAAAAGTACATAAAAATTAGCAAAAATTTCTGAAAAATAAAGAATATTAAAAAATATTAAAAACCCAAAAACAAACTATTTTGTGAATTTTGATTAGATTTAATAGTATTTATAAATATATTTCTATGTATTGTGTAAAGAAAGCCTTATATAGGCTATATTGTTTTTTTATTAAAAAAAGAAAATATAAAATCAGAAAGTTAAAAATCAAAATATAAAAATTATAAATCCAAAAATAAAAATAAAATAATATAAAAATTAAAAACCTACAAAAATTATAACATGAACAAGAAAGAATTGAATAATTTTGTGCATTTATTTTTGCCCCCAATCATTTGCTCCCATTGTTCGACCTCTACCTGTGCTAACACACTATACACATTTGCATGTAGAATTATAATAAATTTCAACTCCACATTTTTTTAAGATTTAATTGCTTTATTCATATTGTGGGTTAATTGCTGATTAACCGGGGTTTTTGTCGGTCACCTCAGCAATTGTGTTCCAGCTTTGTGTGGAATGCATGACCCTCGGAAAACCTCAGTTATCATCGTGCCGCAGCTTCCTCCAGGACGCTGTGCAACCTTGCATGCTCCGCCACATGCTAGAGGCCACGATAGGAGTTCAGCGTAGCTGCTTCGCATTCTGGCAAAGATTCAGGTAAGTTTTCTATCTTATTCTCATTTTTTTTATTATCTAATGTTATTGTCTTTGTCACCTTCATTCATTTCTTTTCATTTCACCATTACCATCACCACCATCATCTTCTCATCCTTGTTTCATTCCCTATTTGAAAACAAAAAAATATATTTAAATTCACAACAATAAAAAAAGAAAAAAATGGAAAAAACGGAAAAAAGTTGCCAGCAGCAAGTGGCCGACCCCCTACCACCAACGTCGGCCACCACCAGCGGCAACCGCACCTCCCTCCCATCTCCTCCCTCGCGCGCCTCAGTACAGGACGCGCCACCTACCGTCGACCACCCGCGGTTCCGCCACACTCCAGTCGCGCCATACCCACCCACCAACATCCATGTTGCATAGGAGACCGCCACCCACTACGTCCAGCAGCCCCTCCCTACCTCTGTCGCACTGTGCAACCATCGCCGAGCCCACCCGTCGCAGCCTCACGTGACTGCGGCCGACCCCGCATGCACGCGCACCCCCCGCTAGCCGACCCATTGTCTGTGGCCCACCGCGTAGCCATCGCCAAGCCCACCGCACAGCCGCCGTCTCCGCGCGCTCATCCTCGATCGTAGGGCTACGCCTTCGTAGCTGCCGTGCAGCCCTCCTCTACGAGACGTCGCCCGTCCTCCTGTGCCCTAACCATCCACCTACATCGAAGAAGAAGGTTGCCCTTTTCTTATTTCACTTTATTTTTTATTTGTAAAAAGTGTGTGCTTTTCTTGTAAAGTTTTTGTAATTACAAAAAAGTCCATGCGCATGCTTTGTTTGCAAATTTAAATTTTTGTATTGCAATCAGGACCCTATGTTTACATGTTAATTGGACATCGTTATTTATTATTTATTTTAATAAAAAATGTCATGTTATTGAGCAATTAATTCTCTATCATGTGACTATTTATTTGTATTTTTATGAGCTTGGGGTAAATAATTAAAACTGTTTTAGTGAATACTTGCTTATCTTACCCACTGCGAGGTTTTAATTGATATTCAATTCACATATGCTCTAAAAATTCCATAAAAATAAATATGATGCCTTAAACTGTGCTTTAACTAATGTTCAAATTTCATTTAAATTGGAGTTGTATTATGCCTTAAATAAATTATAGAGTAATTTTGGTAAAGAGTTTTTTTTTAAATCCATACATATTTTTTGTGAAATTCTAACCCTCCTAGATTTATTATATAAATATCTTTTTGAGATACCATTCTTTGGATGAATTGACCTTATGGTTTTATTAGGAATTAATTACTCGTTGTCACTCTATTTTCACTAAAATCACTAAAAAATCATATACAGTCGAAAAATTCCAAAAAAAATACTGTAGCTTCATTGCATCATGTTTATGTTCCATATATTTTTTATAATTTGTGTATTCTGTTTGAGTGAAAATTACATAAAAATCTATAAAAAGTGTGTACTTTTCAATGTTGCATTTTAATTCTTAAAATTCAAAAAAGTATTTTATATTCCTCACTGGATTAGGTTTCTAGGAAAATTTTAATTTGGCTAAATTGGATTGATTTCATATTAAAATTAATTTGGCTAAGTTGTGTGTTTTCTTATTAACTTAATTCAACTGCATTTTGAATTCGCATTCATATTGCATAAAAATATATAAAAAAATCAGCATTGGAAACCTAGACCTAATTAATCTGAATTGACCCAAAGTTGTTCCTTTGCCTCCCTGTGTTCAACCCCGGACATGTTCAAAATATAAATTTAAGCCGAGTCCTCTTCACAGAGACATTCAATTCGGTTCTACATGATTTGCTAAGTACCGTATTACAACGAGTACAAATTATATCACGCATTTAGTGGGCTCTCCAATGCCCGCTATAATGGGTCCTGCAAGCGCTGTATGGAATCTCTCACGGTGCGTTGTTTCAAATTTAAATAACCAACAATTAGATTTGACTAGATCCAAGCGCGAGACTATAGGTACATGCAATTTAATTAGGTCTCTGGACTTTAATATATCGATCAAGAAAATCCTAAACTAGGGTTCAATCTCTCAAATCAAATAAAAAGAAAGGTGAAAAACTCAAAACCCGGGAAACAAAGAAAAAGAAAATTGACGAAAATCACGAAAAACCCGATGAGGCCCTTAAGTGAATAGACACTCGGGAAATGGACCTCATAAAGTGTTAATGTTCAAGTCCAAAATTATTACAATTTATTTTAAAAAATAGAAATGAAATACTCTCTCACTAAATAAAACAAAAAAATAGCTAGAGTAGGGTGATGAATACCCATTCATCACTCTTTATTCTTTTATTTTAGCTACAAAACCTATTCAAAACACATGTAGATAGGTGTAAATAGCAATAATAACAATTTAGCATGCATTGTGTAAATATGCATTATTAGCATGTTTTGTGCATAAATAAAAGCATAAAGAAATAAAAGAAAAAGAGGGAGATATTTAGAATAAATATTGAGCGACTTAATCTCAAGGGAGGGCTCAGCATAGGCCTGACTGTAAAAGAACCCAAGTAGAGAGAGATAAGGAAGCTCATGATTATACATATACCTATAAATAAATAAAATTTATTTTCCTCTTATTCATAATAAAAATGGGTGTGTATTTATTTGTATATATTTGTAAATATAAAATCAAAATAAAAATGAGAAAAATAAAAAAAATTAAAAAGAAATTAAATTCCCTTCCTAATTGTATATATGCCATGTACATAGAACCACTCCTCTATTTATTTTCCCTTATAAATAAATAAATAAAAATCCAATAAAAATATTTTCTCATCCCATATTTCATAATGTAAATAAATAAAATAAAAATCATAAAAAAATAAAATAAAAAGAAATAAAATAAAAATCAAAATCTACCTTGTATATATACCATGTACATATTTGTATATATCTATTTATTTACCCTATGTAAATAATTAATAAAAATAAAATAAAAATACCAAATTATTCCAAATTTTATTCTCTAAATAAATAAAATAAAAAATTGGAATAAATTGTATAGAAATAAATAATTAAAAATCAAAAATCAAAAATACATATTGTATATACCTATATAGAATAATCATATTTTGTAAATACATTATTTATATTTCAAAAAAATAAATAAAAATCACTAAAAATAATTCAAAAATAAAGAAACATTTTTCATGTTTTAACTTTTTCGAAATTCGGCCATTTACAATTTTTATTTAATTTCCAAATAATTTATAAATGGCGCGCTCCCATTGGTCCACGGGGGATGTTGACTCCCGGTCAACTCTCCCCCGTGGACCCCCTTCCAGGCGGATAGGGTTTTTGACCCGATTTCTCGCCTTTTTCCATGCTTGATCCGACAACTAAATCCTCAAACCTCGGGCTCTGATTGATCAGCACACATCCGAGACCCTCGCCCGGGGTGGATTCTAGGGGTCCGTGCTCCATGCTTCGACGCCCGACTCCATTTAGCCGGACCTGCACCACTGTATAACTCCAGCTCCGCCGCACGATTCAGCTCATCTTTGGCCTTCCCGCTCGACGCCAGTGACCTCCTCTACCTCGCGTGAGTGACAGGTGTGCGAGAGAGAGTAGCAGCGAGGCTCGGGCAACCAGGAGCCACTGATCCGGTGATATCACCGCCGTGCGCCGCCGCGAGGTGCGTCAAGCCTCGGGAAGCGACGATCCCTTGAGGCCATAACCCCCGGAGCTCCGCCAGCTCCAGCATAGTCGATTTCCTCCACCATGTAGCTCCGATAGACTGTAGGTTAGCGTAGATTTTAGTTTTTAGTTTTTGTTCATGTAGCTCCGCCGCCATCGCCAGCCACCTCCGATCGACCACCTGCCATCCCGACCCGACTACCACATACGCCATACTCCTCTCCACCTTCTTCACCCAGCCACCCCCCCTGTCTCACCCCGGAGCAGGTCCCTCGTCTTCCTCCGCCGCCGCTTCGCCGGAGGGTGCCATCCCACGTCACCCGTTCACCCATTTCACCTCTTACTGGGTCGAGGCACTTTGCCCTCGACCCAGGAGTTGCTTTGTGCGTTTTGCAGGTCACGAGAGCCCATCTGAGGGCCGCAGCATTCAGGCACAGCAGCTCCAGCCCTCCATCATCGCTGGGCCACTCCGGTGGTCGCCGGCCTCATCGGAGGCATCCATTGGCTGCGGAATACCTTGGCGATCATCTCCACCATCTCAGCAGCTCCAGAGAAGGCCCAGCGTGCCCGTGATGCGCCGGCAAAGTTCGTCGGCGTCTTGTTCTTCTTGGACCTTCATCTGTCGTCTGATCAGCACATTCAGCTCCAGATCTGATCAGAACCATTGATTCACGAGCAGCATTCACCGTTCATCCATCTGCGAGTCGATCTGAGCCATCCATCCAGCGCAGGGTTTTCCACCTCCAGCGAGCGTCAGATCTGCCACTTGGAGAGCCCTCGAGCGTTGATTGAGCGGAGAGGTGCCCGCTACTGTCCACCGCCCGATTAGCCATGTGGCGTCATCTCCGCCGTCCGCTGTAATAAAGGGGTAAATTGTTCTTAGGCCCTTTAGTTTATAGTTGTTACATTTTAGTCCTGTAAATATTTTATATAGTTCTTTTTATTTTGGTTATTTTGCACATTGGACCTACCTGTTTCCTTTATTTTCATATTAGTCCTTGTATATGGTAACCATGTGCGTCGACACGTGAGATCCTGGGCATTTTGCATTTTCTGTCCTGTAGTTCTTGGGTGTTAATGTTAACATTTTTAGAAATAGAATTTACAGTTATACCCTTCCGTGCCTGGTTCATGTGAGTTGCGCGTGTTGTGTGGGATTTTTGCATGATTGGCCCTTAAGCTTCTTACACATGTTACGCTTTGGCCCCTGGAAATAACTTTCCTTGCATTTAGGTCCCTGTGCATAGTGAGCCTATTTTTTATTTAAATAAAATATCAAATCAAGTCCAAATTACATGAAAATTGGATACGTGGCTCCTACCACTGTGTAAAATTTTCACTAAAAATTTGGTACATTTTTATGGCTTTTTATTATTTTTAGAAATTCAAAAACCTTTGTTTTTGCCTCTGTCCAGATTAAACATTCATAAAAAAATATTAAAATCTTTTTAAAAATTCTAGAAAAATTAAGTTTTGCTTGTTTTTGCCTGTTTCATATTCTCTGCATTTTTTACTATGTTTGGAGTTATAAAAAGCTTAAAAATTAAAAAACCCTTAAAAACTCATAAAAATTCTAAAAAATCATAGAAAATTCAAAACTTCATAAACTCTTCTTCTGAATTTTCCTTTTTGTTTATACTTTTCATAAAAATACCTCCAGGCTCTTCCAGGACCATTTTATATTTTAATTTGGTCCTCCAAGCCTGACTGGACAATTTACCTTTGTTTTTTGCTTCTTTGATTTTTAGAAAATTCCATAAAAATGTAAAAATCTTAAAAATTCACCAAAAACATTAAAAAATATATAAAATATAAAAATATTTTTGTTTGAATTTTTCGATCATTTTTTAGCATTTAAATAATTGCTTGAATTGCTTGTAGTTGCCTTTTTATTATTTTTCTTTATTATTAAAAACCCAAAAAATATAAAAATATTTAAAAACCACCAAAAATTCATGTTTTTATTTTCTTTTCTTTTTCGACTACTTCGTAGGCCGTGAGGCCAGCTCGTGCTCCCTACGTCCGACCCTGGGTTCTACACCAGGCTAATCTCATAGCCAGGACCACTATGTGATTTTCTTTGATTTTATCTGTTGATTGGTGGTCTGTTCCATATTTTTCTTGTTGAGTTGAGTTTCGAGTGACTAAGGTCGCAACGACCTTAGCTATATTTTATTCACCTTAGTCCATTCGAAATTTTGGCTCATCAGAATGGCACCATTGCCAGGGAGCACGGCTTAGTAGTCGCTTTTGTTTTTCTTCTTTGTTTTCTTTTATTTTGATTTGAGTGGCTTTCCGCAGCTTTTTCTTCTTCCGCGGCTTTTCGCGGCTTTTGTTTTCTTTTTGTTTTCTTTTTTTTCTTTTCTTTTCTTTTATTTTATTTTCTTTTTGTTTTTGTTTTTGGTTTTATTTGTTTTGTGTGTTTATTTTTATTTTCTACATATATTGCTTGTTTTATTTTATCTGTCTTATTTTCTTTTTATAATAATCTACTTTGACACTCTGTTTTGTTTCTCGTGAGGGCCCGAGGACCGAGGCGGCTCTTCTCAGAGAGCCGGCGCAATTGCGGGAGTCGCAGGCGGCTTCCTTCTCTACGAAGCCGCAGGAGAGCGCGAGGAGCAACCAAGATGCGGGAGCCACGGAATAGCCGTGGAGTTTAGGGTAGTGTAGCTTAGGTTTATTTTCTGCAGACCATTTATATTGTTGTAATAATACAGGTACCAGACTCTCAGACTTGTGGACTTTCGGGTCTGTTTCACTGAGCACCAGTGTGCTCGGGGGACCCCACCGTGGTTTTGTTTTCTCGCTTTTCTTTTTCTTTGATTTCACGTGGATTTCTGTGCTTGAGCCCCTAGATTTAGGTTTTTATATCGTTGAGCCAGGTAGCCTTAGGTCCACATCCCTAAAAGAATATATGTTCCCATAGATTGCGTTTGGATCTAGGCAAATAAATCGGTTCTTCACGATAATAGGAGCTTCTGTTTAGGACGTTTTCTCGCACTGCATTCCATAAAGATTAGGTTTACATTTATGCGCAGATCATAATTGCATGTAGACTGCTGGAGTCAGGTATGTCTTCTATCTCGTGCATGCATCATTGATTTGTCGCGCATCTTCTTTTCCACTTTCCTCCCCCTGTTTTTCTGGACTTAGAAATAAAAGGAAACCAGAAAATTCGTTAGACGTTTCTTGAAAAATACATAAATAGAAAAACAATAAAATCGGGACTGCTAATCACACTTGACCTAAAAGACACCTCATTGAAAATCTGTCTTGGGGAGAGTAACCCCCTCCTTGTTTGGTTTGGATGAGAGAGAGAGAGTGACACGCACCCTAGGCTAGAGCCATATCCGATTTCTTAGCTGACTACCGGCTTTTTGTACGGGACAGTCGGTTGAGAATATTGGATTCCTATCAGCTCACGTAGTCGCTCTGAAAGACTGACTTGATCACCTAAAATAAAATCGACAAGATAATTGACCGATCCCTTACGGTCTTCAGCTCGTGTGCGTAGGTGAATCGAGGGTTTTGCTTTCTCATCTTGTGTGATTCCTGATCCCTTCTGCCTTTCCCCCTTCTATCTTCTCTATCCATTCATCTGTCTCCCACCCAACCTCCCTTCAGTCTTCTCTTCTTCTTCTTTACCCCAAGATGATGAATCCCCCTCACTCCTGGCCGACTCTTGCGGCTTCTTCTTCACCATCTGACCATCAGCCCAGTCGACCTTAGTCACTCGAAACTCAACTCAACAAGAATGGCGCCATTGCTGGGGAGCACGGCTTAGTAGTCGCTTTTGTTTTTCTTCTTTGTTTTCTTTTATTTTGATTTCACGGCTTTCCGCGACTTTTTCTTCGTCCACGGCTTTTCGCAGCTTTTGTTTCCTTTTTGTTTTCTTTTTCTTTTATTTTATTTTATTTTATTTTATTTTCTTTTTGTTTTTGTTTTTGTTTTTATTTGTTTTGTGTGTTTATTTTTATTTTCTGCATATATTGCTTGTTTTATTTTATCTGCCTTATTTTCTTTTTATAATAATCTGCTTTGACACTCTGTTTTGTTTCTTATGAGGGTCCGAGGGTCGAGGCAGCTCTTTTCGGAGAGCCGGCGCAACCGCGGGAGTCGGAGGCGGCTTCCTTCTCTACGAAGCCGCAGGAGAGTGCGAGGAGCGACCAGGAGTGCGGGAGCCGCGGTATAGCCACGGAGTTTAGGATAGTGTAGCTTAGGTTTATTTTCTGCAGACCATTTATATTGTTGTAATAATACAGGTACCAGACTCTCATACTTGTGGACTTTCGGGGTCTGTTTCGCCGAGCACCGGTGTGCTCGGGGGACCCCACCGTGGTTTTATTTTCTTGCTTTTCTTTTTCTTTGATTTCACGTGGATTTCTGTGCTTGAGCCCCTAGATTTAGGTTTTTATATCGTTGAGCCAGATAGTCTTAGGTCCACATCCCTAAAAGAATATCGGATCCCATAGATTGCGTTAGGATCTAGGCAAATAAATCGGTTCTTCACGATAATAGGAGCTTCTGTTTAGGATTGTTTCTCGCACTGCATTCCATATAGATTAGGTTTACATTTATGCGTGGATCATAATTGCATGTAGACTGCTGGAGTCAGGTACGTCTTCTATCTCGTGCATGCATCATTGATTTGTCGCGCATCGGCTTTTCTGCTTTCCTCCCCCTATTTTTCTAGACTTAGGAATAAAAGGAAATCGGAAAATTCGTTAGACGTTTCTTGAAAAATATATAAAAATAAAAACAATAAAATCGGGACTACTAATCACACTTGACCTAAAAGACACCTCATTGAAAATCTGTCTTGGGGAGAGTAACCCCCTCCTTGATTGGTTTGGATGAGCGAGAGAGTAACACGCACCCTAGGCTAGAGCCATATGCGATTTCTTAGCTGACTACCGGCTTTTTGTACGGGACAGTCGGTTGAGAATATTGGATTCCTATCAGCTCACGTAATCGCTCTGAAAGACTGACTTGATCACCAAAAATAAAATCGACAAGATAATTGACAGATCCCTTACGGTCTTCAGCTCGTGTGCGTAGGTGAATTGGGGGTTTTTCTTTCTCATCTTGTGTGATTCCAGATCCCTTCTGCCTTTCCCCCTTCTATCTTCTCTATCCATTCATCCGTCTCCCACCCAACCTCCCTTCAGTCTTCTCTTCTTCTTCTTCTTTACCCCTGGATGATGGATCCCCCTCACTCCTGGCTGACTCTTGCGGCTTCTTCTTCACCATCTGACCATCAGTCCAGTCCACCCTCGAGGGAGGTCGGATCCCCGACCAACCATTGCTCCCTCCCTCCCATCCCTTTCTTTACTCTGGGCATGCTGTGCTAGACGTCCGCGGATATCAGATCGAGCAGATGCGAGACCCGGACGATGCCATTGCTGAGTTGAGAGTGCACTCCATTCGTGATCAGAGAGAGCAGAGGAGATCATCAGATAGATCCTATCCCAGACTAATGGAGGAGCAGATAGGACATGGAGCTCAGTCAGCTTCTACACTAGGTCCATTCATCTTGGATTTGGATCTTATTCAGAGTCTGCCGACATTTTTAGGGGAGTGCACGAGGAGCCCTATATTCACTTGTTTGAGTTCAAGGAGTTTTACAGAGCACAGCCATATTCAGATATCACTACAGAGGAGCTTATGAGGAGGACCTTCCCATTCACACTTCAGGACAGAGCCATGAGATGGCACAGACGATTGGGGAGGAGATTCGCTACGTGGGGAGAGCTATGCCGAGAGTTTCTATAGAGATACTTTCCCCAGTGTAGAGCAGATTTAATGCAGTCTTTGATCACCGAGTTTTCAGTTGACCCCCATGAGCCATTGCAGGAGGCATGGCCGAGGTTTCTTGACCTCTTGAGGAGATTTCCCGACCACGGACTTCCATTGACAGACCTTATTGGGATCTCCATGCGGGGGATGACCGCAAAGCAGATAGCACTGGTCATTACCACATGTGCCGGTTCACACCGCAGTTCCGACATTCACCTACTGGATACCATCTCGAGCTTACTTTCACAGAGATCTTCTTCATGAGATGCAGCAGTCGGGACAACACATGAGGACGATGTAGTACCAGTGCTGTGTGTCACATTACATGAGGAGACAGCTTCTACACACCAGCCCGGAGACTTGGATGATGCATTACCACAGAGTACAGAGGAGATGATTGCGGCAGTAGAGGTTCGGACCTAGAGTCTTCTCGAGTTCCCATTGGTTTTCCAGCTAGATTTCGAGGTAGCCCCAGAGTTTCCAGTTGACGAGTCTTGGATATCAGATCTTCTGATACTCCAAGAGCCGGAGGAGCCCTCGCTACTACAGCCAATTATTCAGCCACTTCAGTGTCCAGTCCCGGAGGAGTCAGCTTCTTTTCTGCAGAGACACTTCTCGGAGTCCGACAGACACCAGGACTCAGCCCAGCAGCTACAGCTAAATAGGGGACACCACTTTGAGAGATCAGACACAAATAGTCCCGTGTTCGAGCCTTTTGTCCTCCACTTTGACGAGACATACACACTTGCTGAGGACCAGCTGGCAGCCAGCATTGCCGTAGAGAGAGGATCAGCCACAAACACATTACCGGCCTCCGCGGTGTGGACCAGTACCTTCTCCTGCTTCCAGATTGCCGAGAGCCACACTTCAGATGATGATGCAGCCTGGTGCACAGAGTGGATACTTGACAGCAGTGCAGATGCCCTTCTAGATCCTGATCCTCTATTTCCCACCTATGATCTTGCATTTCTCCCCGAGGGTTATCTGCAGGAGAATGCCGCACTCGATGAGTACTCGGTTTCACCTTCTGAGAGTGTATCCGATCTGGCGAAACACGAAACCGAGTCTTTTGATCTTTTTGATTCTGAGTCATCTCACCTCGATGACCCTCGTGAGGATGAGCCCATCCTGGAGATATTCGATGATCTGCCCGATTTGCTTCTATTTCATGCATCAGATATCAGTCTTCTTAGAGAGTCCCTTGATCTTGATTGTCCACACCTTTTTAAGACACTGATTGACGTGGAGGATTCCATGACTGATCCATCCTTCTCCACGTTTGATTTCTTCGGCTCTACACTCCCACTCCAGTTTGATCCAGAGCCGACGATTTCTTTTGTGCTACCGGATCACGATCTCTTATTTCCATATCTATGGCCGGTAGCAGACACCCGCCTGATTGCATACCTAGGTGTCATTCTTTACATTTTTTAGTTTGTCGTTGTTCTCATACCGAGACTGCGACGACAGTACGGCATTCGCCTTACCGATGTCGTCCTGAACCTTGATACAGCTTTGTCCTAGCCTTTGCGCCCAGCTAGGGGCGTAAAATCTAGCGCTTGTTGAGAGGCACCTCAACATTGTACTCTTTTGTATATACGTGTTTCGTCTTAGTTTGATCTTCCTTTCTTCCGTGTTTGTTTTCACCCCAAGTCTCGTATAGGATTATCTCTGCTATACTTAGGATATACCTCATCCTAAGTATAGGGGGGTGGAAACACCGGGTTGTTCATATCGTTCTGTTTCATCACTTTTGTTGTTGCCTATACTTAAGGAATCTTCACCGTAAGTATAGGGGGAGTGATGTCCTCTCATCTTGTATATATTTGTTGTTTTTCTTCGTGTCTTTCTACCCCTGTTTTTGATGCATATACTTAGGGATATTTTACACTAAGTATAGGGGGGGTAGACCTGTACATTCTCCACTCAGTTTTCCCGTTGTGTACAGCCTGCTATACTTAGGATTATTTGATCCTAAGTATAGGGGGAAAAGCCGAGACCCTCTTGATTTCTATTCTTTCATTCGTCTTTGTATATAGCCTTCCTTTTCACTTCCCTATACTAAGCACGAGTTATGTCTTCTCCATCGCTCTTGACTCTGAGGACATCATTCGAGCTAAGTATAGGGGGTGCGTATATATTTCATATATACTTTAGCCATAACTCGTACTTTGTGTGAGTGTATTAATAAATAAAGATGGCTAAAAACCCAAAAATCCATAAAAATTAAAAAATTTTCCTGTAAATAAACATTCTTTTATTTGCACATACATAGATATTGTACAAATTATTTTTGTAAAAATGTTTTCAAAAACTTTTTGTGTAAATTGTGTGTAAATATGTGCATATCAAAATCATGTATATAGTACAAAATTTTTCCAAAATGTTTTGAAAATCAAAAGTTTGCAAAAACCTTGTGTAAATTTGTGTAAATATTTTACAAAACTTGCATTCATGCATACATTCATGATTTCAAAACATTTTTCAAAAATTTTCAATGTTTGTAAATATTGTGTAAATAGCATCCTTGTATATACTTGTATAGTTTTTCCTGGATTATAGTTGACATTTAAACTAACCTGGAATTAAATTGGAAATGGAGCTTGATTAAGATCTTAATCCACCTAATTCTAAGAGGAACCTTATAGGGCTTAGGGTTAAGGCTTTTCAGGTCCATGGTGACTTAATTCTTTGAGTCCACTAGGCTGTGATCACATGTCATCTCAATGAGCCTAAGTATAGCACTTAACAACACACACATGACTCATATAGACAATGGCTTGACTTGGACCAGCACTTTACACCGAGCTCTCTACGGATGAGGTGGTGAGGAGGCAATTTTCCTTGACTTGGTGTAGCATATGAGGGTAGTACTACTAGGCGGAACCTCTCTTCTTCTTTTAGTGAAGGAAGTGCGTCTCAACTTGGTCTGGTTGCCATGAGGTCTAACGACAGGAGTTGTGGGTTGCAATAATGCTTCTAAAGAGGGATAGTCTACTGGCTCAAGAGGAAAAACTCCTTATGTACATATGTTGCACCGTGTAAATATATTGTATAGATGCACTTGAAAAGAAATGCAAAAAGAAAATAACTCCAAAAAAGTGGTGGGTCTGATAGAAAATTATAATCCCACCGGAGTATGTATATAGTGCAATAAGCAAAGCTTGAGATTCATGTTCCATCTTATGTAGCTTGCAGCAGGGAGACTTAGCTACACTGGTTGAGCTCCCAAGGATACATGGCTACACTGGCCATGGTCCATTCTCTTCTTCCCCCTCTTCTTGAGCCGGTTGAACTTGAACTTAGAAGGGAATACCCCGCTCCTCGAGGAAAGAGTGGCTAGATTAGGGTCATAGAGTTACCTTGTTGGGGAGGGTTGTCAAGTTGCTACTTCTGAGGTGGAGAGCTATACCTCACTTACATTGTACAAGGAAAGATTCATAGTCTTCAGGGTTTGTGTATGTAGACTTGTTCTGATCTGGATTGTTGAGGAGTCTTGACTATAGATTAGTGGATCTTAGAGGCTGTTGAGTTTTAAACTTAAGTCCAAATAAGGTTCCGACACATTAATAATCCAAAGATATGATCGAGCTCCATAATTCAATTTAATGAAGGCAAGTTTAATAATCAGCATTGATCCATGCATTTTCTCCTCTTTTTCTTTTTCTTTCTCTTTTTTCACTTCTTTTTCAAATAAGTATTTGCTAAGGGACTAGCAAACTTAAGTATAGGGGGGTGATGAATACCCATTCATCACTCTTTATTCTTTTATTTTAGCTACAAAACCTATGCAAAACACATGTAGATAGGTGTAAATAGCAATAATTACAATTTAGCATGCATTGTGTAAATATGCATTATTAGCATGTTTTTGTGCATAAATAAAAGAATAAAGAAATAAAAGAAAAATAGGGAGATATTTAGAATAAATATTGAACGACCTAATCCCAAGGGAGGGCTCAGCATGGGCCTGACCGTAAAAGAACCCAAGTAGAGAGAGATAAGGAAGCTCATGATTGTACATATACCTATAAATAAATAAAAATTATTTTCCTCTTATTCAGAATAAAAATGGGTGTGTATTTATTTGTATATATTTGTAAATATAAAATCAAAATAAAAATGAGAAAAATAAAAGAAAATTAAAAAGAAATTAAAATCCCTTCCTAATTGTATATATGCCATGTACATAGAACCAATCCTCTATTTATTTTCCCTTATAAATAAATAAATAAAAATCAAATAAAAATATTTTCTCATCCCATATTTCATAATGTAAATAAATAAAATAAAAATCATAAAAATAAAAATAAAATAAAAAGAAATAAAATAAAAATCAAAATCTACCTCGTATATATACCATGTACATATTTGTATATATCTATTTATTTACCCTATGTAAATAATTAATAAAAATAAAATAAAAATACCAAATTATTCCAAATTTATTCTCTAAATAAATAAAATAAAAAATTGGAATAAATTGTATAGAAATAAATAATTAAAAATCAAAAATACATATTGTATATACCTATATATAATAATCATATTTTGTAAATACATTGTTTATATTTCAAAAAAATAAATTAAAATCACTAAAAAATAATTCAAAAATAAAGAAACATTTTTCATGTTTTAACTTTTTCGAAATTCGGCCATTTACTATATTTTTATTTAATTTCCAAATAATTTATAAATGGCGCGCTCCCATTGGTCCACGGGGGATGTTGACCCCCGATCAACTCTCTCCCGCGGACCCCCATCCAGGCGGATCGGGTTTTTGACCCGATTTCTCGCCTTTTTCCATGCTTGATCCGACAACCAAATCCTCAAACCCCTGGCTCAGATTGATTAGCACACATCCGAGACCCTCGCCCGGGGTGGATTCTAGGGGTCCGTACTCCATCCTTCGACGCCCGACTCCATTTAGCCGGACCTGCACCACTATATAACTCCACCTCCGCCGCACGATTCAGCTCATCTTTGGCCTTCCCCCTTGACACCAGTGACCTCCTCCACCTCACCTGAGTGACAATAGTGCGAGAGAGAGTAGCAGCGAGGCTCGGGCAGCCGGGAGCCACTGATCCGGCGATATCACCGCCGTGCGCCGCCGCGAGGTGCGCCAAGCAATGGGAAGTGACGATCCCTTGAGGCCATAACCCCTGGAGCTCCTCCAGCTCCAGCATAGTCGATTTCCTCGACCAGGTAGCTCCGATAGACTGTAGGTTAGCGTAGATTTTAGGTTTTAGTTTTCTGTTCATGTAGCTCCGCCGCCATCGCCAGCCACCTCCGATCGTCCATCTACCATCCCGACCCGACTACCACATTTGCCATACTCCTCTCCACCTTCTTCACCCAGCCACCCCCCCCCCCCCCGTCTCACCCCGGAGCAGGTCCCTTGCCTTCCTCCGCCGCTGCTTCGCCGGAGGGCGCCATCCCACGTCACCCGTTCACCCATTTCACCTCTTACTGGGTCGAGGCACTTTGCCCTCGACCCAGGAGTTGCTTTGTGCGTTTTACAGGTCACGAGAGGCCCATCTGAGGGCCGGAGCATTCAGGCACAGCAGCTCCAGCCGTCCGCCGTCGTCGGGCCACTCCGGTGGTCGTCGGCCTCATCGGAGGCATCCATTGGCTGCGGAACACCTTGGCGATCATCTCCATCATCTCAGCAGCTTCAGAGAAGGCCCAGCGTGCCCGTGGTGCGCCGGCAAAGTTCGTCGGCGTCTTGTTCTTCCTGGACCTTCATCTGTCGTCTGATCGGCCCATTCAGCTCTAGATCTGATCAGAACCATTGATTCACGAGCAGCATTCACCGTTCATCCATCTGGGAGTCGATCTGAGCCATCCATCCAGCGTAGGGTTTTCCACCTCCAGCGAGCGTCAGATCTGCCACGTGGAGAGGCCTCGAGCGTTGATTGAGCGGAGAGGCGCCCGCTACTGTCCACCGCCCGATCAGCCACGTGGCGTCGTCTCTGTCGTCCACTGTAATAAAGGGGTAAATTGTTCTTAGGCCCTTTAGTTTATAGTTGTTACGTTTTAGTCATGTAAATATTTTATATAGTTCTTTTTATTTTGGTTATTTTGCACATTGGATCTTCCTGTTTCCTTTATTTGCATATTAGTCCCTGTATATGGTAACCACGTGCGTCGACACGTGAGATCCTGGGCATTTTGCATTTTCTGTCATGTAGTTCAAGGGTGTTAATGTTAACATTTTTAGAAATAGAATTTACAGTTATACCCTTCCATGCCTGGTTCACGTGAGTTGCGCGTGTTGTGTGGAATTTTTGCATGATTGGCCCTTAAGCTTCTTACGCGTGTTACGCTTTTGCCCCTATAAATAACTTTCCATGCATTTAGGTCCCTGTACATAGTGAGCCTATTTTTGATTTAAATAAAATATCAAATCAAGTCCAAATTTTGTGAAAATTGGACACGTGGCTCCTGCCACTGTGTAAAATTTTCACTAAAAATTTAGTACATTTTTGTGGCTTTTTATTATTTTTAAAAATTCAAAAACCTTTGTTTTGACCTCTGTCCAGATTAAAAAATCATAAAAAATATTAAAATCTTTTTAAAAATTCTGAAAAAAAAAATAAGTTTTGCTTGTTTTTGCTTGTTTGATTTTCTGTGCATTTTTTACAATTTTTGGAGTTATAAAAAGATTGAAAATTAAAAAACCCTTAAAAACTCATAAAAATTCTAAAAAATCACAGAAAATTCAAAAATTCATAAACACTTCTTTTGAATTTTCCTTTTTGTTTATACTTTTCATAAAAAATACGTCCAGGCTCTTTCAGGACCATTTTATATTTTAATTTGGTCCTCCAAGCCTGACTGGACAGTTTGCCTTTGTTTTTGTCTTCTTTGATTTTTATAAAATTCCATAAAAAATATTAAAATCTTAAAAAATTAACCAAAAACAGTAAAAAATATATAAAATATAAAAATATTTTTGTTTGAATTTTTAGATCATTTTTTAGCATTTAAATAATTGCTTGAATGTGCTTGTATTGCCTTTTTATTATTTTTCTTCATTTTTAAAAATCCAAAAAAATATAAAAATATTTAAAAACCACGAAAAATTCATTGTTTTTATTTTCTTTTCTTTTTCGACTACTTCGTAGGCCACGAGGTCAACTCGTGCTCCCTGCGTCCGACCCTGGGTGCTACACCAGGCTAATCTCATAGCCAGGGCCACTATTTGATTTTCTTTGATTTTATCTGCTGATTGGTGGTTTGTTCCATATTTTTCTTGTTGAGCTGAATTTTGAGTGATTAAGGTCGCAACGACCTTAGCTATATTTTATTCACCTTAGTCCATTCGAAATTTGGGCTCATCATAGGGCTGCTCTTGTTCTTCTTCTCTCCATCTCTCTCTCCCGATTGCTCCTAGTTGGCTCGGGTGCATCAACCTCCTAAGAAGTCATCGTTGTTGTTAAGTACCTTGCAAGAAAAATTAACAAAGAATGGATTGGTCAAAACTGTCAAATAAATACAAAAAATAAAAATCTAAAAATAAAAGAAGAATAATGTATAAAAATACTACACTCTGTTGCTCCCCGGCAATGACGCCATTTGATATTGGGTCTTTCGCACTGGTCTGCTAATCAAACACAATTTGCAATCATTACGTAACCAAGTGTACCTATTTATTTACAAGACTTACGGTTCAGGAATTTACACAAGTATTACAGGTTTGATGTACAAAGTTTGTAAAGAATTTATGTAATTCTCAAAATAATTTGCAAAAAATTTGACAAATATTTTGAAAACTTTATTTTGAAAGAATAATTTGACAAATAATTTTTACAAACATTTACAAAATTTGAAAATCATTTTGTAAAGATTTTTCAAATAATATGTATAGATTTTTCAAACTATTTTTGCAACCATTTTCCAAACCATTTGCAAATAGATATTCAAAACATTTTATTCAAACAAAAGAAAGAAATTTTAATAAACAAAATATTTTTATAAAGGTTGAAAATATTTTACGAAACACTTTTGAAACCGTTTTCAACAGATTTTTCAAAGAGATTTCCCAACCATTTTTGAAATTTTTTGCAAAATATTTTAACCTGAGTTATTAATTATTATATGCAAAGAATTTTATTGTGTATTTTTAGCCATATTATTTGAAAATACGAAAGTACGAGCTATGGATCAAATATATATATAAGGTATATACAACCCATTTGATAGAGGGTCTTTTACGTTGGTCTACTAATCAAACACGATTAGTAATCGTTGTGCGGCTAAATGTGCCTCTAATCAACAATCAACCCACAGAAAAATTCAAGCGATCTATGTGCATGAATTAAAATTTATTATAACTCCACTATAGATGTGTAAGTTTTAATTCATGGTAAATATGGTAGAGTATATATATAATTAAGTTTCAAATAGTATGGTAGAGTAACCATACAAGGTATAATAATTAAGTTTTATGATTTTTAAGGGATTTGTTTTCTAATTTATAGATATTTTTAAAGTCCAAAATATATAAAATCATGAACTAGATAAATAGGACTGATTATTTTGAGATTTAAAAATACTAAATAAGGTCAAAAGTTCCAAAACTAATTTTAATACTTAATAATATATATAAACAAAAAATTCAAATAGAAACTAATATTTTTAGAGTTTTAAGTTTTTTTATAATTTTTTACAAGAATTTTGGAACTTTTTAATTTTTGGTGATTTCCTTTTTCTATTTTTAGGGATTTTTGTTTTGGAGGTAAAAAATAAAATAATAGATAATTACTATTTTTTGGAAATTATAAAGATGATTTTATATTTTTTGGATTTTTAAGTCAAACATGGAATAAACATGTACCTTTTAATTTTTAATAATAAGAAAAGTCGTAAAATTCAAGACAAAAATGGTGACGTGGAAGTAATTGCATTAGACACATTATCCTATTTTCCCATAATTTTTGGAGCATGGATGCCATTTCAAGAAAACAGAAAACATGCACAAAAATTAATTGAACTAGCAATGGTATTTTTGCAGTTAAATAAAAGATATGGGCTAATATGCAAATTACCCAAAAGTTTTGAAATATTCAAAATTTTGATATTAAAACACAATTACAAAAACCTACCAGGGTATATATGCAAAATACCCAGCTCACGTGGGAGGCCACGTAAGCTGAGCTAGCAAGGACCTAAATATAACATCACAAAAGCATAAGGGTTCACTTGTAATTTTTACACAAAATATAAAACGTACTTAATTAATTACAGGACTAAATAGGAAATACAATAAACTAAGGGGCTTTGATATAATTACCCCCAAAAGTGCACGCGATCATACGGCTTTGGATTGTTCACGTGGACGCGTGTTCGACGCTCAGCGAATGATTCCCCTTCGCAGATGGAGGGTCACGATCATATCCTCGACGTGATCTGACGGTGGAGATGGCCAATCATCAAACAGTTGCTTTTTGCATGGGCGATTGATGAATATTCATTCATCACTCTTTATTCTTTTATTTTAGCTAAAAATCTTGGCAAAATACCATGTGGATAGTTGTAAATACAATAAGTTACCAATAAGCATGCTTTTGTTAAATATTAATAATTAGCATGTATTTGTGAAAAATAAAAGAATAAGAAATAAAGAAAAAAGAAGATAATATTTAGAATAAATATTAAGTGACCTAATCCCAAGAGAGGGCCCAATATGGGCATGATCGCCAAATTAAATAAGTAGAGAGAAGGTAGGGCCATTCAACTTTGTGTATAGTCCTTCTTATATGTACATATTTTATTTTTACAAAAATAAAATAAAAATGTGTTTCTACTACCTTGTATATATTTTTAAAAATAAATAAAAATTAGGAAAATAAAATTAAAACAAAAATAAAATTCTCTCTCTAGCCCCTTGTACATATCACATGTATATATGTATCATACTCATATTTATTTTACACTTGTAAATAGCCAATAAAAATAAAATAAAATTTATTTTATATCCCAAATTTTATGTTGTAAATAAATAAAATATAATATTAGGGTATTTGTACAAAAAAAGAAAAAAATAATATTGTTAAATACATAGGAATTTTATACATGTATATAATATAATATATTGTATATACCATAATTTATTTTTCAAAAAAAAATAAAAATCACTAAAAAATAGTTCGAAAATTAATAAACATTTTTCATTTTGAAAATATTTTAAAATAAAATCGTTTTCTATTTTTTATTTATTTTGTAAATATTTTCTATTCCCTATTTTCTGATTGGTCCAGGGTGGACTGTTGACCCCGGTCAACTGCCCCCCCCCCCATCGGACCAACTCCTCCGCGGATCTAGTTTTCGCCTGATTTTCTCTGAATTTTCATGAGCCGATCCGATCGCCATTTCATTCCATTTCACGCTCTGATTATCCAGGGATGATCTGTGATCCACGCCCAATGATACTGTTAGGGATCTGCTCCTCGGATTGTGTGCCCGTGATCTAATCTTGTCGGACCTCGTTGAGTATATAGCCTCCTTGAGCCGCAACCTTTTCAGCATCTTCGGCCATTGTCCTCATTTCTTGGAAGCTCCGTCTTCTTCCTTGAGTGACAACAAGTGAGGGAGAGCGTTGTAGTGAGGTTTCAAGGTGTCTAGCCCTAGGTCCGGCGAGCTTCATCGCCGTGCTCCGCCGCAAGGTGTGCTCCAGCCTCTAGACGCGTCAATCCATCGACGCAACGACCCCCGAAGGTCCGCAACCTTCAGCCTAGAGGACCTCCTTCACCAAGTAGCCTCGATAACCTTTCGTTTGTTGTAGATTCGACTTTTTTGATTCCGATCAATTAGCATTCCTCGGATCATCCTTCGAGATCGGACCATCCATTTGCCCTACCGACGACCCCATCACCTTCATGAGACCTCTCTCCACCTTCTACGCCCCTCCATAGACCTTGATTCGCCCAGGAACAGGAAGCCAGTCCTCCTCCACCACCGCTTCGTCGGAGGACTTCGCCCCGCCTCATCCTTCGCCCCATCGCACGCACTAACAGGTAGAGGCACTTTGCCCTTGACCCAGCAATCGTTCTGTGTAAGTATAGAGCCCAAAGGACCTCATCTGGAGGTCCGAACATCTACGCACAGTAGCTCCAGGTCCTCAACGTCGCCAGACCATTTCAGACGACCCCGACCTCATCGGAGCCTCGCAGCAGTTGCGGACAGTCACCAGCAACGTTTCGCCTACTATCCCAGCAGCTTCGGAGGATGCCCCAGTAGCTCATATTGATCGAGAAAAGTTCGTCGGTGATGAGTTCTTCGCTGTTCTTCCAAGAGGCGCCTCCGTCGTTGGATCGAGCCCCCATGCCAGTTCTGATCGTGACCGTTCGTCTTTGGGGAGATCTCGACCATCTGATCTATCTGAGGATCGATTTACAGTCGTCCATCGTCGAATCGTTATTCGCAGAGCCCAGCCGTCAGATCTTAAGTGGAGAGCTGTCGATCGTTGGATCATCCAATAATAAGGGTATTTGCACTTAGGCCCTTCGCACTTTTTGGCTTTATTGTTTAGTCATGTAAATAGTTTTAGTAGTTATTTTTAGTTTGGACATTTTGCACTTAGGACCTTATATTTTCAGTATTTGCATTTCAGTCCTTCTGTATGTGGAGCACGTGATACCCCATGTGACTTTGGGTTATTTGCATTTCAAATCATGGATTATATTGTTGTTATCAATATAAGTTTTATTTTTTGTATTTGCAATTATACCCCTATTTTCCTGCTTCACGTGTCGCCCTCGTGCGTATCAGGACTTTTTGCATATCTAGCCTCGTACTCTTTCCGTGTGTTATTGTTTGGCTGTACATTTTTTCATAATTGCATATAGGACCCTATGTGTTGTGCGTCTTTGATTGGTTGAAATAAATAGTAAATCTCATCCAAAAATCGTGACATTTTGACACATGGCTCCTGCCATGTTGGAGGAATTTCTAGGAATTTTTGGGTTCATTTAATTTTTGTTTGTTATTTTTAAAAATTCAAAAACCTTAAAAATTGCTTCTATCCAGTTTTAAAAATCAACTAAAAATACTAAAAATCCAAAAAAATTAATGATAGATTGTTTTGTTGTGTTTTCACTTCCATCCAATTTTCAGTGCATTTAGATTTATAAAAACAATAAAAATTGAAAAAAAACTAAAAACCTAACAAAAATCATTAAAAATTCCTAAAAATTCAAAAAAATGCAATTTTTTTCTATAGTTAGATTTTTATTTTTAGTTTATAACAAAATTGTTGGTAGAATTTAATAGCTATTTAAGTATTTTTAAATAGCCTTTAGATACTGGCTGCACATTGTTTTATATTTCTGGACTTATTTCATTTTTATAAAATTAACTAAAAATTATAAAAAAAAAACCCAAGAAAAATACCAAAAACACTTGAATATTTATAAAAACCAAAAATATTTTTATTTTAATTTTCTGATCATTGTTGGTGTGTTAAATAATTATTTATGTGTGCCTTTTTCCTTTCTTTTCTAGCTTTTTCTTAATTTAAAAATTACAAAAAAATAAAAAACCAAAAATACACCATTTTATTTTCTTTTAATTTATTTTAGATTTTCGACTACTTCGTAGCCTAGGCATACCATGCTCCTTGTGTTCGACCCTGGTAGCTATACAAGGTAAAATAAAATAGCGAGACCGCTATTTGAGTTCCACGATCGATTTTTATATTGGTGGTCTTTGATTTTCTTGATTGAGCCCAATCCGAGAGGTTGAGGTCACAACGACCATTGATACCTTCTTACCTTAGTCTCTCAGGTCGCCCATTAGAATGGCGTCGTTGCCGGGGAGCCGGCTTAGTAGTCGGGTTTCTTTTTCGGCCTTTCTTTGTTTTTCAGCTTTTCTTTTTCATTTTCTTTTTATTTATTTTCTTTTTGATTTTGTTTCTTGTTTTTATTTGCTTGTTTATGTTTTTTATTTCTTTTCTTTATTTGCTTTTATTTTTGTATTTATTTTATTTTATTTTCGTTCATTTTTCATTATTATAATAATTATGGACTGATGATGAACCCACATTTCATCATCTTTATTCTATCATTTTGGCCTCAAAAACCCTGGTAAATGCGTGTAAATACCCTTAATTAGAGCATCTTAGCATTCATGCATGTGCATGTCAATAATGTATAAAATACTGTAATTAAAGCCAAAATTATAGAATAAATAAAAGAAAAGAAAAAGAATAAAATATTGTAAATATTTTATGACCCGAAACCCCAAGACCTAGGCTTCTCGATGAATAGGTCGACAAGGAATAAAGTAGGGGGAGATAAGGGCCAAAATACAGCAAAAATACCTTTGTTTTTATTTCATTCTTTATTCATTTTGAGACCTATTTTTGGTTCCACTTTATATACCTCCTAAAATAATTAAAATTCATAATAAAATAATTCATAAAATAATAAACATTTTTTATTTAATAATCTAAAATTAATTAAATCATTTACTATTTTTAAATTAATTTTTAAATCTTTTTCCAGAGATTTTTCCTGGTTGGTCCACGTGGACCAACCAGGGGGCGCGGACAGTTGACCTCAGGTCAACTGTCTGACCTCTCCTCTGTTGCGCGTCGACTGAGTTTTCCTCATTTTTCTCCCAATTTTGGAGACCGTTTCTTTCGCGAAATCGTGTCAATCCCTTCACGACTTTTCCTCCCCTACAATCGAGCGTTCACGCCCTTGCGTTGTTTCGGGGAATGGATCGACGATTCACTCGATACGCCTTGATCTTCTCACCCATCCGTCAACCATTCAAAATGCCACCCCCCTCTTCCTTTTCGAATTTGAACCCCTCTTCCATCGGTGTAGCTCCCCCCTTCGTGCCCAATCACGAGAAGAAAGTGACAGCTCTTCTCTCCGACCTTCGGGTGGGTCGAGCGACGCCTGAGGCGGCTCCCTTCACCTCCGCCATCTCGCCGGCGTCGAGGTACCTTCCCTCCGGTTTCAACCGTCGAGGCAGCTCTATCCCCCTTTTATTTCTACTGCATTTCGTTCTCCTTAGTCTTAGGATCACTTCGCCTCAAAGATCTTCACATTTCATCCGTTAAATCGCCTAAATCGTCATCTCGCCGGAGTGCCCCTCCAGCCACCCACCAAGCACGTCGCCCCTCACCTCGTTACCACCACCGCAGGACCCAGGCACTTTGCCCTGGGTCCACTCATACTTTTCTGCAGGTCAACGCCCATCGACAAGGACCTGGAGCTTGTTTTGCTCACTCGCCGAAGATACGCGTAGCCCAATGCTCCACCGTCTTCTAGCGTGTGCATTGGCCGTCGCCGAGGAGTTTTGAAGCCTCCAGCACCTAGAGGGAGACCGCAGGAGCTCGTCGGACCCATTTCGTACTCATCAACGTCACGAAGGAGGAGGAACGGAGACGGGGAAGTTCGCCGAACGAGGGCTTCTTCCCTGTTCTTCGTTAGCCCCTTCCGACCGTCGGATCTCGGGTCCGCGCCAGACCGTGCAGCCACCGTCTGATCTCCTCCCGCCTCAACCGTTCGATCTTCCGAGGAGGATCTGATCTCAGCCGCACAAGCGAAGCGGCATCGGAGCGCAGCACAACGACACGTGGCAAGTCAGATAGCATCAGTCGTCCGATCCGCGCGTGAGGGTATTTTGCATTTCGACCCTCGTGCCTTTATTGTATTTAACTATTAAATATCAAACATTCATCTTCCGTTCAAATATATTTGTACTATTTACAATCAAGCCCCCGCATAATTCATTAATTACAAACAGGTCCTCGGCCACGTCACCTCACGTGCTAGTGCGCGTAAGGTGCGTGGCCATTTTACAGAAAGGCCCTCGGCCATTTTGGTATTTATAATCAGACCAGAGAACTTTTTAACGCAGTATATATTTTTGGATATTTTGCACTCTGACCTTTGGACTTTTCACATATTACATTTATACCCCTACCAGGTGCGCGTGCGTATGCACGTGAGTTTAGTGTTTTTGCAAGGGTACCCCTGTGGGTTTGATATTTGTATTTAGTCCATTAACTACAATATTTAGTTATGTATTTTGTGTGAAAATCGCATTGTGGCCCGGGAACTTTTGTCTATTTACATTTATGCCCCTACCAGCTATGTGATTTTTATTTGTTGTTTGCATTTATTTCGTGCATCATCTTAACTCGAAAAATTATCAAAAAAATACCAGAGGATCATGTTGCATTGCTCATTCACGCCATATTTTTGTATTGCATTTTTATTGCATTTTCATATTTATTAAAAATCAAAAACATGCATTCTCAATACTGTTTGCATTAGAAAATCCATAAAAATTAGTAAAACTTTTTGAAAAATTCCAAAAAAAAATCTATTTTGTGTGTTTTAGCTTCAGACCCAAAAAATCATTAAACATTTCAAAACAAAAACCTTAGAAATTAGAAAACTCCAAAAATCTTTATAAAAATCTAAAAAAATCTACAAAAATCCTAAAAATCCAATTCTTGTCTCTGAATTTTCCTTATTGCTATATCTTTAGTGTAAAAATTTATTTGGAAAATTTTCTCTACTGTTTGCTATTTTATTTCCCTGTTTTTGTCCCAGCCTTTTATTTTCTTCACTGTTTCCTTGTATTTTGACCTTTAATAATACCAAAAAAATTAAAAAATCTAGAAAAATCACAAAAACATTTGAAAAATATAAAAAGACTAAAAACATTTTATTTTCTGAATTTTTGCTATTTTGCTCTATTTTTATAAATACCCTAATATCATCTTTTCTTAGTTTGTGTATATTCTATTTATTAAAAAAGAAAATATAAAATATAAAATATAAAAAGAAAATACAAAATTAGAAAATTAAAAATCAAAATACAAAAATATAAAATCTAAAATTAAATAAAAAATATTAAAAACCTACAAAAAAATTGCATACTTGTAGACACACATCACAATCACATTTTTGGCATTTTGCTTGATTTATCATGTTTGCTCCCTGAGTTCGACACTCTACACATACTTGCACTATACACATTTCTTGTAGAGTTAAAAGAAATTTGACTCCACCTTTGTTTCTCATTGCTTGATTTGCACTATTGTGGGTTCATTGTTGATTGTAATCCGGATTTCTGAGTGGTCGATTCAATGATTGAGTTCCCGCCTTATATGGAACTTAAGACCACCTGATTTTTGGCTACATCAAATGGCGCCGTTGCCGGGGAGCAACAGCGTATAGATCTCATTTTTGAGTGATTGTGTTTGATTGCCTACATTATTGCTTTACATGATCTCTTTATTTTTTATATATATTTTTGAGCTATCTGACCATTTTCTTTCTCGTCTTCTTGCGAGGGACCATGGATCGAGGAGGATCGCCTAGGGGATCCTGTGCATCCTTGGGAGGCGGAGTCGGCCATTCTACCCTAGCCGACAGGAGAGAGCAAGAAGATTCAAGAGAGAGATAGTTAGCTAGTGATTTATTATTTGTGAGAGAGAGACATTAATTTGTAATAATACAGGTACATTGGACTTCGTACACTCGGGCCTAATTTCTAAGTGATTGTTCACATGGGGGCTCACCGCGGTTTTCATCGGTTTTCTCTCTTGTCGTTTTCTGATTTTGTTTTATTTTCTTTACTTTTGTGGAATGAGCCCTTAGTTTTTAGGCTTGCTTGATCGAGTAAATTAGGTCCAAACACCCTAATATCTTGCATGTATCTATAATGCACTTTGGACTTAGTTTAACACTTAAACAGTCGCCTCATCATCTTCAAGCCTTCGTGCCGCGAGCCACCCTGCCAAGCGCTGCTCCTGAACTCGATGTGTCGAGAGGAGGAGGGGTGAGCCTAAACCGGACTCTTGGATTGAAGATCGGTGACCGACTTGTGGTTCTTTACGCTAGCAATTGCTTTCTTAGGACGATTTCCGTGTGCATATCGGCATATAGCATAGGTTAAAAATTCCTGCGTTTCATCCTGCATGAAGAGAGCTGGAGGCACTGTTGAGCATTCATCATTTAGGCACAAAGGTGACATTTCCATCTTGGTGTCGCCTTGCATTGCTTTTCCGACTCTTCTCCCTCTGTTTTTGGATCAAATAGGAATCAAAGAAAATACAAAAACGTTAGACGCTTGTATTGAATTGACTCAAAGCAAGTGATAACACCAAAAATTTTAAAAAATGGACTGCTAAAGAAAACTTGACCTAAATAAAATTGGATAATTGGACTCATTGCTTGGGGTGAGTAATACCCTCACTTGTATTCAGATTGCATGGGAAGGTCTCTTTCCAAGTGAGTAGAGCGGCTTCGTAAGGATTAGAGCCCAAAACCCAGTCTGTGGTTGCCTTGTGTATCGCCTGGATTTCCGAAGTATTGGCGCTACTATCGTACGTAGATGAGTAGGGCTTGGTCGCCATTGATGACTCTCTATTGTGTAGAGCATCGACCTTGTTCGAAGTATCGAGCATAGGTCACGCCTTCACGGGGGTGTCTGTCTCATCGTCTTGCGTCCGAGTAGGATCTTGCATGCTCACGGGTGATTCCGTTGTGAGAGAGATCCGAAGTATCGATTTCGCCTATCGGCTTCCTCCCTCTTTTCTTTGGCTGAGTAGGGATCCAGGAAGAGTTACAAGGACCTTAAAAAGCGCAGACTACAGGTTACACAGGAGGAGGATAAGTACGGAATTCTTTTCTGGCAGTACTCTCTCTCCTATAGGCATAGCGCTTTAAGGACTCGTTCAAAGATAATTGCCTGAATTCGATCTAAAAACTACAAAGGTAAAAGCCGAACCTTCATAGCTTCATGCGCTGAGTTGGTGAACCCCTTGTTTTGTGTTTGATTTGCTAGTTGAATCTAGGTCAAGATCAAAAACACTGCACAATTGTGCGCAATTTTTCCCCCTCCCCCCCTTCTTCTTCATTTCTCAACCTCGCTCTTCTCAATAATCACGATGATGCGAAGGAGATCTCTTAGGCCGTCTTTGGCGGCACCGCTGTCCAGCACTCCTCCCTATTCATTTAGGACGACCTCGGGGAGTCCAGACCCACTCTCCAAGCTTGAATTCACTTCCACCTTGTTCCCCCTCGACCACCCTTCTCCTTCCATCAGTCCAAGAGTGTCAGAGTTTAGTGCATCACAGAGCTCAAATCATTTGTCGACACCTGAGATGGGTTCTTTTGCCTTTTCAGAGAATCCAGAGATGGCAGACAGAGGAGAACACCCATATGAGCAGGAACACCCACCATTCATATATGATCAAGCTGCCATCAACAACTCATTGCTAGCTTCCCTCGAGACCATGAAGAGACAGATCCGAGACCAGGGAGTATTCATGGGTGAATTCATGAGGGAGATCGCGCAGATGCGAGAGGACGTGAAGACAGACCTGGGGGCGGTGGCGGTGATATACCAGAAGTAGCCGACGAGGAAGGAGATCCTAACCAGGAGAGGTCGTCGCTAATGACCATGAGGCAGTTGCATAACCCAGCCGCAACCCTCACTCACCGATGGATCCAGCTCCCTCCCATTGTTGGGAACTTTGAGCTTCGCCCGCAGACCATCCAGTTACTACCCAAGTTTCACGAGCTAGCCACCGAAGAGCCTCATCTCCATCTGCAGGAGTTCGAGATGATTTGTTGCACTGTCCACGACAGACTAGTGGACGCAGACACGATCAAAATGATTGCCTTCCCATTCTCATTAGCTGACAGAGCAGCCTACTGGCGGAAACACCTCGGGAGGTATGTCACTTCATGGGCACAACTCCACCGCGAGTACTTGAACAAGTACTATCCACTCGACCGGACCAATGCAGCGCGAGCTATGATCAGCAATTTCACCATGGTCCCGAATGAACAATTCCATGAGGCTTGGGACCGATTCAGAGAGCTCATCGACCGGTGTCCAGATCATGACATATAAAAGCCCAACTTGGTTCAGAGTTTCTTTTGTGGGCTGACACTAGAGCTGCAGGGGCTTGTCAATGCCTCTTGCGGTGGATCATATTTCTCCAAGGGAGAGGACGTAGTTTGGGAGATCTATGAGGGTATGGCATAGAATTCCACTGTCATGGCCCAAGCCCGCGTCTACACACAACCAAAGCTTCCACTACAGGCAGTTGGATATCAGAAGATCGCCTGCATCAATGCTGGTCCCCACACTCCATCAGCCCCCGCAGCCCAAGCCGAATCCGCAGCAGCTGACATGGGAATTATTAGCGAGAAGTTGGACTGCCTCAAGATCCTCGAGAAGAAGCAGATGCAGGGACTGGCCTAGATGGACTAGATAACCAAGACCATGAGCGACCCGAAGACGTAGATTCTTTGCATCCAGGAGGCTCAAACGTCTACTCAGCAGCCTCCCAGGTCACGGGTTGATCCCAGTAGTAGCAGCTCAACCCAGCCCTCTGCCTCACACCGCCAGGTCAACCACATTCAGGCAGAGCCGGTACAGTAGCTACAGTATTACCCGTCGCAGCCACACATCTCAGGACACTCAGATGGTGGTCTATCAGCCTGATCAGCCACTGGCAGTTCTACCTCCACCATCCTTCGAGCAGGAGCCATTGATGGAAGTCAATGGGATATGGTACGACCGGTACCCATAGCCAGTCGGGATTCAATGTGATCACCCAGGATTCTGATGGACCACCGAAGGGACCTCTTCCCAACAGCAGCCTCCGGCTCAGGGACAGCGGAACAGCCAGCAGCAGCACCAGCCCAAGTATGCCCACCAGCAGTACCAACATGGTCCTTGACCCGCCTATCAGGGACAGCAGTGGAGGCAGCGTCAGCAGCCTCAACAAACATACTCCCAACCATCCCAGCATTATTCTCACCAGCAGCAGCCTCATTTCCCGCAGGGAAACACTTCCGGTTCTCAGGCACCCGCCTTTGAGAACCCAGCTCTAGATGACCTTGCCCGCTTGCTTTCTGAACAGGGAGCATCCTTCCGACAGGAAATGGATGAGTTCCGGCAGGAGATGAGGGATATTATCAAGGGCAAAGTCGCCATACCAGCTCAGATTAAGCCAAATCCGAATAATTTGAAGAGGAAGTCTGAGCAGGTACAGTTCACAGAGGATACTTCTCCTAGTGATTATTTGAGTGACATGTCTTCTTTGTATGATGCTGATTTTGTGACTACTAGGAGTGGTAGGACGCCAGCCGGCGGTGCCTCATCTGAGCGACAGCCACACGAGGAACCACGAGCGCCAGATGAGCAGAGTAGCAGTGCTGATGCAGCTGATGATGTTGATGACGGTGGTGCTGATGCCACCAATGATGGAGATCCAGATGACGGTGTTGAGGCCGTCAAGACACCAGATGCAGACGGTGGTGTTGAAGCCACCATTTTTGATGTAGAGCCAGAGCGCGGTGCTGATGCTGCAAAGACAGATGCCGTTGGTGGTACTGAGGCCACCACTTCCACTTTTGTAGAGCTCCCACATGTAGTGTTGCCACCTTTTGTATCTCAGGACTATGGTAACAAAAAGACAAAAAAATGAATAAAGGAAAGGTTTCTGTATACACTTCATATCCATATGTGTTGCATGATGATCATTGTATGGATTCTATTCCTTCACAGCGCAGTTACCTCTTCCTAGCCCACCATCTGAGGAGGCCCCTACTGTCCCCTTTCCTGAAGCACTCCGCCTGACGAAGGGGAATAAAAGAGAAAATCCCAAAAAGACCCAACAGGTAGAGTTCAGCAACCAGATGATTGATATATTCCACATTCAGCTGACTCTACAGAAAGAACTTGAGCACATCCCCCTCTTCAAAAAGAACTTGAAAGAGAAAACTACAGTCCGCAGGAAGAGGAGGAACCACATAGATCAGATCAATGTGCTCACCCATTCCACTTGCTGCATCATTCAGAACCGACTGCCAGCCAAGAGACCCGATGCAGGAGCTCCCTATGTCAGATGCGAGATTCAGGAGCAGCGGTTCGATCGTACTCTATTAGACAGCGGCTCTTCTATTAACCTTCTTCCGGCAGCCTTACTCGGTCGATTCGAGTTTGGTCCTCTTCTTAGGAGCAGGACGGTCCTTCAGTTTGCTGATAGGTTGATGATTTAGCCGAAATTCATGGAGTCTAAAAGTGGTATCTCACACAAGGCGGAGACACCGGTCGCTGTGACGACTCACGATAAATCTCTGACTAAAATCAACAATTAACCCACACTAAAGATCAATAAATTAGAAATAAATGTGGAGTTAAAATTTATTTTTAACTCTGCACAAATGATGTAAAGGGCAAGTATGTAGAGAGTTCGAACACAGAGAGCAAGCAGGGTAGTTCAAAATAATGTGCACAAGTGAGTGTGTGTGTGTGTTGTCTACACTAAGCAAGCAATCAAAGGAATTTTTGTTGGTTTTTAATTTTAAATATTTTTTAATTTAATTTTTAATTTTGTATTTTGATTTTTAATTTTCTGATTTTTATAATTTTATATTTTATATTTTTTTTCTATATTGGAATTTAAAAGCAATGTAATAAAAGACAAGATAAAGTATTTATAAAAATATGCAAAAATAACCAAAAATTCAGAAATAAAATGCTTTTGATATTTTTAGGATTTTTTACTGTTTTTGTGATTTTTGGGTATTTTTCAAAGTATTTTTGGTATTTTTAAATACTGAAATAAGGGAAAACAGTGAAATAGGTGCTGGCTGTGAGTAAAATAGAAATTAAAATTAGAAAACAACCACCAAAATTTTTCACACTAATTTTCAAATAAAGAGGATGAAATATAGAACAACCAGGAACTGAGTTTGTATTTTCTGAGTTTTTTTGATTTTATAGATTTTTTTGAAGTTTTTATGTATTTTTGAATTTTTAGCGTTTTTCTTTTGAGATTTTTAATGATTTTTGGACTAACACTAAAATAGAGTAAAATACATCCTAGGGAATTTTTTTAGAATTTTTCGAGGTATTTTAATATTTTTTGGTATTTGCTAAGATAGACAGTGAATAAAAAGCATGTTTTTGATTTTTAATAATTATAAAAATACAATAAAATCAAAAACTAAAAATGTAGCGTGGAAGAACAAGTGCACAGGAGCTTAAACCTATTTTTGTGAAATTTATGGAATTAATATGATAATTTAAATAATTAGAACAAGCATCCAAAAATTAAACAGGCCTGGTAGGGGTATATTTGCAATTTCTCAAACATCCAGGTGCTCACATGCAAAATTTCCACAACTTTTTAAACTGAAGCTTGCATTTAATGGATTAAAAACAAATGACAGAAACCGGAGGGGCCTTAGTACAAAATTCCCAAGCCAAACACGTGCGCAACACGCGCCTGGCAGGGACCTAAGTGCAATATTCAAAACTATCAGGAGGTTCAATGCAAAAACGACCAGAAATATATAACTGCTAATAAAAGTTTAAGTACTGAATCTAAATACAAAAAGTGGCTGGGGTCCCCTTGCAAAATGCCTAGACGCACGTGACAAGCACGTGCGCCCGGCGAGGACCTGAAAGCAAATACGCAAACGTGCGAGGGTCCAAGTATAATTATTACAAAATTTTACAACTGCAGATGAATGATTAAGCGTTAATTTATAAATACAAAAAGGTATCGGGCTTACGATGCAAAATGCCCAGTCGAAGGGGGCGATCTGACGGTGGCTGTGCGCTTCGAAGAACAAGCAGGGATCCAACAGCTCGGCCTTGATCTGCAAGAACAGACGAAGAACAAGGGTCCGTCGAGATGGAATCGACGCGAGCTTCGTCTTCCGACGTTATCTGCAACTGATATAGAGTCCACAAGCACGCTGGAGGTCCCTGCTACCGACAGGGATGATCAGAAGGTTCGGAAGATGGCCGGAGTGCACCTGAGGAGGCGGAGGAGCAAAGAAGCTCCAGGTGGCTCGGCCGGATGCGCAAAATCACTCCAGGCGTCCTTGAGAAGCTTGAACCTGCAAAGAAGAGTTAAGGGGGACCGCGGGCAAGCTGCCGCGCATCACCCTACAGTAGCAGAAGGTGGAAGGTGGTGAGGGAGAAGCTCGCCGGAGCTTGCTCCGGCGAGGTGGATGCGAAGGCAAGTTGATGGATTTCGAGCGAAGTGAAGGATAGCTAGATGATCCTGATGCTACAGGAGGGCTAGAAATATAGGAAAAATACAAGAAAAACACAAAAGAAACAACACCTCAAGGGTTGAACACCCAAGGTATAAACCTCGACGGCCAAGAGGCCGGAGGTGGCTTGGAACACGCCACCGAACTGGTAGATCACCTCGACAAGGTAGAGGGTATTCCCTCTGTCACAGGGGACCCCGTCGTAAGCCCTCGGAGGGAGTAGCTCAAGCAAAAAGCGGTTCAAGAATGGAAGAGGGGCGTGAGGGGGTGTTTTGAAACATGGTGGTCGAGGCCCAAAGATCGAGACGCCAGGAGCGTCTGGATGCTCCATTCCCCGAGCAAACCATTGGGCGTGCAAGGTCAAACATCAGGGAGAAAAAGTGCAGGAGGCATCATCGTGAAAGGATGCAAGACGTGGTCTCCAAAATTCGTCAAAGATGAGGAAAAAGTCGTTCTGACAGGCAGCAGGCGCTGGGTCAGAGAGTTGACCCAGGTCAACTCTCCAGCCCTCCTGGTTGGTCCACGTGGACCAACCAGGAAAAAGCCTGGAAATAATTATTGTAAAATCATTTAAAAATAATAAACGATTTTATTAATTTTTGATTATAAAATAAAAAATGCTTATTTTTTTGTGAAGTATTTTACAATGATTTTTATTTATTGTTATGAGGTGTATTTTTACAAGTTGCTTTTATACCCCTATATAGGTATATTATCTATATACTTTAGTATTTGATTTTTATTTAGGTATTTTTAATATTATTATTTTTATTTATGATTTTCTAAAATTATAAAATACTTTTATACACTTAAATATATTTTTATTTTATTTTTCTGATATAATTTGTATAATTAATAAAATATAAGAGTGTTTTGTACACGTGTATATATAGGTATAGTACATGTATAACCTATATATGTTTATTTTTATTTTTATTTTTCTTTGCATTTTTATTCAGATTTTAATGCACATATATATTATAAGTAATATTTACACAATTATAAAAATATAAAAATACAAAAATAATGAATAAAGAATAAATTGAATATTTTATTCAGTATAGTGTACAATGAGGGTCCAAAAGTCAACTTTCAAACCGTAGCTCCGCCAAATGCGAACCACCGCCATTAAATAGCTTATTTTCTTCTATATACAATTAAAGGTGAGTATGCTGCATTTGGAGTTGTCAGTTGTGAGATACGGGTCTGGGAAGTTGGGATTCTGGATTCTTATTCAGACCATAACTTTTTATCTGTACATTATTTTTTGTGAAATCAATTTTGTGTTTTTCTTTATAAAATTATCTACAACTTTCATGTACAAAGTTTCTTTATTTGATGTATAAAAAGTGGAACCAAAAATAGGCCCCAAAATGAATAAAGAATGAATAGAATACATATAGGTATTTGGCCCTTATCTCCCCCTACTTTATTCCTTGTCGACCTATTCATCAAGATGCCTAGGTCTCGGGGTTTTGGGTCATAAAATATTTACAATATTTTATTCTTTTTCTTTTCTTTTATTCCTTGTTATTAGATAGATTTTAAGATCCAATCAAGCTCCAATCTCCGGATTTTACTTAGACTTGTTCAACAATCAAACTCGATCCGAAAAATGCGAATGCTATGTAATGCAATGCAGAAAATATTTTTGTGATGCAATTTTCAAAGATTTTGAACTTTTTATGGATTTTTTGAAAAGATGATGCATGCATATGCAGATGCATTTTGTATTTTTCAAAAAGGTTTTTCAAATGTTTTTGGAATTTTAATTTTGCAAATGTTTTTGGGATTTTTGAAAACAAAAAGCTTTGGCTAAAAACTAGGTGAAAAATATGTACACGGGAGTGCTTCTTCATATATACAAGAAGTGGATCTTAAGAATTTACAAGGTAAGTGATCAATTTTATACATATACATATATAGTGGATTTTGGTGTGATGTATGTATTCCTCAAACTTATTTGACACAAGCTTTTCACACAATTTTTGAAAACTATAGTCCAAAATAATTTTTACAAACATTTTACAAACATGTACACACATTTGAAAATCATTTTGCAAAGGCTTTCAAAACAGTATATATAGATTTTTCAAAATATTTTTGCAACCATTTTTCAAACCATTTGCAAATCATTTTCAAACATTTTATTTCACACAAAGAAAATAAATTTTACAAACCACACATTTTACACAGGTTGAAAACATGTAACAAAACATTTTCAAAATAGTTTTCAATATATGTTTACAAAGTTTTTCAAACTATTTTTCAAACATTTTGTAAAAAAAACATTTTCACCTGATTTATTAATCAGTAAATACACAAAAGAATTTGAGGAACAAAACACCTTTTTATTAAAGATTTTTTTTATGAATTTTAAAGAATTATTAGCCATATTATTACGAAAATACGAAAGTACGAGTTATGGCTAAAGTATATACGTAGTATATACGACCCCCCTATACTTAGCTTGAGCTATGTCCTTATAGATCGGAGAGAAAAGAGAAGACATAACTCGTACTAAGTATAGGCAAGTCTAAAGAATAAAGAAAGAAATGAATGAATGAACCAATGAGAAGTTGACCGTCCCCCCTATACTTAGGATCAAATAATCCTATGTATAGTAGATTGTACACAACGCAGGGAGGGTCAAGGGTGGGAATGAACAGATCGTACTCGGATTGTCTCCCCCCTATACTTAGGGTAAAATATCCCTAAGTATAGACAAGAAGAGGAGACAATGGAGAGGATCGAAATGAATCGAGAAACTCAGGGTGCACACCCCCCCTACTTAGGACAAAGTACGTCCTAAGTATGGAAAACTGTCTACAAGGGCGGCACCTTTTTGATAGATAAAGAAAATAGAAAAGGAAAAGAAGAAAAGAAGAAAAGAGATATGAAGATGGAAGAATAGATCAGAGGATATACACATCACTCCCCCTATACTTAGGGTAAAAGAAGCCCTAAGTATATGAAACAACAGGAGTGATGACACGAAATGATGAAAGAACACTCGGCTCGTCCACCCCTCCTAAACGTAGGACAAAGTACGTCCCAAGCAAGGCAAACACGAGAATGGATGGACGAGCAATACGAGAGATAGAAAGAGATGACAAAAGGAGAATGTACAACAGAGGTGGATGTACATATGATCAAGAAGTCCGAAAGCTAACCTTCTTACGAGACCGCTGAGGGATAGATCTGGTGTGGTGTATGTCGACATCGGGGTCCACAGTGGACGGAAGCCGATCACGATCGACACGGTGAAGGCCCTCAGTGGAATCAAAACAGAAAGGGATGAACTGATCAATGGAAGCAGTATGGCTAGGTTCTCCCTTGGTGGTCCTATGGTGTGAAGGCACAGACAGGTGAGTGGAAGAAGTACAACTAGGTCCGACCTTGGAAGTCTCGCAGATATTGAAGTGGAATGGGACAAACTCACTATCCTCGGAAGAAGTGTAATCAGAGTCGTCCTGCGAGGGATCGTCCAGGTCAAAATCAAAAGGAACGAAATCATCAGTGGAAGTATACAAACTCAGATCGTCCTCAAGAGTCTCAATCGGATCATCTTTCTCATCAAAAGGCCCAAATTTCCGAAGAAAAGTGATCAAATCAACTTCGTCCTTTGGCCCATCAGAATCTACATGGACAGGAGCGGACTCATCAGTGGAAGTAGTCAAGATAGGTCCGTCCTGTCTAGTCTTACATGGGTCATTTGTTTCCTTATGAGGTCTTTCAAAATAATGGGCCACATCATAAACGTCCTCAATAATCTTGGTATCTGCCCCCTGCTCAAATGGTTCAATCACATAAATACTCTGGATTTCATCAACGCATCGCCACACACCAGGAGGAGGATCAGTGAGGTCCATGCTTTCCGATCTCCTCCCCTTTCGGGGGATTCGTCGGGTCTCATCAGGGATCGCCAAGGAAGTATCTCTAGTAGCATGAGGTAGGTCACAGGCCTCAGAGTCAGCTATAATCAATGAAGGTGCATCAGGTGCAGGTCTCTGGTCAACTGTGGGTGTGGTGATCAACACTTCGCTCTCGTCAACAGGACGGAAGCAAACCTCTCCTGATCCATAGTCAATAACGACCCTCGCAGAGGCGAGGAATGGTCGTCCCAGGATGATTGGAGACGAATCCCTTGTGGAGGTCTCCATGGGCAACACGACGAAATCAACATGGTGGCTCGTGCCCTGAATAGAAATGATGGTGTTTTCAAGGATACCCTTCGGCCTCTTGATAGATCCATCAGCAAACTGAACGATCATCCTGGTTTTCTTGAGAGGCCCTAAGTGAAGAGACTGTACCAGCGAGAAGGGTAATATGCTAATAGATGCACCGCCGTCCAGGAGAGTGCGATCACAAGTATGGTAAAAGATGGTGCAAGTGATGAAAGGTGTAGATGTGTTCTTCTTCTTAGGAATGGGATGGTGTGTGATGGCGAGGGCAGTGGCCATGGTCAGAATATGACGCTCAGATCTGCTCCTCCGCTTTCTCTTCTTGGGAAGAGGGGCAGATAAATCAGTCATGGCCTGCTGAAGTGGGGCACGGATAATCTCATGAATAGTAGCCACCACTTCGGGTTCAGATAGCATTTTTTTGAATTTTTGGACTTCCTCCATACAAGGGAGGAAGTCGGAATCAGCATATACGCGAGGCATGCCAAGAGCAGTCTGTACAGCGGCATCCTCAGGGTCAAGGATGGGACTAGGTGTGAATGCATGTGTGGTCAAGGGTTCTGGCAAGTGGACTCTCTCCTCAATATATTGATCAACCAAGTGTCTCCCAAAATCTTTTTGGATTTTTAAAATTTTATCATTTTTTTGTATTTTGGGCGATTGCAAGCTCCCATGATCACCTACAAGTGAAGCCGTATTCCCGACGAAAGGAGCATTAATCTGATTTTTCCTCAAGAAAGCAATATCATCATTCATCAAATCAATGCACTTTGTCATCCGATTCAAGATATCACTCACAGAGATCGAGGGAGGTGACTCCATCAGGTTAGACTCGGGTGGATGTGGATAATATCCAGGTGGGGGTGGGTGTGGGTAGAAGTCCGAGTCGTGATACTGTGGCTGAGGCGGGTATGTACAAAAATCAGAAAAAATAGGAGGCGGGTCCTCCTGATAAAAGGGAGGTGGATCGGCTGGAGCGAGCGAGGGGTCCGCAAAGTCCGGATAAAATACACTCCAAGGATCCATCTCGAAAACAGAAGGAAATGATTAGGGGGAGCACGAAGGTCAAGTCAAGAGAGTGAAGAAAAAGGCGCAAATGCGCAGAGGAGATCTAGGACACACAAAAACAATCACAGACAAAAATGAAAATAATGCAAACCCTCAATTCACCTACTCAACTCGGTAGAGACCGCAAAGAGCGGTCTTTTTATCTTGTCTGTTTTAGAGTTAGGTGAGAAGTCAAGAAGTTGAGCAAACACTTAGGGGCTGAATGGGATTTGGGCACTAACCTTAGTGTGTGCGCGAGCAATGTAAAACGAAGACAATGAGGGGATTACTCGCCCAAATACAAGCTTTTTCTTTTTGGTTGATTTTAGGGTCAAGTAATGTTAGCAGTCCCAATTTGATTATTATCACTTTTTTTGGATTTTTAATAAAAATGCACGAGCCTATCGGGGAATCAATTCCTTTGAACAACTAGGTTGGCAAAATTAGAGGGAGAGTCGGAAAAGCAATGCAAGCAGCAAATAATGATGGATGCTAAAGCGTAAATGCTCACCTTGGCTCCAGCACTCTACATGCAAGGATGCTCAGCAGAATTGAAACCTATCTATATGCAAATGCAAAAGCTGATGAAATCGCCCTAAGTTTCAGAAATTGTTATTAGCGGGAAGAACCACAAGTTGACTGTCAATCCTCAACCCTAGAGTCCGGTCTAGGCTCACCCCTCCTCTGCTCAACACACTTGAGTTTAGGAGAAAGCGCTTTGCGGGGATAGCTCGCGGCACGACGGATTGAAGGTGATGATCAACTGTTTAAAATTTGACTAAGTCCAAAACGTACTATAGGTACATGCAATGTTGATTAATGTTTTTGGACCTAATGCTACGCAAGCAATCCTAAGACTAGGGGCTCAATCACACAAAATAAATAAAATTGAAAAATAAAACAAAATAAAAAGAATGCGAGAAAAGCCGACAAAACCGTGGCGAGCCCCCAAGTGAACAATCACTTGGAAATTAGGCTCAAGAGTCCAAGTCCGGGGGTACCTGTATTATTACAATAAATAGGTCTCTCTCTCACAAATTACACAACTAAATGCAATAAAAGAAAATGCAGATAAAGTAGAGCTTGGTCTACAAAAATTCTCTTCCCGTCTCCTTGGTGCTAGGTGGGCTAGAGCCGGCTTCACGTGGGTGCGTCGGCGCCTCGAGTGACGCGACTCCCTCGGTCCGCGGTACCTCGCAAAAAGCCAACAAAAAAGAGGAATTAGACAGCTCCAAAGATATATCAAAAATAATACAAATAGAAATAAAAATGAAATAGTGAAAAGAAAAGCCGCAGAGTAGACAACCAATCACAAGTCCAAAGCAAAAACTGATCTACGCGCTGTTGCTCCCCGGCAACGGCACCATTTGATTTTCACACTTTATCGAGGGTCTAAATAGTCCACACAAGGCGGGACTACTACGTCGCTGTGGCGACCCACAATATAATGTAATTAATCAACAATTAACCCACACTAAAGATCAATAAATTAGAAATAAATGTGGAGTTAAAATTTATTTTTAACTCTGCACAAATGATGTAAAGGGCAAGTATGCAGAGAGTTCGAACACAGGGAGCAAGCAGGGTAGTTCAAAATAATGTGCACAAGTGAGTGTGTGTGTTGTCTACACTAAGCAAGCAATCAAAGGAATTTTTGTGGGTTTTTAATTTTAAATATTTTTTTAATTTAATTTTTAATTTTGTATTTTGATTTTTAATTTTCTGATTTATATAATTTTATATTTTATATTTTTTTCTATATTGGAATTTAAAAGCAATGTAATAAAAGACAAGATAAAGTATTTATAAAAATATGCAAAAATAACCAAATATTCAGAAATAAAATGTTTTTGATATTTTTAGGATTTTTTACTGTTTTTGTGATTTTTGGGTATTTTTCAAAGTGTTTTTGGTATTTTTAAATACTGAAATAAGGGAAAACAGTGAAATAGGTGTTGGCTGTGAGTAAAATAGGAATTAAAATTAGCAAACAACCACCAAAATTTTTCAAACTAATTTTCAAATAAAGAGGATGAAATATAGAACAATCAGGAACTGAGTTTGTATTTTTCTGAGTTTTCTTTGATTTTATAGATTTTTTTGAAGTTTTTATGTATTTTTGAGTTTTTAGTGTTTTTCTTTTGAGATTTTTAGTGCGTTTTGGACTGACATTAAAATAGAGTAAAATACACACTAGGGAATTTTTTTAGAATTTTTCGAGGTATTTTATTATTTTTTAATATTTTCTAAGCTAGACAGTGAATAAAAAGCCTGTTTTTGATTTTTAATAATTATAAAAATACAATAAAATCAAAAACTAAAAATGTAGCGTGGAAGAACAAGTACACAGGAGCTTAAACCTATTTGTTATGAAATTTATGGAATTAATATGATAATTTAAATAATTAGAACAAGCATCCAAAAATTAAACAGGCCTAGCAGGGGTATATTTGCGATTTCTCAAACATCCAGGTGCTCACATGCAAAATTTCCACAACTTTTTAAACTGAAGCTTGCATTTAATGGATTAAAAACAAATGACAGAAACCGGAGGGGTCTTAGTACAAAATTCCCAAGCCAAACACGTGCGCAACACGCGCCTGGCAGGGACCTAAGTGCAATATTCAAAACTTTCAGGGGGTTCAATGCAAAAACGACCAGAAATATATAACTGCTAATAAAAGTTTAAGTACTGAATCTAAATACAAAAAGTGGCTGGGGTCCCCTTGCAAAATGCCCAGACGCATGTGACAAGCACGTGCGCCCGGCGAGGACCTGAAAGCAAATACGCAAACGTGCGAGGGTCCAAGTATAATTATTACAAAATTTTACAACTGCAGATGAATGATTAAGCGTTAGTTTATAAATACAAAAAGGAGCCGGGCTTACGATGCAAAATGCCCAGTCGAAGGGGGCGATCTGACGGTGGCTGTGCGCTTCGAAGAACAAGCAGGGATCCAACGGCTCGGCCTTGATCTGCAAGAACAGACGAAGAACAGGGGTCCGTCGAGATGGAATCGACGCGAGCTCCGTCTTCCGACGTTATCTGCAACTGATATAGAGTCCACAAGCACGCTGGAGGTCCCTGTTACCGACAGGGATGATCAGAAGGTTCGGAAGATGGCCGGAGTGCACCCGTGGAGGCGGAGGAGCAAAGAAGCTCCACGTGGCTCGGCCGGATGCGCAAAATCACTCCAAGCGTCCTTGAGAAGCTTGAACTTGCAAAGAAGAGTTAAGGGGGACCGCGGGCAAGCTGTCGTGCATCACCCTGTAGTAGTAGAAGGTGGAAGGCGGTGAGGGAGAAGCTCGCTGGAGCTTGCTCTAGCGAGGTGGACGCGAAGGCAAGTTGATGGATTTCGAGCGAAGTGAAGGATAGCTAGATGATCCTAATGCTACAGGAGGGCTAGAAATATAGGAAAAATACAAGAAAAACACAAAAGAAACAACACCTCAAGGGTTGAACACCCAAGGTATAAACCTCGACGGCCAAGAGGCCGGAGGTGGCTTGGAACACGCCGCCGAACTAGTAGATCACCTCGACAAGGTAGAGGGTATTCCCTCTGTCACTGGGGACCCCGTCGTAAGCCCTCGGAGGGAGTAGCTCAAGCAAAAAGCGGTTCAAGAATGGAAGAGGGGCGTGAGGGGTGTTTTGAAACATGGTGGTCGAGGCCCAATGATCAAGACGCCAGGAGCGTATGGATGGTCCATTCCCCGAGCAAACCATTGGGCGTGCAAGGTCAAACATCAGGGAGAAAAAGTGCAGGAGGCATCATCGTGAAAGGATGCAAGACGTGGCCTCCAAAATTCGTCAAAGACGAGGAAAAAGTAGTTCTGACAGGCAGCAGGCGCTGGGTCAGAGAGTTGACCCAGGTCAACTCTCCCGCCCTCCTGGTTGGTCCACGTGGACCAACCAGGAAAAAGCCTGGAAATAATTATTGTAAAATTATTTAAAAATAGTAAACGATTTTATTAATTTTTGATTATAAAATAAAAAATGCTTATTTTTTGTGAAGTATTTTACAATGATTTTTATTTATTTTTATGAGGTGTATTTTTACAAGGTTCTTTTATACCCCTATATAGGTATATTATCTATATACTTTAGTATTTGATTTTTATTTAGGTATTTTTAATATTATTATTTTTATTTATGATTTTCTAAAATTATAAAATACTTTTATACATTTAAATATATTTTTATTTTATTTTTCTGATATAATTTGTATAATTAATAAAATATAAGAGTGTTTTGTACAAGTATACATATAGGTATAGTACATGTATAACCTATATATGTTTATTTTTATTTTTATTTTTCTTTGCATTTTTATTCTGATTTTAATGCACATATATATTATAAGTAATATTTACACAATTATAAAAATATAAAAATACAAAAATAATGAATAAAGAATAAATTGAATATTTTATTCAGTATAGTGTACAATGAGGGTCCAAAAGTCAACTTTCAAACCGTAGCTCCGCCAGATGCGAAACCACCGCCATTAAATAGTTTATTTTCTTCTATATACAATTAAAGGTGAGTATGTTGCATTTGGAGTTGTCAATTGTGAGATACGGGTATGGGAAGTTGGGATTCTGGATTCTTATTCAGACGATAACTTTTTATCTATACATTATTTTTTTGTGAAATCAATTTTGTATTTTTCTTTATAAAATTATCTATAACTTTCATGTACAAAGTTTCTTTATTTGATGTATAAAAAGTGGAACCAAAAATAGGCCCCAAAATGAATAAAGAATGAATAAAATACATATAGGTATTTGGCCCTTATCTCCCCCTACTTTATTCCTTGTCGACCTATTCATCAAGATGCTTAGGTCTCGGGGTTTTGGGTCATAAAATATTTACAATATTTTATTCTTTTTCTTTTCTTTTATTTATTCTATAATTTTGGCTTTAATTACAACATTTTATACACTATATAGATGCACATGCATGAATGCTAAGATGATGATATTAATGTTATTAACAGGCATTTGCTAGGGTTTTTGGTACCAAAATGATAGAATAAAGATGATGAAATGTGGATTCATCATCCCACTATACTTTACCTTTGCTAGTCCCTAGCAAACACTTATGCAATAAGTGCAAAAAGAAACAGAAAGAAAAGAAAAAGAAGAACTTGGATTTTATTTGATTATCAAACTTGTCTTCACAAAATCAAAGTTTGGAGCTTAAGTCGGACATTTGTAATTTTAGTGCGGGCGGAACCTTAATGAGAACCGTATTTGAAATTCAACAGTCTTCGAGAATCCCAAAACTCTGTCCAAGTCTCCTCAATAGCCAGGTCAGAAATACTTCAATTCATACGCAAACTCTTACGACTATGAATCCGACTCGTACAGTGCAAGTGATGGTGGCTCTCCCCAACTAGAATGACAAAGAGACTGACTTCTCCAGTAGGACAACCCAATGATTCCCCAATCCAATAACTCCATCCTCAAGGAGCGGGGTATTCCCTTCTAAGTTCAAGTGGCAACCAGCTCAAGAGGAGGGGGTGAAGAGAAGAATGGATGGTAGCCAGTGTAGCTACCTATCCTGGGATTTAAGACCAGTGTAGTCAAGTCATCCTGCTGCAGGCTCACATGATATGACTTTGGAACTCAAGCTTGCTTGTTGGCTTCGCAACATTTGTACATACTTTGCAGGCTTTTTATTTTTGTACATGCCTGAACTTCTTCTTTTTTTTTTGAATACTATATACAGCAGCATTTACATAAGGAGTTTTTCCTCTTGAGCCAGTAGACTGTCCCTCTTTTGAAGCTTTATTGCAACCCACAGCCTCCTGTCTTTAGACTTCCTAATCACTGGACGGGTTGGGGTGCACTTCCCTCCCTAGAGGAGGACAAATGTTTCCACTTGTGTGCATCTCATACCGGCAAATCCAATCCCCTCACCACTCCAACTGAGTTGAGCCATGTGAAAGGTGCAGGTGTCCAAGTTAGGTCATTATCACAAGAGTCGTGCGTGTGCTCCGAAATACTCTACTTAGGCAGTCAAGAATCCATTGAACCAAGTCTTGTGATCCTCAAAGAATTAAGTCAACTAGACCTGAAGTACCTCAAACCCAGTTCCTACAAGGTTCCTGTTATTAGATAGATTTTAAGGTCCAATCAAGCTCCAATCTCCGGATTTTACTTAGACTTGTTCAACAATCAAACTCGATCCGAAAAATGCGAATGCTATGTAATGCAATGCAGAAAATATTTTTGTGATGCAATTTTCAAAGATTTTGAACTTTTTATGGATTTTTTGAAAAGATGATGCATGCATATGCAGATGCATTTTTTTATTTTTCAAAAAGGTTTTTTTAAATGTTTTTGGAATTTTAATTTTGCAAATGTTTTTGGGATCTTTGAAAACAAAACATTTTGGCTAAAAACTAGGTGAAAAATATGTACACGGGAGTGCTTCTTCATATATACAAGAAGTGGATCTTAAGAATTTACAAGGTAAGTGATCAATTTTATACATATACATATATAGTGGATTTTGGTGTGATGTATGTATTCCTCAAACTTATTTGACACAAGCTTTTCACACAATTTTTGAAAACTATAGTCCAAAATAATTTTTACAAACAATTTACAAACATGTACACACATTTGAAAATCATTTTGCGCAGACTTTCAAAACAGTGTATATAGATTTTTCAAAATATTTTTGCAACCATTTTTCAAACCATTTGCAAATCATTTTCAAACATTTTATTTCACACAAAGAAAATAAATTTTACAAACCACACATTTTACACAGGTTGAAAACATGTAACAAAACATTTTCAAAATAGTTTTCAATATATGTTCACAAAGTTTTTCAAACTATTTTTCAAACATTTTGCAAAAAAAAAACATTTTCACCTGATTTATTAATCAGTAAATACACAAAAGAGTTTGAGGAAAAAAACACCTTTTTATTAAAGATTTTTTTTATGAATTTTAAAGAATTATTAGCCATATTATTACGAAAATACGAAAGTACGAGTTATGGCTAAAGTATATACGTAGTATATACGACCCCCCTATACTTAGCGTGAGCTATGTCCTCATAGATCGGAGAGAAAAGAGAAGACATAACTCGTACTAAGTATAGGCAAGTCTAAAGAATAAAGAAAGAAATGAATGAATGAACCAATGAGAAGTTGACCGTCCCCCCGATACTTAGGATCAAATAATCCTAAGTATAGCAGACTGTACACAACGCAGGGAGGGTAAAGGGTGGGAATGAACAGATCGTACTCGGATTGTCTCCCCCTATACTTAGGGTAAAATATCCCTAAGTATAGATAAGAAGAGGAGACAATGGAGAGGATCGAAATGAATCGAGAAACTCAGGGTGCACACCCCCCTATACTTAGGACAAAGTACATCCTAAGTATGGAAAACTGTCTACAAGGGCAGCACCTTTTTGATAAATAAAGAAAATAGAAAAGGAAAAGAAGAAAAGAAGAAAAGAAGAAAAGAGATCTAAAGATGGAAGAATAGATCAGAGGATATACACATCACTCCCCCTATACTTAGGGTAAAAGAAGCCCTAAGTATAGGCAACAACAGGAGTGATGACACGAAATGACGAAAGAACACTCGGCTCGTCCACCCCTCCTAAACGTAGGACAAAGTACGTCCCAAGCAAGGCAAACACGAGAATGGATGGACGAGCAATACGAGAGATAGAAAGAGATGACAAAAGGAGAATGTACAACAGAGGTGGATGTACATATGATCAAGAAGGCCGAAAGCTAACCTTCTTGCGAGACCGCTGAGGGATAGATCTGGTGTGGTGTATGTCGACAGCGGGGTCCACAATGGACGGAAGCCGATCATGGTCGACACGGTGAAGGCCCTCAGTGGAATCAAAACGAAAAGGGATGAACAGATCAATGGAAGCAGTATGGCTAGGTTCTCCCTTGGTGGTCCTATGGTGTGAAGGCACAGACGGGTGAGTGGAAGAAGTACGACTAGGTCTGGCCTTGGAAGTCTCGCAGATATTGAAGCGGAATGGGACAAACTCACTATCCTCGGAAGAAGTGTAATCAGAGTCGTCCTGCGAGGGATCGTCCAGGTCAAAATCAAAAGGAACAAAATCATCAGTGGAAGTATACGAACTCAGATCGTCCTCAAGAGTCTCAACCGGATCATCTTTCTCATCAAAAGGCCCAAATTTCTGAAGAAAAGCGATCAAATCAACTTCGGCCTTTGGCCCATCAGAATCTACATGGACAGGAGCGGACTCATCAGTGGAAGTAGTCAAGATAGGTCCGTCCTGTCTAGTCTTACATGGGTCATTTGTTTCCTTATGAGGTCTTTCAAAATAATGGGCCACATCATAAACGTCCTCAATAATCTTGGTATCTGCCCCCTTCTCAAATGGTACAATCATATAAATACTCTGGATCTCATCAACAAATCGCCACACACCAGGAGGAGGATCAGTGAGGTCCATGCTTTCCGATCTCCTCCCCTTTCGGGGGATTCGTCGGGTCTCATCAGGGATCGCTAAGGAAGAATCTCTAGTAGCATCAGGTAGGTCACAGGCCTAAGAGTCCGCTATAATCAGTGAAGGTGCATCAGGTGCAGGTCTCTGGTCAACTGTGGGTGTGGTGATCAACAATTCGCTCTCGTCAACAGGACGGAAGCGAACCTCTCCTGATCCATAGTCAATAACGACCCTCGCAGAGGCGAGGAATGGTCGTCCCAGGATGATTGGAGACGGCTCCCTTGTAGAGGTCTCCATGGGCAACACGACGAAATCAACATGGTGGCTCGTGCCCTGAATGGAAATGACGGTGTTTTCAAGGATACCCTTCGGCCTCTTGATACATCCATCAGCAAACTGAACGATCATCCTGATTTTCTTGAGAGGCCCTAAGTAAAGAGACTGTACCAGCGAGAAGGGTAATATGCTAATAGATGCACCGCCATCCAGGAGAGTGCGATCACAAGTATGGTCAGAGATGGTGCAAGTGATGAAAGGTGTAGCTGTGTTCTTCTTCTTGGGATGGGACGGTGTGTGATGGCGAGGGAAGTGGCCATGGTCAGAATATGACGCTCAGATCTGCTCCTCCGCTTTCTCTTATTGGGAAGAGGGGCAGATAAATCAGTCATGGCCTGCTGAAGTGGGGCACGGATAATCTCATGAATAGTAGCCACCACTTCGGGTTCAGATAGCATTTTTTTGAATTTTTGGACTTCCTCCATACAAGGGAGGAAGTCGGAATCATCATATACGCGAGGCAAGCCAAGAGCAGTCTGTACAACGGCATCCTCGGGGTCAAAGGTGGGACTAGGTGTGAATGCATGTGTAGTCAAGGGTTCTGGCAAGTGGACTCTCTCCTCAAAATATTGATCAACCAAGTGTCTCCCGAAATCTTTTTGGATTTTTAAAATTTTATCATTTTTTTGTATTTTGGGCGATTGCAAGCTCCCATGATCACCTACAAGTGAAGCCGTATTCCCGACGAAAGGAGCATTAATCTGATTTTTCCTCAAGAAAGCAATATCATCATTCATCAAATCAATGCGCTTTGTCATCCGAGTCAAGATATCACTCATAGAGATCGAGGGAGGTGACTCCATCAGGTCAGACTCGGGTGGATGTGGATAATATCCAGGTGGGGGTGGGTGTGGGTAAAAGTCCGAGTCGTGATACTGTGGCTGAGGCGGGTATGTACAAAAATCAGAAAAAATAGGAGGCGGGTCCTCCTGATAAAAGGGAGGTGGATCGGCTGGAGCGAGCGAGGGGTCCGCAAAGTCCGGATAAAATACACTCCAAGGATCCATCTCGAAAACAGAAGGAAATGATTAGGGGGAGCACGAAGGTCAAGTCATGAGAGTGAAGAAAAAGGCGCAAATGCGCATAGGAGATCTAGGACACACAAAAACAATCACAGACAAAAATGAAAATAATGCAAACCCTCAATTCACCTACTCAACTCGGTAGAGACTGCAAAGAGCGGTCTTTTTATCTTGTCTGTTTTAGAGTTAGGTGAGAAGTCAAGAAGTTGCGCAAACACTTAGGGGGCTGAATGGGATTTGGGCACTAACCTTAGTGTGTGCGCGAGCAATGTAAAACGAAGACAATGAGGGGATTACTCGCCCAAATACAAGCTTTTTCTTTTTGGTTGATTTTAGGGTCAAGTAATGTTAGCAGTCCCAATTTTATTGATTATCACTTTTTTTGGATTTTTAATAAAAATGCACGAGCCTATCGGGGAATCAATTCCTTTATACAACTAGGTTGGCAAAATCAGAGGGAGAGTCGGAAAAGCAATGCAAGCGGCAAATAATGATGGATGCTAAACCATAAATGCTCACCTTGCCTCCAGCACTCTACATGCAAGGATGCTCAGTAGAATTGAAACCTATCTATATGCAAATGCAAAAGCCGATGAAATCGCCCTAAGTTTCAGAAATTGCTATTAGCGGAAAGAACCACAAGTTGACCGCCAATCCTCAACCCTAGAGTCCGGTCTAGGCTCACCCCTCCTCTGCTCAACACACTTGAGTTTAGGAGAAAGCGCTTTGCGGGGAGAGCTCGCGGCACGACGGATTAAAGGTGATGATCAACTGTTTAAAATTTGAGTAAGTCCAAAACGTACTATAGGTACATGCAATGTTGATTAATGTTTTTGGACCTAATGCTACGCAAGCAATCCTAAGACTAGGGGCTCAATCACACAAAATAAATAAAATCGAAAAACAAAACAAAATAAAAAGAATGCGAGAAAAGCCGACAAAACCGTGGCGAGCCCCCAAGTGAACAATCACTTGGAAATTAGGCTCAAGAGTCCAAGTCCGGGGGTACCTGTATTATTACAATAAATAGGTCTCTCTCTCACAAATTACACAACTAAATGCAATAAAAGAAAATGGAGATAAAGTAGAGCTTGGTCTACAAAAATTCTCTTCCCGTCTCCTTGGTTCTAGGTGGGCTAGAGCCGGCTTCACGTGGGTGCGTCGGCGCCTCGAGTGACGCGACTCCCTCGGTCCGCGGTACCTCGCAAAAAGTCAACAAAGAAGAGGAATTAGACAGCTCCAAAGATATATCAAAAATAATACAAATAGAAATAAAAATGAAATAGTGAAAAGAAAAGCCGCAGAGTAGACAACCAATCACAAGTCCAAAGCAAAAACTGATCTACGCGCTGTTGCTCCCCGGCAATGGCACCATTTGATTTTCACACTTTATCGAGGGTCTAAATAGTCCACACAAGGCGGGACTACTACGTCGCTGTGGCGACCCACAATAAAATGCAATTAATAAACAATTAATCCACACTAAAGATCAATAAATTAGAAATAAATGTGGAGTTAAAATTTATTTTTAACTCTACACAAATGATGTAAAGGGCAAGTATGCAGAGAGTTCGAACACAGGGAGCAAGCAGGGTAGTTCAAAATAATGTGCACAAGTGAGTGTGTGTGTTGTCTACACTAAGCAAGCAATCAAAGGAATTTTTGTGGGTTTTTAATTTTAAATATTTTTTTAATTTAATTTTTAATTTTGTATTTTGATTTTTAATTTTCTGAATTTTATAATTTTATATTTTATATTTTTTTCTATATTGGAATTTAAAGACAATGGAATAAAAGACAAGATAAAGTATTTATAAAAATATGCAAAAATAACCAAAAATTCAGAAATAAAATGTTTTTGATATTTTTAGGATTTTTTTACAGTTTTTGTGATTTTTGGGTATTTTTCAAAGTGTTTTTGGTATTTTTAAATACTGAAATAAGGGAAAACAGTGAAATAGGTGCTGGCTGTGAGTAAAATAGGAATTAAAATTAGCAAACAACCACCAAAATTTTTCACATAATTTTCAAATAAAGAGGATGAAATATAGAACAACCAGGAACTGCGTTTGTATTTTTCTGAGTTTTCTTTGATTTTATAGATTTTTTTGAAGTTTTTATGTATTTTTGAATTTTTAGTGTTTTTCTTTTGATGTTTTTAGTTATTTTTGGGCTGACACTAAAATAGAGTAAAATACACACTAAGGAATTTTTTTAGAATTTTTTGAGGTATTTTAATATTTTTTTGGTATTGTCTAAGCTTGACAGTGAATAAAAAGCCTATTTTTGATTTTTAATAATTATAAAAATACAATAAAATCAAAAACTAAAAATGTAGCGTGGAAGAACAAGTGCACAGGAGCTTAAACCTATTTTTGTTAGATTTATGGAATTAATATGATAATTTAAATAATTAGAACAAGCATCCAAAAATTAAACAGGCCTGGTAGGGGTATATTTGCAATTTCTCAAACATCCAGGTGCTCACATGCAAAATTTCCACAACTTTTTAAACTGAAACTTGCATTTACTGGATTAAAAACAAATGACAGAAATCGGAGGGGCCTTAGTACAAAATTCCCAAGCCAAACACGTGCGCAACACGCGCCTGGCAGGGACCTAAGTGCAATATTCAAAACTATCAGGGGGTTCAATGCAAAAACGACCAGAAATATATAACTGCTAATAAAAGTTTAAGTACTGAATCTAAATACAAAAAGTGGCTGGGGTCCCCTTGCAAAATGCCCAGACGCATGTGACAAGCACGTGCGCCCGGCGAGGACCTGAAAGCAAATACGCAAACGTGCGAGGGTCCAAGTATAATTATTACAAAATTTTACAGCTGCAGATGAATGATTAAGCGTTAATTTATAAATACAAAAAGGTGACGGACTTACGATGCAAAATGCCCAGTCGAAGGTGGCGATCTGACGGTGGCTGTGCGCTTCGAAGAACAAGCAGGGATCCAACGGCTCGGCCTTGATGCAAGAACATACGAAGAACAGGGGTCCGTCGAGATGGAATCGACGCGAGCTCCGTCTTCCGACGTTATCTGCAACTGATATAGAGTCCACAAGCACGTTGGAGGTCCCTGCTACCGACAGGGATGATCAGAAGGTTCGGAAGATGGCCGGAGTGCACCCGTAGAGGCGGAGGAGCAAAGAAGCTCCAGGTAGCTCGGCCAGATGCGCAACATCACTCCAGGCGTCCTTGAGAAGCTTGAACCTACAAAGAAGAGTTAGGGGGACCGCGGGCAAGCTACCGCGCATCACCCTACAGTAGCAGAAGGTGGAAGGCGATGAGGGAGAAGCTTGCCGGAGCTTGCTCCGGCGAGGTGGACGCGAAGGCAAGTTGATGGATTTCAAGCGAAGTGAAGGATAGCAAGATGATCCTAATGCTACAGGAGGGCTAGAAATATAGGAAAAATACAAAAAAAAACACAAAAGAAACAACACCTCAAGGGTTGAACACCCAAGGTATAAACCTCGACGGCCAAGAGGCCGGAGGTGGCTTGGAACACGCCGCCGAACTGGTACATCACCTCGACAAGGTAGAGGGTATTCCCTCTGTCACAGGGGACCCCGTCGTAAGCCCTCGGAGGGAGTAGCTCAAGCAAAAAGCGGTTCAAGAATGGAAGAGGGGCCTGAGGGGGTGTTTTGAAACATGGTGGTCGAGGCCCAAAGATCGAGACGCCAGGAGCGTCTGGATGGTCCATTCCCCGAGCAAACCATTGGGCGTGCAAGGTCAAACATCAGGGAGAAAAAGTGCAGGAGGCATCATCGTGAAAGGATGCAAGACGTGGCCTCCAAAATTCGTCAAAGACGAGGAAAAAGTCGCTCTGACAGGCAGCAGGTGCTGGGTCAGAGAGTTGACCCAGGTCAACTCTCCTGCCCTCCTGGTTGGTCCACGTGGACCAACCAGGAAAAAGCCTGGAAATAATTATTGTAAAATCATTTAAAAATAGTAAACAATTTTATTAATTTTTTATTATAAAATAAAAAAATGCTTATTTTTTTGTGAAGTATTTTACAATGATTTTTATTTATTTTATGAGGTGTATTTTTACAAGTTGCTTTTATACCCCTATATAGGTATATTATCTATATACTTTAGTATTTGATTTTTATTTAGGTATTTTTAATATTATTATTTTTATTTATGATTTTCTAAAATTATAAAATACTTTTATACACTTAAATATATTTTTATTTTATTTTTCTGATATAATTTGTATAATTAATAAAATATAAGAGTGTTTTGTACAGGTATACATATAGGTATAGTACATGTATAACCTATATATGTTTATTTTTATTTTTATTTTTCTTTGCATTTTTATTCTGATTTTAATGCACATATATATTATAAGTAATATTTACACAATTATAAAAATATAAAAATACAACAATAATGAATAAAGAATAAATTGAATATTTTATTCAGTACAGTGTACAATGAGGGTCCAAAAGTCAACTTTCAAACCGTAGCTCCGCTAAATGCGAAACCACTGCCATTAAATAGCTTATTTTCTTCTATATACAATTAAAGGTGAGTATGATGCATTTGGAGTTGTCACTTGTGAGATACGGGTCTGGGAAGTTGGGATTCTCGATTCTTATTCAGACCATAACTTTTTATCTGTACATTATTTTTTTGTGAAATCAATTTTGTATTTTTCTTTATAAAATTATCTACAACTTTCATGTACAAAGTTTCTTTATTTGATGTATAAAAAGTGGAACCAAAAATAGGCCTCAAAATGAATAAAGAATGAATAGAATACATATAGGTATTTGGACCTTATCTCCCCCTACTTTATTCCTTGTCGACCTATTCATCAAGATGCCTAGGTCTTGGGGTTTTGGGTCATAAAATATTTACAATATTTTATTCTTTTCTTTTCTTTTATTTATTCTATAATTTTAGCTTTAATTACAGCATTTTATACACTATATAGATGCACATGCATGAATGCTAAGATGATGATATTAATGTTATTTACAAGCATTTGCTAGGGTTTTTGGTGCCAAAATGATAGAATAAAGATGATGAAATGTGGATTCATCAGTCGACTAAGAGGTTGAAGGGGTTGTTGAGAGACGTGGTCGTTACCATTCAGGTCCTGAAATTCTCCGTGGACTTTGTTGTATTGGACATGGAGATCCCTGAGTCGGTAACCGATGCCTCCATCATACTTGGACGCCCATTCTTGGCCACAGCCAAGGTGGTGACCGATCATGATAGTGGGAAGGTCTGTTTTCGTGTAGAGGGCGAGACCATACAAATAGAGACGATCGAGGAGACCAGAGCGAGAGAATATGCATGCTCAGAACAGTCCAGTGATGCCGAGCAGATGATAGAGGATGAGCTAGATGTCCACCAGGAGTGTGATTTTGTGATGACAGATGATGAATCCATTTGGATAGATCCCATAGCACAGACCCTCACCTTGCCTACAAATTCACCATATTTACAACTTATGGCAGTTGAGAGACTAGAGAGCACATCCCTGGACGAGGACACCTTTGAGGCTGATAGTTGTGGGACGAGTGATGAGGCAGATTTCCATTCTTGTTCATCTAGTTCAGATCCCTCATATTCAGACATTGATTGGGATGATTTTGATGACTTTTTGTCGTGTCTGATTCCTTCTGAGCCGACAGCTAGGACGGAGTGCGAGCCAATTCAATTCATAGATGATTCAGAAGGGTTCCCTTCATCAGATGTTCATTCGCAGCGAGAGTTCTCACATGTAGACCTGGTAGCCTTCACACAGACATATCAGAAGCCAGATCTGCCACCTCTCAGTTGTCCAGAATTGAAGCCCTTGCCGCAGCCGCTAAAGTATAGATTCCTTGTGGGTGAGCCAGATATGCACCCAGTCATTATCTCAACAAGTTTGACTGGAGAGCAAGAATCTCGTTTGATGGAGGTTCTTGAACGAAACCGCAAGGCGATAGGATCGAGTATAGCTGATCTTTAGGGGATTAGTCCAGCTTTGTGCTCCCACCACATCTATCTTGAGGAGGACTCTAGGCCTTCGCGTGAGTTCCAGCGAAGGCTGAACCCGAATCTTCGAGATGTGGTCATGAAAGAAATATCGAAGTGGTGGAGCACCGATTTTATCTACCCCATCTCCGACTCCATGTGGGTTAGTCCATTACATGTGGTACCCAAGAAGACGGGTATCACTACAGTTTTGAGTGAGTCTGGAGAGGAGATCGCTACCTGAGTACCCACTTCTTGGAGGGTATGTGTGGACTACAGACGATTGAATCAGGCCACCAAGAAGGATCATTTCCCACTACCATTCATTGATCAGATTATCGAGAGGCTAGTTGGGAAGAGTCGCTATTGTTTTCTTGACAGGTACTTTGGTTACAATCAAGTGGCCATTGTGCCCGAAGACCAGGAGAAAACGACATTCACCTGTCCGTTTGGGACTTATGCTTTCATACGGATGCCCTTTGGTCTATGTAACGCCCCCGCGACATTCCAAAGGTGCATGCTGTCCATTTTCTCGGACATGGTGGGTGACTGTTTAGAGGTCTTCATGGATGACTTCTCGGTCTATGGCGATGGGTTTGATGCTTGTCTTGACTACCTAGACCGTGTGCTTCAGCGCTTCATAGAGGTCAACCTTATCTTGTCTTGGGAGAAGAGTCACTTCATGGTGACTCAGGGGACGGTCCTTGGTAAACAGGGACATGGAGATCGATCCGGCCAAGGTGGATATCATTAGAAAACTCAATCCACCGTCCAATCTGCGTCAATTGCGGTCTTTTCTGGGGCATGTCGGTTTCTACCGACGGTTCATTCAGGACTTCAGTCGTATTGCCCGACCGCTTACTGATTTGCTGACAAAGGACATCGAGTTCATTATCGATGATAAGTGTATGGCATGCTTTGAGACTCTCAAAAATATGGTTATCACGGCTCCTGTCCTTCAGCCACCCAATTAGTCTCTCCCATTTGAGATCATGACGGATGCTTCTGATTTTGCCGTAGGGGTTGTGGTTGGACAGAGGAGGGATGGATTGTCGTTTGCCATTCACTACGTCAGTCGGACTTTGGATGCCGCTCAGCAGAATTATACTGTGATAGAGAAGGAGATGCTGGCCATAGTCTTTGCTTTGGATAAGTATCGATCGTATATTCTCGGATCTAGAGTGACTATCTTTACCGATCACACCACCATCCGGTACTTAATGGCCAAGAAGGATGCCAAAGCACGCCTTACCAGATGGATCCTTCTACTCCAGGAGTTTGATATTGAGATTAAGGATAAGCCTGGAGTTAAGAATGTGGTGGTGTATCACCTCTCCCGCTTAGAGAACCTTGAGGAATCTGAGCCCAGCGCACCTATTACTGAGACGTTTCCAGATGAGGCGATCTTGGCTATCACCTCGCTCCCATGGTATGCCGACATTGTGAACTATCTTGTTGCCAAGACGGTTCCACAAGGTTGGCCCAGGCAGAAACTTGAGACCTTCCTGGCGAAGGCCAAATTTTATCATTGGGAGGATGCCATCCTTTATCATGAAGGAGGGGATAGCATCTGGAGGAGGTGCATTCCTCGATAAGAACAGCATAGCGTCCTCACATACTGCCACAAGCTTGAGGCATGAGGACATCACTCTGGGAGACGGACAGCACAGAAGGTACTCCAATCCGGCCTTTGGTGGCCTACTCTCTTCAAGGATTCAGATGAGTTCGTGAAGAGATGTACTGACTGTCAGAAGATGGGTAATTGCGGACAGAGAGACATGATGCCCATGCAGCCCATTCACTTTTGTGAGGTTTTTGACGCATGAGGTATTGATTTCATGGGCCCATTTCCTAAGAGTGAGGGGTTTGAGAACATTTTGCTCGTTGTAGATTATGTCAGCCGATGGGTTGCGGCCATCCCCGCCCGAGTCGCAGATGCTAAGACTGTGTGTTGATTTTTGAGGAAAAATATCATTTCACGGTTCGGGGTACCTAGAGTTCTGATTTCAGATGAGGGGTCTCATTTCATTAATGATAAGGTTAGGGCCCTTGCAGATGAGTTCGGCATTGACCATCATGTTGCCACACCGTATCACCCTCAGACTAATGGTCTTGCCGAAGTATCGAATAGTGAGATCAAGACTATCTTACAGAAGGTTGTTCGCCCAGACCGAAAAGATTGGTCACAGCTTTTGGACTCGGTCTTATGGGCCTATCGGACTTCCTTCAAAAATCCATTAGGGACGTCTCCCTTTCGTCTCGTCTATGGCAAGCCGTGCCATCTACCAGTGGGGATCAAGCATAAGTCACTATGGGCAGTCACTGAGTTATTATTGGATCCCGAGAGTATAGGAGAACAAAGGAAAGCAGAGTTGGCAGCCCTGGAG